>CM062296.1:234270424-235470689 GCA_031216915.1 Pictodentalium vernedei
GTTGCTGGGATGCTGCGATAAGTTGTGCTATTTGGGATAGCACGTCCATCACTGAGGCCTGGGGAGTAGCGGTATTACGATGCTTTGCCGCTGGAAGCTCTGTGTACGTTGACTCCTGCATACTTTTCTTATGCGAACGTCCGGAGTCTACAGGCCTCATGTCCCTGGCTACCGGATGGCATGACCTGGTCACCGTGGATTCTCTGATTGGCGAAGCTGGCTGGATATCCGAGGTCACGTAGCCAAGGTGCGGTCATGTGCGCTGCCGTGAGGATGAGGAAGCCGTATTGACAGTCTCTCCGGACGGTCTATATAACGGAGCGTCCCGAGCGGCGGACGTATGCTCCAAATGCGAAACATTTTGTACCACAACCTCTGGTCCCAGATGTTGTAGTACGAGAGAGGGGCCTCTCTCGCTCGCAGCCCGGATGGACCTGGACGAGCTAGGAACCGGACTAATAGGCTTCCTCCGTTCTCTCCTCTGATCCGCCGTCACTGGGTGTGCACTTAGTTGATTTATAGTGCTCGCATCACCCAAAACTCCTTTCTGGACCGCAACGGATGAACCCGGCTGCCGAACCATTCGATGAATGGACGCTACACCGGGTGAGCTAGCGGACGTCAAAGGCCGTCGATCCTACTAGGGACCTCTTAGGCAATTGACGTATTCCATGAGCACTTTGCCGCTAGCTCTTCATTTAATTGTGACGACGGAGGCACACTTTTGGAAGACATCACGGATACATCACCCTGTTCTTGTTCGTCTGAAATAGAGATTGATAAACTAGAGTGACCCTGCAGAGAAAGGACCGGCATGGCCATTTCCCCGCTAACATACCGTGACACACACTTCCCATGTTGTCATCCCAACTGACACATACTGAACAGGAGTTATTGCGAGTACACTGACTACAATTAATACAATGATTATGAAAGTCAGAGGAAGATTTCCTCTTATTACAATTGAACAATATCCTTTCATTGTGAAAAGAATACAAAAAGTCCTAGTACTCGCACCAACCCCTGAAAACAAAAATACATAATAACATGATCCATTAACATAGAAAAAATAACTGAAATCAAAAAAATTTTTTGAAAAAATATTTTTTCAGAAAAGCCCAAGTTTCTGAAAAGTAACGTTGAGCCCCAATGGATCCCAAGCCTAAGTGTGGACAAAAATTTTAAAACTATTTTAAAAAATTAATGCAACACTTACGAATAATAATAATGTATCTTGTTATGATTAAACTAACACAAAGACAAGAAATCCCCCTCCACAGAGACTGTTGTCAATGTAAACAAGAAGTGTAAAAACACCAGAAACATGACTCCAGGCACTGATAACCATGGCCCGAAATCAGTTACCAATAATACACTATCTGATGCAAAACAGAGACTTCCAGGGAAGAAACTGCAGAACATCAGATGGTAGATGCAGAACACTACGCCTAAACACCCATGGGTGAGGACGTAAAGATGGGGAAAAGAACAAAATTCATTCTGTTACCCAGCTAAAACTCCCAAGAAATTTTAGTAATAATATTACAGAAAATATGCCAAAAGCATGGGAGAATAGCAAGGGGAGACTTAAAGGAAAGGGAGAGAGGAAAACACTGAACAAGCAGTGTAACTTTATAGCAAGAATGACCACAACAGGCCCATGCCTCGAAAATAGGTAACTTAACATAATTTCATTAAAAAATTTTAAGTTACAGCCGATTATTTTCTGTCACTCATTTTCCCTCTCCTCCTTCTATTTCCTCTTTAGATCCACCATTTCTCTAATATTTATGTGTCTGGCATCATTAAAACTGAGATTTACAAGCACAAAGATCAGTCAGATGTGAACTGATGAAGGGCCAAACAAAGAATGATAAATGGCGCCAATTTCGGGACCTCCTTGACACTGCGCATGCGCAGTAGAGGCGAAGTATGGAGGGCCATTCAGGACATGATTTCTTTGGTTTTAGATGCAAAGTTTGTGGATTGGGGGGCAAAATTTGTGTTTGGCCCTAGATTTTTAAGAGTTAGCACCAGCTATGTCTGGGTCATTGGTACAGTATAAAAATATTATAAGTTACAGCCCTGAACACATCCTTCCACTGTTTCTTCCTCTTATTTCATCCTCAGATCCACCATTTCTGTCATGATTTTGTGTCTGGCATCATTTTAACTGAGATTATAAGCACAGATATCAGTGAGATGTTACTGATTGAAGGGCCAAACAAAGAATGAGGATTTGGCTCCAATTTCGGTACTTCCTGGACACTGCGCATGTGCAGTGGACAAAAGTATGGAGGACCACATAGGACATCTATTTTTTTGGATTTTGATGCAAATTTTGGAGATTGGGGGAGGGGCAAAATTTGTGTTTGGCCCTAGAATTTAAGAATTAGCACCAGCTAAGTCTGGGTCATTGGTTCAGTATAAAAATATTGAAAGGGGTATTGTCATTTTCTGTTGCCTTTACAGATTGTAAGATTGCTAAAATTTTCAAGAGATTCGGTGAAAGCATTACTGAGTTATCATATGACATGTAAAAAATTGCCAATTTTTTGAAGATTCAAGTCCTATAACTCTGGAAAGAAAAAAACCGAAAAGCGTCAAAACAAAAGGCAGCTTTGTTTGATCAATTTCAATATTGTGTATAAATATTATGAGAATTGGTCAAAGGAAACTTGAGTTATCGTATGACATAGGAATATGCTGACGGACAGACACATTTTTTTATGATTCAAGTCCCATACCTCCAGAAGAACAAACCTGAAAATCGTAAAAATTGAATGGGGTGTTACCTTTACCGATTGTAACATTACTACAGAAGTTCAAGAGATTCGGTAAAAGCATTATTGACTTTTCATACAATATGAAAAAAATAGCCACGTTTTGGAAGATTCAAGTCCCATAACTCTGGAAAGAAAAAACAGAAAGCTGTCAAAAACGAAAGGGACCTTCGTTTGATCAATTTCAATATTGTGAATAAATATTATGAGAATTGGTCACAGGAAACTTGAGTTATTGTATGATACAGGAGTATGCTGAGGGACGGACAGATGAATGTACGGACAGACCGATGGTCAGAGACGGATGGACAGGGTGATTACTATAGGGCTTCCGCCAAAATTTGGCAGAGCCCAAATAACAAAGATTACTAGTAAGTGAAAATATGAGTTCCCATCAGAGGAGCTACATGAAGTGAAGAACTTATGATCGGAAACGGATGAAGAAGATAAAGCAATGCCCTTCCAGTGGCGAGATTGACATATCAAAATAAATGGAACACTGAGCCTGAATGTGAGACTTTTCGTATTAAGAATACATTTTTTGCTCAACATAAAGCACACAATAGAATGATAGAAACAATTTCCTGAAAATATCTTTATCCAAAGGATGGATCATAAACTTTCGAGAGTATGAAAGAGAAACTACAAAGTATTTGAAAAGATTTATGTTAAATACAGTGGAACCATGTTAATTGAATAGCCATTTTGCCAATGAAAATTATCCAATTAACAGGAGTATTCAATTAACATGGATTGTGTCACTTTCCTGTATTCTAGAGATAAACTTAGCATTTATTCTGTTATATCTTGTTTGACAGCACTTCATGAGCTCTGTCAAACAAGATGTAATATACTACTCAAAGTTTGCTAAGTACCAAGTATATCCACCTACCTGTTTTAAGTTTTAGTTGAAATATTGTTATGAAAAGTGTATATATTTTTTATTTAATTATATCTTTAATGAATTAAGTACAGAAATTAAGATTTTGTTTGTGTTTGACATTATTTTTAAGCCTTTGAATACGATAACCATGGAAAATGGATATTATTGGTAAAAGAGGAAATTTGCCAAAAAGTTGACGGAGCGAACTGATATGGGTTCAATATCGAGTATGAGACCCATTATTGTTAATTACAGCTTGACAACGTCTTCTCATGCTCCCAATCAGGTTCCAGATGGTCCTTTGTGGGATGTTGTTCCATTCTTGGACCAGCATGGCACCAAGCTACTGGACACTTCCTGGTTGGACTGGACGGACTCAAATTGCAAGCTGCAACTCATTCCAGACATGTTCGATTGGATTGAGGTCAGGGGATGTTGCTGGCCAGTCCATACGCTCAATCCACTCCCTCTGTCAGTATTCCCGGACAGCATGGGCAATATGAGGATGGTCAGTATCGTCCATCTGAATGAATCTATCTTCCACTGCACCTGCATACAATCTGACGTGGGCATCCAGGATCTCATCAATATACCACTGTGCAGTCAATGTACCACACTCAAGGACACAAGGCTCTGCACGTCCATCCCAGCTGATGCTGCCCCAGACCATTACTGACCCTCCACCAGAGCGATCATGCTCAGTAATGTTGGCTGCATGGAATCGCTCTCCTGGTCTTCTCCATACCCTAGAATGTCTATCTGTGTTGTCTAGGCAGTACCTTGACTCATCTGTAAAAATGACAGGTCGCCAATCTTCTCTGGTCCATCCAATGTGATCCATGGCCCATTCATATCGTGCCTGGTGGTGGTTCTGGGACAGCTGAATGCGAATATATGGTCTTTGCGATCAGAGACCACCTTCTTTCAACCTTTTCCCGTATAGTCTGCGTCGAAACATTTACCTGGATGCATTCTGAAGGTCACTGCGAAGCTGGGTTGCTGTGTCAAAGTGGTTCCTATGGGCCTGAATGATCAAAAAGCAGTCTTCAGCTGCAGATGTTGCCCTGTCTCTGCCACCACGATGTCGTCTGACTGGTGAGCCATACTGCTGAAATCTTGCCCAGGCTCTGGTGATCACCGTATGGTGCACACCAAGGGCTTCACCAACATGACAATAGGTAGCCCCTTGTTCCCCCATCCCTACAGCCTGCCACATTTCTGCTTCAGACAAATGTCTTCTTACATTTGCATTTGCCATATTCAATCATTAAATCACAAGGGTTTGTGTTTGAATGAAGACTGAATACCCTACATATCTCATGTACATGTCGACAGTACACGAAAACATCATGAAAATCAAGGGGTACATGCTTTCCATTACTGTCACAAAAAGTCTGCCTGTCCAGAGAGCTAATGTAAACAATGGGGACCATCTCAATACATCCTCAGTCATATCCACCCAAAATATTGCAAATGTGTCACAAAAAAATTTCACAATGATGTGTCAAATATGTGGTTCTCAGCAAACTTTGAGTAGTATAGATTAAAAGCCCATATTAGATGTATTGAAGCCAAATAGGTCTATAACCAAAGGAAAACTGGGGAGAGTCAGGGTAATTTCTTGACATTTTACAAGATTTTTTATTCAATTAACGGGAGTTTACTCTATAACCTTTATTGTGGGCTGATATTGCCTGCTTCTTGCATATTACATGAGGAAGCTAAGACCAGAACACAGGGAGGCCTGTGACCTTGTACACTAGCATTTAATGCTGTTTAGACTTAGAGGGTGAAGCAGCACCTCTATACAGCAGAGTAAACAAATGCATATAGCTTCTAAATGGTAGTCTTTGTAAACAAGCCAATAGTTTAGGGAAAAGAAGTTATCAACTATTGTAAAGATAATTCTAAAACAAACACAAACTATATGAAGGTAAGTCCGAAGACAGAATGGAGCATGGATGCACTGACTATATTTAACTACCAATAAACTGAGAAGGTAACGTTGACTCTTCTATGGAGGGGGTGCTATACTGTAGGCATGTGAATAAGAAGCACATTGAATCTGTTAAAAGGCTTCGGATGTCTGTAAAAGATTGTGAGGGTAATGACAGGGACACCCCAAGTTAAGACAAGTTACTTAACCCTTTACCTAACGTAACGGCCAAAACCGGCCAGCGCTATTCTCAAAAATTGCCAATTAATTTTCATTATTTTTTTCATTTTTTGTCTCAAAAACATAGGTTATGACCCCTCGTTGGAACGAGCTCGTCAAGCTCATTCCAACGAGGGGTCATAACCTATGTTTTTGAGACAAAAAATGAAAAAAATTAGTTATTCAAGAATTATTTTGGCAAGTGTCGTCTGCTTTTCAGGTTAGGTAAAGGGTTAATGCAAGCAAAGCCTGTATCGTCCATTTGGATAAGAGGCCTGCTGAATCATCTACTGACACTTCCAATGAGCATCGTAGAATTATAAACCTTGTCTGTTGTCAAATGTACGTAGCATCTATATCATTAAATAACAAATGGTCCTATAAATCGGTGTACTACTGGTAGGTTAGGCTTCTCTTGAAGAGAACACAAGCAAAGAAGCTATAGAGCTGTTTGAACAATCTCCCAGAATCAGTATTTGGTCACAGAGGTTGTTTATACGTATAGAACAAAGGGCCTAAAAGGAGAGACTGTGGCAACATTAAACGTCAACCACTACTGCAGTTAATTGACAGAACTTATCTTAGGGGCACGAAGTAATGCAAGAACTTTGACCAGTTAGGCTGAAAAAGGCTGTACATGTACTCTTATCTTCTCTTGAATTTTAGAAATTTCTGTTAATCATTTCAAATGCATAATTTATTGGAAGATTTGGGGAGATTGGTGGCTCAAACGTTAGCAGGCCTGGCATTTTCAGGAGAGTGATTTATATGCTTGCCTACTACTCGCCTTAAAGAAATTAAGGAGGGCAAAAACTAGCCCTCCTAGCCCAGACATGTTAACCTCCCAAAATTTTTTTCAGGGAGATTGAAGAAACTTTTCAGGGAGATGACATGATTTTCAGGGAGATTTTTTTTTTGCATGCAGAAACCATGTGTGGATCAATTTTAAATACAAATATCCCCCCTCCCCCCCCCCCCCCCCCAACACACACACAGGCATAAGTATTTTATGCGCGTAGAAACCATGTGTGGATCAATTTTAAATACAAATTAATACCAAATATCCCCCTCCCCCCCCCCCCCCCCCCCCCCCCACACACACACACAGGCATAAGTATTTCAGAACAATGAATCACTAGAGTCTTTGGTTAGAGTAATTATAACTTACATTTACAAGTGAGTGGGGTGGACTGGGTAGTTAGGTGGTATTGGATTGCAATGGCTACAGGTAGAGATGGGCGGTTTTCAGATTTACCTTTCGGTTTTCGGTTTCGTTTTTTTATGTAAAAAAACCTTGGTTCGGTTCGGTTTTTCGGTTTTCTTTCCAAACCATGGAATAAGCAATCTCTCATTTGCAGAATGAGTCCTGAAAAGTCTAAATTCAAATTGTTCATTTCCCCAAGCTATCCCAGAGTGCCCGGGTCCCCCAATAATTCATCCTCTGAGTATCACCTAATGTTCCATGTTCAGCCATGGGGTTCTAATTCGGATTCAGGCTCACAGTCACAGCCTCACAAGTTCAACTTTACAGAGGATGAATAGCCTCGTGTGAAGGGGTAACATCACAAAATTCACCCCATATGTGACCCTATTGAATAGGGTCACACATGGGGTGAATTTTGTGATGTTACCCCTTCATGAAAAATGACAGTATGCATTTTTGGAATTTTCCTGACCAGGCTGACCTATACCTGTATTTCCATCTCTGGACATTGATATAAACTTGTGTAGACATAACTGAAATATGGATGTGATCAGACTTGATTAACTAAAAACTTCAAAAGTAGAACATAAAAATAAAGTTTAGAACATAAAATGATCAAATCACAGCTTGGCAAATTGGCAACCTGGGTTCTTTGTTATATGTTATGCAATCTGCATAAAAGAGAATTGATCTACTTCGTCAACATGATTTGGTATAAATTTTACTTGCTCCCGGGGAACCGTTTTCAGTCTGAACCCCAAACAGACCATTGATTACTATCTGGAACAAGGCTACTGAGAGATGAAGAAAGTTCAGTTCACATCTGAAAAAAATAGTGCATCCTCAAATGTGTTCTGTTTCATAAGGGGAAAGGATTTTATTCAGAATATAAGTTTTCAGGGTTTACCGGGAAATGATGTTTATTTTATTGAGAGAATGAGTTATATATTCAATGTTGGTTTGCTTTATTACAATAAAGAACCCCGACGATCATTAGATTTGAGTGTGTTTTCTTTCAGCAGGAAGAAAAATTAGAAATACATCAATATCTCTCCTGTTAAAAGAGTAGTCTCCCTTACGCAAGTCTGTTCAAATCTGAGAATTCTGAAGCTTTCCACATGCCATGAACATCGTGAATGCTGTGTCATGCAATCAGGCGTGTAACCGGGAATTCATTCAATTCATACTTCATAGTCATGAGGTGGGTGGGCACTGGGCAATACCCGTGGGTGGGGATGGGGAATACACAGCACACTCACTCGATTTGTGTTTTGTGCAGTTCATCGGAAATCGTCGACATTTCACGGTAGGCCTGTCAAGTGGACTGTTTGTTTTGGTGGTGTTTTTCTCTTCGATTTGAGATTTGGATAACAAATACAGTGAATAAATAATCTCGGTCAAAAGATATGTTTCATTTTATTCCCAGAACATATATGTTTCATGCAATTAAACGCTGCTTATATCAGCGTGCAGTTGAATTACAGTGCGCGTAAGTTGCCCATTTTCGTTTCAAATTACCACCAATTTTTCTCAAATCTGACATGATTTTGTCTGGTATGTCGACTTTCCGGGAGATTTTGGCCCAAATTGACTCCCGTGCGGGAGGGCGGGAGGGTATAGCTAATTCCGGGAGACTCCCGGGCATTCCGGGAGAGTTAACATGTCTACCTAGCCTTTGAAGAAAATGATTACCAGAACAGCCTATTCCTGAAACCCACATCTTTTCAGATCTCTGTTATGTTAGTGGTTTCTGTAAGACGACAACACTGCCCCTCCCACACCTCCGAGCCTCAGCATGGCCCAGAGGTGTGGGAGGGGCAGTGTAGCCATCTTGTAGAGACTACATTGTTAGCAGCACCAAATAGAATGTACAAAACCCACTAGGCACAACTCATTAAATAGTAAAACTTCATTTTGCCACTCTTAGCTAGTGTTGAAACGATTTTTTCGACTAGTCGATGCTGACGCGATTAGTACTAAAGAAATCTATTTACTGATTAGTGAATCACTCATCGATTAGTCGCCTGAGTGTATTCTCTAAAGCCCTGAAGTTTCCACTTTGTGTTTCTTCAAGAAAATGCTGTTGATTTGAGGAGCGCTATTGCACACGCACTTCTTTGCTCTTATAAATTAGAAACAAGAAGCTATCTTTTTTGCGCTTCTCTAATTTTCAAGAAAACAGATTCAGTTACCAGGCAAAGTTTTGAGATTCCATTATAATGACAAAAACACACAAATGAGGTGTGAACAGTATACCTGAAAACTGTTGTGTCATTTTAATTAAAGCTGACAGCGAAAGTACATTTACAGAACTTAACAGAAGTTAATGCTTTTTCAAGGTGGCAGGACAAAATGCCCCATGGACAGAACGGCCCAGATTGATTTGGGTCAGAACGGCCCAGATGTTGAGATGGAACGGCACAGACTTCAAGACAGAACAGCCCATATTTTTGGACAGAACGGCATTTATTAAAAAAATTTATTTATTATTTCTTGTGCCCCCATTATTTTTTTTTTACAAAGTTATTTGGATTTAGCAAAAAGAACTTATCATTAAATAATAATAAATCTTCGGCCTTCCGCTGATTTGTAACAGTCCTCTAAGATCTTACTAGTACTCCAAGCATGATAAGCTCTTGGAGAAATTAATCTACTTCATTTCCTTCTTCGATAATTGTAATTGACTCAGAATGATTGTAACAAAAACACAAGTCGAAAAATGATAATTACTGACCACTGTTTTGTACACCTAATTACAGAGTAGTTAAATATCCTTTTATAATCCCTTCTTTCTGACACAATCTACAAAACACTAGATTTCAGTACCAGTCGAAATAAGTTGAGGGGTGACCACAAGAAAATGTTAATGTCATATATAAGTGACATTCAAAACATTTTCTCGTGGTTATCCTACAAAATATTGATGTTGGTATTACAGCTGAAATAACATAACATTTTAATTATTATTATTAGCGAAGAACAAGGGATCAGGGACTACCCACCCCAGAGACAACCCACCCCAGTCCTATTTTTGGGGTTGGTTGTCCCATTTTTGGGGGCGGGTTGTCCCAATTTTTTCTGATCACTAACCAGCCAAATGCAAGACATATTTGTAGGCGATGATGATCTAGGCAGTGATCACCTGCCAGTTCATGCCATTTTGAAACGTAATATTGGTCCCACAAGGTATCCTCCCATGAACAGGAGGAACCTATCAAAAATTGACTGGAACCTCTTCAGAAACATTATCGAAGAAAAATAAATCAAATGAGCTCCTATATGTTCATAAGCTAGAAAAAGCCTGTGCCCACCTTAACAAGGTTATCAACAGTACACTAGATGAAATCTGTCCCAAGCAAACAGTAAAGCCGCGGATAAACAGAATAACCCAAGCAACACTTCAAATAATTAAACAAAAAAGAAAAGCCTTCTGGGCTTACCAATCAGAAAATGATCAAATAAAAAAGCAGAACTTAAAACCATGTATAACTGCCTATATGGAGAAGTAAAAAAAGGCCATAGCTAATGACAATCGCGTGAGATGGGAAAAAGCAACAGAAAGACTCAATGGATGGAGAGAACCTAAGAGGTTCTGGGATACATTTAAAACTCTCACTGGCCAGAAGAGCAAAAGTACCAATAAGAATGCACTGAAAACTAGCGACAGAACTATGGCACTGGACAACAAGGCAAAAGCCAACAAAGCAATTAATCTACTTCATTTCCTTCTTCGATAATTGTAATTGACTCCGAATGATTGTAATAAAAACACAAGTCGAAAAATGATAATTGTTGACCATTGTTTTGTATACTTGATTACAGAGTAGTTAAATACTTTTTTATAATCCCTTTTGTTTCTTCCAGATATAATACAAAAATCGCGACATCGACGCCGTAGCTGCGACGGGTGGTGCAATTTCACAAAATTCTAAGTCCATCAAGGGCCATAACTCCAAGAAAAATATTTGGAACAACACATGCATTGAACAGTGGCTAGACATCAATAAGATACACTTACATGCCAAATATAAAGTCATTCCATCAAGTATTTCAAAAGTCATTGAGTTTTGAAACTCGTTGGTCACAGACAGACCGACCGACATTCTAAGTTCATCAAGGGCCACAACTCCAAGAAAAATATTTGGAACAACACATGCATTGAACAGTGGCTAGACATCAATAAGATACACTTACATGCCAACTATAAAGTCATTCCATCAAGTATTTCAAAAGTCATTGAGTTTTGAAACTCGTTGGTCACAGACAGACCGACCGACATTCTAAGTTCATCAAGGGCCACAACTCCAAGAAAAATATTTGGAACAACACATGCATTGAACAGTGGCTAGACATCAATAAGATACACTTACATGCCAAATATAAAGTCATTCCATCAAGTATTTCAAAAGTTATTGAGTTTTGAAACTCGTTGGTCACAGACAGACCGACCGACATTCTAAGTTCATCAAGGGCCATAACTCCAAGAAAAATATTTGGAACAACACATGCATTGAACAGTGGCTAGACATCAATAAGATACACTTACATGCCAAATATAAAGTCATTCCATCAAGTATTTCAAAAGTTATTGAGTTTTGAAACTCATTGGTCACAGACAGACCGACCGACCGACCGACAGACAGACAGACCGACCGACATTGCCACTTATAGAGCTGCTAGTCGCAGCTAAAAACAAAGTGGTAATTGTTTTACACTGTCTCCAGATCTAATGAAGGGAGAGTATTCAGAGTAACTGTGTAAACTGTGCCTTGATAATCTTAGATGTCCCATCAACATTCCTAACCTTCAATCAACTTCATTATAATAATAATAATCAACTTCAATACCGCCTTACTTTTCTAAAAAAAATAATGAGGGCATAAGAAATTTTTTTTTTAATAAATGAGTTTTTTTTAATAGGAGCCGTCCTGTCCAAAATTATGGGCCATTCTGTCTCGAAATCTGGCCCATTCCATCTCCAAATCTGGGCCGTTCTGACCAAAATCAATCTGGGGAATTTTGTCCAGGGGCCATGTCGTCCAGCATTCCTTTTTCAACATGTTCTTGTTTTGGTTAAATGTTACAGTAATAAAACTGGTCAGAAAACAAAATGTCACACAATGATATTTACCACTGAATGAAGTTTTACAACTCGCATAATGTAGTGCACATACTGACCAAACAAATCACACCATTTGGTCACGTGATGTATTTAATATTCAATGAGGCTACTGTTTATAATTTGTATAGCTTTTCATTGCATGGGGATTGATTAAGTTATGCAGGTCATGGAACAATCGTGTCATCAGAGTACACTTCTTCAGTGACCTGTTTTCTGCTTTCAAAGTTTTTTAGCTCAATAACAAAGTGCAGAAATTTCTTATTAGACCACAATATACAAGGGAATGTTAGGGGAAACTTCAATTTTGCGTAAAAATATTTGACGGAACCGAATACTCTGGGCCCTCTCCTCAATTCCCCTTAGGAAATAGGAACACCAAAGATTTATTATTAGGCCAATTTAATTTTAGTGACATCAGTTGGTTGGTCGTAAAGACATGAAGACATTGACTTCTGCAATGTCGTACGGTTAGTCCCATTAATTGTATCTTAATTTGGAAGCCACTCCTGCCAATGAATTTAGTTAAAACCAGTTTTATAGACTTTATTGTTTAGTTTAGCACTGGACATTGCATAACCGACCAGTCATTTAATCATCTACTACTTCCCTGTGATTAGTCGATTAGTAAAAATTCAAATGGCATTAATTGTTTCAACACTACTTTTAACTTTTAGTAAGCTTAATGGCAGCTAATCTCTTCCCTAAGCCATTCGAGGGGAGCGATTTTTAGCCCTCTTGCATTTTTAAGAATGCCAGGCCTGGGTTAAAGAATCAAAACTAAATGGTTGACAGTTTGATCCTGACCAGTGGTAGCGTCCTTATGCAAGACACTTAATCCTGACTGTCCATTTGAGGGCATGGTGGTGCTGTGTACTGCATATTGATGGAGTACTTGCCATTAACTGCTGCTAAGTCTGCTTGTTTGGAGTTAGTAGTTGGAGAGTTTGACAGTTGCCCATCACTACTCGGTGGTTCTCACAGCTGGGTACTCAGTATTCCAGTTTCCTCCACCCATAAAACTGTCTGACACAATGTGATCCTGGCTGTTGAATGTGTTGTTAAAACACCAATAAACAAACTACTGTCCTTGAACCAATGAAAGCTTGGTCCATCTTTTATCGCTTCACTGTCTTAGTACAGAAGCTCAGCAGTAAGAAACTAAATACACCTCTAATTTGCTTTCAAAATACAGTGAAACACTGCGAGTGGCTGTAGGAATAAACTATTGCTAATCCTGTCCACTAATCCTGAAAAAGTAACACATTCAAATTGGACACATATGGAATCAACAGTGGCATAAATACAAAGGGTGGCTGGGGTGGAGGGGGTGGGGAGGAGTAAGGCATTTGAGTTTGATAATGGTTATAATGAACTTTATGCCACCATACACATATGTAATCAAAAGTGGGTGGACACAAAGGGTGTTTCTGTGAGGAGGGAAGGGGGGGGGGGGGGGTAAAGCATTTGAATTGGATATAATGAACTTTATTCTACCATACACATATGGAATCAATATTGGCATAGGCACAAAGTGTAGTGGTGGTGGTGGTGGTGGGAGGGATGATTTGAATTGGATATTATAATAATGAACTTTATGCTACCATACGCATATGGAATCAACAGTGGCTTAGACACAAAGGGTGGAGGGATTGGATATAATGAACTTTATGCTACCATACACATATCAAATCAAAAGTGGCATAGACAAAATGTGTGTGTGGGTGTGTGTGGGGGGCAAATTTGAATTGGATATAATGAACTTTAGGTTACCACACACACCGAGTGTGGGGGCTGGGGGGGGGGGGGGGTGCATTTGAATTGGATATAATGAAGATTGTGCTTGCTACACATATGGAATCAACAGAGGCACTGAGATAATAGATGTGAGGGGAAATGTATGTGAATTGGATATAATGAACTTTATGCTACCATACACATACAGAATCAACAGTGGTGTTGACACAAAGGCTTCTGAATTGGATATAAAGAACTTTATGTTACTATACACATATGGAATCAAAAGTGATGTAGACACAATGGGTGTGTGTGTGTACATGTAGAGAGGGGGGGGGGGCACATTTGAATTGGATATAATGAACTTTATGCTACCATGCACATATGGAATCAACAGTTTCGTTCACCCAAGGAGTGGGAAGAGGAGGTAATGCATTTGAATTGGTTGTAATGAACTTGATGCTACCATACACATGTGGAATCAACAGTGACATAGACATAAGGGGGGTGGGGGAGGGGGGGGGGGGTAGTAACACATTTTCAAATGGATATAATGAACTTTGTGCTTCTATACACATGTGGAATCAGCAGTGACATAGAAACAAAGGGTGTGTGGGTGTGGGGAGGGGAGGGTAACCCATTTCAATTGATATAATGAACATTATGCTACCATACACATGTGGAATCAACAGTGGCATAGACAAAAAGGGTAGGGTTGCGGGGGTGTAACGCATTTGAATTGGAACTAAAAAGGGGTCAAAGTTGAGTTTTTGGTTTTTATCTGTAGTTCTATCTGCAATATCAAAGATCATTCAAATCCAACATACAATACCAAAGTTACGATAAGAAACCAGAAAAATTTGAATTTTTCACGTTGAAAAAGGCCCATAAGAAAAATGATTGAAAAAAGCTTTTGCCTGTGGATGTCCTTCACCCCGTGGTGGTTCATCAGCATATCAAAGATCATTCAAATCTGACGTACACTACTAAAGTTATTGTCTAGAAACCATAAAAATTGAAATTTTCTATGTTGAAAAAAAATCGAAAAAGGCCCATAACTCTAGAAGAAATGACAGGATAAAACCCATTACTTGTGAATATCCTCTTCACCATGATGGTCCATCAGCATACCAAAGATCATTCAAATCAGACATACACTGACCAAGATATATACAGAGGTCTAAAGTTGTTAAGGATGGACGAACAAACAAATTTTCCATGTCGAAAAAGCCTATAACTCTAAGAAAAAATATTGAACAAAACCTCTTACTTGTG
This sequence comes from Pictodentalium vernedei, assembly GCA_031216915.1. NCBI lineage: Eukaryota > Metazoa > Mollusca > Scaphopoda > Dentaliida > Dentaliidae > Pictodentalium > Pictodentalium vernedei. Next base: position 234,285,581 of record CM062296.1, read on the forward strand.
GATATCCTTCACCCCATAGTTATCCATCAGCATACGAAAGATCATTCAAATCCGACATACACTACTGAAGTTATCAACCAGGAACCATAAAAATTACAATTTTCTAAGTAAAAAAAAGTTGAAAAAGCTCATAGCTCTAGAAAGAAATGATTGGACAAAGCCTGAATACCCTTTCCCCGTGATGGTCCATCAGCATATCAAAGATCATTCAAATCCGACATGCACTGACCAAAATACAGAGGTATGAAGTTGTTGTGGACCAACAGAGAGACAAAAGAATTTATCATGTTGAAAAAGTGCCATAAGTCTAGAAACTAGAGTGATGTCACGCATGCAGCCCGACTTTCCCAGGAATGGCAATGCTTAGACGCAAAATAGTCGGAGCCATTTTTTGTTAACAGTTTACCTAACGAATCTGCCATATCTGCACTCGTGATATACAAAATTTGCTATTCAAATTTTATTTTTTCATTTCTCCACTTCAAAACATACCTCATGACCTATTAATGGAACAAACCTGATGAGCTTGTTCCAATAAGGACTAATAAGCCATGGTTAGAAGTAAAAAATCAAAAAATCTGATGTTTCAGAAAAATAATTTGTACTGTTGGCTTCAACTTGTGTCAGGTAAAGGATTAAAGATGCAGTACATAAAGCAATGTTGGGCTACGAGTCAATTTTCTTTTTTGCAAGTAATAACTCCCAATCCTTCAAAATGCATTTTAGGAATAATTGCGTGACATGTTTGTGTGTGTGTGTGTGTGTGTGTAATAGGGGTGGGGTGGGCGGGGGGATCTGGGGGGGGGGGGGAGTTGTGGAACCTATATTCAAACCTGGCCTGTATTACTAGCTGGAAAATACACATATCAACTTTGGTTGAAATCAAATAATCCAAACTGGAGTTATCAGTCGGAAACCAATCGTTTACAGACAGATGGATGGACCAACAGATGGATGGACGAAAGTCATGACTATAGCCCTGACTATAAACAGTCAGGCTAAAAATGCATTGTGTACCAAAGAAAAAATATTGCATTAATGGCCCTGGGTGAGGAGGAGGTGAGGTGGGGGTGAGGGGTGGGGGTGTGTCAGGGGGAGTCCATTTTTTTTTCAATGTGGTCAGTCTAAATGCTTCAGAAAGCATTTTGAGCAGAGAAAAAAAGTTAAAAAATTTATAGAAATTTATATATTTTTTATACTTACCAATGACCCAGACATAGCTGGTGCTAACTCTTAAAATATAGGGCCAAACACAAATTTTGCCCCCCAATCCCCAAAATTTGCATCTAAAACCAAAGAAAACATGTCCTGAATGGCCCTCCACACTTCACCTCTACTGCGCATGCGCAGTGTCAAGGACGTTCCGAAATTGGCGCCATTATTCATTCTTATAACCAGTGCCTGGTAAGCGCTATGTACTCAGCGGGGAGGTAAGAGTTCCCAACTCCTGGGAGGGCCATCCCCGTCTGGGTCATTGGTAAGTATAAAAAATATATAAATTACTATAAATTTTTTAACATTTTTATACTGTACCAATGACCCAGACATAGCTGAATAGTAAAAAGGCTGGAGGGCCAAGGACACAGAGCAAGATGGAATACGCTCAATTATATAAAATAGAGTCATCCCCTCTAGGGAAAAAGAAGTATTAGGCCTTACATGTATCTTTCTTATTTATGATAAATTAGAAAGATACAACACCTTCCAAAATTGAGCATCATACATCCATGTACTCTATTAATATCTAGTATAATCCTTATACTAATAATTTTTAAAGTAAGCCAATAAATAAAGTAAGTCTAGAGAATAGAGACTCTTAATACTCCTTACAAGTGTCTGAGGACTGTATAATAATGACCGTTGACACGTGCTATATTCAAAAGGTATACTTTAAAAACTAAGACCTGAATGAATTTTTAAAACATAAACTTCTCACTAAACAACCATCCCAATAACAGCTCAGAATTACTAACTCCAGAGGAGGTATCCCCTTGTTTTCATAGTAAAACAGGTGACCCAAGGGAACACCCTCCCCCCCCCCCTCCCCCCCCTTTTCTTGCCCTGGGTCAAATAGCCCAGAGCGAAGAGGGCAGCAGAATGGAGTCACTGCCGAAACAGACAGCCTACCTAGCTATAGTAGCAACTGTTAAGTGAATGATATTCTGAGCAGTAGATAATAGACCTAACAATAGAGGCCTCCAGAAATGGACTCGATATTTCTGAGATAAAAATTCATGAATGTGGATGACTGAGCGCAATGAGCAGCCTTAAAAAATCTATAATAGCGACACTATTAATGTAAGCCCAAGATGTAGAAGAACTCTTACTTCAAGAGCCGAAATCTCAAACACAACTGCTGAGTGAATGATATACCATAAGCAGTATCGATAGTTAATTGAATCCATTAGCAATAGAATGGAGGGTAACGTCCTTCTATTAGGCATCAAAGACAGAAGAAGCTTACGCCCGTAGTAATAAACAGATATCTGTTCATAAATACATAAACTCTAACCGGACAGAGTAAAGGCCTATGCCCGTACGAAGACGGAAGGACCTTAATAACAATAGGTTCCGGATATTAATTAGGAGCCTGACTCTTATGCGAAAATCCAACCTAAATAGTAAAGGAAGTAGTGATTCCGAAACTACGAAAGTGAAAATCATCCACCAATAGTGCATGAAACTCACTGACTCTTCAGTAAAAGAGAAGCCAACAGAATTACTGTCTAAAAGGTCAGAATTTGAAAAGTTAAAAAATTTATAGTAATTTCTATATTTTTTATACTTACCAATGACCCAGACATAGCTGGTGCTAACTCTTAAAATATAGGGCCAAACACAAATTTTGCCCCCCAATCCCCAAAATTTGCATCTAAAACCAAAGAAAACATGTCCTGAAAGGCCCTCCACACTTCGCCTCTACTGCGCACGCGCAGTGTCAAGGACGTTCCGAAATTGGCGCCATTAATCATTCTAATAACCAGTGCCTGGTAAGCGCTATGTACTCAGCGGGGAGGCAAGAGTTCCCAACTCCTGGGAGGGCCATCCCCGTCTGGGTCATTGGTAAGTATAAAAAATATAGAAATTACTATAAATTTTTTAACATTTTTATACTGTACCAATGACCCAGACATAGCTGAATAGTAAAAAGGCTGGAGGGCCAAGGACATAGAGCAAAATGGAATACGATCAATAAAATAAAATAGAGTCATCCCCTGTAGGGAAAAAGAAGTAATAGGCCTTACATGTATCTTTCTTATTTATGATAAATTGGAAAGATACAACACCTTCCAAAATTGAGCTTCATACATCCCTGTACTCTATTAATATCCAATATAATCCTTATACTAATAATTTTTAAAGTAAGCCAATAAATAAAGTAAGTCTAGAGAATAGAGACTCTTATACTCCTAAAAGTGTCTGAGGATTGCATAATCATGTCCGTTGACATATGCAATATTCAAAAGCTATACTTTAAAAACTAAGACTTGAATGAATTTTAAAAACCTAAACTTCTCACTAAACAACCATCCCAATAACAGCTCAGAATTACTAACTCCGGAGGAGGTATCCCCTTGTTTTCATAGTAAAACAGGTGACCCAAGGGAACACCCCCCCCCCCCCCCCCTTTTTCTTGCCCTGGGTCAAATAGCCCAGAGCGAAGAGGGCAGCAGAACGGAGACACTGCCGAAACAGACAGCCTACCTAGCTATATAGCAACTGTTAAGTGAATGACATTCTGAGCAGTAGATAATAGACCTAACAATAGAGGCCTCCAGAAATGGACTCGATATTTCTGAGATAAAAATTCATGAATGTGGATGGCTGAGCGCAATGAGCGGCCTTCAAAAATCTATAATAGCGACACTATTAAGCCCAAGAAGTAGAAGAACTCTTACTTCATGAGCCGAAATCTTAAGCACAACTGCTAAGTCAATGATATACCATAAGCAGTACCGATAGTTAATAGAATCCATTAACAATAAAATGGAGCGTAACGTCCTTCTACTAGGCATCAAGACAGAAGAAGCTTACGCCCATAGTAATAAACAGATATCTGTTTATAAATACATAAACTCTACCCAGAAAGAGTAAAGGCCTATGCCCATACGAAGACGGAAGGACCTTAAAAATAATAGGTTCCGGATAATAGGAGCCTGACTCTTATGCAAAAATCCAACCTAAATAGTAACGGAAGTAGTGATTCCGAAACTACGAAAGTGAAAATCATCCATCGATAGAGCATGAAACTCACTGACTCTACAGTAAAAGAGAAACCAACAGAATTACTGTCTAAAAGGTCAGAATTTGAAAACTACTGTTTCCAGAGGCTCAAATGATTACTTAGCTAAATAAGAACCGAAGTTAAAATCCATATAGGAATTTAAACTAAAGATTCTAAGTCTATTTATCAAAAAGTTACTAACTGACTTAGATAAAGAGACATAAGACTCAATTGTAAACTATCGTAGAGTGCATAGGTATGAGGTAACATAAACCTATAACCTTAATAATAACAGGCTGCAGTAGATCTTGTGAAACAAGTATACTAAAAAACTGCAATAAGTAGTATGGAGGGATCAACAATATGAACATAATGATCCCTACACCAGCGACGGAAAAGCCTCCACTTTAGCCGCATAGAATAGCGAAGAAGAGGATCTCCTATAGTAAGAAATCGCGTCCAAAGCTCGTCCAGTACAGTGCTTACAATGCAATACGGACCACACAACGGAATACATGAAGGTTGCGACCTTGCGGGTTGTGATAAAGATGACACGATTTACCCAGTGAAAAAAGATCCTCACATAGAGGAAGATTTCACGTTAAGACCCACAGGAGACAAGAGAGTAAATTACCCATGATCTCTGTGAAGATAGAGATGCTATCAACAGAAATGTATTGTGGTTGTTTATCTTAGCAATACCTGCTGAAACAACAGCGCCGGAGGATACGCGTATCCTATCATTCCGTCCTATAGATCAATAGAGCGTTAACAACATTAGCTCAGAGATCTGGACAAGCCAACACATACGTCTGCAATTGATTAGCAAGCTGTGTCGTAAATAAATCATTATTGGGCGCTCCCATAGATAGCAAATCTGATTGAATACTTGTTTGTTGAGAGTCCATTCTGACAGCAACAAGCGACCCGTAAGAGAACGGGAGTCCGGTAAAACAATCAGACGACCCGGAATATGACGGACCAAAAAAGAACTTGGTGTACTATAACCAACAGATGGATTCTTTCCATTAAATTGAATAACGGAAACGAAAGAGTGCCTCCCTGGTTCCGGAGATACGCCACTACTGTCGAATTAAAGGACAGGATTTGGGCATGCGTTTCTGAATAATGTTCATGCAATGACATAAAGCAAGCCTAAAAAACATTATTCCGCGGAAGAAAACTGGTTGCTAAGAGACTGCGGAACCCAAAGACCCCGGCACTTCGAATCCGTAGGGATCAGTATTATATCCCAATCTGTTTGACTGGCAACCGTCATAACAGCCACACTCGGGTCTGGCAACTGCGGTGGCACTCTCTGAGTCAACCACCGAATGTTTGCCCCAGTCTGAATCTCTTGTAACACTAGATAGACAAGAGAACGTGTAAATCGAGCAATTCATGGATTGCCGAAAAGTTGCCATCGAAGAGAAGCTCCTCCGAGAACGAAGCGACTCTGAGAGAGTTCTTAACCTTACTATCCACGCATGTGGATGTAGCTAGGGCTGCGTCACGTCTAACCAACTCCAATCAGCCACTGAAGGGCGGAGTTATACGTGAACAAACTACTGCCCTCAAAAGAAATTACATTGAGAATAATATCCCGTAAATCTTTTCTTGAAGACGTAATGATAACGCCTCAGTAAGGCGGATTACGTATGATAAAGCGTCTAAGTTAAGTCTACTATACATCATGTCGTTTCCAACATTGAAGTTGGAAAAGACATAAACGGCGAAAAAGAATATATCCAGTCTTTAACCACACCGTCTAGACGCATATGAACTCTCGGTATGCCCTGCTCTGCCAAAATAAACTATTCGTATAAATGATAAAATGGCAGAAATGAGCAACGCGGACAAGAAACTAAACTATCATGCTTGGTAGCAGGCTTGTATATATATATATATAGCGTCGAAAAATAAAACACATGTTGTAATGACAATATTGGACTGCGTCGGTAAGACAGGGACACTGTCCCTGAACCGATCGAAAAATCCGAGTCCAATGACGCTATAAGTCTCTTATCCAAGATCGCAGCAATGAAGTCCGAAATAACAATCACTGGAAGATAATGCCAGAAGATATGAAAGGCAGCTTCCGATACTACTAAAGGGAAAACTCGAAATCTTTCGAATCCCTTTCGCCATCCTGTCGGACCCTATAAAGCGTTCGGTCGTCCGTACCTGATGCAACCGCGGACCGCACCGACCCAGCGCCGTCGGATAATTCCTGATTCGACCGAGAAACTGTCAATTGCTGGGATGCTGCGAAACAACTGTGCTAACTCGGATAGTACGTCCGTCACTGAGGCCTGAGGAGAAGCGGTCTTACGATGCATTGCCGCTGGAAGCTCCGTGATCGTTACCCCGTGCATACTACCAATATGCGAGCGAACGGAGTGTATAGGCCTCATGTCCCTTGGCTACTGGATGGCGCGACCTATTCGCCGTGGAATCACTGAATGACGAAACTGATCGGATACTCGAGGTCACGTAGCCAATGTGCGGTCGTGTGCCCTGCTGTGAGGATGAGGAAGCATTAAGGACAGTCTCTCGGACTGTCAATATAACGGAGCGTCCCGACCGACGGACATATGCTCCGAATGTAAAATATCTGAACCACAACATGCGGTCCCCTATGTTGTTGGACGAGAGAGGGACCTCTCTCGCTCACAGCCCGGACGGACCTAGACAAGCCAGGAACCGGACTAACAGGCTTCCTCCGATCTGTCCTCAATCTGCCGTCACTGGGTGAGTACTAAAGTAATTAAAGTGCTCGCATCACCCAAATCTCCTTCCTAGACCGCAACGGACGAACCCGGCAGCCGAACCATTCGATGAATGTACGCTACACCAGGTGAGCTAGCGAATGTCACTCCGTAGGCGATAGACATATTCCATGAGCACTTATTGCCGCTAGCTCTTCATTAACTATGACGACAGAGGCACACTTTGAAAGACATCTCCGTAACTTTGCGAACAAGAAACCAGAAATGCTTGGTTATAGCAAGCATAAAATAATAATATATATAGCGTCGTTCAATAATTCGAAAGTTTGTGTGACATTATTGGACCATGTCGGAACTGAGGGACGATGTCCCTGAACCGACGCTATCAGTTTCTTATCCGGCATCGCAGCATTCTGGTCCGACGAAGGAAGCTGTAGAAGATCAAATCAGATGACATACACAACAGCATATGTTGTTCCGAAAGGGAAAGCTCGAAATCCTCCAAATCCCTTTCGGTATCCCGTCGGACCAGATGAAACTTTCGGACGTCCGTACCCGCTTCCGCGGAGCGTACCGACCCAGCATCGTCGGATAAAAAATATGCGACAGATTCAGTTGATGCTGGGATGCTGCGATAAACTGTGCTATTTAGGAAAAGCACGTCCGTTCCCGAGGCCTGTGCAGTAGCGGTCTTACGGTGCATTGCCGCCGGAAGCTCCGTGTACGTTGACTCCCGCACACTTCCTATGCGAACGTCCGGAGTCTGCAGGCCTCGTGTCCCTGGCTACCGGATGGTGTGACCTGGTCGCCGAAGAATCCTTGATCGGCGAAGCTGGTAATATATCGGCGGTCACGCAGCCAAGGTGCGGTCGTGTGCGCTGACGAGAAGAGGAAGCCTTAGCAGTCTCCGCGGACTGCCTATGCAACGGAGCATCCCGAGCGACGGATGTATGCTCCGCTTGCGACACATTTGTACCACAACATCTGGGGCCAGATGTTGTTGAACGAGAGAGGGGCCTCTCTCGCTTGCCGGATGGACCGGAACGGGCTATGAACCGGACTAAAAGGCTTCCTCCGTTCTCCCTCCGATCCGGCGTCACTGGGTGTGCATTAGGTTGATTTATAGTGCTCGCATCACCCCAAAATTCCTTCTAGACCGCAACGGACGAACCCGGCTGCCGAACCATTCGGTGAATGGACGCTACACCGGGCGAGCTAGCGGACGTCAAAGGCCGTCGAACCTACTAGGGTCCTCTTAGGCAATTGGCGTATTTACATGAGCACTTTTCCGCTAGCCCTTCATTAATTGTGACGACGGAGGCACACTGTTGGAAGACATCACAGATACATCACCCTAATCTTGATCATCTGAAATAGAAATTGATAAAGTAGAGTGACCCTGCGGGGAAAGGACCGGAGTGTCCAATTCCCCAATAACATACCGTGACATACGCTTCCCATATTGTCATCGAAATCATACGATACAGAACAGGAGTTAATGCGAGTACACTGACCACATATAGAATGATTATAAAGTCAGAGGAAGACTTCCTCTTAATACAATTGATCAATATCCTTTCAATGTGAAAAGAAAACAAGTCCTGGTACTCGCACTAACCCCTGGCAGTCAAAATACATAATAATAATATGATCCATTAATATAGAAAAAATAATTGAAATCAAAATATTTTGAAAAAATATTTTTTCAGAACAGCCCAAGTTTCTGAAAAGTAACGCTGAGCCCCAATGGATCCCAAGCCTAAGTGTGGACAAAAATTTTAAAAATATTTTAAACAATTTATTCAACACTTACGAACAATAATAATGTATCTAGTTATGATTAAAATAACATCAAGATATTATTTTCCAAAAATCCCCCCCTCACACAGAGGGCTGTTGTAAATGTAAACAATGAGTGTAAAAACACTAAAATAAGACTCCAGGCACCCAGGCCCGAAATCAGTTACCAAAAATACACTATCTGATGCAAAACAGAGACTTCCAGGGAAGAAACTGCAGAACATCAGATGGTAGATGCAGAACACAACGCCTAACCACCCGTAGGTGAAGACGTAAACATGGAGAAAGAACAGTATTCATTCTGTTATTCAGCTAAAACTCCCAAGAAAATTTAGTAATAATAATTACAAAAACTATGCCAAAAGCATGGGAGAATAGCAAGGGGGAACTTAAAGGACAGGGAGAGAGGAAAACACTTAAAAAACAGTGTAACTAAATAATCAGAATGACAACAAAATGGCTGCTGCCTCGAAAATAGGTAACTTAACATAATTTCATTAAAAAATTTTAAGTTACAGCCCTGATAATATTCTGTCACACATTTTTTTCCTCTCCTCCTTCTCTATCCTCCTTAGAATCACCATTTCACTAATATTTATGTGTCTGGCATCATTTAAACTGAGATTTACAAGCACAAAGATCAGTCAGATGTTAACTGATGAAGGGCCAAACTTAGAATGATTAATGGCGCCAATTTCGGAACGTCCTTGACACTGCGCATGCGCAGTAGAGGCGAAGTGTGGAGGGCCTTTCAGGACATGTTTTCTTTGGTTTTAGATGCAAATTTTGGGGATTGGGGGGCAAAATTTGTGTTTGGCCCTATATTTTAAGAGTTAGCACCAGCTATGTCTGGGTCATTGGTACAGTATAAAAATCTACTGTTTCCAGAGGCTCAAATGATTACTTAGCTAAATAAGAACCGAAGTTAAATTCCGAATAGGAATTTAATCTAATGATTCTAAGTCTATTTATCGAAAAGTTACTAACTGACTTAGATAAAGAGACATAAGACTCAATTGTAAACTATCATAGAGTGCATAGGTATGAGGTAACATAAACCTATAACCTTAATAATAACAGGCTGCAGTAGATCTTGTCAAACAAGTATACTAAAAAGTTGCAATGACTAGTATGGAGGAATCAACAATATCAACATAGTGATCCCTACACCAACGACGAAAAAGCCTCCACTTAGCCGCATAGTATAGCGAAGAAGAGGTTCTCCTATAGTAAGAAATCGCGCCCAAAGCTCGTCCAGTACAATGCTTACAATGCAATAAGGACCAGACAACGGAATACGTGAAGGTTGAGACCTTGCGGGTTGTGATAAAGATGACACGATTTTACCCAGCGAAAAAAGATCCTCTCATGGAGGAAGATTTCGCGTTAAGTCCCACAGTAGACATCAGAGTAAATTTACCCACGGTCTCTGTGAAGACAGAGATGCTATCAACAGAAATGTATTGTGGTTGTTTATCTTAGCAATACTTGCTGAAACAACAGCGCAGGAGGATACGCATATCCTATCATTCCGTCCTATTAGATCAATAGAGCGTTAACAACATAAGCTCAGAGATCCGGACAAGCAAACACATATGTCTGCAATTGGTTAGCAAGTTGTGTCGTAAATAACTTATCATTGGGCGCTCCCATTGATAGCAAATCTGACTGAATACTTGTTTGTTGAGAGTCCATTCTGATGGCAACAAGCGACCCATAAGTGAACGGGAGTCCGGTAATACAATCAGACGACCCAGAGTATAACGGACCGAAGCAGAACTTGGTGTACTATAACAAACAGAAGGATTCTTTCCATTAAATTGAATAACGGAAACGAATGAGTGCCTCCCTGGTTCCGGAGATACGCCACTACTGTCGAATTAACGGACAGGATTGGACATGCATTTCTGAATAATGTTCATCCAATGACATAAAGCAAGCCTAAAAAAACATTATTCCGTTGAAGATAAGTACTTGCTTAGAGACTGCGGAACCCAAAGACCCTGGCACTTCGAATCCGTTGGGATCAATATTATATCCCAACCTGTTTGACTGGCAACCGTCATAATTATAAAACTCGGATCCGGCAACTGCAGTGGCACTCTCTGAGTCAACCACCGAATGTTTGCCCCAGTCTGAATCTCTTGCTACACTAGATAGACAAGAGAACGTGTAAATCAAGCAATTCATGGATTGCTGAAAAGTTGCCGTCGAAGAGAAGCTTCTCCGAGAACGAAGCGACTCTGAGAGAGTTCTTCACCTTACTATCCACGCGCGTGGATGTAGCTAGGGCTGCGTCACGTCTAACCAACTCCAAGCAGCCACTGAAGGGCGGAGTCATACGTGAACAAACTACTGCCCTCAAAAGAAATCACATTGAGGATCATATCCCGGAATTCTTTCTCTAGAAGACGTAATGATAACGCCTCAGTAAGGTGGATTACGTATGATAAAGCGTCTAAGTTAAGTCTATTAGACATCATTGTCGTTTCCGACATTGTGGTTGGAAAAGACATAGATGGCAAAAAAGACTATTTCCAGTCTTTAACCACGCCGTCTAGACGCATATGAACTCTCGGGATGCCCTGTTCTGCCAAAATAAATTATTCGTATAAATGATAAAAGGCAGAAATGAGCATTGCGGACAAGAAACTAAACTATCATGCTTGGTAGCAGGCTTACATATATATAGCGTCAATAAATAATACACATGTTCTAATGACATTATTGGACTGTGTCGGTAAGTCAGGGACAATGTCCCTGAACCGATCCAAAATTCCGAGTCCAATGACGCTATAAGTCTCTTATCCAACATCGCAGCAATGTAGTCCGAAATAACAATCACTGGAAGATAATGCCGGAAGATATGTATGGCAGCTTCCGATGCTACGAAAGGGAAAACTCGAAATCTTTCGAATCCCTTTCGCCATCCTGTCGGACCCTATAAAGCGTTCGGTCGTCCGTACCTGATGCAACCGCGGACCGCACCGACCCAGCGCCGTTGGATAATTCCTGATTCGACCAAGAAACTGTCGATTGCTGGGATGCTGCGAAAAAACTGTGCTAACTCGGATAGCACGTCGGTCACTGAGGCCTGTGGAGAAGCGGTCCTACGAAGCTCCGTGATCGTTACCCCGTGCATACTACTAATATGCGAGCGAACGGAGTGTATAGGCCTCGTGTCCCTTGGCTACCAGATGGCGTGACCTGTTCGCCGTGGAATCACTGAATGACGAAACTGATCGGATACTCGAGGTCACATAGCCAATGTGCGGTCGTGTGCACTGCTGTGAGGATGAGGAAGCATTATCGACAGTCTCTCGGACTGTCAATATAACGGAGCGTCCCGAGCGACGGACATATGTTCCGAATGTAAAATATCTGAACCACAACATGCGGTCCCCTGTGTTGTTGGACGAGAGAGGGACCTCTCTCGCTCACAGCCCGGACGGACCTGGACAAGCCAGGAACCGGACTAACAGGCTTCCTCCGATCTGTCCTCAATCCGCCGTCACTGGGTGAGTACTAAATTAATTATAGTGCTCGCATCACCCAAATCTCCTTCCTAGACCGCAACGGACGAACCCGGCAGCCGAACCATTCGATGAATGTACGCTACACCGGGTGAGCTAGCGAATGTCACTCCGTCGATCCTACAAGGGACCTCTTAGGCGATAGACATATTCCATGAGCACTTGCCGCTAGCTCTTCATTAACTATGACGACAGAGGCACACTTTTGAAAGACATCTCCGTAACTTTGCGAACAAGAAACCAGAAATGCTTGGTAATAGCAAGCATATAATAATAAATATATAGCGTCGTTCAATAATTCGAAAGTTTGTGTGACATTATTGGACTATGTCGGAACTGAGGGACGATGTCCCTGAACCGACCCAAAAATTTCTAAGTCCACCGACGCTATCAGTTTCTTATCCGGCATTGCAGCATTCTGGTCCGACGAAAAAACCTGTAGAAGATCAAGTCAGATGACATACACAACAGCATATGTTGTTCCGAAAGGGAAAGCTCGAAATCCTCCGAATCCCTTTCGGTATCCCGTTGGACCGGATGAAATTTTCGGACGTCCGTACCCACTTCCGCGGAGCGTCCCGACCCAGCATCGTCGGATAAAACATTATGCGACAGATACAGTTGATGCTGGGATGCTGCGATAAGCTGTGCTATTTAGGATAGCACATCCGTCCCCGAGGCCTGTGCAGTAGCGGTCTTACGATGCATTGCCGCCGGAAGCTCCGTGTACGTTGACTCCCGCAACTTCCTATGCGAACGTCCGGAGTCTGCAGGCCTCGTGTCCCTGGCTACCGGATGGTGTGACCTGGTCGCCGATGATTCTCTGACTGGCGAAGCTGACTGGATATCCGAGGTCACGTAGCCAAGAGCGGTCGTGTGCGCTACCATGAGAATGAGGAAGCCTTATTGACAGTCTCTCCGGACTGACTATATGTCGGAGCGTCCCGATCGGCGGACGTATGCTCCGAATGCGAAACATTTTGTACCACAACATCTGGGGCCAGATGTTGTTGTATGAGAGAGGGGCCTCTCTCGCTCGCCGTCCGGATGGACCAGAACGAGCTATGAACCGGACTAAAAGGCTTCCTCCGTTCTCCCTCTAATCCGCCGTCACTGGGTGTGCATTTGGTTGATTTATAGTGCTCACATCACCCCAAAACTCCTTCTAGACCGCAACGGACGAACCCGGCTGCCGAACCATTCGATGAATGGACGCTACACCGGGCGAGCTAGCGGACGTCAAAGGCCGTCGAACCTACTAGGGTCCTCTTAGGCAATTGGCGTATTTACATGAGCACTTTTCTGCTAGCCCTTCATTAATTGTGACGACGGAGGCACACTGTTGGAAGACATCACAGATACATCACCCTAATCTTGATCGTCTGAAATAGAAATTGATAAAGTAGAGTGACCCTGCGGGGAAAGGACCGAAATGTCCAATTCCCCACTAACATACCGTGACATACGCTTCCCATGTTGTCATCGAAATCATCAGATACAGAACAGGAGTTAATGCGAGTACACTGACTACATATAGAATGATTATAAAAGTCAGAGGAAGACTTTCTCTTATTACAATTGATCAAAATCCTTTCAATGTGAAAAGAAAACAAAGTCCTGGTACTCGCACCAACCCCTGACAATCAAAATACATAATAATAATATGATCCATTAACATAGAAAAAATAATTGAAATCAAAATATTTTGAAAAAAAAAATTTTTTCAGAACAGCCCAAGTTTCTGAAAAGTAATGTTGAGCCCCAATGGATCCCAAGCCTAAGTGTGGACAAAAAATTTAAAAATATTTTAAACAATTTATGCAACACTTACGAACAATAATAATATATCTAGTTATGATTAAATTAACATCAAGATATTATTTTCAAGAAATCCCCCCCTCACACAGAGGGCTGTTGTAAATGTAAACAATGAGTGTAAAAACACTAAAATAAGACTCCAGGCACCCAGGCCCGAAATCAGTTACCAAAAATACACTATCTGATGCAAAACAGAGACTTCCAGGGAAGAAACTGCAGAACATCAGATGGTAGATGCAGAACACAACGCCTAACCACCCATAGGTGAAGACGTAAACATGGGGAAAAAAACAGAATTCATTCTGTTATTCAGCTAAAACTCCCAAGAAATTTTCGTAATAATAATTACAGAAACTATGCCAAAAGCATGGGAGAATAGCAAGAGGGGACTTAAAGGAAAGGGAGAGAGGAAAACACTTAAAAATCAGTGTAACTAAATAACAAGAATGACAACAAAATGGCTGCTGCCTCGAAAATAGGTAACTTAACATAATTTCATTAAAAAATTTTAAGTTACAGCCCTGATAATATTCTGTCACACATTTTTCCTCTCCTCCTTCTATATCCTCCTTAGAATCACCATTTCACTAATATTTATGTGTCTGGCATCATTTAAACTGAGATTTACAAGCACAAAGATCAGTCAGATGTTAACTGATGAAGGGCCAAACTAAGAATGAATAATGGCGCCAATTTCGGAACGTCCTTGACACTGTGCATGCGCAGTAGAGGTGAAGTGTGGAGGGCCATTCAGGACATGTTTTCTTTGGTTTTAGATGCAAATTTTGGGGATTGGGGGGCAAAATTAGTGTTTGGCCCTATATTTTAAGAATTAGCACCAGCTATGTCTGGGTCATTGGTACAGTATAAAAATATACCTAACTGGAACAATAGGGGTGGGGTGGAGGTGGGGGGGGGGGGGGGTTGTGTTTGTCTGGGTTTTTAACCACAAACTTTAACCAAAACTGTAAAAAAGCATTTTTGACGAAAAAAAAGGTGCTTAATTGCCCCCCCCCCCCCCCCCCCCCCACCTGGGGGGAGAGGGGGGGGGGGGTTACATGAGTTTAAAAAAAGAAAAAGGATCCGCATGTGGTGACTGTAAATAGTTCAAAATGCATATTGGGGGAAATAAAAAGAAAATGACTAATTTGGGGGAGGGTGGGAGGGGGGGGGTGCAGTGGTGTTTGTCTGGGTTTTTAACCCAAACTGTAAACCACCATTTTTGACAAAAGAAAAAAAAAAGTGCCCAATTGGCCCCCGGGGTGGGGGGGGGGGGGAGGGGTATGTAAGTTCAAAAAAGGTTCCACATGTAGTGACTGTAAATAGTTCAAAATGCATATTGGAGAAAAAAAGGGAAAAAAAAGCCTAATGGGGGTGGGGGGTAGGGGGGTGGTGGTGTTTGTCTGGGTTTTTAACCACAAACTTGGAGTCATCCTACTAAGCTACAATGAAATCCCTTTATAATTTTGGCCTGTGGAATATTCTAAAGGTTTTTGGGCTTCGGGCCTGTGTTGCCACCACAGTTCACCAAAAGGGGACGTTCTCATCTAGACATTATTTGAAGTCAAGCTATCAAGTTACAATGAAATCCCTCCATAAATATGACCTACAGACTGTGCTAAAGGTTTTCGGGCTTCGGGCCCGTTGCCGTCACAGTTGCCTAAAAGGGGATGTTCTCATCTAGACATTATATGAAGTCAACCTATCAAATTACAATGAAATCCCTTCATAAATATGACTTGTAGACTGTGCTAAAGGTTTTCGGGCTTCGGGCTCGGGCAGCCATCATGGATGAATGATCGCAACCAAAAGGGAACATTCTCATCTGGGCATCATGTGGATTGATCCTACAAAGTTACAATGGAATCCCTTCATAAATATGACCTGTAGATTGTGCTGAACGTTTTTGGGCTTCGGGCACCTGTAGCCGTCACAGTTGCCCAATCACGTCCAAAAGGGGACTTTCTCATGTAGAAATTATATGAAGTCAACCTATAATGAAATCCCTCCATAAATATGACCTGTAGATTGTGCTAAAGGTTTTCGGGTTTTGGGCTCGGGCAGTCGTCACGGTTGATAGATCACGCCCAAATGGGGAAATTCTCCTGTAGACATCAGACGGAGTCATCGTATCAAGTTACAATGAAATCCGTCCATAGTAAACATGACCAGCAGACTGTGCTAAAAGTTTTTGGGTTTCGGGCTTGGGCAGCCATCACGGTTGACAGATCATGCCCAAACGGGGATGTTCTCATCTAGGCATTATACAGAGGCATTCTATGAAGTTGCAATGAACTCCCTTCATAAATACGACCTGTAGACTGTGCTAATGGTTTTCGGGTTTGGGGCTTGGGCAGCCATACCGGTTGACCGGTCACGACCAAAAGGGGACGTTCTCATGCAGACATGATCTAAAACCTGCATATGAAATTTTGTGATGATCAGACAAGACCTACTGGGTATAGCCTGTACTTGAAGGTTGAATAAAAAACTTTAACCACAAACTTTAACCAAAACTTTAAATGTCAACTAAACAGGAAAAGAAAAAAAAAAAAAAAAAAAAAAACCCACTTGAACCTTCAGTAAAAAAGTTTAACCACAAACTTTAACCAAAACTCTAAAAGTTAACAGACGGACAGATGGACGGATGGACGGACGGATGGACAAAAGTCATTACTATAGCCCTCACTGTAAACAGTTGGGCTAAAAATGATTGGACAAAATCCATTACTTGGGAATATCCTTTCCACCATGATGGCCCATCAGCATACCAAAGATAATTCAAATCCGACATGCACTAACTGAGATGCTGAGGTCTAAAATTGTTACGGATGGATAGATGACTATCAGCCCTCACTGATAGATCCCCTGCAAAATTTGTTTTTGCAGAGGATAATAAACTTTATGCTACCATACACATATGAAATCAACAGTGACACACTAAAGATGTGTGTGTGTGTGAGAGTGTGTGTGTGTGAGTGTGTGTATGTGTGTGGGGGGGGGAGGGGAGGTAAAGTATTTGAATTGGATTTAAAGAAATTTATGTTACCACACACATTTGGAATCAACATTGGCATAGACGTACAGGGTGGGTGGAGGGGAGGGGGAGGTAATGCCTCTGAATTGGATAAAATGGACAAAATGATACTGGACATATATCAAATCAACAGTGGCATCGAGATAAGGGGGGGGGGGGGAGTAACGCAATTGAATGGGATATAATGAAATTTATGCTATCATACATATATGAATTGACAGTGGTGAACACAAAGGGGGAGGGGAGATAGCAGGGACAACAGATAGTTTCTTGCTTGTTGAAAAAGTTCAAGGCTTTTTGTTGGTAAAATTCAGCAAAATAGCCAACCCAGAATTGAAGGAAAATTATTGATATTTTGACTACAACAATTGACTTTTTAAAAAATATTTTTGGACTAAATGTTTGAAAGTAACCCGTTTTGAGTGCCAAATTATAGAAATTTGTTTGCCCAATCGAAAATCGTTTTTAGTTATTCAAAGATTTTGTGCTTCAATGGCTCAACCCTTAAGTCCCTACACAGCCACAAACTACCCCTTTTATATTTCTGAAAAAATTGTTCCAAGTGTATTCTTCTTTGAGAACTCTACTTGTAGGATGCTTTCATCCTGACAGTGTTTCACATCATCAAAAATGTAGAAACACTATTAAGTCATCTGCAGTTGTGTACATGTACATACAGTAGTTATTCATGTAAAACCTAGGGACTGAAGGGTTAAATCAGCCATTCCAACCCTGCAATAAAAAATGTATATTTCAAACCTGTATGAAGACGGTGATGGTTTGCCAGTTGTGTTTGAAACTTTGCCGAAAAGCCACAGATAGCACAAAGGAATGGACGAGAGTTACTGTGAGTAGCTTGGTGTTGCTGAAGAGTATTTCTGGTTCTGAAAGTCTTCTCACACTGTTCACATTTGAAGGGTCGATCCGCTGAAATACAATAAACATGTGTGAACATTGGAATAAAATCACACAAGATTTGTTAGTAAAGGTATTTACTCTTTGCAATTTTTTTGGAAGCGTATTTGACCATTTTGCTAACCTTTACAAATTATATTTTTAAACAAGAGACCCCAAGGAGCCTTAATCGCTCACCGGCCAAAGTGGTTCAAAGAAGTATTTGGGGTTACATTCAGTTAGACATGTTTCACCTACACTACAAGGGAATGAAGTCATGAGAGGCAAATTTTATGGAAAAACACTAAGGAATGGATTTGAACAAAACTGAACCTAACATGCCCCCTTGCCACACCTCACCCCACCCCTGCCCATAGAGCCCAAATATTAAGCCAAGGACTCAAATTGAACAAACTTGAATCTGATCCCCGTTGAGATGTCATAAACCAAATAGGAAAGAATTTTGACTGGTGGATATGAAGAAGAAGCATTTGGACTGGTGAATCTGAAGGAGATTTTTAAAGAAACTCCTTCATATTGCACAGGTTAAAATTTGGGCTCCTATAAGGAGCCCAAATATTAACCCAAGGACGTGATTTGAACAAACTTGAATCTGAGCCCCCAAGAGATGTTGTATACCAAATATGAAAGGATTCCGATGGTGGATCTGAAGAAGATTTTAAAAGAAATTCCCTCATATTGCACTTAGTTAAAATTCAGGCTCCCATAGGTAGCCCAAATTATCAACAGAGGGACCAGATTTGAACAAACTTGAGTCTTACCCTCCAAGAGATGTTGTATACCAAATATGAAAGGATTTTGAATGGTGGATCTGAAGAAAATTTTTAAAGAAATTTCCTTATATTGTACTAAGTTAAAATTCTGGCTCCCATAGGGAGCCCAAATATCAACCCAGGGACTAGGATTGAACAAACTTGAATCTAACCCTCCTAGAGATGTTGTATACCAAATATGAAAGCATTCTGACTACAGGGTATAAAGAAGATTTTAAAAACACGTCGGAAGAGACCCAAAATTTTCAGGCTATAAAAAAAAAAATTTGTCTCAAAATAGAACAAAATGCATAAAAATACCCCCAAAATGTCCGAATTTTGGTCAAAAATTTGAGAGGAACATTTTTTTTTCCTAATTTTGGTCCAAACGTCTGAACCGGACCCAAAATTTTCAGGCTAAAATTTTATTTTTTTCCATCTCCACATTGAACAAAATGCATAAAAAATCAAAAAAAAAATTCCGAATTTTGGTCCAAAATTTTTGAGTCTGAACCGGACCCAAAACTTTCAGGCTAAAAATTTAGGGAATTTTTCATCTCAAAATTGAACAAAACGCATAACAAATCCACACAAAAAAATTATTCTCTAATTTTGGTCCAAAATTTCTAAGTCCGAACCAGACCCAAAATTTACAACCCAGGGACCCGATTTGAACAAACTTGAATCTGACCCCTCCTAGAGATGATGTATACCAAATATTAAAGGATTCTGATAGGTGGGTCTGAAGAAGATTTTTAAAGAAATTTTCTCATTTTGCACTAGGTCAAAATTCGGGCTCCCATAGGGAACCCAAATATTAACAGAGAAAATCGATTTGAACAAACTAGAAGCTGCCCCCCCCCCCCCCCCCCCCTCCCCCAGAGATGATGTATACCAAATATGAGAGGATTCTGACTGGTGAATCTGAAGAAGAAGATTTTTAAAGAATATTCCATGTATTTCACAAAGTTAAAATTTGGGCTCCCATAGGGCTCCAAATATTAACCCAGCAACTCGATTTGAACAAACTTGAATCTGACCCCCCCCCTATAGATGTTGTATACAAAACATGAAAGGATTGTGACTGGTGGATCTGAAGAAGATTTTTATTTAAGGAAATTTCCTCAAATTGCACCAAGTTAAACTTTGGGCTCCAACAGAGAGCCCAAATAGTAACTCAGGGACCCGATTTGAACAACCTTGAATCTGACTCCCCTAGAGATGTTGGATACCAAATATTAAAGTATTCTGACTAGTGGATTTCAAGAAGAAGATTATTAAAGAAATTGCCTCATATTTCAGTAAGTTAAAATTTGGGCTCCTACAGGAAGCCCAATTATTAACCCAGGGACTGGATTTGAACAAACTTGAATCTGACCTCCCTGCAGATGTTGTATACCAAACATGAAAATATTCTGACTGGTGGATCTGAAGAAGAAGATTTTTAAAGAAATTTCCTCAAATTGCACCAAGTTAAACTTTGGGCTCCAATAGAGAGCCCAAATCTTAACCCAGTGACTCGATTTGAACAAACTTGAATCTGACTCCACCCCCTCCCTCCCTCTCCCCCCCCCCCCTCCCCAGAGATGTTGTATAACAAATATGAAAAGATTCTGACTGGTGGATCTGAAGAAGATTTTTTTGAATTTTTGAAAAAAATTATGGGTGCTATCAGAGTTATGCCCCTTCTGGTGTCACCTTGAAAGTGGCAAGTTTATTTGTACAAACTTGAATTGACATATGATAAGGAAAATGCACACCAAATTTGGTTCAATTTGGTCCAGTAGTTTGTGAGGAGAAGTCGATAATGTAAAGTTCATGACGGATGGCGACGACGGATGGCAAGTGATAAGTTAAACTCCCTCGGTGAGCTAAAAAACTTACAAGGTAATTGTATACATGTATACACTAATTACCTATACATGTAGCTGTGAGGTACTGTGATCATGTGATGTGAATTGAAGTGGCTTCAGCACAGGCAATTTGGGTTTGAGAAGTTGAAAAATGATATTTGAAAACTCGTGGATTCTGCATTGAAGCAAATGTTATCAAATATATTTTTCAAGTCCTTGCCTTTTGACACAAACATGTGGTTACAAATATGCCTGAGATCTTTTTGGAAAAAGAAAACAAAAGGTGTTTATGCATGTGATATGGATTATGACTCCATTTTTTTTTAATTTAAAGTGAACTTGTATGCCCAAAAATGATTTCCAATGTGTTTTTTGCAATTCAAATAGATGTGATACCATAGCCCAAGAACATTAGGTTTCACTAGGGAAAAAAATCGGAGAAAGCTGATTTTTTCAGGGAATGTCGAGTACATGTCACTGAACGATTAGACAAAAGTCCCCTAAAATCCCATTTGAGCTTTTTTTTCTACAGCCTTTTTTCGAAAACGCGTTTGAAAAAAATCAAAAAAAATCGCACAAACTTTGTAACCTCGAATTGATCCAACTGTATTTTTTGTTTACGCGTATTTTGAGCTACATAATGTCTAATATACATTTACCTAGAGGAAAATGTGCATTCTGTGACAATTTCTGCGAAAAATTATTGAAAATTCACAAAAAAGTATCGGATTTACGCAAAAAATGACGATTTTCCTAACGGATTTGCCCAAAGGGTCGTAGTATAGAACGGGATGTTAGTTGGACAGACGATAAAAAATCCACCACCATTTGAAGACTTTTATCATTGCTTACAAAATAGACATTATGGAAGACCCCCTCTGCTTCTGGCCGAGTTCCCCTTTTGGCATAAAATTCGTCAGCATGAGAACTCAACTATTTTCGGGCTTGGGACCGAACAGACACGTCTGTGTCTGGCAGCATTAGATCAATAAATAATATTTACAGAATGTACAAAAATCAATAAATAATATTTACAGAATGTACAAATCAATCAACATGGATTAAGTTACATTGACTATTATCAACGCTATATACAGAAATGACATGACCTATATACATATTATTCATCGAACTCAGAAATTTCCGACAGGACAGTGTTTCTGTGGTTGTTACAAGAATCCGAACTGCAATTACACAAACCTGAGCAAGAGAGTCCTGCCTTCTTACACCCACACCTTTTTGTACAAGCACTCTTGCAACCACAACTGATCAGATTCAGTAGGTTATCGGGGGCACATGGCTTTGTGGCTGCAGTCGGTACAAGAAGTCCATTGTCTAGCGACCACCTCCAATCCGTCGGAGGAAGCGAAGTGCCCAGCCATTGTTGGACCTGGAGATAACATCTGTAGACATGTTGTTGTGCAGCATCGCGGCTTGGTGGGAGTGAGGCTAGGTCGATGGGTTTATTCAGTTTAGATTTTGCTACATAACGCTTGTAAGTGACATATCTATATTGGTCGAGAGAGGAAACAGTTTTACTCCCGTATAAGATCAGGAGAAGTTGTTCCCCGACAGCGGCTACTGCATTTGGTGTACTGTCATCCGCCAAAATTGTGTTGACATACTGTTGTGAGTCGCTAGTAACATCGGAGACAATTGTACTGAATACTTTCTTCTTACCAACTCGAAAGAGTGCAGAAGTAGTGTCACAACCACTTATAGAATGTGCTACAAGGAGGTTGCTTCTATGGTCACCCAATTTGGTTGCTATTTCACTAACTGAAACTAGTAAGTTTGGAGTAATGGAATACATCATGTGAATATTACATCCCGGTTGAACTCGAGAGGTAAGAATGACTAACAAGTCTGTGTCTGTTCCCACAATGACAACATTGTTGTCATTTTGAGCGATGTCAAGTGCAGTTTCGGCTATCAGTACATCATCATCAGCCTCGGCCTGCTTGGACTGAATATTGATAGCAGATAGCTCCTGCATTAGAAGATCGATCAGTTGGGTTTTGTTCTTGGCATTTGCAAGGAAATCGGATTGGGGTGTGGTGGCTGGTAACTCGGGTGAGATATTGATATCAATGGAATACCTGTCTTTAGATCTACGGGCTTGTTCCATGCCCTTTGTCGACATTGTACAAGCATAACCATCAAAAACAACCACGACGTTCGCCCCAAAATGTCTCACTAGATAATTGGAATATGATGTACATATGTCCTTATATGACGACTGTTTAGGCCATACAACTGCCCTCAATAAAAATCCACCATCTACAACAAACAGAGAATGTTCTGGGATTTTAGTTTGCTCGGAACCGTATGTTTTGAGGATCTTACCGAGCGTGCTTTTCAGTGTCTTCCTCATTCCAGCAGAATCAAACAATGCTGGTGGTTTCGGGGCGAATTCATATTTGAGATACTCTTCCATCTCTGCTTGTGACTGAATAACACATGTGATGCGGTTGAACAGAATTGTGGGGTCAATCACTACCTTACTTCCACGGACTTTGATGCTATTTGCCATCGATGCGAAAGACTTCACAGTGTCAACACGTCGTAGTTTTATGCTGTTGAATGTTTTGCTTACAACATTCGATACGCAACATTCACCAATTTTGCGAACTTGGTCACAGTTCACAGTTTCGTCGGCCACATGCCCGGTCGCTATAGAGACTATTTGTAATGGATCTCTATTCTGAAAGGGGGAATGCACTCTGAGCCAGTTCAATAATTTGGTGATATCATTGGCATCAGTCAATTGTGAACTTTGACGGAGATCCCGATGTTGTTCGCCATGACCAGTGTGAACATGAACAAAATTTTCGAGAGCATTACATATCGGAAGGCAAAGAGGTAGTCCATGTACCCATTTCGCAACAGTGCTATCGGTTATTCCCCTGCCATGTGTGAGACCACCAGGGAGCTTGAACATTCTCATTAAACACTGCTCTATGGTCTGATCAGAATATATCCCGTCCCAGAATTTATCTGAGCGCCTTATGGTAAAGTAACTTTTCTCAGTGAACAACTTCAAATCATCCTGTTGCATTATTTCTGTTAGCTCATTCATCTGCTGCAAATAGAGATGAGAACTTTTTGCGTATGCAAAATGACCACCTGCGTGAAATACTGGAATCATATTGAGAACACAATATGTGTGGAGTTCCCAGTCGCCTGTGCGCTCTGCTCTCAAGAACAACTGAAGACCTATTTGCTCGTAGTATTGTACCCAAAGCTTTCCTGTGCGTCCTACGGACGTATTCTGGAGCAGTTCGTGTAATTTTGACAGTAGATGGTTGACACTTTCTTGATTGACAGCGTCAGCTGTTGTACAGTCACCTCTGGCAAGTCCACAGAATATTTCATTGACTTCTGTGCAGTCTATGTTATCTAGTGTTTGGCTTTCTTCAAACACAATGTGTTGGCAATTTGTGTTAGCAAATGGGCACGAACTGCTCTTGAATATGCATGACCACTGATCAAATGATGGATTGACCCACCAGCATAAACAGTCCCCCAAAGTTCATCCAAGCCGCTACCAGCCATGATCGAACCAATTGGCCCTAAATATGACATAATCATATGGAAGCCGCCAAGTCTAACGAAAACTTTTGTCAACTTATCTGATGAAGACACAATCTCCACTGCTTTGATATAAAGTGGTTGGTCAAACGTCACTGGACAAACGTATAATACGGTATTTGAATGAGAAAAGTCGATGCCGTTTGAATTTGAGTTTAGGGGGTATGGTTAATATTTCACACGTTTCACCAGTTCATTATGGAATGACTATTGTTATATATCATTATAAAGCCACTGCTTTTCTGCAATTTTTGATATATAATTTAACTCCCAAAGTAGTCGTAGATTTGATTTAATGGACGTTGTGTACCGTTGTGTGTATGAAAACAATAAATTTTTTTTCGTAATTTTGTACATTTTCGTGAATATTTCACCATTGAGTGTGAGGATTGGTACAAAGTTGGCATTTTCTGTTGGGGATATGTATTCTCAATATAATTCAGTACGATATTTATGATTCTCGCCCTACTAAGGCGAATAAGAATGAGAAATATGGAGCTGGGTCGAATTTTAAAAAAAAAATTTTTTTCATCAAAAAAACGCTATAAATAAAAAAGCTCAACTCGGATTCGCAAGGACTTTTCACACTTTATCCGCAATGTGTGTCCCGGAAACATATAAAAAAATCAGCTTTCTCCGATTTTTTTCCTAACTTTCTCATTTTTATGTCTAATGTGCCTGGACTACCAGTCGTTTCTATCTCCTGATGCTCTTCTAACACTTTTTTAACAGAGCCCTTTTACTGTTCCTGCAACAAAACACAAAAATCTTGTGAATCATTTCATATTGGCCACATGCTATGATGGGTTGGATAAGAATATTGGTATGAATGGGATTGATAGAGCACCCAAACAGGCACTCTCCCATCAACTGAAACAATTCAAGGACATATCAACAATTTCTGACGACAAAAAAAAATAATTTAGCGTTCAAACAGTTAAGGAAAATACCATGGATCCTGTTTTACCTGGGAATTACAGTAAGTAGGCATCATCAAAATAAATTTTTGACCACTCAATTGTGTTAATGTATGAAAACCTGTTAATTACCCACAAGCATTTCTCCAGTGTAATGAATGAACAATACAATACAGATTAAAGTGAAAAACGAGGGGTATGCTGGAGGCACGTTTTGGGTTGCTATACTGGCCATGGTTTTCGACCTTGATCAAATCAGTGTGCAAAATTTAAATGAAAGTGTCAATGACACTGTAGCTCAACTTGACAAACTTGAACTTGGTAAGTTATAAATGAAATGGCAAAATTGAAGATCATTGGGACCAATGTCAGTTTTTTTGCCAGTGGCAACATTTTTCGACAGAAACCGAAGAAAATCGATAGCTCCCATCTAGAGGCCTCCCCAAACAAGCATGCCAGGTTTCAAAGCAATCCGATCATAAATGTGCCCTATAGGGTGTACAAAAGGGAAATATTGTGGTCTGACTAGACTAAATTCTAAGAACGTTGGCCGTGGCAACATTTTTTGACAGAAATGGAAGAAAATCGATAGCTCCCATCTAGAGGTCACCGTAAATAAGCATACCAGGTTTCAAAGCAATCTAATCATAAATGAGCCCTGTAGGGTGAGCCAAAAGGAAATATTGTGGTCTGACTAAACTAAGTTCTAAGAATGTTGGCTGCGGCAACATTTTTTGATAGAAATTGAAGAAAATCGATAGCTCCCATCTAGAGGTCACCCCAAACAAGCATGAAAGGTTTCAAAGCAATCCGATCATAAATGTGTCCTGTAGGGTGTGCCAAAGGGAAATATCGAGTCTTCTGACTAAACCAAGTTCTAAGAACATTGGCCGCGGCAACATTTTTCGATGGAAATTGAAGAAAATTGATAGCTCCCATCTAGAGGTCTCCCCAAATAAGCATACCAAGTTTCAAAGCAATCAAATCATAAATGTGCCCTGTAGGGTGTGCCAAAGGGAAATATTGTGGTCTGACTAAACTGAGTTCTAAAAACGTTGGCCACGGCAACATTTTTTGACAGAAATTGAAGAAAATCGATAGCTCCCATCTAGATGTCACCCCAAACAATCATGCCACGTTTCAAAGCAATCCGATCATAAATGTACCCTGTAGGGTGTGCCAAAGGGAAATATTGAGTCTTCTGACTAAACTAAGTTCTAAGAACGTTGGCCGCGGCAACATTTTTTGACAGAAATTGAAGAAAATCGATAGCTCCCATCTAGAGGTCTCCCCAAACAAGCATACCAGGTTTCAAAGCTATCTGATCATAAATGGGCCCTGTAGGGTGTGCCAAAGGGAAATATTGAGGTCTGACTGAACTAAGTTCTACGAACGTTGGCCGTGGCAACATTTTTTGACGGAAATTGAAGAAAATCGATAGCTCCCATCTAGAGGTCACCCTAAATAAGCATACCAGGTTTCAAAGCAATCCAATCATAAATGTGCCCAGTAGGGTGTGCCAAAGGGAAATATTGTGGTTTGACTAAACTAAGTTCTAAGAATGTTGGCCGCGGCAACATTTTTTCGACAGAAATTGAAGAAAATCGATAGCTCCCATCTAGAGGTCACCCAAAACAAGCATGCCAGGTTTCAAAGCAATCCGATCATAAATGTACCCTGTAGGGTGTGCCAAAGGGAAATATTGAGTCTTCTGACTAAACTAAGTTCTAAGAACGTTGGCCGCGGCAACATTTTTTGACAGAAATTGAAGAAAATTGATAGCTCCCATCTAGAGGTCTCCCCAAACAAGCATATCAGGTTTCAAAGCAATCTGATCGTAAATGTACCCTGTAGGGTGTGCCAAAGGGAAATATTGAGGTCTGACTAAACTAAGTTCTACGAACGTTGGCCGTGGCAACATTTTTTGCCGGAAATTGAAGAAAATCGATAGCTCCCATCTAGAGGTCACCCTAAATAAGCGTATCAGGTTTCAAAGCAATCAAATCATAAATGTGCCCAGTAGGGTGTGCCAAAGGGAAATATTGTGGTTTGACTAAACTAAGTTCTAAGAACGTTGGCCGCGGCAACATTTTTGGACGGAAATTGAAGAAAATCGATAGCTCCCATCTAGAGGTCACCCCAAACAAGCATAAGAAGTTTCAAAGTAATCTGATCATAAATGCGACCTGTGGGGTGTGCCAAAGGAAATTGTGGACGTACGTACTAACGTACGTACGCCGACGGACGAGAAGTGATGGCAATAGCTCAGCTTGACTTTGTCAAGTTGAGCTAAAAAATGACTAACTGACTGATCATTCATGTGGGTTGGTGATGGCTAACCGAATGCTCGGCTATATAAACATTATTGGGAAACTGCTTTTTTGTCATCAACAAGTATTCATATATTGCCTGAAATTGAAATATAAAAAGACCTCTCACCTTGATCTTGTGTTTTGATAGATTTTTTGACTTTTGCCGTGAGAGTCTCACGGCAAAAGTAAAAAAATCTATCAAAACACAAGAAAGGCTGCTTAACTGAGTGCTAGAAGCCCATATTTGGGCTTTATTCTGAACTGCAGGCACCTAAAGTTAAAGGCTTCATATTCTGTGGATGCCCTTCATATTATCTTGTAAGTAAAATTACTTCCTATCCATCGATATAGGCACTCTCTATGAATTTTAACAAGACAAAAATGTGAGAACAAATCTTGTGGCTGAGAAAAATTTTTTTAGCACTCTACCAGTTAAGTCTCAGACTTTACCATTCAAGATGCAATCTTTGGCTAACCGGTCATCCATTCGTATAGATTTAAACCACCACTCGTATGAAATGAGCATTCTCGTCAAATTTGGCACACTGCAAATGATACTGTTAATTAACTAATTAAGGACCATAACTCTGCAAAGAAAAGTTGGCCCGCGCTGGTTTTTGAACATGATCAAGATATGTTTGGTGGAAGACTAACATACCAAATATGAATAACATTGGTTGATTTGTTGTCTTTAACCCTTTACCTAACAGACTACACTTGCAAACACAATTCTTGAAAAACTAATTTTTTGTCTCAAAAATATAGGTTATGACACATCGCTGGAACGAGCTCGTTCCAAAGAGGGGTCATAACCTTTGCTTTTGAGACAAAAAATGAAAATATAATGAAAATTAAATGGCGATTTTTGAGAATAGTGCTGGCCTGTTTTGGTTGTTATGTTGGGTAAAGGGTTAAATTATAGCTCTTACAAGCTTGAAATTCAGGAAAATCAACCAAATTGGGATCGCAACTCTGCTAACGACAGACAAACTCCACAGGTATTTAACTTGATCAAAATATTGTTGATCATATAACAAATATCGATCCCATCAGTTAATGTTTGTTTGAGTTATCATGCTAATGAACTCAAAATTCATAAAAAGCAACTAATTCCACAAAAAAACATCAAATCGCATCGCACTAGGTTTCAAAGTTAATCAAGATATTGCAGCCTTTTGATTTTGAAAATGGGGAGAGCACTGTATAATGCTCAGTACCATTTGAAATGAAACATGCTACTGTTGAGAAGAAAAACCCCAAACGAACATCTGCACACTGTTCACTCCACTGGTGCACAAAGTAAGTAGAGATTCTAAAAATACAGTGGGGCCCACTTAATTGGTTATCTCTTAATTGTATATCCCTGTTAACTGAATATAATTTTCAAACACAAAACCATTTACCATACCTTCAGTACAAATTTGATCTTTTAATTGCATATGGGTTTTTGAGTAAACTCCTGTTAATTGTATATAAATTTTTGTAATATGTCAAAAAAATTACTGTGACACGCACCAGATTCCCCTTATTTATCAACCTTTTTGACCTCACTACATCCAATACAGGCATTTATTCTATTATATCTTGTTTGACAGAGCTCTATGAGCTCTGTCAAACAAGATATAATAGAATAAATGTTCTGTTTACCTCCAGAACACAGGAAACTGACCAAATCCCTATTAATTGTATACTCCTGTTAATTGAGTAATTTTCACTGGCAAAATGGATATTCAATTAAGAGGATTCTACAGTACCTGATTTTCCAAATAAGATTTTTGTAACAATACTGCTAATCAAATTATTTGGATTCGGTATAACACATGAGGGAGGGAGGGGATGCCAAAGAAGTTTTTCCAGGAAAGTATGCTGAGATAGATGGGTGGTTGGAGGGGGCCAGAAATAAATTTTTTTCATGATCTAAAAATTTGTTTCTTTCACTCTTTTAATGATTTTAAAGACTTTTTAGGACAGGTACATCCATATCATTGTTGATTTTGTCATTTTTATGGATTTCAAGCAATCATTCAATGAGTCATAGTCACTTTATTCAACCTGTTTGAACTTATTTAGCTTTTTACTCAACAATGTTAACCATAACAGAAGTAGCGACATCTGATATACATGTATGTGCAAACAGAAAGAAACAGAATCAAGTAAATTTCAATAAATTTTTCTTTTTTTTTCCAATTTTCACTCCACAAAAATGACACCTTTGAATATGTGTATAAAATTTCTTACTGGCTATTGACATCCCACTGTTCATCTTTTTCATTCCATTCATTTTCACCATCAATTTTAGAAATAAAATAGTAAAATTGAAAGAAAAATCATTTGAAAAATTGCATGTGCAAGCTAAGGAAAACTCTGAAGAATGAAAAAGTATATTCAATCAAATACACTAAATAAACTAGAAGTCATTCAACCCCAGAATACCAGAGAATAGAAGTATTATTGCATTTTTATAATCAGATGATCCAATTGTTTAAGAGGCACACTGGCAAGTGGCAACCTGATTAAAACATTGGCCTATTTTGGTATCTTATAACCATGTTTGTTCAACACTCGTCACTGACACAATAAGAGACAACTCAATGCTCAGCTCGGGATGTTGAGATTAAATCATTTTTCAACAGCTGATGAACTGTCATACATGTAAGTTGATTGCCCATGCCCCATGATCCAAACAAGCCAGAAATAAGCAGACTGTCATCTGCAAAATGCATAGCAGGGTAGCATCACTAAATTTACCTCTGTGAACCTCAATCTGAATCAGGGTCTCAAAACTATACAGAAAGAGGTACCCAGAGGATAAACTGGCCCACTGTATGGGATAGCAGCATCAAATTCATCCTCTGGGGACCTCATTCTGCAAATGTCAGACTGCTTATTTTCAGGCCTGGATCCAAACTGTAAATACTGTGAGGATATGAGTATTTAGACCACAAACTTGCAGAAAACATGCCATATTTTACAAATGTTTTTCAATACAGCATAGAGACTGATATATCATGAGAAAGCACCCAAACAACATTTCGAACTTGTAGTGAATACCGAGTAGGACTGTGAATATGCATCAAAAGGGGAGGGAGGGGGGGGGGGGGGGTGGTATCGGTAATTGGCCCGAATCATAATGTTGATAATGGACCAGGAAAATGTTTTGTGAAAATGGTGGGTGGTCTAACATATTGAAAGTTAAAAATCATTATTTCTCTCCCAGCCCCCCCCCCCCCCCCCCCCACTCCCCCCCCCCCCCCCCCCCCCCCCCCCCCTGTGCTGCATGGGAAATATGGAGTCAGTGACAGAAAATCTTAAATACTACCCGAGTGCTGGGAGTTAACTGACAAGTTGACTAATCTGTGGAAACAGCCATAATCGACTACAATTTCAAAATAGATGATTATGGGTTTTCATCACCCCCTTTTCTAATGAATTGTCAGTTATACTCACTTCTATTAGATTCTTGAGCACCTCAGGTTCAAACCTGAGCCTAGGCTCAGGCTTGGGCCTGAGGTGGTCAGGAGTCTGGATTTTCCTCAGAGAGCAGGAGATGTGAAGTATGCCTGCATGCCCAAAGAATCTGCAGACTTAGGAAGTAATGATCAAAACTATTGTTTCTATATAGTTGTTTATGAGGTCGCAGAGTATGATTTAAGTCAACTTTAATCAATTATTCTTCAAAAGTCGATCATGAAATTTCATAATCCTATTATAGTACCAGCCCTATAAATACTATTTCCCACAAACAGAGTTCAACCCTTCACAGAAAACACATTATATCAAACTTTGTTAATTTAATTTTTTCCCACAATTCTTGACAATGAAAGTGTCAATGATAGAGATGAGGCGATTAATCGGTGTAACTGATTGTCTGAAACTCAGTGAAAGAGAAAATGTTATGGATGATCTGTAATGAACTTTCTTCCCCTTCGTGGGACAACCAGTAGCAAGTGATCATCAGTACGTCACTCGTCTGTGACTGATATCAGGTAAGTGATAGTTCGTGAAAGAAAAGGCAGAATATTATATTAAAGATTTTGCTTGTGTAACTGTGTACCAAGTTGTTTTTTATCCATCATGTGAATATGGATGCTCTTCACTGCCCAAACTGTACTGCATTCTGCAAAATGTCGCAATATTTCTTTCAACCATGCTCATCGTCTCATTAAATATATAATGGCATTCTTTATTACCATATTGGACAGATAATTCCTCCATATCCGTAATCCGTGTTAACTGTGAGACGCTAGGGTGCAATAAGTTTAATATTGGGCCAATCAGGGTGGGATTTATCAACCCGAAGCCACTGAATTTTTCTCAGGTTGAAATGTGTGGAGCACATGATAAAAGTAGATAATGCAGTGCAACGTCATGACCTGTGTGACACAATCCCATATATGGGTTTACTGAAAAGAAACTCCCACTTTAAAACGTGTGGTTCCAACGACGGCTTTTGATTTTCACAAACATGTTTCTTCTGAGGAACTGATAGTCAACTTCAAAGCCTGTGCCGGGGGCGATTCAACAAAGACCCGACTTTAAAATGAATTGTTGCCAGTATTGATGTAAACCGCAACAAAAGTTCAGAACACAATTTACCGTGACGATGAACGTGATGAGTTCTCGACTCAGTTGTTAGATGTTTATTTTAAATCAAAAGTATACTGCACTGATGGTGCTTAATTGACATAAAATTAACCCTTTGATGTCTGTTACTTAACTTATTTAAGTGAGTATTAAAAGTGTGTTATCTTCCAGGTTGATGGGAATTAATGGCACGTAAATTAAATTCTGATTACTGTAAATCAGCCAGCTTCTGCAGTAAGCTTGAATAATAAAGAAACCATCTGACATCGGCATCGGCAGATTGTTGTCTAAAATAATCGACATTCATCTGATGGGACATTTTAATAATCAGTACATGTAGCTTAACATGACTGTATATAGTCTTCGACAAAAAAGGATAATGTTCACTGAAAGGATTATGAAATAAGACAAGAATTGTGATAATTGAGAGAATGTTAATTTCTGTTCCCTACGTGCTGTATTCATTAAGAATAATTTGAGGTGTAGTCTGTACTAAAGAACTGAGGCCTGGGTTAATGTTTTCCTCACAGTATCAGCCAAAGTCACCAAGTTACCAGTAAACTTAATCCAAAACTAGTCATCCTACCAAGATACAATGAAATCCCTTCATTAATTTTACTTGTAGACTTTGCTAATGGAATCTAGGTCACTTGGTGGTCCGGCAGTCACGGTTGACCAATCATGACCAAAACAGGACAGTCTCATCCTAGATATCATACCAAGTTATCTTTCCAAGTTAGAATGAAATCCTTTCATAAAAACAACCTGCAGATTGTGCTAAAGGAATATTGGTCAGGTGACCAGGCAGTGGTAATGACTGACTGATCGTGACCAAAATAGGACAGTCTCATCTAGACACCATACCGAGTTATCCTTCCAAGTTACAATGAAATCGCTTCATAAATATGAACTGTAGACTGTGCTAAAGTGCTAAACATATCTAGGTCACGTGCCTGTGCGGCCATAATGGTTGACCGATCATGGCCAAAATAGGACGTTCCCATCATGACATTATACTGAGTCATCCTTTTACCAATTTACAATGAAATCCCTTCATAAATGCAAGCTGTAGACTGCGCTAAAGGAATCTAGGTAACATGCCCGTGGCCATCATGGTTGACAGAATCTGACCAAAATAAAATGTTCTCATGACATGATATGGTTTTACTTAATTTTTTGGAATTTTTTTCAACTGCACAATTTGTATATTATGTGACAGATGAAGCCAATTTCATTAGGTAAGGGTTAATCACTCACTAGGTGGAGCGAGGTGTGCTGTTGTCTGCTTGCAAAAAGTAAAAATTGCTGGTGCGATAGCATACATGAGTGACAGCTCACCTCAAAATCAAAAGACTGATTCTGTTGTGAATGACTCGTATAACAAATATCAATTGAGTCAGTTGATGTTTGTTGTGTTATAGAACTAAAAACCTCAAAATTCCGAAAAAATCAACTTATTACAGTTAAAACTAGAAGTCCTGTCATGAAATGCACACAAATAGCACGCCGATCTGTGTGTTAATCAATGCGTTATGAGCACAGTAAGACCATCAAATTCTGTACATAGGGCCTGTGCACAAGCAATGTTTCTGCCAATAGACCTCCAGGTAACCCGGAGGTCCATTGGCAGAAATATTGCCTGTGTTTGCTATGAGTAACCAGGAGCACCTGCCGTGCTTTGGATACCATTCCATGTGGTAATTGCGCGCAATTCCTACGTGCAATTAAGCCTAGATAAGCGCACAGTTTGTGACAGGACTTCTAGTTTTAACTGTAGGTCTAAAAAAGTTAAAAAGCTGTTTCTCAGGCCCTCCCTCGTGGTCATTTTGGCTGCCACATGCTTTCTTTTTATAACCAATGCAAACTTAAAAAAATAAAAATTAAATGGTTTATGTCTGATATTTTACCTTAGCTAATAAAATTGATAAATTTGTCCCCAGAGAGAAACAAGGCTTTACTATGCTTTAGCATTGCAAAGTCTTCTTGCACTCAAGGGGAGAACGTGGTGGCTCAGTGGTTACAGCATTGAACTTCAAATCGAAAGGTCCACAGTTCAATCCCCACCAGTTGTTGACTGGGTTGTGTCCTTGGGCAAGGCACTTAATCCCGATTGCCCACTTGGGGGCACAGTGGTGTTGGGTTTTATGGTGTACTGCACTTTGATGGTGCACTTGTCTTCAACCAATGCTAACCCTGCTTGTGTGGTGTTAGTACGTTGGGGAGACTGACAGTTGCTCACCATTCCTTTGTGGTTCTCTCCAGGTACTCAACCTTCCTCCACACATGAAGTTGTAAACCACAAGCTAACGATGGATGTTGAAAGTGTTGCTAAACCCCAATAAATAAATTGCACTCAAGGAATGAAATACATCACCACCCATGCTATTCTGTATTTATGAGGCCTAAAACATAAAACCATGAATGTGAACTTTTGATGGCAAAGAAATAATGAAAAAACAAGAAGCCCAAAGGAGCCTTAATCGCTCACTGGCCAAAGTGGTTCAAAGAAGTATTTGGCGTCACATTCAGTTAGACATGGTTCATCAACACTACAAAGCAAGGAAGTTATGAGAGACAAATTTTATGGAACTAGGGACATGGCTTGAACAAACTTGAATCTTACCCCCCTAAGGATGCTGCATACCAAATATCAAAAGCATTCATCTTCTGGATCTGAAGAAGATTTTTAAAGACAATTCCTCATTTTGAACTAAGTTATCATTTGGGCTCCCACAGTGAGCCCAAATATGAACCCAGGGATTTGGCTTGAACAAACTTGAATCTCACCCCCTAAGGATGCTGCATGCCAAATATCAAAACATTCCGACTGCTGAATCTGAAGAAGATTTTTAAAGAAAAATTCCTCATATTGACAAGTTATAATTCGGGCTCCCACAGGGAGCCCAAATATGAACCCAATGACTTGGCTTTAACAAACTTGAATCTCACCCCCCTTAAGGATGCTACACACCACATATCAAAACATTCCGACGCTGGATCTGAAGAAGAAGATTTTTTAAGAAAATTCCTCATTTTGAACTAAGCTATCATTTGGGATTCCGCAGTGAGACCAAATATGGACCTAGGGACAGGGCCTGAACAAACTTGAATCTCACCCCCTAAGGATGCTGCATACCAAATATCAAAACATTCCGACCGCTGGATCTGAAGAAGAAAATTTTTTTAAAGAAAATTCCTCATTTTGGACAAAGTTATAATCGGGCCACCACATACAGCGAGGCCAAATATGAACCCAGGGACTTTGCGTGAACAAACTTGAATCTCACCCCCCAAAGCATGCTGCATACCCAATATCAAAAGATTCTGCCTGCTGGATCTTGAGAAGAAGATTTTTAAAGAAATTTGGCTGAAATGTACTAAGTTCAAATTTGAGCTCCTATACTGAGCTCAAATATGAACCCAGGGGGCCGATTTGAACAAACTTGAATCAGATCCACCCCCACAATATTGCATACCAAATATCAAAAGATTCTGCCTGCTGGATCTGGAGAAGATTTTGTGGGGCCTTAAGAGCCATAATTAATCTGTTAACAACAGCAAGACCGCACTGGATTTCAAACTCAATCAAGCTATTATTGAGAAAAATTCATATACCAAATACCAATTGAATCAGTTGATGTTGATTCTTGTTTTTGAACTATTTTCTTATGTCCATCATTGCAGAGAAGTTAGACAACAAATAAATAAACCCTTACATGTACAACTTGTGACCTTGACTTGCTGATGCATATGAAGTTCACGTTTCCGCTATCCTCCACATGCTATCTGAATGGGTTAAGAACTTATAGACAGATAGTGCAAATGGAGCATTTGATCTATCCCGCCATCTTGAATTGAACATGCATCATCCCACTACAACCCTCTATCCATGTGCCAAATATGAAAAGTGTAGCTTGAACCATGTTGGAGTGAGGGGTGGTAACATAAAATAGAGAAAAATGCTTAAAAAACACAACAAAAATGGCCGCCATACCGCCATCTTGGATTTTGAAAAGAAAATATTGAACGTGCATCATCCCCTCCCAACCCACTGTCCATGTGCCAAATATGCAAAGGGTAGCTTGAACCATGTTGGAGAGATGGGTGGTAATATAAAAATAGAGAAAAAAAACTTAAAAAACACAGCAAAAATGGCCGCCATTCCGCCATCTTGGATTCTGAAAAAAAAATATTGAGAGTGCATCATCCCCTCAGAACCATTTATCCACGTACCAAATATGAAAGGTGTTGCTTAAAGCATGTTGGAGGGAGAGGTGGTAACATAAAAACAGACAGACAGACAGATGGACAGACAGACAGATCTTAGATTTTGAAAAAAAAAAAAAAATTGAGTGTGCATAATCTCCTCACAACCCTTTATCCATGTACCATATATGAAAGGTCTAGCTTGAACCATGTTGGAGGGAGGGGTGAAAATAGAGAAAAAGCTTAAACAAGAGGCCCCAAGGGGCCTGAGAGCGCTCACCTGACATGGTAGCCTAAATATCAACCCAGAGAATTGATTTCAACAAGTTGCATCTGCTCCTCCTAAGAAAAGCTTATACCAAATATCCAAAGATTCTGACCAGTGGATTTAAAAAAAAAAGAAGATTTTTAAAGAATATTCCTCATATTGAAGTTATAATTCCCACAGGGAGCCCATATATGAACCCAGGGACTTGGCTTTAACAAACTTGAATCTCACCCCCCTAAGGATGCTGCACACCAAATATCAAAACATTCTGACTGTGGGATCTGAAGAAGAAGATTTTTAAAGAAAATTCCTCATTTTGAACTAAGTTACAATTCGAGCTCCCACAGTGAGTCCAAATATGGACCTAGG
The DNA here is from genome assembly GCA_031216915.1 of Pictodentalium vernedei. Taxonomy (NCBI): domain Eukaryota; kingdom Metazoa; phylum Mollusca; class Scaphopoda; order Dentaliida; family Dentaliidae; genus Pictodentalium; species Pictodentalium vernedei. The sequence continues at coordinate 234,322,490 of CM062296.1, forward strand.
GACATGGCTGAACAAACTTGAATCTCACCCCCTAAGGATGCTGCATGCCAAATATCAAAACATTCCGACTGCTGAATCTGAAGAAGAAGATTTTTAAAGAAAAATTCCTCATATTGACTAAGTTACAATTCAAGCTCCCACAGTGAGCCCAAATATGGACCTAGGGACATGGCTTGAACAAACTTAAATCTCACCCCACTAAGGATGCTGCATACCAAATATCAAAACATACTGACTGCTGGATCTGAAGAAGAGGATTTTTAATGAAAGTTAAAAAATTTATAGTAATTTATATATTTTTTATACTTACCAATGACCCAGACTTAGCTGGTGCTAACTCCACAAAAACCAGGGCCAAACACAAATTTTGCCCCCCAATCCCCAAAATTTGCATCCAAAACAAAAAGAAATCATGTCCTAAAGGACCTCCATAGTACGACTCTACTGCGCATGCGCAGTGACGCAGTCGTCCCGAAATTGGCGCCAAATATCATTCTTACTGGCAGTGCCTGGTCAGCGCTATGTACTCAGCGGGGAGGCAAGAGTTCCCAACTCAGGGAGGGCCACCCCCGTCTGGGTCATTGGTAAGTATAAAAAATATATAAATTACTATAAATTTTTTAACATTTTTATACTGTACCAATGACCCAGACTTAGCTGAATAGTAAACAGGCTGGAGGGCCTAGGACATAGAGGAAAATCCAATAAGCTCAATTATAAAATAAAGAGGTAACCCCTTAAGGAGAAAAGGAGTATTAGGCTTTACATGTATCTTTCTTATTTAATATTTAAATTAGAAAGATACACTACCCTTAATAATTGAGCACAATAACATTCATGTTCTCTATTAACATCCAGTATAACCCTTATACTAATTATTTTTAAAGCAAGCCAATAAATAAAGTAGTCCAGAGAATTGAGACTCTTTATAATCATTTAAAAGTGTCCGAGTATTGTATATTAAAGCCCGTTTGACACTTGACATATACAAATGCTTCACACCGAGCTACACTTTAAAAATAAGACATGAATGAAATTAAACATTAATATTACACTTTAAAACCATCCCGGAAGCGACTCAGAAATACTGTCTTGGAGGAGGCATTCCCTTGCTTTTCACTATAAAGCAGGTGACCTAAGGGAACACCCGCCCCCCCCCCCCCCCCCCCCCCCCCCCCCCCCCCTTCCCCTTGCCCTGGGTCAAATAGCCCAGAGCGAAGAGGGCAGTCGGACGGAGTCACTGCCGGAACAGAAAGCCTGCATAACTATAGTTGCATCTGTTTAGTGGACGACATTCTGAGCAACAGATAACGGACCTAAACAATGCAGGTCTCCAGAAATGGACTCAATATTTCTGAGATAAAAATTAGTAAATGTGGATGGCTGAGACCAATAAGCAGCCTTCATTAAATCTGTAATAGCAACACTATTAGCATAAGCCCAGGAAGTAGAAAGAGCTCTTACTTCATGAGCAGAAATCTTAAGCACAGACTGCTGAGAAGAAGATAATACTTCGTACGCAGTACGGATAGTTAACTGAATCCATCTAGCAATAGAATGGACTGAAATGTCCTTTCTATTAGGCATCAAAGACAGAAAGAAACGTTTCCGTCCCTTTCTGATGAACTGAGATCTCTGTTTATAGATACGTAGTGCTCTAACAGGACAGAGTAAAGGCCTACGCCCGTCTGAAGACGGAAGAGCCTTAATAACAATAGGTTCCGGATATTTATTAGGAGCCTGATTCTTAGCTAAAAAACCGACATTAGTAGTGAAGGTGATAGTGTTCCCAACACTACGATAATGAGAATCATCCACCGATAGTGCATGAAGCTCACTGACTCTTCTGGCAGAAGAGAAAGCTAAGAGAAAAGCTGTCTTATAAGATAAGAATTTGAAATCTACTGTCCCAAGAGGTTCAAATGGCTTTTCCTTCAATTTAAGGAGAACCCAAGCTAAATTCCACTTAGGAATTAATCTAAGAGTTCTGGGTCTATTTATCGAAAAGTTTCTAACCAATTTCGATAAAGAGACATTAGATCCAATTTGTAAACTATCATGATGTGCATAGGTATCAGATAACATAGATCTATAACCCTTTATAGTAACAGGTTGCAGTTTGATTTCGTCAAACAAGTATACTAGAAAGTTAGCAATGTCTGGTATAGAGGGATCAAATATATCAACAGAATGATCCCTACACCAACGACGGAAAACCTTCCACTTAGCCGCATAGTTTAGCGAAGAGGAGGTCCTCCTACAGTTAGAAATCGCGTCCACTGCTCGTCCTGTAAAGTGCTTGCCATGCAAGAAGGACCGCACAACGGAAAAACGTGAAGGTTGAGACCTTGCGGGTTGTGATGTAGTTGGTGCGATTTCCCCTGCCAAAGAAGATCCTCTCGTGGAGGGAGCTTCCGCGGTAGGTCCCACAACAGACACCTGAGTAGATTTATCCACGGTCTCTGTGGCGACAGAGATGCTACCAACAGAATCTTGCATTGAGATTGTTTTATCTTTAGCAATACTTGTTGAATTAACGGCGCTGGAGGATACGCATATCCTATCATTCCGTCCCAAGGGATCGATAGAGCGTCTACTGCAAATGCTCTTGGATCCGGACACGGGGACACATACGTTTGCAACTGATTGTTGAGATGTGTCGCAAATAAGTCTATCATTGGCCGTTCCCATTGGTAGCAAATCTGATTGAATACTTGTTTGTTGAGAGTCCACTCCGACGGCAACAAGCGACCCTTTCGTGAAAGGGAGTCTGCTAGCACATTCAGACGACCCGGTATGTGACGGACCGAAAGAAGAACGTGATGTTCCAACGCAAACAGAAGGATTCTTTCCGTTAGATTGAACAACGGAACTGAATGAGTGCCTCCCTGATTCCGTATATACGCCACTACTGTCGTATTGTCGGATAGGATTTGGACATGAGCATCGTGAATAATGTCCATCCAGTGACGTAACGCAAGCCAAATTGACATCATTTCCTTGATGTTTATGTGCTTGCACAGGAATTGCGGATCCCAAAGACCCTGGCATCTCGAATCCGTTGGGATTAATGATGCACCCCAACCTGTTTGACTGGCATCCGTCATAATGGTAAAACTCGGATCCGGCAACTGCAGCGGAACTCCTTGAGTTAACCACTGAATGTTTGCCCAAGTCTGAATCTCTTGTTTCACTTGATCTGACAAGAGAACGTCTACATCGAGCGAATGAATTTTCACACTCCAATTCTGAGTCAGGAAAATTTGAAGAGGCCGTGTGCGTAGCCGTCCCATCGGAATGAGATCCGCGGCGGCTCCGCACAGACCTATCAGTCTCATAAATTCTCTCGCCGTGACTTTGTCTGTATTCAGACAATAGCGAGCGTAACAACTGACTAATTTCGCTCTGGTTAACGGCAGACGAACGAGATTGTTGTGCGTCTCGAAGCTCATTCCCAGATGAGTGAATGACTTGGACGGCACCAGATCCGACTTCTCCTCGTTTACTATGAAACCGAGACGTCGGAGCAATAGAAGAAGATTCTGAACATCGTTCTGAAGCGTTAACTCGTTGCCGTACCTCTGAAGAATGTCGTCCAGGTAGGCCGACGTTACCGCAGACGAATGAGCTCGGAAGTAGATCATTACCGAGTTCATTACCCGAGTGAAAGCCCAGGGTGCTAGATTCAATCCGAAGCACATGGCCCGGAACTGATACACCACTCCTAGGACTGCGAAGCGTAGATACTTTCGGAATGTCGGATGTACCATGACATGAAAGTACGCATCTTTGAGATCTATGCTCGTTGCATAATCGTTCACCCGAATACTCGCTCTGACCGATCGAATCGTCTCCATATAAAACTTCGGAGCGACGATCAGCTTGTTTATCCAGCTCAAATCTATGACTGGACGGAACGAGCCGTCTGGTTTCGGAACCAGAAACAGATGGCTGTAGAATCCCAGCGATTCCTGGTTTTCTACGACCTCTACCGCGTTCTTCATTAAAAGAGACTGCACCTCTGATAGCAGAGCGTCTCTTTTCTGAGGGTTTGACGGAAGATGAGTCCACTTTGGACTTCGAGTTAATGGAGGCTTTCGTTTGAAGGATATCTTTAGACCTTCCGAAGTCACTCCTTTCACCCACGGGTCGTCCGTAATCGACGCCCACTCTTGAGAAAAACTCGACAACCTTCCACCAACCGGAACGCGATAGAGGTTTAAGCCATCACCTCCTGGATCTGCGAGGCCTGCAGTAGGAGAAACCACGTCTTCCACGACCCGCACCTCGCCTCGTCGACCTCGGGGCGTCCGACCGATTGTCCCGGCCTGAAGGACGTCCCGAACGAGAGTCACTATCCTGACGGTCTCTCGAATAAGAGCTAGAGGACGCACCGGAACCTCTATAGGAACCTCTCTTGGGTGGATAAGACCCAGAAGTGCCCGCCTTATTCGTGTCTGCTGTATCCGACCTTTTAGGAGCGGATCTAAACAACAGAGAATCACTAGCTTTCTTTTTAATATTATCATAAATAGCGGAAAGCTTGCCGTCAAAGAGAAGATCTCCTGAGACCGAAGCGACTCTAAGAGAGTTCTTCACCTTAGAATCCACTAGTGTGGATGTAGACAGGGCTGCGTCATGTCTAACCAACTCCAGATTTGCCACTGAAAGGGCGGAGTTACACGTGGAATAAGCTACTGCCCTTGAAAGAAGTCTTAAGGAGGATTGTATATCCTGAAACTCTTCCCCTTGAAGACGCAGTGATAACGCCTTAGTAAGGTGATCTGCGTAAGATAAGGCATCTAAATTGGCTCTGTTAGACGCAATAGCTGTTTCCAACACTGCGGTTGGAATAGAAGCTGACGACGGTAATGATAGCTCTAAGTCTTCCGCCTCGTCGTCCATACGCAGAGGAACTCTCGGTATACCCTGACCTGCCGTGTCGAATTTATTCCTTGCATTAATGAAAGGCAGGTTGAGAGTATTTGCGGACAAGAAGCCTGCTTTCCCCGTCCTGGAAGCAAGTTTAAAAATAGCGTCGTTCAATAATTCAAATGTTCTTGCAACATTATTGGACTGCGACGGAAACTCGGGAGCGATGTCCCTGAACCGCTCGAAAAAATCAGAGTCCAATGACGCTATAATTCTCCTGTCCGGAAGCGCAGCAGTCTGGCCCGACGGAACAACTTGAGGAAGAAAGTGCCGGATGAAGTCCACGGCAGCTTTGTGTTGTTCCGAAAGGGATAGCTCCAATTCATCCGTATCCCTTTCACCATCCGGTCGGACCTCCCGATGTTCCCGGTCGTCCGCCCCCGATGCTTCGGCGGAGCGTACCGACCCAGCGCCGTCGGATAATTCTCGATCCGACACCGTTTCTGTCGGCTGCTGGGATGCTGCGATAAGCTGTGCTATCTGCACTAGAATGTCCGACGTCGAGACCTGCGGAGGAGCGGTCTTTCGCTGCTTCGCCGAGGGCAGCTCCGCATCAGATGGCTCCCGCATACTTTTCCTATGCGAACGTCCGGAGTCCATCGGTCTCGAATCCCTGGCTGCCGGATGGTGTGACCTGGTCGCCGAAGAATCCTTCATCGGCGAAGCTGGCAAAATATCGGAGGTCACGCAGCCAAGGTGCGGTCGTGTGCGCCGACGAGAAGAGGAAGCCTTAACAGTCTCTGCGGACTGCTTATACAACGGAGCGTCCCGAGCGACGGACGTATGCTCCGCTAAAGACACATTTTGTACCACAACATCTGGTCCCAGATGTTGTTGTACGAGAGAGGGGCCTCTCTCGCTCGCGGCCCGGCTGGACCTGGACGAGCTAGGAACCGGACTAAAAGGCTTCCTCCGTTCTCGTTCACTATCCGCCGTCACTGGGTGTGCATCTATTATTTTTATAGTGCTCGCATCACCCAAAATTTCCTCTTGGACCGCATCGGACGAACCCGGCTGCCGAACCATTCGGTGAATGGACGCTACACCGGGCGAGCTAGCGGACGACATTTGTCTAATCTCCATGAGCACTTTTGCCGCTAGCTCTGTATTTATTTGTGACGACGGACGCACACTTGAAGAAGACAACATGGAAACATCACCCTGTTCTGGTTCCTCTGAAATAGAAACTGAGAGAGTAGAGTGACCTTGTGGAGAAAGAGCCGGCATCGCTCTTTCTCCAGAAACAACATATCGTGACACACGTTTCCAATGTTTCTCATCCCAATGTTCACATACAGGACAGGGATTAATGCGAGAACACTGACTACAATTAATGCAATAATCATGAAAGTCAGAGGAAGATTTCTTCCTATTACAATTTGAACAAATTCCCTTCATTGTGAAAGAACAACAATAAGTCCTAGTTACTCGCAAAAACCCCTGACACAAAGATACATAATAACATGATCCATTAATAAATGAAAAAACAATTGCAAAACAAAATAATTTTGAAAAAATATTTTTTCAGAGAAGCCCAAGTTGCTGAAAAGTAACGTTGAGCCCCGATGGCAAAGTGTGGTCAAAAATTCTAAAATTATATAAAATAATTAATGAGACACTTTCGGATAATATAAATGTATCTTATAATGAGATAAACTACCACAAAGGCAAACAGCCCCCCTCAAAAAAGGCTGTTGCCAATGAAAACAAACAGTGTAAACACAGTAGAAAACATGACTCCAGGCACTGAAAAAACTGGCCCGGAATCAGTCATCAATTACACTCTATCTGATGCAAAACAGAGACTCCCAGGGGAGAATCTGCAGAACATCAGATGGAAGATGCAGAACACAAACGTTATACACCCATGGGTGAAAACGTAACTATGGGGAAAATAACAGAAAACATTCTGTAACCAAGCAACTCTCCCAGGGAATTTTTAGAAATGAAACTTCTCAAAAATATGCCAAAAGCATGGGAGAATTGCAAGGGGGGACTTTAGAAGGTTAGGGGAGAGGAAACACTGAATAAGCAGTGCAACAATTAGCAAGAATGACAACAAGAGGCGTTTGCCTCGAAAATAGGCAACTTAACATAATTTCAACAAAAAATTTTAAGTACAGCCCTGATTATTTTTTGCCACTTCTTTTTTCCTCTCCTCCTTCTATCCTCCTTAGAATCACATTTTCTCCAAGAATTACGTGTCTGGCATCCTTTAAACTGAGATTTACAAGCACAAAGATCAGTGAGATGTTGACTGATGAAGGGCCAAACAGAGAATGATATTTGGCGCCAATTTCGGGACGACTGCGTCACTGCGCATGCGCAGTAGAGTCGTACTATGGAGGTCCTTTAGGACATGATTTCTTTTTGTTTTGGACGCAAATTTTGGGGATTGGGGGGCAAAATTTGTGTTTGGCCCTGGTTTTTGTGGAGTTAGCACCAGCTAAGTCTGGGTCATTGGTACAGTATAAAAATATTCCTCATTTTGAACTAAGCTATCATTTGGGATTCCGCAGTGAGCCCAAATATGGACCTAGGGACATGGCTTGAACAAACTTGAATCTCACCCCCTAAGGATGCTGCATACCAAATATCAAAACATTCCGACTGCTGGATCTGAAGAAGAAGATTTTTTTAAAGAAAATTCCTCATTTTGGACAAAGTTATAATTCGGGCCACCACATACAGCGAGGCCAAATATGAACCCAGGGACTTGGCGTGAACAAACTTGAATCTCACCCCCCAAAGCATGCTGCATACCCAATATCAAAAGATTCTGCCTGCTGGATCTTGAGAAGATTTTTAAAGAAATTTGCCTGAAATGTACTAAGTTCAAATTTGAGCTCCTATACTGAGCTCAAATATGAACCCAGGGGGCCGATTTGAACAAACTTGAATCAGACCCACCCCACAATATTGCATACCAAATATCAAAAGATTCTGCCTGCTGGATCTGGAGAAGATTTTGTGGGGCCTTAAGAGCCATAATTAATCAGTTAACAACAGTAAGACCGCACTGGATTTCAAACTCAATCATGTTAGTATTGAGAAAAATTCATATACCAAATACCAATTGAATCAGTTGATGTTGATTCTTGTTTTTGAACTATTTTCTTATGTCCATCATTGTAGAGAAGTTAGACAACAAATAAATAAACCCTTACATGTACAACTTGTGACCTTGACTTGCTGGTGCATATGAAGTTCACGTTTCTGCTATCCTCCACATGCTATCTGAATGGGTTAATAAGAACTTATAGACAGATAGTGCAAATGGAGCATTTGATCTATCCCGCCATCTTGAATTGAACGTGCATCATCCCACTACAACCCTCTATCCATGTGCCAAATATGAAAAGTGTAGCTTGAATCATGTTGGAGTGAGGGGTGGTAACATAAAATAGAGAAAAATGCTTAAAAAACACAAAAAAATGACCGCCATACCGCCATCTTGGATTTTGAAAAGAAAATATTGAACGTGCATCATCCCCTCCCAACCCACTGTCCATGTGCCAAATATGCGAAGGGTAGCTTGAACCATGTTGGAGAGATGGGTGGTAACATAAAAATAGAGAAAAAAAACTTAAAAAACACAGCAAAAATGGCCGCCATTCCGCCATCTTGGATTTTGAAAAAAAAATATTGAGAGTGCATCATCCCCTCAGAACCATTTATCCACGTACCAAATATGAAAGGTGTTGCTTAAAGCATGTTGGAGGGAGAGGTGGTAACATAAAAACAGACAGACAGACAGATGGACAGACAGACAGATCTTAGATTTTGAAAAAAAAAAAATTGAGTGTGCATAATCTCCTCACAACCCTTTATCCATGTACCATATATGAAAGGTGTAGCTTGAACCATGTTGGAGGGAGGGGTGAAAATAGAGAAAAAGCTTAAACAAGAGGCCCCAAGGGGCCTGAGAGCGCTCACCTGACATGGTAGCCTAAATATCAACCCAGAGAATTGATTTCAACAAGTTGCATCTGCTCCTCCTAAGAAAAGCTTATACCAAATATCCAAAGATTCTGACCAGTGGATCTAAAAAAAAAAGAAGATTTTTAAAGAATATTCCTCATATTGAAGTTATAATTCCCACAGGGAGCCCATATATGAACCCAGGGACTTGGCTTTAACAAACTTGAATCTCACCCCCCTAAGGATGCTGCACACCAAATATCAAAACATTCTGACTGCGGGATCTGAAGAAGAAGATTTTTAAAGAAAATTCCTCATTTTGAACTAAGTTACAATTCGAGCTCCCACAGTGAGTCCAAATATGGACCTAGGGACATGGCTGAACAAACTTGAATCTCACCCCCTAAGGATGCTGCATACCAAATATCAAAACATTCCGACTGCTGGATCTGAAGAAGATTTTTAAAGAAAATTCCCTCATTTTGAACTAAGTTATCATTCAGGCTCCCACAGTGAGTCCAAATATATGGACCTAGGGACATGGCTTGAACAAACTTGAATCTCACCCCCCTAAGGATGCTGCATACCAAATATCAAAACATTCCGACTGCTGGATTTGAAGAATATTCCTCATTTTGAACTAAGTTATAATTTGGGCTACCACAGTGAGCCCAAATATGAACCCAGGGACTTGACTTGAACAAACTTGAATCCCCCCCTCCCCCCCTAAGCATGGTGCATACCCAATATCAAAAGATTCTGCCTGCTGGATCTTGAGAAGATTTTCAAAGAAATTTGCCTGAAATACACTAAGTTCAAATTTGGGCTCCTATACAGAGCCCAAATATGAACCCAGGGGGCCGATTTGAACAAACTTGAATCAGATCCACCCCACAATGCTGTATACAAAATATCAAAAGATTCTGCCTGCTGGATCTCGAGAAGAAGATTTTTTAAGAAATTTGCCAGAAATACACTAAGTTCGAATTTGGGCTTCTATAGTGAGCCCAAATATGAATCCAGGGGGGGCCGATTTGAACAAACTTGAATCAGATCCACCCCACAATGTTGCATACCAAATATCAAAAGATTCTGCCTGCTGGATCTGGAGAAGATTTTTGAAGAAATTTGCCTGAAATGCACTAAGTTCGAATCCGGGCTTCAAAAGTGGGTCTAAATATGAATCCAGGGGGCCGATTTGAACAAACTTGAATCAGATCCACCCCACAATGTTCCATACCAAATATCAAAAGATTCTGCCTGCTGGATCTGGAGAAGAAGATTTTTGAAGAAATTTGCCTGAAATGCACTAAGTTCGAATTCGAGCTTCTATAGTGAGCCCAAATATGAATCTAGGGAGTTGATTTGAACAAACTTGAATCAGATCCACCCCACAATGTTGCATACGAAATATCAAAAGATTCTGCCTGCTGGATCTGGAGAAGAAGATTTTTGAAGAAATTTGCCTGAAATGCACTAAGTTCAAATTCGAGCTCCTATATTGAGCCCAAATATAAACCCAGGAGGCCGATTTGAACACACTTGAATCAGATCCACCCCACAATGTTCCAAACCAAATATCAAAAGATTCTGCCTGCTGGATCTGGAGAAGAAGATTTTTGAAGACATTTGCCTGAAATGCGTTAAATTCGAATTCGGGCTTCTATAGTGGGCCCAAATATGAATCCAGGGAACCGATTTGAACAAACTTGAATCAGATCCACCCCACAATGTTGCATACCAAATATCAAAAGATTCTGCTTGCTGGATCTGGAGAAGATTTTTGAAGAAATTTGCTCGAAATGCACTAAGCTCGAATTCGAGCTTCCATAGTGAGCCCAAATATGAATCTAGGGAGCCGATTTGAAAAAACTTAAATTAGATCCACCCCACAATGTTGCATACCAAATATCAAAAGATTCTGCCTACTGGATCTGGAGAAGAAGATTTTTAAAGAAATTTGCCTAAAATGCACTAAGTTCGAAATCGGGCTCCTATACGGAGCCCAGATATGAACCCAGGGGGCCGATTTGAACAAACTTGAATCAGATCCACCCTGCAACGTTGCATACCAAATATCAAAAGATTCTGCCTGCTGGATCTGGAGAAGAAGTTTTTTCCCATTGCCTACAGTGTTAAAAAGTGCTGACTCAGCACTTTTTCAAAGTCCTGAAAAAAGTACCTTGTGATCAAACCAATAGGGATTTTTTTCAAGCATTCTATTCTACTGGATAAAAATAAGCTTTATACAAAATAAGAATTCTCTGTGCCGTATAGTTTTGGAGATATGGCAGTTTTAAGGTTTTTCCTATTTTTAGCTTCCGGGGTTCCCACAGGGCAATGAGAACAAAATTTTTTCCATCAATCAACTGCTTATGACCCATTATCATCTCGTATCAAATCTGGTTCAAATCGACTTCATGGTTCAGAAAATAGAAATTTTAGGCGTGGCCAAAATTTTTGCCCCTCCCATAATGAAGGCAAATAATGCCCGACAAACTTCTCTTGAACAAACTTGACTCTAAACCTCAAAAGGACTCTGTATACCACATATCAAGTCTCTGCTACTGGTGGTTCATTAGAAGATTTTAAAAAAATTTGGCCATTTTTTCCCCACACCTCTGCTCAATATGAGCCGAAACCTAATTTGGATAAAAATCAAAATGCCCCTATATAACCACTACTTACATGAATTTTAATTAAAATGTGGCCAGAGGTTTAGGATAAACAGGCTCAAACACCACCTTCACGCAGGACGACGGATGACAGACGACCGACGACGGACGAAGAGTGATAAGAAAAGCTCACCCTGACTTTCAGCAGTCAGGTGAGCTAAAAACACAACAAAAATGGCTGCCATGGCGCCATCTTAAATTTTAAAAACAAAATATTGAACGTGCATCATCCCATCACAACACTATCTATGTGCCAAATATGAAAAGTGTAGCTTGAACCATGTTGGAGTGAGGCGTGGTAACATAAAATAGAGAAAAAAGCTTCAAAAACAGAACTAAAATGGCCGCAGTTCCGCCATCTTGGATTTTGAAAAAAAAAATTGAACGTGCATCATCCCCTCCCAACCCTCTATCCATGTGCCAAATATGCAAAGTGTAGCTTGAACCATGTTTGTGGAGGGGTGGTAACATGAAAATAGAGAAAAAAAAGCTTAAAAAACACAACAAAAATAGCCGCCATTCTGCCATCTTGGATTTCGAAAAAAAAATTTTGAGTGTGCATCATCCCCTCAGAACCATTTATCCATGTACCAAATATGAAAGGTGTAGCTTAAAGCATGTTGGAGGGAGAGGTGGTAACATGAACAGACAGACAGACAGACAGACAGACAGACAGACAGACAGACAGACAGACAGACAGACAGACAGACAGACAGACAGACAGACAGACAGGCAGGCAGGCAGACAGACAGACAGAGACAGACAGACAGACAGACAGACAGACAGACAGAAGATGGATGCAGTGTTCACGCTGGCCCAATTTTTATTGGTGCCAGCACTGGTGCCAGAGGAGACATTTTTGGTGCCAGCAAAAATATTTTGGTGCCAGCATGTCGGGTCGCCCAGTGAGTGAGAGATGCAATATATATTTGTTTAAAGCTTTATTCGTTTAACTGTAAAAACACAAGATAAACATAAGAGATATGTCTAAAAGGATATATAGCAAAATAACAGTACCTATTTATACATTTATATTTGGAAAATACGTCTGCATTTAACAAGCCAAAACAAAATCAAAATCTGACACAGGTGGTCCATTAACAAATATTTTCATTAAGGCATCTAAATGTGAGACAGTCAACCTATTTTTTATTTTAGTTTTTATTATATTATGCACTGAAAACGCACGTTCACAGTCCACTGTAGATACCGGCATGTAGACAAGGTTTTGGGCAAGAGAACTTACAATTGGGTATAGCTGATTTAGTTTGATTGCCAGTTGACAAGCATCATCAATGTCATTAATGTATGGTTACTTCTTGCAAAATGCTTGGAATGAGTTCATTTCGTCAAGTATCTTTTGATTCTCAACGTTTGGATGCAACAGTAAAGCACAGTCTTTTAATGTTTGTGAAAAGGCCTTCAAAAACTGTTTGTCTGAACATGCTTTATCAAAAAGTTTTGTCATGGCTATTAAAACAACAGAGTCAGCGTCATCAGAAAACCTACTTTTTATATTTTCAATCAGTGCATTTCCAAACGCTTTAGCTGCTGTGTGCGTATCCTTGCGGAGTTTGACGCTATCTTTGATACCGTGACTGGCAAACGAGAAACTGAATTCATATTCAGCCCCTTCATCCTGAACAGGTGAACGTGGAATGTCAGCAAGAAATTTTTTCAAAGACGGACCAGGCGACTTTACATAATGCTCTAGTTTTGCTACGGTAGCAGATATTAGGGGATTTATATCCGTGTAGTCTATCTCGGAACACTGAAAACAATTTACACAAGACTGAACACTCTTTCAACACGTCCTTAAGGAAATAAGAAGTATAAAGAAATTTATATGATGTGATAGACTTGTACAGGCCAGTGGCTTTTGCACTGTCATCTTCAAAAAACACAGTTAACAAATTAGAATAATTATTTATGATCGAGCAAACACTGCCCTCAAATGACAACCAACGAGTATGAAGATGTTTGTTTAACCCTGGTGGCATTTGCGTAAAAAAAACTTCTGAATGCTTTCAAGTTGTCGTTGGTGTTTTGGGGAACGGCTAAAATAGGAATATATTGAGTTCAGCATTTGCTGGTATTTAACCAAATATGGCACTTGGTCAGCAGCATCACAGCTTGCCAGAGACAATCGGTGTGCAATGCAATGCATTGAAAGAATTTGCGGGTACAACTCCTTCAAACGCTGTGAAACACCTGTTTTTTTTTTCAGTCATTACTGAAGCACCATCCGTTGCAATACCACACAAATTATCAGTAGGTAATTTTAAGCTTTCGAGAACAGACTTAACGGCACTCGTTATGTTTTCTGCATTTGCGCTTTCGCCCAATTCCTGAAGACGAAGAAGAACACTTTTGGGGATGTAACGGCCCTCTGATTTTACAAGATATTTGCCGCAGATAACCAAATTCTGAGAAGTAGAAATATCAGTTGATTCATTGAGCATAATACTAAACACGGAGGAATCACTCATTTCACGTAAGCACGGGTCGTCAATTACAGAAACAATGGCAGACTGAAATTCACGAATGCTTTCGTAAGTTGTGTGCTTGTCGACTCTCAGAGAAGAAAGATCAACATTTCCTTGGTCGACGCAAAGCTGGTTGAGGTCTGGAAGATGTCTATCAGCGAGGAGATTTTTTGGCGAGAAAATACGTATTACGCATTGCTGCAACGATAGAATGTTCAGCCTTGGAAACGGCTCTCTCTTGAACTTCTTTCATAGATTTGCTGTCTCTAATTATTATAACCATCACACCATGACTGTTGTTTCCTGGAATAATTTCCACAATATTACGAATTATTCATTATTTAACCAAAAATATTTTATATATATATTTTTTACAGTTATTTATTGTAAAGTACGAGGAGGTACTCTACAATAAATAACAGCAAAATAATATCGAACAGGAACAAATCTTTTCACTAAGTATTGAATTTTTATGAATACTACGCTCCCACTGGATATAATTTTTCAGTTATTTATTATCACCGGTTGGTATTGTTGCTTTTTTTAGCTTAATTATTTCATTGGTTATTGACAAAATCTATTGTCTATAATGGGAGTGTCCTCGAGTGTTTTTATGGACGTGCCATTGTTTTGTTTGTTGGTGGGAGTGACCATTACGCACCTGATATTCTGTCGGAATAGTTGAAAGTGTTTGACAAAAAGAAAGTACAGACTGTGTTTTGAATGACAAGCGCTGACAATTTAATTGGGGAAAGAACTCTGATCTTATTTTATGAAAAGTATTACTTGTATTTACTAAAATTAAAGATGTTAAGATCTGACACCCCCACACCACCAATCCAGAATAATAATTCTTGAAAACAGCATCAAGAATAAGTGCCTTGAAAAATTCTACTATTGAGTAATAGTCGTAACAGATTTTATCATATGAAAACGTATATCCAGCAGAAATATCATATCACTAAGCATAAATTAAAATATACGCCCCATCCCAAGGATCCCACCCTTACGGAATGGCCTACTTGTTCTCAAAAATTGAGACAAAAAGCTTTACACACCTTTTGAAGATTCGTGCTTGTTGATCATATGTTTTTTCATTAAAGTACAGCCTGTCACAAACTAATTTGTTAACCCAGCTTCAATGCATACACTGCATGTCATCACGCACCGTTCACTGTCACATTTGAGCCATGGCCTGCCTAGTCTCCATGTTTCTTGAAATACTCGAGAACTTGGTGAATTTATTGATGTGGGAACCTGAGGCTGTTTTTTAGGTGTGACATTGATTATGTCATTGGGTTGATCAAATACATTTTCAGGCATATCCATTGTCTCAGATCGAACTTCCAATGCCTGGATATTATTAATTGAACATTCTGAGGTAGAGACTGATGGCAATGTCATTCTTGGTGCAAAAAAGTCTGTAACTTTTATTACTTTCGATTGTTGGTCTGTGTCCTGCCCATTTGTTTTGCGTTTACGATTCATTGTGAAGCGTTTCTGAACTGTCTGTTTCAGTGACTGTCTACCACCGTTTTAAAGACCACTGCAACAATATGATTAAAACAACAGATTGCCTACAAAGTGATTATTGGTTTTCTTTATTGACAATAGACTTATATGTGATCAAACCTAAGAACAATGAATGAAGAGAACAAACAATCCGCTAGATGCTAATTTCCCCTGACAAACCGAAGGTGCGAAGTGTTTAGTTTAATTAACATTGCGGGCACTTCAGAACAAGTTGCAACTTCAGTTTAGAAAGACAGTTCAACAGAAATATTCTGGTGCCAGAATTTGGTGCCAGTCGTAGTGATTTTGGTGCCAATTTCAACAAATTGGTGCCATTGGCACCATTGTCACCCGACAGCATGAACACTGGACAGATGGAGACGGACAGAGTGCAATCCTCTAGTCCCCTTACGTTTCCCGTAGGGGACTAACAAATACATGTTTCACTTGTTGACATTTTGTCCAAGTTATTGTGATGATAAGCTGACAATCTGTGAATTTTTGCAAAGGGCCAGAAGGTACAAGCAAACATGAATTCTTGTGTCTAGTAACAGCTATGTAGTGTTGAACCGATGATCTGAACCGGCCACCCCAATCAGCCGATTGTGGGCAATCTGATGACAATGGCAACAGCTCCTGGAATATCAGTTCAACCGATTGTTGCCAAGCAATTTGTGATGATTCATTAACTGCATTTTATTATCTTCTGCAATTATTCAGTTGTTAATGTAAAATGATGTCAATGATGCCTTTCAATAAAGTTGAGAAACAACCATATAGACAGGATATACAAGTTAAACGACATGTAAAGCTTACAGCTTACAACTGAGCGCACTTTGGAAATTGCCAGTTAATACCGGAAAAGTGAAGGTTGCACTCCTTGGACTCGGGTCGCAGTAAAATATAGGTATCACAGAACTAAATATTTTTCCATACGCCACCATTTTAACGTTCAGGTGAACATTTTTTATAAATTCCAAGTAATTTGTATATTTTTTATACTTACCAATGGCCCAGACTAGCTGGTGCTAACTCAAAAAATAATCCAGGACCAAACACAAACTTTGCCCCCCCAATCACCCAAATTTGCATGCAAAACCGAAAAAATTAAGTCCCAGATGGTCTTCCATACTTTTGAGATCTACCCTTCTGCAGTATCCAGGAAGGTACCGATATTGGCGCCAACCATCATTCTTTCTACAGATGCCTGTTAAATGTTATAAACAGCAGGGAGGTATGAGTGCCCACTCATGGGAGGGCCATACCTGTCTGGGCCATTGGTAAGTATAAAAAATATACAAATTCCTTAAAATTTATCATATTTTATATGACAACCAATGTCCCAGACTAGCTGAATCGTAAAAAGGCTGGAGGGCTTAGGACTTAAAGGAAAATCCAATCTCTCAATTACTTCAGTAAAGGATAGCTCCTACAGGAGAATAGGAGAAGATAGGAATTATATATGTCTTTCTCTTTTACGAGAAAAGAGAAAAGCATAACACCAACAATGTACATGTAATTAAGTATTCCATAATATATAATTCTCCATTTAATGCCAGCATAACCTGTTATGCTAATTCAGTGAAGGAAAACCAATATATAAAGATAGTCCAGAGAATGAGACTCATTATACTCATTTAAAAGTGTCCGAGGATTGTATATTAACGCTCATTTGACACGTAATGTACAAATGCTTCACAGGGAGCTACACTTTAAAAACAGTACATAAATGAGACATAGTTATCGCTTCACACCGAGCTATATAACCACCTCAGAACCACCGCAGGACTACTGTCACTGGAGGAGGTATTCCCTTGCTTTTCACTATAAAGCCAGATAATCATAAGGGAACAAGAGCACCGCGTAGCGGGACAGTATATGCCCGTTTTGTATTTTTGAAGGGTTGGGGTAAGGATGGGGGTGAGGGTGAAAATTATTTGGACCAACCCCGTATTCGAACTTGACCTGTATTTTGTTGTGATTAAACAACATACCAAGTTTGGAACCAATCGGAAAACAAATAATAAAAGTTATCATCCGGAAACCAAATATTTGATGCATTCTATGTCCAACAAGGTCCATAATTTAGGGGAACTTCGAAGTTCGAACTGACCCCATATTCAAAGCTGACCTGTCTTTTGTTTTGATTAAACCACATACCAAGTTTAGGAGTCAATCGAAAAAAAATATACTCAAGTTATCATCTGGAAACCAAATGTTCACGAATGGACAGACCGGCGGATGGACAAATGGATGGACAAATGGATAGACAGACAGACTTATTCCATAATTCGACGGTTTTTCAACAGGCGTATAATAAAAAATCAGTTAGGCCATACTAAAGTTATAATCTGGAAAACACAAAATGCACAAATTCAAGAGGAATAACTCTGGAAAGGTACATGCGATTTTGGCCGAAAGTGAACTTGAGCTGTGCTTTGTGGTCATAAACAAAATCTGAGAATATGAAACAAATTAGTCAAGACAAACTAAAGTTATCATCTGGAAACCACATAATTCACAAATTTGCAATCATTGAAGGGGAAAAACTGTGGAACGGTACATGCGGTTATGGCCAAAGGTGAACTTGAGCTGTGCTTTGTAGTCAAAAACAAAATCTGAGAATTTGAAAAAAATCGGTCAAGGCAAACTAAAGTTATCATTCGGAAACCACAAAATCCACAAATTTGCAATCATTTAAGGGGAATAACTCTGAAAAGGTATATGCGATTGTGGTCAAAAGTGAACTTGAGCTGTATTTTGTGGTCAAAAACAAAAAACTGAAAATTTGAAACAGATCGGTCAAGGCAAACTAAAGTTATCGTCCGGAAACGAAAAGTTGAGCTAAATTCCCATAAATAAAGGGCCATAACTCTACTGCAAATGGGCCGCTAGAAACAGAAATCGAACCCATCCTGTATTTTGTCATACTAAATCCACATGCCAAATTTAACTCAGCTCAAACCATTACAACTAAAGTTATTGTCCTGAAACGAAATGTATCCATGGACGAATAGACAGACAGACGGGTGGAGAGACCATTCACATAAAACGTCTCGTTTTTTCAATCGGGTGTATAAAATCAACATCTGAAAACTTTGGTGTCAATCCGTCAAGGCGTTCGGCTTTAAATGAACGGAAACCAATTTTTTTTCAAAAATTGTGTTTTCAAAGAGCCCTAACTCTGCTGCGGATGGACTGAGAAACACCAATATCGAACTTGACCTGTATTTCATTGCTAAAAACAACATCTGAAAGTTTGATGTCAATCCGTCAAGGCGTTCAGCTTTAAATGAACAGAAACCAATTTTTTTAGAAAAATTGTGTTTTCAAAGGGCCATATCTCTGCAGCAGACGGACTGAGAAACACCAATATCGAACTTGACCTGTATTTTAATGCTAAAAACAACTTCTGAAAGTTTGATGTTGATCCGTCAAGGCGATTGACTTTAAATGAACGGAAACCAAATTGTTTACGGACAGACAGATGGACAGATGGACAGACAGACGGAGAGAGAGACAGACTGATAATGTAATACGACTGTTTTTTAAAAATGGGTGTATAAAAACTGTCCTCCCCCTCCCGCCCCACTTCCCCTTGTTCAGAGGTAAAATTTCACAGAAAGAAGAGGACAGCAGAACAGCGTCAGTGTTGGAGCAGACTGCCTAAAGACCTTATAGATGTAACATTAAGGACAACATTCTGAGCAACAGAAAGAGGACCCAAAGATCTAAGGTCAACGGAGATGGACTCTAAATTTCTCAGGTAAAACTTGGTAAATAAAGAGGGCTGCGTTCAGTAAGCAGCCTTCATGAGATCAGTAATGGCTATACTGTTAGAATAAGCCCAAGAAGTGGACAGTGCTCTAACCTCGTGTGCTGAAATCTTATTGACAGAACTTTGATTCGAAAAAAGATTTTCGTTGGCAATATGTATTGCCAACTGAATCCATCTAGCGACAGAACGAACAGAAATATCTTTTCAGTTAGGAATCAAAGAAAGAAAGAAACGTTTTCTTCCCTTTCTAATAAAATCTGATCGACGTTTTTGAATGCGCATTGCTCCGACTGGACACAGCAAAAAAGTGGTTGTGATGCAGTGCGCGTGACTTCCCCTGATAATGAAGATCCTCTCGTGGAGGAAGCTTCCAGGGAACGTCCCATAACAGACACCCGAGAAGATTGATCCAAGGTTTTTGTGACGACAGAGGTGCTACTAGCAGGATTTTGCAATGAGACTGTTTGATCTTTAACAGAATCTGCTGAATCAAAGGGGCTGGAGGATATGCATAATGTATTATCCCATCCCATGAAATCGACAGAGCGTCTATTGCATACACTCGATGAGCTGGACATGGCGACAAGAACGTTGGTAACTGATTGTTCAGGTGTGTCGCAAAAAGATCTATCATGGGACAATCCCAATGGTAGTAAATCTGCCTGAATATTCACTTGTTGAGAGTCCACTCCGATGGCAACAGGCGACCTTTCCGAGAGAGCGAGTCTGCTAATACGTTCAGATGACCCGGTATATGACAGACTGAGAGATGAACGTGATGATTCAGAATGAATAGGAGAATCCTCTCCGTTAATTCGCATAATGGAATCGAGTGAGTGCCGCCTTAGTTCCTGAGGTAAGCAACTACTGTCAAATTGTCTGACACAATTTGAACGTGGACATTGGCTATTTGGTGAATCCAATGTTGTAGTGCTAGTCATATTGACATCATCTCTTTGATGTTTATGTGCTTCTCTAGGAACGGAGAGTCCCAAAGACCCTGGCACATCAAGTCTGCGGGACTTGGGGTCGCATCCCAGCCCATCTGACTCGCATTCGTCATAATCATGAAAGCCGATCCAGGTTGTTGAAACGGAACTTCTTGAGTTAACCACTGAAGATCTGCCCAAATCTGAACCTTTTGTTTTACTAGGTCCGTTAAAACAATACTGGTTTCGAGCGAATGCGTCTTCACACTCCAGTTCTGGGTAAAGAATACCTGGAGGGGACGCGTGTGCAGATGGCCCATCGAAATAAGACCAGCAGCCACTCCGCACAGCCCCATCATGCTCAGTCGCATGAACTCCCTTGCTGTTATTGCGTCTGAGTTTAGACAAAAGCGAGCATAACAACTGACTAATTTCACACTGGGTAATGGCAGACGAACCAGATTGTTGTGAGTCCCGAAGCTCATTCCCAAGTGAGTGAAAGACTTGGACGGAGCTAGATCCGACTTTTTCTCCATTACTATGAAATCGAGATGTCGGAGCAATTGTAGCAGACTCTGAATATCGTTCTGAAGAATAATTCTGTTGCCGTATCTCTGAAGAATGTTGTCCAAGTAAGCCGACGTTACCGCAGACGAATGAGCCCGGAAGTATGACATTACCAAGTTCATTATTTGAGTGAAAGCCCAAGGAGCCAGGTTCAGACCAAAGCAGATTCTGAACTGATAAACCTTTCCTTACAAGGAGAACCGCAGGTACTTTCTGAATGCCGGATGTACCAGGACATGAAAGTAAGTGTAATTTAGATCTATGCTTGCTGCATAGTCGTTCACTCGAATGCTCGCTCTTACCGACCAAATGGTTTCCATATAGAACTTTGGAGCCACAATAAATATATGATAAAGATACATAAATAATTGCAATCAAAATCAAAAAATTAAATTCAAAAATTTTTTGAAAAAGCCTAAGTTCCCAAAGGGAACATGAAGAGCCCAAGGCCATCCCGATAGAGCCTAAGTATGGACAAGATCCCATTTTTTTTTTTGAGGTACACTACCGGAATCATAATCAATGCATCTTACAACAATCCTTCAGTAATATAATACCTAAATACTACATATATTTAAAGATGTTGCCAATGTGAACAACGTCAAAGGAAGAAACCGGAAACAAGACATCAGGCACAGAAAAAAGGCCCAAAGTCAGTAACAGATTTTAAAGCTACCAGATGTACATGTAAAGCACGATCTTCAAATGAAGAAAAAACGATACATCGGATAGAAGATGCAATACCAAAATGACCTAACACCCCTAGGGTGAGGATGTAACCATGGGGATAAACAGAATAAACATTCTGTAATACACGTTAAACTCCCAAGAAATTTAATAAACAAGCCAAGACCAATACCGGGTCTGGACCTGCGTTGCTGCATGCAATTGATTATAGAGATGAACAGACTTCAAAGTATCGGCAAACAGGAAGTGGCCGCACGGCAGATCTGAAAATTAGATACACGATACAACTCATCATTATAAAGCAGCAGACCAAATATAAAATCATTCCGTTTGATAGAAGCCAAGAAGACTTTGACGGAAGATTTGTTTCGGACGGACTGACAAACTGAAAATGGAGTCGAGCGGCAGATCTGAAAATTAGATACACGATACAACTCATCATTATGAAGCAGCAGACCAAATATGAAATCATTCCCTTTCATAGAAGCCAAGAAAACTTTGACGGAAGATTTGTTTCAGATGGACTGACGGACGGACGGAGTCGAGCGATTACTAGACCTGCTCTGCCACTGGCGACGCAGGTAAAAATTTCAATAAAAAACAGCCAAAAAGCTTAGGAGTTTAACAGGAGGGCTTCAAGGAGGGATAGGGAAGGAACACTTAACAAACAGTGGATAAATCATAAGCAAGAATGATGACGTCAGGTATATGTCCTGAAATTGGGAAACATGAAATAATTTTTATAATTATTATTGGGAAACATGAAATAATTTTTATAATTATTATAAAGTTACAGCCCTGAATGTTTTCTAACCACCATTGTTCACATCCATCATCCATTTCCAGCTCTGGATGCACCAATTTTACCATTGAATTGTGTCTGGCATCATCAAAAAAGGAGATTTAAAAGCAGAGATGTCAATTCATTGTTGCTGACTTCAGGGCCAAACAAAGAATGATAGTTGGCACCAAAAATTTCGGTACCTTCCTGGATACGGTGCATGCGCAGATCTCAAAAGTATGGAGGATCATCTAGAACTTAATTTTTTCAGTTTTGCATGCAAATTTTGGGGACTAGGGGGGGGGGGGGGGGGGCAAAATTTGTGTTTGGCCCTGGATTAAATTGAGTTAGCACAAGCTAGTCTGGGCCATTGGTTGTCATATAAAACTATATGATTGCATCTTTTTAATTTAGACATTCAAATATTTTTGTCAAATATATCCCTTCAGACAACTCTTTTTGACACGAAAACAGGGGGTTATGCAACAAATGAGGAAGAAAAAATGACATGAAGGGAAGTACCAGCCACCTTCATATATTTTTCAGGGAATTCCCTACAAAAACACACAAAAAGTAAATTGTATTTTTTAGGTCCAAAAGTCATCAAATCACCCTCTTTTTTATCAGGAATATTCAACAATAATGCAACATGTTAATAGAATGTTTCAAACATTTAATGAAACAATATACAGTACAGTTGCCGTGGGCAGTCACTTTTCCACATGTCCACAGTGGTTGTGGAAAACCGTGGGCAAATTACCTTTCAACTGCCCACATAAATTTCTGTGGACAGAGATTTTTCTAGACCGTGGGCATGCTACCTAACGCCCACAGAATTAATAACTAACACAGCAATTCCCGTGGAGTCCACATGATCTGACTTTTTATTACACTACTATAATATTTATGTTACGTAATTTTTCTACATGATAGCTAAGAAAAAAAATTCTGTTAACATCGGAACAAGTTCAAAATATCAGACTAGTTTCTGTTCTCCCCTGTCACGACAAATTCCCGGGATAATCCAAACGATGAAAATGCAGAAACTGAAAAGCTCGGACGGAATGGTTTCGCGTGCCGAAATCGTGCAGGGACGGTTTGGGCCAAGCCCCTTTCGACCCTCGTTGACTGTTTGTTTTTTGTTGAATGCCAAGGCACGGTAGAGGATGAAAAGGAAGGAGGGGAGGCTTACCCCCACTTGAGCTTCTTCCGGCTCTTTTTCTTTGGAGGTGGTTGAGATGGTGATGTGGAAGTCGATGATGTTGAGTTTAGTGACTGGATTGCGTCTAATGCCTTTTTTGGAGTTTGCCTTGGATTTTTCCCTGAACTTGAGGTTTCGGAGATGGCTTGTTGTCCTATCTCAATTGCTCATTCTATTGCTCTCTTTATGTCTTCAATGGTGGCTGCAGACTGAGGTGGCTGTTTTGCTGTGATCGACACACCCAGGCTGTCTGGTAGAGAAGGAAGTGGGGAGTGAGGGGTGGGAGGTGGTGAAAACGCAACCTCCAGTTCCCCCTCAGTCTCCACCAGACGTTCCTCATCTAATAGTACCGCCTCAGGAGCTAGCAGTTGGTTGGGTGTACTAGTGGGACTAGGAGGGGAACTGGCAACTGCCTCCAGAACCTCCATCCTCTCGCTCACCTCTTTCTTCCCCTTCCAGGAGGCCTCCAAGCGCAGGGCGTTCCTGACAGGGAATCCTCCCGCCAAAGGTACTACCTTTCCCCGAAGAGGGTGGTGACTTGGTTGTCTCTATTTCAAATTCCAGGCTCAGGTGGACTCTCTTACCTGTCTCCTGGACAGTCCAGGGGACAGGGCAAGAGATGCCCAGAGCTGAGATGGTTCTGACGAGTCTTTCTGGTATTTCCAGTGTATTCATGATTGATTAATCAGGTGCTCACACTCTGAAGTCAGAGGTGTGAATGATGTGAATGTGATGATGTTGGCGAATGGCGATGTCCAGTGATCAGAACTAAAAAGCTTGTGGACCATGTGATATTTATCTACTCATCTGTTTGCCATTTGTTA
Source organism: Pictodentalium vernedei (assembly GCA_031216915.1). NCBI lineage: Eukaryota > Metazoa > Mollusca > Scaphopoda > Dentaliida > Dentaliidae > Pictodentalium > Pictodentalium vernedei. The sequence goes on from CM062296.1 coordinate 234,346,783, forward strand.
ACCCTTTACCTAACGCAAGGAGTAGACGACACTCGTGAAAAATATTTTTGTGTAACTAAAAATTTTCATTTTTTGCTCCCAAATATGACCCCTCAGTGGAACGAGTGTGACGAGCTCGTTCGAATGAGGCATAATTTATGTTTTGGGAACAAAAAGTCAAAATATAAAATAGATTGAATGGCAATTTTCGTGTACAGCGATGGCCGGTTTTGGCCGTTACATAAGGTAAAGGATTAAATAAAAAGGAGGGATATTTCCACCAATTATGAATTTATCGTCACCAAATAAGGCCTCTACAGTTCCCCCTCACGGCGTCATTTTTATCTTCGGCTTTCGCAAATTCCGGTTTGTTTTCGCGACAGCTATCGGCTGTCTCCGAAATCCGAATCAAGAGTTGAGTGTATAATTTCAGAAAAACAACTTCTACCCCAAGCATTGGTTACTGGGTCATAATCCACCAGTAAAGCAGGGCTTGTTTACCACAATGAACAAGCACTGCTTCTCTTCCCGGGATCCCCATGGGGGTCGGTCCATTACAAGTGGGATAAGCACCTCTCAAGTATTCGCTTACCAATACCTGATGTTGGTTTTTAACCCTACCCCAACGATATTAATTAAAGTTAGTCCCAGTGGTCTGTGTCAGACAAAATAGATCCATTAGTCTCGTGAACACAAGTCGTTTGAAGTTTTTAATCCTTCCAAATGATTAACGTAAGTCAATCAAGTTAATTAATTTAATCATTGATGAATAACAAACAATCTTGCAGAAAAATAATAATAACCAAGAGAATAAAAATGTTTGGTTTATATTTTTTCATTCTTTCACTTTAACAATTAAAAATGTACATTGTAATTTATCGATAGGGGCAGGTTAAAAAAAACGAAATTAATTTGAAGATGCATTTTTATTGTATGCTGAACTATCAGAATTACTCAGAAATTACCCACTAAAAAGCGTGAATTTCATATTGCACTTTTTAGTGAATAATTCTGAACTAATTTATCGATAGGGTCAGGTTAAAAAAAACTAAATTAATTTGACGATGCATTTTTATTGTACGCTAAACTATCAGAATTACTCCGAAATTATCCACTAAAAAGTGTGACTTTCATATTGCACTTTTTAGTGAATAATTCCCAAGTAATTTATTGATAGGGCCAGGTTAAAAAGTGCGATATTCATATTGCACATTTTAGTGAATAATTCTGAAGTAATTTATCGATAGGGCCAGGTTAAAAAAACAAAATTAATTTGAAGATGTATTTTTATTGTATGCTTAACAATCAGAATTACTCCGAAAATTATCCACTAAAAAGTGCGAATTTCATATTGCACTTTTTAGTGAATAATTCCGTAGTAATTTATCGATGGGATCAGATTTAAAAAAACAAAATTAATTTGACGATGCATTTTTATTGTATGCTGAACTATCAGAATTACTCCTAAATTATCCACTAAAAAGGGCGAGTTTCATATTGCACTTTTAGTGAATAATTCCTTAGTAATTTATTGATATGGCCAGGTTAAAAAATACAAAATTAATTTGACGATGCATTTGTATTGTATGCTGAACAATCAGAATTAAAAAAAAGTTCAAGGCCTGGGGGTGCTGTCATAAATAAATAAATAAATAAATAAATAAATAAATAAATAAATAAATAAATAAATAAATGGGCCTGTGTACTCGGTGCTAATTTCACCAGGCTGATGTTCCTTTGTCAAAATATTTCCAGGCCAAACATTCTAGACGCTGAATGTTCCCCTTCCCGCCCGAGCTTACAGTTGTCAATGAAAGCGAACGAATTGTTCAATAGTCGATCGAAAATCAGATTAGGTTTAACAGAAAGATCATATCAATAGATAATTGCATATCAGCGATATTCGCAGGTTCACTCTTTTATTTTCAACTATTTTTTGCATTTTGTACACATTTTTTTCAAAGCACTCATTCGCAATCGACATAGGTTTGTCACTGTATGTCTTGTTTTCACAGTGTGGGTTGTGCTATTCACTTTTCCGATTGAGAAAATGTGACGTAATTTGAACAAGTTATAAATTTTTTCCTTTTTGTAAACACAAAAATGACCATATACCTGTGCTTGCAAATTGAAATGATGAAGAAATAAATATTTTTAATCAGAGTCATATTCTATCAAGACGTGTTAAAAATTACTTCCAGTTACATTTCTGTGGGCAGACGTGTTTCGGATAAATTATGTGGACACTGCCGTCCGGCATTATCATCGTTCAGTAATCTTTTCCACAGAAGTCCGAGGCTTTTGACTACAGAACTACATGCCCACAGAAGTCCACAGAAATTGGTATCAAACTGATTTCTGTGGAAAGTTAAAAAATTTATAGTAATTTATATATTTTTTATACTTACCAATGACCCAGACTTAGCTGGTGCTAACTCTAACAAAACCAGGGCCAAACACAAATTTTGCCCCCCAATCCCCAAAATTTGCATCCAAAACAAAAAGAAATCATGTCCTAAAGGACCTCCATACTACGCCTCTACTGCGCATGCGCAGTGACGCAGACGTCCCAAAATTGGCGCCAATTATCATTCTTACTGGCAGTGCCTGGTCAGCGCTATGTACTCAGCGGAGAGGCAAGAGTTCCCAACTCCAGGGAGGGCCATCCCCGTCTGGGTCATTGGTAAGTATAAAAAATATATAAATTACTATAAATTTTTTAACATTTTTATACTGTACCAATGACCCAGACTTAGCTGAATAGTAAACAGGCTGGAGGGCCTAGGACATAGAGGAAAATCCAATAAGCTCAACTATATAGTAAAGAGGTAACCCCTTAAGGAGAAAAGGAGTATTAGGCTTTACATGTATCTTTCTTATTCAATATTAAATTAGAAAGATACAGTACCCTTAATAATTGAGCACAATAACATTCATGTTCTCTATTAACATCCAGTATAACTCTTATACTAATTATTTTTAAAGCAAGCCAATAAATAAAGTAGTCCAGAGAATTGAGACTCTTTATAGTCATTTAAAAGTGTCCGAGTATTGTATATTAAAGCCCGTTTGACACTTGACATATGCAAATGCTTCACACCGAGCTACACTTTAAAAATAAGACATGAATGAATTTCAACATTAATATTACACTTTAAAACCATCCCGGAAGCGACTCAGAAATACTGACTTGGAGGAGGCATTCCCTTGCTTTTCACTATAAAGCAGGTGACCTAAGGGAACACCCGCCCCCCCCCCCCCTTCCCCTTGCCCTGGGTCAAATAGCCCAGAGCGAAGAGGGCAGCCGGACGGAGTCACTGCCGGAACAGAAAGCCTGCATAACTATAGTTGCAACTGTTTAGTGGACGACATTCTGAGCAACAGATAACGGACCTAAACAATGCAGGTCTCCAGAAATGGACTCAATATTTCTGAGATAAAAATTCGTAAATGTGGATGGCTGAGACCAATAAGCAGCCTTCATTAAATCTGTAATAGCAACACTATTAGCATAAGCCCAGGAAGTAGAAAGAGCTCTTACTTCATGAGCAGAAATCTTAAGCACAGACTGCTGAGAAGAAGATAAATCTTCATAAGCAGTACGGATAGTTAACTGAATCCATCTAGCAATAGAATGGACTGAAATATCCTTTCTATTAGGCATCAAAGACAGAAAGAAACGTTTCCGTCCCTTTCTGATAAACTGAGATCTCTGTTTATAGATACGTAATGCTCTAACAGGACAGAGTAAAGGCCTACGCCCGTCTGAAGACGGAAGAGCCTTAATAACAATAGGTTCCGGATATTTATTAGGAGCCTGATTCTTAGCTAAAAAACCCACATTAGTAGTGAAGGTGATAGTGTTCCCAACACTACGATAATGAGAATCATCCACCGATAGTGCATGAAGCTCACTGACTCTTCTAGCAGAAGAGAAAGCTAAGAGAAAAGCTGTCTTATAAGATAAGAATTTGAAATCTACTGTCCCAAGAGGTTCAAATGGCTTTTCCTTCAATTTAAGAAGAACCCAAGCTAAATTCCACTTAGGAATTAATCTAAGAGTTCTGGGTCTATTTATCGAAAAGTTTCTAACCAACTTCGATAAAGAGACATTAGATCCAATTTGTAAACTATCATGATGTGCATAGGTATCAGATAACATAGATCTATAACCCTTTATAGTAACAGGCTGCAGTTTGATTTCGTCAAACAAGTATACTAGAAAGTTTGCAATGTCTGGTATAGAGGGATCGAATATATCTACAGAATGATCCCTACACCAACGACGAAAAACCTTCCACTTAGCCGCATAGTTTAGCGAAGAGGAGGTCCTCCTACAGTTAGAAATCGCATCCACTGCTCGTCCTGTAAAGTGCTTGCCATGCAAGAAGGACCGCACAACGGAAAAACGTGAAGGTTGAGACCTTGCGGGTTTGCATGGAGTTGGCGCGATTTCCCCTGCGAAAGAAGATCCTCCCGTGGAGGAAGCTTCCGCGGTAGGTCCCACAACAGACACCTGAGTAGATTTATCCACGGTCTCTGTGGCGACAGAGATGCTACCAACAGAATCTTGCATTGAGATTGTTTTATCTTTAGCAATACTTGTTGAATTAACGGCGCTGGAGGATACGCATATCCTATCATTCCGTCCCAAGGGATCGACAGAGCGTCTACTGCAAATGCTCTCGGATCCGGACACGGAGACACATACGTCTGCAACTGATTGTTGAGATGTGTCGCAAATAAGTCTATCATTGGCCGTTCCCATTGGTAGCAAATCTGATTGAATACTTGTTTGTTGAGAGTCCACTCCGACGGCAACAAGCGACCCTTTCGTGAAAGGGAGTCTGCTAGCACATTCAGACGACCCGGTATGTGACGGACCGAAAGAAGAACGTGATGTTCTAGCGCAAACAGAAGGATTCTTTCCGTTAGATTGAACAACGGAACTGAATGAGTGCCTCCCTGATTCCGTATATACGCCACTACTGTCGTATTGTCGGATAGGATTTGGACATGAGCATCGTGAATAATGTCCATCCAGTGACGTAACGCAAGCCAAATTGACATCATTTCCTTGATGTTAATGTGCTTGCACAGGAATTGCGGATCCCAAAGACCCTGGCATCTCGAATCCGTTGGGATTAATGATGCACCCCAACCTGTTTGACTGGCATCCGTCATAACGGTAAAACTCGGATCCGGCAACTGCAGCGGAACTCCTTGAGTTAACCACTGAATGTTTGCCCAAGTCTGAATCTCTTGTTTCACTTGATCTGACAAGAGAACGTCTACATCGAGCGAATGAATTTTCACACTCCAATTCTGAGTCAGGAAAATTTGAAGAGGACGTGTGCGTAACCGCCCCAACGAAATGAGATCCGCAGTGGCTCCGCACAGACCTATCAGTCTCATAAATTCTCTCGCCGAAACTTTGTCTGCGTGCAGACAATAGCGAGCGTAACAACTGACTAATTTCGCTCTGGTTAACGGCAGATGAACGAGATTGTTGTGCGTCTCGAAGCTCATTCCCAGATGAGTGAATGACTTGGACGGCACCAGATCCGACTTCTCCTCGTTTACTATAAAACCGAGACGTCGGAGCAATAAAAGAAGATTCTGAACATCGTTCTGAAGCGTTAACTCGTTGCCGTACCTCTGAAGAATGTCGTCCAGGTAGGCCGACGTTACCACAGACGAATGAGCTCGGAAGTAGATCATTACCGAGTTCATTACCTGAGTGAAAGCCCAGGGTGCTAGATTCAATCCGAAGCACATCGCCCGGAATTGATACACCACTCCTAGGACTGCGAAGCGTAGATACTTTCGGAATGTCGGATGTACCATGACGTGAAAGTATGCATCTTTGAGATCTATGCTCGTTGCATAATCGTTCACCCGAATACTCGCTCTGACCGATCGAATCGTCTCCATATAAAACTTCGGAGCGACGATCAGCTTGTTTATCCAGCTCAAATCTATGACTGGACGGAACGAGCCGTCTTGATTCGGAACCAGATTCAGATGGCTGTAGAATCCCAGAGATTCCTGTTTTCTACGACCTCTACCGCGTTCTTCATTAAAAGAGACTGCACCTCTGATAACAGAGCGTCTCTTTTCTGCGGATTTGACGGAAGATGAGTCCACTTTGGACTTCGAGTTAATGGAGGCTTTCGTTTGAAGGATATCTTTAGACCTTCCGAAGTCACTCCTCTCACCCAAGGGTCGTCCGTAATCGACGCCCATTCTTGTGAAAAGCTCGACAACCTTCCGCCAACCGGAACGCGATAGAGGTTTAAGCCATCACCTCCTGGACCTGCGAGGCCTGCGGTAGGAGAAACCACGTCTTCCACAACCCGCACCTCGCCCTGTCGGCCTCGGGGCGTCCGACCGATTGTCCCGGCCTGAAGGACGTCCCGAACGAGAGTCGCTATCCTGACGGTCTCTCGAATAAGACCAAGAGGACGCACCGGAACCTCTATAGGAACCTCTCTTGGGCGCATTAGACCCAGAAGTGCCTGTCTTATTCGTGTCTGCTGTATCCGACTTCTTAGGAGCAGATTTGAACAACAGAGAATCCTTAGCTTTCTTAGTAATTTTATCATAAATAGCGGAAAGCTTGCCGTCAAAGAGAAGTTCTCCTGAGACCGAAGCGACTCTAAGAGAGTTCTTCACCTTAGAATCCACTAGTGTGGATGTAGCTAGGGCTGCGTCACGTCCAACCAACTCCAGATTTGCCACTGAAAGGGCGGAGTTACACGTGGAGTAAGCTACTGCCCTTGAAAGAAGTCTTAAAGAGGATTGTATATCCTGAAACTCTTTCCCCTGAAGGCGCAGTGATAACGCCTTAGTAAGGTGATCTGTGTAAGATAAGGCATCTAAATTGGCTCTGTTAGACGCAATAGCTGTTTCCAACACCGCGGTTGGAATAGAAGCTGACGACGGTAATGATAGCTCTAAGTCTTCCGCCTCGTCGTCCATACGCAGAGGAACTCTCGGTATACCCTGTCCTGCCGTATCGAATTTATTCCTTGCATTAATGAAAGGCAGGTTGAGAGTATTAGCGGACAAGAAACCTGCTTTCCCCGTCCTGGAAGCAAGTTTAAATATAGCGTCGTTCAATAATTCAAATGTTCTTGCAACATTATTGGACTGCGACGGAAACTCGGGAGCGATGTCCCTGAACTGCTCAAAAAATTCAGAGTCCAATGACGCTATAATTCTCTTGTCCGGAAGCGCAGCAGTCTGGCCCGACGGAACAACTTGAGGGAGAAAGTGCCGGATGAAGTCCACGGCAGCTTTATGTTGTTCCGAAAGGGATAGCTCCAAGTCATCCGTATCCCTTTCACCATCCGGTCGGACCTCATGATGTTCCCGGTCGTCCGCCCCCGATGCTTCGGCGGAGCGTACCGACCCAGCGCCGTCGGATAATTCTCGATCCGACACCGTTTCTGTCGGCTGCTGGGATGCCGCGATAAGCTGTGCTATCTGCACAAGAATGTCCGGCGTCGAGACCTGCGGAGGCGCAGTCTTTCGCTGCTTCGCCGAGGGCAGCTCCACATCAGATGGCTCCTGCATACTTTTCCTATGCGAACGTCCGACGTCCATCGGTCTCGAATCCCTGGCTGCCGGATGGTGTGACCTGGTCGCCGAAGAATCCTTGATCGTCGAAGCTGGTAATATATCGGCGGTCACGCAGCCAAGGTGCAGTCGTGTGCGCTGACGAGAAGAGGAAGCCTTAACAGTCTCTGCGGACTGCTTATACAACGGAGCGTCCCGAGCGACGGACGTATGCTCCGCTAAAGACACATTTTGTACAACAACATCTGGTCCCAGATGTTGTTGTACGAGAGAGGGGCCTCTCTCGCTCGCGACCCGGCTGGACCTGGACGAGCTAGGAACCGGACTCAAAGGCTTCCTCCGTTCTCGCTTACTATCCGCCGTCACTGGGTGTGCATCTATTATGTTTATAGTGCTCGCATCACCCAAAATTTCCTTTTGGACCGCATCGGACGAACCCGACTGCCGAACCATTCGGTGAATGGACGCTACACCGGGCGAGCTAGCGGACGACATTTGTCTAATCTCCCTGAGCACTTTTGCCGCTAGCTCTGAATTCATTTGTGACGACGGACGCACACTTGAAGAAGATAACATGGAAACATCACCCTGTTCTGGTTCCTCTGAAATAGAAACTGAGAGAGTAGAGTGACCTTGCGGAGAAAGAGCCGGCATCGCTCTTTCTCCAGAAACAACATATCGTGACACACGTTTCCAATGTTTCTCATCCCAATGTTCACATATAGGACAGGGATTAATGCGAGAACACTGACTACAATTAATACAATGATCATGAAAGTCAGAGGAAGATTTCTTCCTATTACAATTTGAACAACGTCCCTTCATTGTGAAAGAACAACAATAAGTCCTAGTTTCTCACAAAAACCCCTGACACAAAGATACATAATAACATGATCCATTAATAAATGAAAAAACAATTTCAAAACAAAATAATTTTGAAAAAATATTTTTTCAGCGAAGCCCAAGTTGCTGAAAAGTAACGTTGAGCCCCGATGGATCCGATGGCAAAGTGTGGTCAAAAATTTTATATTTATATTAAATAATTAATGAGACACTTTCGGATAATATAAATGTATCTTATAGTGAGATAAACTACAGCAAAGGCAAACAGCCCCCCTCAAAAAAGGCTGTTGCCAATGAAAACAAACAGTGTAAAAACACCAGAAAACATGACTCCAGGCACTGAAAAAACTGGCCCGGAATCAGTCATCAATTACACTCTATCTGATGCAAAACAGAGACTCCCAGGGGAGAATCTGTAGAACATCAGATGGAAGATGCAGAACACAAACGTTATACACCCATGGGTGAAAACGTAACTATGGGGAAAATAACAGAAAACATTCTGTAACCAAGCAACTCTCCCAGGAAATTTTAGAAATGAAATTTCTCAAAAATATGCCAAAAGCATGGGAGAATTGCAAGGGGGGACTTTAGAAGGCTAGGGGAGAGGAAACACTGAATAAGCAGTGCAACAATTAGCAAGAATGACAACAAGAGGCCCATGCCTCGAAAATAGGCAACTTAACATAATTTCATCAAAAAATTTTAAGTACAGCCCTGATTATTTTTTGTCACTTCTTTTTCCTCTCCTCCTTCTATCCTCCTTAGAATCACATTTTCTCCAAAAATTACGTGTCTGGCATCCTTTAAACTGAGATTTACAAGCACAAAGATCAGTGAGATGTTGACTGATGAAGGGCCAAACAGAGAATGATAATTGGCGCCAATTTCGGGACGTCTGCGTCACTGCGCATGCGCAGTAGAGGCGTAGTATGGAGGTCCTTTAGGACATGATTTCTTTTTGTTTTGGATGCAAATTTTGGGGATTGGGGGGCAAAATTTGTGTTTGGCCCTGGTTTTGTGAGAGTTAGCACCAGCTAAGTCTGGGTCATTGGTACAGTATAAAAATATCAGTGGGCGCCCACTGTGGACATGTGGAAAAGTGACTGCCCACAGCGACTGTACTGTATTTTCCCAAGGCTGTTTATTTTTAGAGATTGCATCATTTCCATGCAACATTTCAAGGCGGGTAACTCTAATTCAAATATTTAGTTCAGCGATACCAAAATTATCAGTAGCATGTACTTGGGTGATAAATATGGCCCTTAGAGCCAATTTTACCACCGAAGTATGCGCGACTGGTAATTTTACTGCGACCCCAGCCAACGAAGTTTAACACTGAAAAATGTTCAGTGTAATGTAGTTCTTTCAAGCCTCAACTTGTCTAGTAGTGCACTAGTGCATGGTATTACAATCGGAATCGAAATCAGAATTGGCCGATTGTGAGCTCAAATAACCTGTAATCGGTCAGCGACCATTTTTGGTTATCGGTTAAAAACTACAGCTACGGCTGTCAACCTTCATTCTAACCATTTTTTAATTCCATTCATAATTGATTGAGTTATAGCTACTCGTAGATGGCAGAGCACCCCTATCCCCAACCTGAAAACCAACCACATGTACCCCCCCCAGTTTTTAGGAAAACCTTACCAAACAACCTAGTTGGAACTAGAAGTACTCCAAAATGGTGCTTCCAAATGTCTCCCAAATATTACTGCAACACTTAAACTAAATTCTGAACCATCTTGATGAAGTGTATCGATTGCCATTTATAAGCTAGTCAAGTTTTAGGTACAAACTAACCTGTTAAAAGCCAGGGGCAGTTATGGATTTATTCTGTGGGTGGGAGCTGTTAACCATGTGACTCAAAGTAATGCAACTACATGTACAATAACTTTTGACTCATTTTGTGCATCCAGATGTTCAAGTTCAATATTACTTCAGTCTCATTTTGAACTTTTTAAAATTGGACTAGGAATAAAAGTTGTTTTCAATAAAGAGAAAAGGTCATGTCTTACAAAGGAATGTTCAAACAAAGAATTAGAAAAAATATTAAAATTCACGGCATTCTGTCATACTTATTGTGGGAATCAGTTTGCTTTTTGAAAAAAACAAATGACATCTGTGCCCACTACCACAACCCACATACACATGTACAGACACTCTACCACAACTATCCATCTCTGAAAAGTGGCTAGATTTGTTTTTGATTGATTGGTTCCAAAAATTAAAAACTGAGGCAGAGCATTAAATTGTGGCTCTCCATGGACGAGCTGAAATGTTAAATAAAAAGTTTCCTTTGAACTGTCTGAACAAACTTTAACTCACAGACTTAAGGCCTAAAAAAATTAAAAATCTGTTTCACAGGCCCTCCCACATGATCCTTTTGGCTGCCGCATGCTCTCTTTTTATAACCAATGCAAACTTAAAAAAAAAAAAAAACTAGAGTGATGTCATGCATGCAGCCCGACTGTCCCAGCAATGGCAATGCTTAGACACAAAATAGTCTGAGCCATTTTTTTGTTAACCGTTTACCTAACGAATCTGCCATATCTGCACTCGTAACATACAAAAATTGCTATTCAAATTATATTTTTTCATTTCTCTACCCCAAACCATACCTCATGATCTATTAGTGGAACAAACTTGATGAGCTTGTTCCATTAAGGACTAATAAGCAATGGTTAGAAGTAAACTAAAGTGATGTCATGCATGCATCCTGACTGCCCCAGCAATGGCATTGCTTAGACACAAAATAGTCGGAGCCATTCTTTGTTAACCGTTTACCTAACGAATCTGCCATATCTGCACTCGTGATCTACAAAATTTGCTATTCAAATATTATTTTTTCATTTCTCTACTCCAAAACATACCTCATGACCTATTAATGGAACAAGCTTAAAGAGCTTGTTCCAATGACTAATAGGCCATAGTTAGAAGTAAAAAATGAAAAAAATATATTTACCACAAAAAAAAGTTCTGCATGTAGTGACAGTAAATAGTTCAAAATGCATATTGGAGGAAAGGAAAAAAAAAATGCCTACTTGGCAGGGGCTGGGCAGGGCAATAACTTCAACAATTTTCATTGGATAATTGTGGTCATCAAACTTGACCTAGAGACATGTACTGAAAAGAATTGAAATCCGTTAACTTTTGTTTAAGTTATGGCATAAAGAAAGTTCGGACAGATGGATGGACTGACTGACGGACTGACAGATAGACGGATGGACGGAGCGAGCTCTGTGCTATATCCCTCCCTTGTGGGAGGGGATAGAAAGTATGTGGTAGAAGCCTAATTTGAAATTTAGAGAAACTAAGTTCAAAAAGCGTTGTGAGAAGTGTTAAATTAATGTCAATATTATTTGAAACCACTGTGTACAGCTTCAGTAGACCTTGACCAAAATGAAAAAAACAAATGACGTAACAGAGTGTTTGGAGAATGAAAGGTAGAACCCTGAAAAGCGAAACTTTAATCCAAAACTTTAAGTTGGGAATACTGAGTAAAATTGATTGGCAAAAAAGGGTTGAATATTTCCTAAAACCGATAAAAGAAATCATTGATGTAAATGGAATCATTAAGTTGTATTGACCATGCAAGAATTAGAGTATGAAAGTTAAAAAATTTATAGTAATTTATATATTTTTTATACTTACCAATGACCCAGACTTAGCTGGTGCTAACTCGAAAAAATCCAGGGCCAAACACAAATTTTGCCCCCCAATCCCCAAAATTTGCATCTAAAACCAAAAGAAATCATGTGCTATAGGACCTCCATACTTTGCCCTTACTGCGCATGCGCAGTGTCAAGGACGTTCCGAAATTGGCGCCAATTATCATTCTTACTGGCAGTGCCTGGTCAGCGCTATGTACTCAGCGGGGAGGTAAGAGTTCCCAACTCCTGGGAGGGCCATCCCCGTCTGGGTCATTGGTAAGTATAAAAAATATATAAATTACTATAAATTTTTTAACATTTTTATACTGTACCAATGACCCAGACTTAGCTGAATAGTAAAAAGGCTGGAGGGCCTAGGACATAGAGGAAAATCCAATAAGCTCAACTATATAATATAGAGGCAACCCCTCAAGGAGAAAAGGAGTATTAGGCTTTACATGTATCTTTCTTATTTTATGTTAAATTAGAAAGATACAATACCCTTCATAATTGAGCACAATAACATTCATGTTCTCTATTAACATCCAGTATAACCCTTTATACTAATTATTTTTAAAGTAAGCCAATAAATAAAGTTAGTCCAGAGAATTGAGACTCTTTATATTCTTTAAAAGTGTCCGAGGATTGTATATTAACGCCCGTTTGACACTTGACATATACAAATGCTTCACACCGAGCTACACTTTAAAAATATGACATGAATGAATTTTAACATTAATATTACACTTAAAAACCATCCCGGAAACGACTCAGAAATACTGACTTCGGAGGAGGCATTCCCTTGCTTTTCACTATAAAGCAGGTGACCTAAGGGAACACCCTCCCCCCCCCCCCCTTCCCCTTGCCCTGGGTCAAATAGCCCAGAGCGAAGAGGGCAGCCGGACGGAGTCACTGCCGGAACAGAAAGCCTGCATAACTATAGTTGCAACTGTTTAGTGGACGACATTCTGAGCAACAGATAACGGACCTAAACAATGCAGGTCTCCAGAAATGGACTCAATATTTCTGAGATAAAAATTTGTGAATGTGGATGGCTGAGACCAATAAGCAGCCTTCATTAAATCTGTAATCGCAATACTATTAGCGTAAGCCCAAGAAGTAGCAAGAGCTCTTACTTCATGAGCCGAAATCTTAAGCACAGACTGCTGAGAAGAAGATAAATCTTCATAAGCAGTACGGATAGTTAATTGAATCCATCTAGCAATAGAATGGACCGAAATGTCCTTTCTATTAGGCATCAGAGACAGAAAGAAACGTTTTCGTCCCTTTCTGATAAACTGAGATCTCTGTTTATAGATACGTAACGCTCTAACAGGACAGAGTAAAGGCCTACGCCCATCTGAAGACGGAAGAGCCTTAATAACAATAGGTTCCGGATATTTATTAGGAGCCTGATTCTTAGCTAAAAATCCCACATTAGTAGTGAAGGTAATAGTGTTCCCGACACTACGATAGTGAGAATCATCCACCGACAGAGCATGAAGCTCACTGACTCTTCTAGCAGAAGAGAAAGCTAAGAGAAAAGCTGTCTTATAAGACAAGAATTTGAAATCTACTGTCCCAAGAGGTTCAAATGGCTTTTCCTTCAGTTTAAGAAGAACCCAAGCTAAATTCCATTTAGGAATTAACCTAAGAGTTCTGGGTCTATTTATCGAGAAGTTTCCTACCAACTTAGATAAAGAGATATTAGATCCAATTTGTAAACTATCATGATGTGCATGGGTATCAGATAACATAGACCTATAACCCTTAATAGTAACAGGCTGCAGTTTGATTTCGTCAAACAAGTATACTAGAAAGTTTGCAATGTCTGGTATAGAGGGATCAAAAATATCAACAGAATGATCCCTACACCAACGACGAAAAACCTTCCACTTAGCCGCATAGTTTAGCGAAGAGGAGGTCCTCCTACAGTTAGAAATCGCGTCCACTGCTCGTCCTGTAAAGTGCTTGCCATGCAAGAAGGACCGCACAACGGAAAAACGTGAAGGTTGAGACCTTGCGGTTGTGATGGAGTTGACGCGATTTCCCCTGAGAAAGAAGATCCTCCCGTGGAGGAAGCTTTCGCGGTAGGTCCCACAACAGACACCTGAGTAGATTTATCCACGGTCTCTGTGGAGACAGAGATGCTACCAACAGAATCTTGCATTGAGATTGTTTTATCTTTAGCAATACTTGCTGAATTAACGGCGCTGGAGGATACACATATCCTATCATTCCGTCCCAAGGGATCGACAGAGCGTCTACTGCAAATGCTCTTGGATCCGGACACGGAGACACATACGTCTGCAACTGATTGTTGAGATGTGTCGCAAATAATTCATTGGCCGTTCCCATTGGTAGCAAATCTGATTGAATACTTGTTTGTTGAGAGTCCACTCCGATGGCAACAAGCGACCCTTTCGTGAAAGGGAGTCTGCTAGTACATTCAGACGACCCGGTATATGACGGACCGAAAGAAGAACCTGATGTTCTAGAGCAAACAGAAGGATTCTTTCCGTTAGATTGAACAACGGAATTGAATGAGTGCCTCCCTGATTCCGTATATACGCCACTACTGTCGTATTGTCAGATAGGATTTGGACATGAGCATTGTGAATAATGTCCATCCAATGACATAACGCAAGCCAAATTGACATCATTTCCTTGATGTTTATGTGCTTGCCCAGGAATTGCGGATCCCAAAGACCATGGCATCTCGAATCCGTTGGGATCAATGATGCACCCCAACCTGTTTGACTGGCATCCGTCATAATGGTAAAACTCGGATCCGGCAACTGCAGCGGAACTCCCTGAGTTAACCACTGAATGTTTGCCCAAGTCTGAATCTCTCGTTTCACTTGATCTGACAAGAGAACGTCTATGTCAAGCGAATGAATTTTCACACTCCAATTCTGAGTCAAGAAAATTTGGAGAGGACGCGTGCGTAACCGCCCCATCGGAATGAGATCCGCAGCGGCTCCGCACAGACCTATCAGTCTCATAAACTCTCTCGCTGTGACTTTGTCTGCGTGCAGACAATAGCGAGCGTAACAACTGACTAATTTCGCTCTGGTTAACGGAAGACAAACGAGATTGTTGTGCGTCTCGAAGCTCATTCCCAGATGTGTGAATGACTTGGACGGCACTAGATCCGACTTCTCCTCGTTTATTATAAAACCGAGACGTCGGAGCAATAGAAGTAGATTCTGCACATCGTTCTGAAGCGTTAACTCGTTGCCGTACCTCCGAAGAATGTCGTCCAGGTAGGCCGACGTTACCGCAGACGAATGAGCTCAGAAATACATCATTACCGAGTTCATTACCTGAGTGAAAGCCCAGGGTGCTAGATTCAATCCGAAGCACATCGCCCGGAATTGATACACCACCCCTAGGACTGCGAAGCGTAGATACTTTCTGAATGTCGGATGTACCATGACGTGAAAGTACGCATCTTTGAGATCTATGCTTGTTGCATAATCGTTCACCCGAATACTCGCTCTGACCGATCGAATCGTCTCCATATAAAACTTTGGAGCGACGATCAGCTTGTTTATCCAGCTCAAATCTATGACTGGACGGAACAAGCCGTCTGGTTTCGGAACCAGAAACAGATGGCTGTAGAATCCCGGTGTCTCCTGGTTTTCTACGACCTCTACCGCGTTCTTCATTAAAAGAGACTGCACCTCTGATAACAGAGCGTCTCTTTTCTGCGGATTTGACGGAAGTGGAGTCCATTTTGGACTTCGAGTTAATGGAGGCTTTCGTTTGAAGGATATCTTTAGACCTTCCGAAATCACCCCTCTCACCCAAGGGTCGTCCGTAATCGACGCCCACTCTTGTGAAAAACTCGACAACCTTCTGCCAACCGGTATGCGATAGAGGTTGAAGCCATCACCTCCTGGACCTGCGAGGCCTGCGGTAGAAGAAACCACGTCCTCCACGACCCGCACCTCGTCCTGTCGACCTCGGGGCGTCTGACCGGTTGTCCCGGCCCGAAGGACGTCCCGAACGTGAGTCGCTACCTTGACGGTCTCTTGAATAAGACCAAGAGGACGCACCGGAACCTCTATAGGAACCTCTCTTGGGCGCATTAGACCCAGAAGTGTCTGTCTTACTCTTATCTGCCGTGTCCGACTTCTTAGAAGCAGATTTGAACAGCAGAGAATCCGAAGCTTTCTTTGTAATTTTATCGTAAATTGCAGAAAGCTTGCCGTCGAAGAGAAGTTCTCCGGAGACCGAAGCGACTCTGAGAGAGTTCTTCACCTTACTATCCACGAGTGTGGATGTAGCTAGGGCTGCGTCACGTCTAACCAACTCCAGGTTTGCCACTGAAAGGGCGGAGTTACACGTGGAATAAGCTACTGCCCTTGAAAGAAGTCTTAAAGAGGATTGTATATCCTGAAATTCTTTCCCTTGAAGATGCAGTGATAACGCCTTAGTAAGGTGATCTGCGTAAGATAAGGCATCTAAACTGGCTCTGTTAGACGAAATAGTTGTTTCCAACACCGCGGTTGGAATAGACGCCGACGACGGTAATGATAATTCTAAGTCTTCCGCCTCGTCGTCCATACGCAGAGGAACTCTCGGGATACCCTGTCCTGCCGTATCAAATTTATTCCTTGCATTAATGAAAGGCAGGTTGAGAGTATTGGCGGACATGAAACCTGCTTTTCCCGTTGTGGAAGCAAGTTTGAATATAGCGTCGTTCAATAATTCAAATGTTCTTGCAACATTATTGGACTGAGACGGAAACTCGGGAGCGATGTCCCTGAACCGCTCAAAGAAATCAGAGTCCAATGACGCTATAATTCTCTTGTCCGGAACCGCAGCAGTCTGGCCCGACGGAACAACTTGAGGAAGAAAGTGCCGGATGAAGTCCACGGCAGCTTTATGTTGTTCCGAAAGGGATAGCTCCAAGTCATCCGTATCCCTTTCACCATCCGGTCGGACCTCATGATGCTCCCGGTCGTCCGCCCCCGATGCTTCAGCGGAGCGTACCGACCCAGCGCCGTCGGATAATTCCCGATCCGACACCGTTTCTGTCGGTTGCTGGGATGCTGCGATAAGTTGTGCTATTTGCACAAGTACGTCCGACATCGAGGCCTGCGGAGGCGTCGTCTTTCGCTGCTTCGCCGAGGGCAGCTCCGCATCTGATGACTCCCGCATACTCTTCCTATGCGAACGTCCGGAGTCCATCGGCCTCAAGTCCCTGGCTACCGGATGGTGTGACCTGGTCGCCGAAGAATCCCTGGTCGGCGAAGCTGGTAAAATATCGGCGGTCACGTAGCCAAGGTGCGGTCGTGTGCGCTGATGAGAGGAAGAAGCCTGAGCAGTCTCCGCGGACTGCCTATACAACGGAGCGTCCTGAGCGACGGACGTGTGCTCCGCTTGCGACACATTTTGTACCACAACATCTGGTCCCAGATGTTGTTGTACGAGAGAGGGGCCTCTCTCGCTCGCGGCCCGGCTGGACCTGGACGAGCTAGGAACCGGACTCGAAGGCTTCCTCCGATCTCTCCTACTATCCGCCGTCACTGGGTGTGCACGTTGAATGTTTATAGTGCACGCATCACCCAACATTTCCTCCTGGACCGCATCGGACGAACCCGGCTGCCGAACCATTCGGTGAATGGACGCTACACCGGGCGAGCTAGCGGACGACATTTGTTTAATCTCCATGAGCACTTTTGCCGCTAGCTCTGTATTCATTTGTGACGACGGAAGCGCACTTGCGGAAGATAACATGGAAACATCACCCTGTTCTTGTTCCTCTGAAATAGAAACTGATAGAGTAGAGTGACCCTGCGGAGAAAGAGCCGGCATAGCCCTTTCTCCACTAACAACATATCGTGACACACGTTTCCAATGTTTGTCATCCCAATATTGACATATAGAACAGGGATTAGTGCGAGAACACTGACTACAATTAATGCAATGATCATGAAAGTCAGAGGAAGATTTCTTCCTATTACAATTTGAACAATATCCTTTCATTGTGAAAAGTCAACAAGAAGTCCTAGTTACTCGCACAAACCCCTAACACAAAGATACATAATAACATGATCCATTAATAATGAAAAAACAATTGAAAATCAAAATAATTTTTGAAAAATATTTTTTCAGCGAAGCCCAAGTTTCTGAAAAGTAACGTTGAGCCCCAATGGATCCAAAGGCTAAGTGTGGTCAAAAATTTTAAATTTATATTAAATAATTAATGCAACACTTACGGATAATAAAAATGTATCTTATAGTGAGATAAACTACTCCAAAGGCAAACAGCCCCCCTCAAAAGAGACTGTTGCCAATGTAAACAAACAGTGTAAAAACACCAGAAAACATGACTCCAGGCACTGACAAAACTGGCCCGAAATCAGTCATCAAAATTACACGCTATCTGATGCAAGACAGAGACTCCCAGGGGAGAATCTGCAGAACATCAGATGGAAGATGCAGAACACAATGTTTATACACCCATGGGTGAAAACGTAACTATGGGGAAAATAACAGAAAACATTCTGTAACCAAGCTAACTCTCCCAAGAGAATTTAGAAATGATCTTTCTCAAAAATATGCCAAAAGCATGGGAGAATTGCAAGGGGGGACTTAGAAGACCAGGGGAGAGGAAACACTGAATAAGCAGTGCAACTTTATAGCAACAATGACAACATGAGGCCCATGCCTCGAAAATAGGCAACTTAACATAATTTCCTAAAAAATTTGGAGGTCCTATAGGACATGATTTCTTTTGGTTTTAGATGCAAATTTTGGGGATTGGGGGGCAAAATTTGTGTTTGGCCCTGGATTTTTTAGAGTTAGCACCAGCTAAGTCTGATTCATTGGTACAGTATAAAAATGTATGAGGCAAAGTCCAATATCAAATACAAAGACAGTGTCTGAAAACATGTTGAAAAGGGGTTAAAATAATGCCGATACTAATGAAAATCACTGTAGAAATGTTCAGTAGATAGTAGACATTGTCCCAAATAAGAAACAGTGACATTCCACTAAACTGTTTGAAGAATTAAAGGTGTAATTTTAACCTCCACACCCCCCCCCCCCCCCCCCCAAAAAAAAACTTTAACCTGGAAGTTGTAAGTTAAATTGCCATACAAAAAAGTGTTAAATATTTCCCAAAATAACATGAAACATAAAAAAAAAACATACTGAGAATGATGCAATCAATAGTAATATTAATTTAAAAGAAAAAAACCCTAAAAAACTTTAAGGTTGACTAAAAAACTTTAACCATAAACTTTAACCAAAACTCCAAATGTTCACAGACGGACAGACGAAAGTCATGACTAAATAGGAAAAAACCCTAAAAACCCACTTGAAACTTCAGTAAAAAACTTTAACCACAAACTTTAACCAAAACTCTAAATGTTAACAGATGGACAGATGAACAGACAGATGGACGAAAGTCATGACTATAGCACCACTGTAAAAAGTTGGGCTAATAAAAATTAAATGGTTTATGTCTGATATTTTACCAAAGTTAAAAAATTGATAAATGTGTCCTTTGAGTGCAAAAAGGCTTTGCAATGCTTTAATACACCACCACCCATGCTATTCTGTAGATTATGAGTCCTAAAACATAAATCAAGAATATGAACTTTTGATGGCAAAGAGATAATTACAGAAATAAAAAATAAAATAGAAAATTGCTCGTCCGCATGCAATTTTACAAATAATGGCCTGAGAAACAGATCTACTTTGTGGGGACTAAAGGATAATACATATCAAATCAATGCAGCTCTTGGTAAATGAAAACAAGATTGTTTGTCTTTTTCCACCAGTGTAAAAATCAGGGTTATCATGTGGTGCCCACTAAAGCATTCAACATTTCTCCGAAGTTATCTCCATACCAAATAACAAACACTTGGCTCATGTATTTCAAGACACACATGTAAGTGCATTTGAATTCTTTTACTCCCAGGCATGCCATGGAGGATGTGGAAATTTGTTTTTGCATGAATCAAAACCCTGAGGCAGGGCTTTAAATCTCATGTTGGTTCCATGGTGAAGTCAGACACCCCTAAAAATCATGTGATTGTCACATAAACCCATCACTCAACTCACAAGATACAAAAATTCATATTTTTAGGCTAAACAAAAATTAATCTTTTAATTCTCAGGCAGTGGCACATTTGTTTTGTCGGGCACATTTGTCATATTTATTTCCGAGGCAAATTTCAAAAATGTTTAAAACCCATGTGATTTTAGTGGTATCGCATCATGATTTGTGAGGCACTATGACGTATACATCGATATAGTATTGTTATTCCTTTTGTGAAATGCGATACAATTCTCATATGTATGTACAAAATAACACAAAAAACAATCACAAAATGATTTTTTTTTTTGGTTGCTCTTTAGTACCTGGACCCCAAACTGGTAGTATCTTAACTTCAGAGTGATTAAATAAATAAGAAAAGCGATACTGTATCATTCAATATAAAGAGAAACTGCTTGATACCTCCAAAGGTGTTTTAGTAATGTTTATCACCCAAGGGACATTATTCTGATGTCAGACACAACAGAAAAGTTTGCCAAGACTCTCAAGAACTCAGGTTGATTTTCATGCCAAATCAGCTGTTTTGAATCAAGTTTACAGCTATAGACAAGATATTTATTGGAAAATCAGAATAATTAATTCGTTAATAAATGATAATAGTGTGATATTTTATGGAAAAGTTAAAAAAATTATAGTAATTTATATATTTTTTATACTTACCAATGACCCAGACTTAGCTGGTGCTAACTCTTAAATATCTAGGGCCAAACACAAATTCCCCCCCCCCCCCCCCCCCCAATCCCCAAAATTTGCATCTAAAACCGAAAATTACATGTCCTATATGGTCCTCCATACTTTTACTCCACTGCGCATGCGCAGTGTCAAGGAGGTCTCGAAATTGGCACAATTATCATTCTTACAACCAACAATGTTTTATAGTGCTCGCATCACCCAATCTGCTTCCCTGGACCGTGACGGACGAACCCGGGTGCTGAGCCATTCGGTGAATGGTCGCGACACCGAGCGGACTAGCGGACGATCAATGCCTTCGATCAAACTAGCGAACTCCCGGCAATTGTCGTAATACCTTGAGCCAGGGACCAGCCTAGGGGGGACTTTTAGGGAGACTTCAAGTCTCCCTTCAGAAAAAATAGGGAGACTGCAGAGTCATGTAGGGAGACTTCATAGGCTAGTGGGGAAAATTAAGAATATTCATGTACCACCCCCGCCGCCCCTTCATATTTTCAATTTATGGTCCTCCATTAACGTACAAATAATCCAGGTCCAGTTGTCTATGATGCATCTGTGCCAGGTTAAAAAATCACAATGTAATTATTGACTGAAAATCCCCCACTGCTACCTTCTCCTTCATGACCCCTCACCTCTTCTTCGTGCCAATCCCCCCCCATCACCCTCCTGTGGTTGCCTTTCAACAAAGTCTTCTAAGCTAATAATTTCCTAAGTCTGAAAATGTGAACAGGACCAGATGTAAGAAGGTTGCTTGGGAGGTACTTTGTTAGTTAATAAACAAAATACATTCTGGGGTCGAGTATTTTGTAAAAGAAATGTCATTCTGCATCATTTTTATGGCATTCCGGTGTCATTCCGCGTCATTTCATGTCATTCCGATGTTTAGGAAGACCCTTTTTCAAGATCGTCCACATGCACACTTGTGTCCTGTACAAAGCTTTTCTTGACATCACTAAAGCTTTTTTTCATGTGTTTCAATTCCATTCGTGTTTTTCTGGGAATAGACAGCCCAACAGTTAACAGTCGTCAGCAAATCGAAATGAAAATAATGTGTTATAAAATACGTCCGTTGTGTATACATTTTCGGCATCCTGAGCGACGTAACCTACTTTCAAACTGGGTTGTTTTGTTGAGTCGCGTAAGTCACTTATTTCCGTTTCGACACTTGAAGCTCCGACTGGAACGCAACAAAATAGAAATAAAAAAAATCCGTCGAAAGCGACAATGGACAATTGCTTGTCGTGTGATTTCAAATAAATGGACGTTTATTTGACGAATTAAAATGCCCATTTATCACACTCGAGCACATTCGATTTTTGAAGATACTCGTTTTCATGTAAACCTCGCATCACTCAGTTCAGCCTTTTCTCATTTTGGCCAATTTTTAGAGGGCGACTTGTAATCGCCCCGACTATTTTTCTAGGCGACTTTGGGCTTAGAAGGGCGACTTAATCGCCCTAGTCGCCCTCACGGCTGGTCCCTGCCTTGAGCACTTCCCGCTAGCCCTAATATTGCAACGATGGAGACACAGTTGTGTAAGACATCACGGAAACATCACTCTGAATTCTGAAAAAGAAACTGATAATATAGAGTGACCCTATGGAGAGAGGACCATAATGGACCCCTCACCGCTAACAAAATACTGTCACACACGTCTCCAACGTTGTCATATCAATCAACACACACAGAGCAAGAATTAGTGCGAATACATTGACTATAAGAAAGACGATGAACCTGTGAATTAGAGGAAGATATCCTCGCATTACAATTTGAACAATATTTTTTCAACATGAAAAAATATACACAGTCATATTACTCACACTAACCCTTGAAATAAATATACATTATATAATTATAATCCATTATAACATTTCAAAAGAAAATAATTTCAAAAAAAAATTTTTCGAAAAAAAAATTTTTCAGACGAGCCCAAGTTCCCAATGGGAACAATGAGCCCAAATGGATCCCCAAAAAGCCTAAGTGTGGACAAAAATTTTAAAATCATTTCAAAAAATTAATGTAACACTTACGGACAATATTAATGTATCCTGCTATGAACTGAACTAAGCAGAGGACAAGTAATCACTATAAAAAGTAACTGTTGTCAACATAAGCAAAAAGTGTAAACAAACCGGAAACATGACTCCAGGCACTGATAAACATGGCCCGAAATCAGTTACCAATTTAAACACTATCTGATGCAAAACAGAGACTTCCAGAGAAGAAACTGCAGAACATCAGATGGTAGATGCAGACCAAAATGCCTAAACACCCAAGGGTGAGGACGTAAACATGGTGGGAAAAAAACAGAAAATAATTCTGTTTCCAAGCCAAAACTCCCAAGAAATTTTAGTAATAAATATTACAAGAAATAAGCCAAAAGCATGGGAGAATAGCTAAGGGGGAATAAAGGAAAGGGAGAGAGGAAACACAGATTAAACAATGGAACATTCATAGCAAGAATGACCACAACAAGGTCATGCCTCGAAAATAGGTAACATGAATAATTTCGTAAAATAATTATAAGTTACAGCCCTGAACATTTCTTTTCACTGTTTTTTCCTCTCCTCTTTCTATTTCCTCCTTATATCCACCATTTCTCTCATAATTATGTGTCTGGCATCATTAAAACTGAGATTTACAAGCACAAATAACAGTGAAGTGTAACTGTATTGAGGGCCAAAAAAGAATGATAATTGCGCCAATTTCGAGACCTCCTTGACACTGCGTATGCGCAGTGGAGTAAAAGTATGGAGGACCATATAGGACATGTAATTTTCGGTTTTAGATGCAAATTTTGGGGATTGGGGGGTAAAATTTGTGTTTGGCCCTAGATATTTAAGAGTTAGCACCAGCTAAGTCTGGGTCATTGGTACAGTATAAAAATATGAGTTATTTTCTCAGAAATTCCAGGTAAATTAAAATTTGGGAACCGTGAGGCGAGGTTGTGATATGATCTAGGATCGATTTTGTGATAGCGCTCTATAAAATGAAGATCAAAAATATTAAGAGTATTATTTATTCAAAAAAAAAACTCTTATTATTTTTTATCTCCATTTTAGTTTTTCTGTATTGGTTTTGTATTGTAAGATTACTGCTACAATAAAAACTATTAGCGAAATCAACATGGAAGCCCTTGTATTTAATTTCAGCTCTCACAACTACATTTTAGGCATTGACATCTATTCCATCAGGAATAAAAAAAATAGAAACCACCGTCCCTCATTTCGTTTTAAAAAAAAAATTGCCCAAGAATCAATTATTTAATTTTGTTTGGCAAAAAAAACTTGAAACATATCATGTCCCTTCTCACTGGAATGAGCTTGATGGGCTCTTTCCAATGAGGGGCTCACACAATATGGTTTTGTTGAAAAATTTATGTGGAAGAATGCATTCAATTCATTAGGTAAAGGATTAATAAGGCTACATTTCTGTATAAATTATAATCCAATTAAATGAAGAACTTGCAAGAAATAAATATAAATAAAAAAAATGTTCTCCCCCCCACACTTCTTATGCAAGACTTGTGTGTCTCATGTGAGAAGGCCATGTGAGATAGATATCTATCTCGCATGACCCACGTGACCAGCTTATTAGCATATTTAATGAGTGATTGAGTATTTAATCATCACACATTCTGCCATAAACAAACAACATGGCGTCACGTCTTGGAAATATTAGCAGACAAATGTTTGTCAAAGAAAATAGAATATAAAACACAGACCGTATAACCAAACAACACTTGACCATTTCGTATGAATTTTTGGGTGAATGCCATTACGAGTGGAAAGAGTTGCACCAAATTCCCGTCAAAAAGTTATGCGAATATATTGCAGAATTCATCAGAATGTGTCAATGTTCATTTCACAACAATTTTTTAACCCCTGTCTTACCGGCATTGGGATTTAATTCTGTGGTATATACATGCAGAACTTTTGATCTGAATGGACAACAAAATTGCTCGATACACATGTAGCTGCATGTACCCCTGGATTACTTTTGATGACATCATTAGGGTGTTTTGTTGGGGGGAGAAAAATTATCCCTGACGACAAGCCTTGTGTCTGGCCCAGATATTATTTATTTATTTATTGGTGTTTTAAGGTCACATACTTATGCACAATGGCTAATCGTGACCATGACAGTTTTATGGGTGGAGGAAGCCTGAGTACCCGGAGAGAACCACCGAGCAACGACGAGCAGCTGTCAGCTCTCCAACATCGTAACTCTGAACTCTGCACCGCAGCATAGGCAGGGTTAGATTGGTTGAAGACATGCGCACCATCGACGTGCAGTACGCCTCAGTACACAGCGTCATCGTGCCCCCATGTAGGCAATCGGGGTGAAGTGTCTTGCCCAAGGACACAACGTGGTTGCTGCAGGTGGGATTCGAACCGAGGACCTCTCGGCTTGCAGCCTGCACCTCTACCAACTGAGCCACCGTGCCCCCGTGGCCCAGATATCTTGCCCTCGGGTGAGATTTCCCCATCACACACCTACCCCCATCAGGGATAATAATAACCTTACAACAAGCATGTATTTCCCCCAATACAAGTGATAACTTCTAGACAAAATACAAATTTGTATTGGGGGTTGCAACCACAAGTGCAATCATTCTATTTAGAAAAAGAATGCTTTTCAGCCAACCTGCACTCATCAAAAACTGATTACACATGTCGAGGTCACCATTTTGATTACAGTGATTAAATGATAAATAAATCACCACCACAGCAAAATAAATTGGACAAGATCATGTTTAGCCAAAAAGATATTTTTGTATAGTCCTACTATGCATTAACCCTTTACCCAACATAACGGACAAAAGCGGCCAGCACTATTCTCAAAAATCGCCAATTAATTTTCATTATTTTTTTCACTTTTTGTCTCAAAAACATAAGTTATGACCCTTCATTGGAATGAGCTCGTTGAGCTCGTTCCAAGGAGGGGTCATAACCTATGTTTTTGAGACAAAAAATGAAAAAAAATTAGTTATTCAAGAATTGTTTTTGCAAGTGTCGTCTGCTTTTCATGTTAGGTAAAGGGTTAAACATGACAAATAAAACAAAGAAACACACAGCTGAAACACTACTATAAACCCCAGCAGTCATATATTACAAGTGAAATGATGAATGGGAATGAAATCATGCACACCCCAAGAATGTAAAAACATGACATCATGATCTTCATAAATAAAAAAGTTAAAAAATTTATAGTAATTTATATATTTTTTATACTTACCAATGACCCAGACTTAGCTGGTGCTAAACTCCTTAATTCAGGGCCAAACACAAATTTTGCCCTCCCAATCCCCAAAATTTACATCAAAAACAGAAAAATACATGTCCTATATGGTCCTTCATACATTTACTCCTCTGCGCATGCGCAGTGTCAAGGAGGTCCCGAAATTGGCGCCAATTATCATTCTTACAACAAGTGTGTGGTAAGCGTTATGTACTCAGCGGGGGAGAGGTATGAGTTCCCAACTCCTGGGAGGGCCATCCCCGTCTGGGTCATTTGTAAGTATAAAAAATATATAAATTACTATAAATTTTTTAACATTTTTATACTGTACCAATGACCCAGACTTAGCTGAATAGTAAATAGGCTGGAGGGCCTAGGACATAAAGGAAAATCCAATAAGCTCAATTATGTATAATAGAATATCCTCTCCAGGAGAAAAGAGATAGGCTTTACATATATCTTTCTTATTTATACTAAAGAAGAAAGACACAATACCGATCAGTAATTGAGCATAATAATAATCAATGATCTCTATTACCATCCAGTATAACCCTTTATACTAATATTTTTAAATGTAAGCCAATAAATAAAGGAAGTCCAGAGAAATGAGACTCTTTATATTCATTAAAAGTGTCCGAGGATTGTATATTAACGCTCGTTTGACACATGACATATACAAATGCTTCACACCGAGCGACAATTTAAAAATATTACATGGATGAGTAAACATTAGCTTTACACTTTAAAACCATCTCGGTACCGACTCGGAAATACTGACTCTAGGGGAGGTATTCCCTTGCTTTTCACTATAAAGCAGGAGACCTAAGGGAACACCCCCCCCCCCCCCCCCTTCCCCTTGCCCTGGGTCAAATACCCCAGAGCGAAGAGGGCAGCAGGACAGAGTCACTGCCGGAACAGAAAGCCTACATAACTATAGTTGCAACTATTTAGTGGACGATATTCTGAGCAACTGATAACGGACCTAAACAATGGAGGTTTCCAGAAATGGACTCAATATTTCTGAGATAAAAATTAGTGAATGTGGAAGGTTGAGACCAATATGCAGACTTCATTAGATCAGTAATAGAAATACAATTAGCATAGGCCCAAGAAGTAGAAAGAGCTCTTACTTCATGAGCTGAGATCTTGAGTGCCGACTGCTGAGAAGAAGATAATTTTTCAGAAGTAGTACGAAAAGTTAATTGAATCCATCTAGCAATAGAATGAACCATAATATCCTTTCTATTAGGCATCAAAGCCAGAAAGAAACCCTTACGTCCCTTTCTGATGAACGCAGATCTATGTTTGTAAATACGTATTGCTCTAACAGGACACAGTAAAGGCCTACACCCATCAGATGATGGAAGGGCCTTAATAACAATAGGTTCAGGATACTTATTAGGAGCCTGATTCTTAGCCAAAAATCCAACATTGGTGGTAAAGGTAATAGTATTACCAACACTACAGTAGTGAGAATCCTCCACAGATAGTGCATGAAGCTCACTAACTTTTCTAGCAGAAGAGAAAGCTAAGAGAAAAGCTGTCTTATATGTTAAGAATTTGAAGTCTACTGTGTCAAGAGGCTCAAAGGGCGCTTCTTTTAGCTTAAGAAGAACCCAGGCCAAATTCCACTTTGGAATTAATCTAAGGGTCCTAGGTCTATTTATCGAAAAATTTCTAACTAACTTAGATAAAGAGACATCAGTTCCAATCATCAAGCTATCAAGATGTGCATAGGTATCGGATAGCATAGACCTATAACCCTTAATGTTGATAGGCTGCAGATTAATCTCATCAAACAAGTATACTAGAAAGTTTGCAATGTCTGCAATGGAAGGATCATAAATATTTACGGAATGATCCCCACACCACTGACAAAAGACCCTCCACTTAGCAGCATAGTTTAGCGAAGAGGAGGTCCTCCTACAGTTAGAAATCGCGTCCACTGCTCATCCTGTAAAATGTTTTCCGTGCAAGAAGGACCGCACAACGGAAATACATGAAGGTTTGGACCTTGCTGATTGTGATGGAGGATGCGCGATTTCCCTTGCGAAAGAAGATCTTCCCGTTGAGGAAGCTTCCTCGGCATGTCCCACAACAGACACCTGAGTAGATTTATCCACGGTCTCTGTGGAGACAGAGATGCTACCAACAGAATCTTGCATTGCAATTGTTTTATCTTGAGCAATATCTGTTGAATCAACGGTGCTGGAGGATACGCATGTCCTATCATTCCGTCCCAAGAGATCGAGAGAGCGTCTACTGCAAACGCTCGAGGATTCGGACAAGGTGACACATACGTCTGCAACTGATTGTTGAGATGTGCCGCAAATAAATCTATCATTGGCCGTTCACATTGGTAGCAAATCTGATTGAATACTTGCTTGTTGAGAGTCCATTCTGACAGCAACAGGCGACCCCTCCGTGAAAGGGAGTCTGCTAAGACGTTCAGATGACCCGGAATATGATGGACGGAGAGAAGAATCTGATGTTCTAGTACAAACAGAAGAATTCTTTCCGTTAGATTGAGCAACGGAATGGAATGAGTGCCACTCTGGTTCCAAATATACGCAACTACTGCCGTATTGTCGGACATAATTTGCACGTGTGCATTCTGAATAATGTCTATCCAATGACATAGAGCAAGCCAAACCGACATCATCTTTTTGATGTTGATGTGCTTGCTTAGAAACTGCGGATCCCAAAGACCCTGGCACTTTAAATACGATGGGCTCAGTGTCGCGCCCCAGCCTGTTTGACTGACATCCGTCATAATTGTAAAACTCGGATCTGGCAACTGCAGTGGAACTCCCTGAGTTAACCACTGTATGTCTGCCCAAGTCTGAATCTCTTGTTTCACTTGTTTTGACAAGAGGATGTCTGTCTCGAGCGAATGAATCTTCATTCTCCAATTCTGAGTCAGATAGACCTGGAGAGGACGAGCGAGTAGCCGCCCCATCGGAATGAGATCCGCGGCAGCTCCGAACAGACCTATTAGTCTC
The DNA here is from genome assembly GCA_031216915.1 of Pictodentalium vernedei. Taxonomy (NCBI): domain Eukaryota; kingdom Metazoa; phylum Mollusca; class Scaphopoda; order Dentaliida; family Dentaliidae; genus Pictodentalium; species Pictodentalium vernedei. Next base: position 234,375,849 of record CM062296.1, read on the forward strand.
ATGAATTCCCTCGCTGAAACTTTGTCTGAGTGAAGACAATAGCGAGCGTAACAACTAATTTTGCTCTGGTTAACGGCAGACAAATGAGATTGTTGTGCGTCTCAAAGCTCATCCCCAGGTGGGTGAATGACTTGGACGGCACCAGATCCGACTTCTCTTCGTTTACTATGAAACCAAGACGTCGGAGCACAAGAAGCAGATTCTGCATGTCGTTCTGAAGCATTAACTCGTTGCCGTATCTCTGAAGAATATCGTCCAGGTAAGCCGACGTTACCGCAGACAAATGAGCTCGGAAATGAGTCATTACCAAGTTCATTACTCAAGTGAAAGCTCAGGGCGCTAGATTCTGACCAAAGCACATCGCACAGAACTGATAAACAACACCTAGGACAGCGAAGCGAAGATACTTTCTGAACGCCGGATGTACCATGACGTGAAAGTACGAATCCTTGAGGTCTATGCTCGCAGCATAGTCGTTCACTTGAATGCTCGCTCTGACCGATCGAATGGTCTCCATATAAAACTTTGGAGCCATGATCAGCTTGTTTATCCAGCTTAAGTCGATAACTGGACGGAATGAGCTGTCTGGCTTCGGAACCAGAAAGAGATGGCTGTAGAAACCTGGAGATTCCTGGTTTTCTACGACCACTATCGCGTTCTTCGATAAAAGAGACTGGACTTCTGATAGAAGTGCCATTCTTTTCTCACATTTTGACGGAAGCTGAGTCCATCTTGGACTTCGAGTTAATGTAGGTTTGACTTTGAAGGACAGTTTTAGTCCTTTCGAAATAACCCCTCAAACCCAAGGGTCCACCGTAATTGATTCCCAATTGCTTGAGAAACTCGGCAGTCTTCCGCCCACCGGAACGCGACAGAGGTCTAAACCATCACCTCCTGGATCCGCGAGGCTTGTGGAAGGAGAAACTATGTCCTCCGCGACCCGCACCTCGCCCCGTCGGACTAGGGGCATCTGACCGGTTATTTTGGCCAGCGTAACGGCCCCTACTCTAGTCGCTACTCTGCCGGTCTCTAGAGTAAGACCTAGAGGACGCTTAGGAACCTCTATAGGAACTTCCCCTGGATGAACTTGTCCTGGAAGTGCCTGGCCTACTCTTGTCTGCTGGTTCTGATTTCTTGGAAGCAGACTTAAACAGCAGAGAGTCCGAAGCTTTCTTTGTTAATTTATCATATATATCAGAAAGCTTGCCACTGAAGAGAAACTCTCCAAAGACCGGAGCGACTCTAAGAGAGTTTTTACCTTACTGTCCATGCGTGTGGAAGTAGCCAGGGCCGCGTCACATCTAGCTAACTCCAGATTTGCCACTGAAACGGCAGAGTTATACATGGAAAAAGCTATGGCCTTGGACAGAACTCTTAATGGCATTTGTACGTCTTGAAATTCTGGTCAACGCTCTAGTAAGGTGATCTGCGTAGGAAAGAGCATCTAAACTAGCTCTGTTAGACAATATCGTCGTTTCCATCGTTGACGACGGAAGTGACATAGACGACGGCATGGATATATCAAGGTCTTCAGCCTGGTCGTCTAAATGCAGAGGAACTCTCTGGATGCCCTGACCTGCCGTATCAAACTTGTTCCTTTGATTAATAAACGGCAGCTGTAGAGCAGATGCCGGTAAGAAGGCTGACCTGCCCATCTTTTTGGCATATTTATCAATAGCGTCATTCAATAATTAAAAAATCCGAGAGACATTCTTGGATTGTGACGGAAATTCCGGGACAATGTCCCTAAACTGATTAAAAAAATTGGTGTCCAGTGGCGCTATCACCCTCCTATCCGGCTCCTATCCGGCTGCGCAGCATTCTGGTCCGGCGGAACAACTTATGGAAGGTAATGCCAGATGAATTCTACGGCTATTTTACGTTGTTCCGAAAGGGAAATATCTAATTCATCGGAATCCCTTTCGCCATCCTGCCGGACCTCATGTAAATCTCGGTCGTCCACACCTGATCCAGAGGCGGAACCTACCGACCCAGCATCGTCTGATATTTCATGTTCCGACAGAGGCTCTGCTGGTTGCTGGGATGCTGCGATTATCTTTGCTATCTGTGATAGCACATCCGTTACAGATGCCTGGGGAGCCTCGGTCTTACTGGATTTAGCCGCCGGAAGCTCCCTGGACGTTGCATCCTGCATACATCTTTTATGCGAACGTCGGGATGTAGAAGGCCTCGTATCCCTGGCTTCCGGATGGCGTGACCTGGTCGCCGTGGAATCCCTGGTCGGCTAAGCTGACTAATTCACTGGTCACGTAGCCAAAACTACAACATCTGGTCCCAGATGCTGCTGTATGAGAGAGGGACCTCTCTCGCAGCTCGTGCCGAGCTGGACAAGCTAAACACCGGACTATCAGGCTTCCTCCGATCCATCCTCCTTTCCGTCGTCACTGGGTATGCACGTGGATGTTTTATAGTGCTCGCAACACCCGACTGTCTCTGCTGGACCGCAACGGATGAACCCGGGTGCTGCCCTTTTCGGTGAATGGATGCAACCCCAGTCGAGCTAGCGGACGTCAACTCCTTCAGGTTCCTTTCGGGTAATTGACGAATCCCCGTGAGCACTTTTGCCGCTTGCTCTTCGCTTGTATGTGACGACGGAGGCGAATCACGGAAATATCACCCTGTTCTTGTTCCTCTGAAAAAGAGAGTGAAAGAGTAGAGTGACTCTGCGGAGAGAGAACCGGCATGGACCTTTCTCCAGTAACAACATACCGTGACACACGTTTCCAACATTTGTCATCCCATTTGAAACACACAGAACAAAGATCAGTGCGAGTACAGAGAGTACAATTAATACAGAGATCATGAGAATCATAGGAAGATTTCCTCCTATTACAATTTGAACAATAATCATTCATTGTGAAAGGTAAACAATCATAGTACTCGCACTAATCCTTGAAAATAAAGATACGTAACACAATAATCCATTATAGTCATTAAGAAATAATGATTGGAAAAGAAAAAAAATTTTCAAAAAAAAAAAAAATTTTTTCAAAAGAACCTAAATTCCCAAAGGGAACCCTGAGCCCAATGGATCCCAAAAAAGCCTAAGTGTGGACAAAAATTTAAATTCATTTTGAAAAAATTAATGAGACACTTACGGACAATAATAATGTATCTTGCTATGAATAAGAGATGCAGAAGACAAATAATCACTATCAGCAGTAACTGTTGTCAACCTAAGCAAAAGTGTCAACAAACCGGAAACATGACTCCAGGCACTGAACAAACCTGGTCCGAAATCAGTTACCAATTAAAACACTATCTGATGCAAAACAGAGGCTTCCAGAGAAGAAACTGTAGAACATCAGATGGTAGATGCAGACCAAAACTCCTAAACACCCCTAGGGTGAGGACGTAAACATGGGGAAAAAACAGAAATAATTCTGTTACCAAGCCAAAACTCCCAAGAAATTTTAGTAATAAACATTACAAAAAATAAGCCAAAACATGGGAGAATAGCTGGGGGGAATACGGAAGGTAGAGAGGAAACACTGATCAAACAATGGTACTTCATAGCAAGAATGACAACATCAGGGCTATGCCTTGAAAAAAGGCAACTTGAAATAATTTCATAAAATAATTATAAGTTACAGCCCTGAACATTTTCTTGCACTATTTTTTCCTCTTCTCCTTATATATCCTCTTTATTTCCACCATTTCTCTCATCAAGATATGTCTGGCATCATGAAAACTGAGATTTGGAAGCACAAATAACAGTGAAGTTTAACTGTTTTGAGAGCCAAACAAAGAACGATAATTGGCGCCAATTTCGGGACCTCCTTGACACTGCACATGCACAGAGGAGTAAATGTATGGAGGACCATATAGGACATGTATTTTTCGGTTTTTGATGCAAATTTTGGGGATTGGGTGGGGGGGGGGGGGGGGCAAAATTTGTGTTTGGTCCTGAATTAAGGAGTTTAGCACCAGCTAAGTCTGGGTCATTGGTACAGTATAAAAATAAAATCAGTTCACATGTTCAAATGATGGTCAAAATATATGCAAACAACTCAAGAAAGGGAGGAATATTGTAAAATAACTTGGTTATTACAAAAAAGTGAGTTTCCAAGATGGTATGATGAAGTCTTGACCTCGCCTATGGGTCATAAACTGACTCGTCCTATCTGACTCGTCGATATATACTCAGAGATGAGGTCTCAACTTCAATACACCATTCTGGAAAAAACATTGTGGTAGAGACAAAATCAAAATTTGAAGTTATGTATACACCTGACCTAAACCACAAATGTACTACGTGGACAAACTCCAGCCATAGGCAGCGGTGACACTGACAACTGAACTGATGGATAAAAATACATACAAGAGAGTGTGTGAGGCTGGGCTGTATAGGCAACATTATAAGGCTGCAGATTGTTAACCTATACTGAAATTCTGCCTAATGAAACAACCTACAGTACAGCTGACAGGGACTGGTCACTTTCCATGGATAGGCAATATTTCCATGGCTGCAATAATATTAGATTCCAAACACTAATTATAGAAATAACCATCGAAAGTTTAATTAATAAAGCACTGGGTACAACCCCGTGCTTAATTAATTAAAATTTTGCTGATGATTTTTATGACCTGGTAAATGCAGGCATGGACATAGCTGCCGATGCATGGATTACGACCGGTCCACAGTGACTTACTGTACAGCCTTATAATGTTGCCTGTACAGCCCAGCCTCCCTTACTCTCTCTTATATGTATTGTATCCATCTAATGCCTCCACTGCCTATGGCTGCCATGTGTCAACGTAATACATTGGTGGTTTATGTTGAGTTTGCATGTAAAGTCAATTTCGGAATTCGGATTAAACAGCATTTCTAGCCCCGAAGCAGACAGCAGTGGTTGTCAAAACATTGGCCCTTAAAGATTTTTATTGTAAAGTTACTTACTTAATTCATATTTATAAATATATGTATACAGTTATTACAGTACAGCTGCCATGGAGTGGTCACTTTCCCATGGGTGGGCAATATTTCCATATTTCACATGCACAATAATATTAGATTCCAAACACTAATTATAGGTATTATCATCAAAAAATTAATTAATGAAGCACTGGATACAACCTGGAGCTTCATTAATTGAAATTTTGCTACTGCTGATTTTTATTACATGTACCTGTATCAAGATTATGACCAGTCCACGGCGACTGTACTTTAAAAAGTTATGACCAGTCCACGGTGACTGTACTATAAGTAAATATACTTACCAGAATGAAATTTTTTATGGGCTGCCAAGTTTGTTATTGTTCTGAATCTCATGGGACAGAGCTCGCAACCAAATGGCCTGTCATCAGAATGTTTTGCTCGATGTCTTAGTAAGTTTTGAAGGAAATGATGAACATAATCACAGTTAGGATAATCACATTTGTATTCTGGACCAGGAAAGTGAGTCTTCATATGACAACTATAATTTCGACTCCATTTAGTCTCAAAGTCACAGAGATTACACTTGAGCTGAAACTTAGATTGCTTGTGATAACGTTGCACATGTTTTTGCAGTCGTTTTAAAGTATGTGCTTCATAGTCACATTCTGGGCATTTCCTTTCTGCTGCATCTTTTTTATATGTGTTCTTTTTTTTTACTTTCTTTTCAACTTTAGTCTTTGATGCAGTGGGCTCTACAAGATTTTTTACCAATATATCATCATTCCTTTTCTTTAATGCTTCATGCTTATCTACCGATATCTGTGCATCATCTGTTTGCCAGCTTTCGTCCACATCATCACTGTTTGGGACAACTTGCGCTTTTGTCAATGAGGTAATCTGACTGGCTGAGGTGTTCTGTGTATCCACTGAGAGACCATCAACCATCAGTTCTGGCATGAACATACATGCAGGATGAACTGAAAAAATCAATATTTCATACCTGCATAAATTAGAAATTATAGTAACCTGAAAAAAATCCCACTTGATGTTTTCAGGTAAATCTTTCTTCTGTATTTTTTCAGCAATTTAGGAAAGGTACAGTGGATCCCTGTTAATTGAAAAGCTACTATACATGTACCCAGGCATAGGGGTGTGAGGGTTCTCAAAAAAAAATTCCCATAATAAGGCTTGGGTGGGTGGATGGTTCAGACGTGAAAAAACATGTCCTGCAAATTTTATTGCAAATGCTTGTTTTTACAAAATATTAACTCAATTTTACCAACTACATGTATCATAGGGAAAATGAGTCTTGACTGCTCCTAATTGACTAAGAAGGAACTTTAGTTAGACTGGTACAAACATCTAGACCTGGTTACCCTTTTGTCTTTGACCAAAGGCCTCAGATGGGTCTAAACCTGTTGATAATTTTGATTTGCTGAATAAGGCGTGCAAACATATAGATACCTTACTAACCTTAGAGTTTGCTGCTTTATTACTTGTATTAAAATGAAAGTGTCAATGAAACTGTAGCTTAACTGGTAGAGTGCTAAATTATTTTTGGTCATCTAAATTTGTCCACATCTCTTTGCCTTGTTACAATTTATGGGAGTGCCTAGTGGCACTCTCCCATAAATTGTAACAAGGCAAATCCTCACATAATAAATAATTTCAATTCAAATATAATATGAAGCACATCCACAGAATATGAAGCCATGAAGTTGTGGCACCTGCTCTTCAGAACAAAGCCCAAATGTGGGCTTCCAGCACTCTACCAGTTAACTTGTCTGTGTGTTGTGTTTGATGAAAAAGATAATGTTCAATGTTTATGAAAGGATTACGAAATAAGACAAGAATTGTGTTAATTGGGAATGTTAATTTCTGTTCCCTATATGCTATGTTTGCAATAAAATTAATTTGAGCTGTAGACTGTACTAAAGAGTTGAGGGGTGGGTTAATGTGGTCCTCACAGTTAATGTATGTGGCCCTAACAGTTAATGTATGTCAACCAAAGTTACCAAGTTACAGTGAAATTATTCCAAAACGAGTCATCCTATCAAGTTACAATGGAATCCCTTCATAAATACGGCCTGTAGACTGTGCTAAAGGTTTTTGGGCTTTGGGCCTGTGTAGCCATCATGGTTAACCAATCGCAACCAAAAGGGGACGTCCTCATTTCGACATTATACTGAGTGATCCTTCCAAGTTACAATGCAATCCCTTCATAAATACGACCTGTAGTCTGCGCTAAAGTTTTTGGAGTTTTGGGCTCGGGAAGCCATCATGGTTGAATGATCACGACCAAAAGGGGACGCTATCATCTAGACATTATCTGGAGTCAACCTACCAAGTTACAATGAAATCCCTCCATAAATACGACCTGTAGACTGTGCTGAAGGCTGTTATTTTTTATTTTAATGTGCCCAAATTAGGGCAAAACAGTGTGCCCAAAATAACCCATGTCAGTACAAAGGCTAAAATATGCAATTTAGAATTAGTAGAATACTGAAGCTTTGATTATAAAATTCAGTACAGCGCTGATAATTAAGATGCTATGATGTTATACACTGTTGGAAAGGACTCTTACTTCATATCCAAAGAGAGGGGTGGCTAAGTGCACTGGTCTATCTGCTAGAGCTCCCAAGACAGATCCTCACTTGGGAAAGTACTCGAGGTGTCCGAACACTCTTTGGCAGTATTCATACAAATGTACTTGCCTTCAATTGTGGGGTTGATACTGTTCTGTTGGGAGAAGATGTAAAATGTCTTACTGTGCTAAGAGAGAGACATACTCTGTGCAGGCTAAAGCTACCTTTTGTAGTATTTGAGAACAGTGAGACCACAGAGTTGCCACTATAGAAGTTATCCCACACACCTACATGTACACCCTTGGGCCAAGCTGAAGGAGAGGCATTAATATAAGTTGTATGACTTGCTTGTTAATCCTTGTAAAATATTATAAGCATAAAACATAAAAATATCTCTCAAGTCAAAGAACACTATTTACTTATTGGTGTTTAACCCCTTTACCTAACATGAAAGGCAGATTCTTAAATAATAATTAAAAAAAAAAAAATTGTTTGCGTCAAAAACATTGCTTATGACCCCTAACTGAAACAAGCTTGTTGAACTTGTTCCAATTTGGGGGCCATAAGCTTTGTTCTGGAGACAAAAAATGAAAAAAATAAAGAAAATTAAATGGTGATTTCTGTGAATAATGCAGACTGGTTTTGGCAATCACTTTAGGTAAAGGGTTAAGGTCATATTTCTGCACAAGGGGTAATCATGACTACAACATGGATATAATATCATGACCAGCCAATTGTTTATACACATGTTGCCCATTTTAGAGGACTTTTGCCCAGAACTTGCTTGCTGGGTCCTATTTTACAAGTAAAGCAAAACTTTTTTAGCACAGTAAAGAAGCACTGCTTCACTTCCATGGGTTCCCATGGGAACAAAAAAACATTATGTTTTATCATCGTTATAAAGTAGATCAGGTTTCAGAAAAAGCCAATAAATCGTCTCCTGAGTTCCAATGTGTTCTATGTGCCAGTAGGCACATGGAACACATTGGAACTCAGGGGACGACATGGCTACTAAGAGTGATCACATTGTCAGGTGCCAATTGTACCAAGAAATTCATTTGGTCTCAAATGCTTTAGGGGTTTTTATTACTCTACATCATTTTCAAGAAAATCACTGGCTGATGACAGAGACAAGACAGAATTCATGCCTGTCAAGTTATCAATAGGAAGCTGATATAATCATAGTTCTGTGCTATAGGTCAACTGAACTAACAGTTTATCAACTTAATCAGATTTTATTAAAACATTACCTTGTTACATAATATTTTTTATGCTGCTTAATCTTTTTGGGATTCTTCTTGAAGATAACAAATTATTTGCTACTAGTTTATCTGGAGTGAAGAAACAGTGAGTAAGTAATAATGAAACTATTTTGTAAATGTTAATAATAGCCTTTTCATTTATTTATTTATTTATTATCTACATTTTTAACATTTGTGGGTTTTTTTGCAAATATAAATAATTAAAACAGCCAGGTAATACAAAATTTAAATATTGTACATTGGGTGAAACAAGGCACCATCTGCAATGTTTTAACATTGCAGATAGGGCATTGTTGCACTTGAAGGATGATACATGGCTAATTTCTTCTCATTTCCAATCAGATTCCATTTGGCACTAAAATCTTTCATTTGGCACCAATAAAAAAATTATTTGGCACCGAAACAAAATTCCACTTGGAACCAAGAAAATTTTGGACCAGCATAAACACTGACTACCAATAACAATTCGAGAATACTTTCTATTTGTAAATTTGTCTAAGATCCAATGAAGTAAGCAAAAAAAATCAAATGCCTCGCAGTGCTCAAAATAACATTTTTTCTTTGCGTAGCAAAATGCTATGCATTTCCAAAAAATACCAGAGTTATGTTATGCTGTTTTATATTGAATTCTTCTAAGTAGATAGAATAGTTTTATCCATTTTTGGGCATTTCCAAATGATCTGCAACACATGAAACATTTACTATGTTTTTTTAACTGAACTTCCTTTAAGGGTTGCATGGATTTGTATACTGTTATAAAAGGCGTCTTAGTTGTTTAATAGAGTTCTCAAAATGGAAGTTGGGATTTTTAATTTGATGGGCTTGTAGTTATTTTTAATGGACATTTTATGCAAAATGTTGTAAAAACAGGAAGTATTTAAACCAACAGAACTCATCTTACATATGAAGTTGCTAATGATGCTTGATGGAGAGTTAATCTGAGTTATGCCTGGAATGTTCCACAATCAGAAGTAAAGCATCAGTGAACTAGTTTTCAAATTTGTTTGCAAATTTTCATTTACATTTTGCGATACAAGATAATTAACTGCAGCCTAATAGGCTGCAGTTGATTATCTTGTATCACAAAATGCTATACATAATTTAACATTGTGTAGCTTTTTGCAAGTTTTGCATAGCAAAAAGCGATGCGACACCACTTATTTTGAGCCCTGCTGCTTAGTTTCTTTTGAGGTGAATGAATCAATCACGCATTCACCAAATTTGTACATACTGTCATATTTTCAAAAATGTTCTGAACACAAGTCTTACCTTCATCAACTACTGTGTGGCTGTTCAGGCTTTTGGTATTAACAGGTGCTCTATCATCTGTACTGTTACTTTTGGCAGGGATCAAATTGTTTTCACCATTTTCTGCTGTAATCACACTTTCCTCAGTTCTCTTGCATCTTCTATTTGGTGAACTTTGTTTATTGCTGTCACATACTCCATTCAAGGATGAATGTACATTTATGGGAGGTATGTTTACATTATCTATGTTGTTTAGTGAGGTAGTCGATATAGGAACTTTTTCAGCATTGTTTCTCAGAAGAGGAGTATTAAACTCTGCTGAACCAGCTCCAATGCTGTAATGATCAACTAAATTACTCTCCAGTGTTATAGCGTTGGAGTCCAAGTGTGCAACAGAAATTTCAGCAGACCGTGGTCTCTTTTTCTCATTATTGCATACATGGGACAGTTCGCTTACATTTGAATAATTAGTACCCTTATCTGAAGAAAAATTATCTGTCTGAGTGTAAGCACATTGCTTCAGTGAAGAACTGCAAAAATATTTGTCACTACAAAATGCCTGAACTTCCGCAACTGTAAAATTCTCAATTTCCACAGGTAATGTACTAAGATGAAATACGTCATGCATTAAGTGAGAGTACAGTGAATGCAGTATAGGAAAATCATCCTTGTATGGCCCTAGCCCTATTTTTGAGCTGTTCAGTGTCTGTAACAACAGATATAAACTTGATTCATTGGATGTGAAAAAATTATCAGTCTGGCTGATTTCAACAAGAAAATCAGCAGCCACACTTGACCAATGAATGTGCTGAAGTAACACTACTAGAAACAATTCTCTATTTTTAACATCAAATCCTACCCAACTGATAATTAAAAATAATTTAATCTCTGGTTTTAGCTGTTGCATGCAGGATCCAGAAAGTATAGCATTGAGTTTTCCAGGTGAAAGTGAGAGAAACTCTGGTTGTTTTACAATATCTGATAAATTTGTTTGAAGAAACTTCACTGCAACTTCTTCAACATACTGTAAGTGATATCGGCGAGACAGAAGGTATGTGCTCAGGAGATTACCAAGATGTAAATTGTTTTTCAGGAAATTCTCACAGTATCCTTTGAGTAGTAGTATTTCAAAGCTGCATGCTAAGTGAAGCAAGGACAAGAAATTGTCTTCTCTTAAGTCAATAAGACCTGTGTAAATGAAGTCAAGAAAATCTGAGAACACACTATCATCCCCACTGAAATTAATTTTTAAAACAGTGCATGGAGAAGAGAGTAAATTTCGTTCTGACAAATAAGAATCAAGTATTGAGCTCCATGAGGCTAAAACATTTCTATGAGCATTATGAGTTTTGCCATTCACTTCAAGTAAAAGGTCACAATATTTCTGGTTCCTACGAAAAACATTAATTTGAGAAATGACGAAGGTGATCCATTCTGTGTGAGAGGTGGATATCTGACTGCTATTCATTCTATTCTTGTTCTCCATTGTTGAAGGATCATTACCATTTCATATCCATATACTTCTAGGATAAATACCGCTTTCATCTACAGCATTTGTTAATGAAAGGGTAGGACTGATCTGAAAAACAAGACAATATTAATATTATATGTAGAGCAGTTTATTAAATTTTATTGAAATTAGAATCTACTGTTCAGGTTAATGCATCAAGAATGAAATTTGGGCAAAATTCAATAAAGGGCAATCATTCCCTTAACTAGTAGAGTGCTGGAAGCCCATATTTGGAATTTACTCTGAAGTGGAGGTACACCAATTCAAAGAGTTCATATTCAGTGGATATGCATCATATTATCTTTGAAGTGAAAATACTTAGCCTGTATGGATTTGCATTGTTAAAATTTATGAGAGAGTGCCTGCACTCTCCCATAAATTGTAACAAGGCAGAAACTTGTGAACAAATTTTGGTACCCAAAAATAATTTAGCACTCTTTCAGTTAATTTTCATTGAATTAAGGAGGTTATCAAACTTATCCAAGGCATTATTATTATAGAGTTGCACACCAAAATGAATTGATATCTGAAATCAGATAACTAACACAAAAACTAACTTTTGGAGGATGGCTGACTCAATGGATGGAGCATGGAAGGATGGACAGATATGGGGGAAAATAACCCTGAAAACCTTTGACAATGTCACAAAATTTCAACTATGTTATAGCTTGTGGCTTAAAAGTGATATCAAGTCAATTGTTGGCAACCAGTAGGGGCAACCAAGACTTGACTAGAAATCACTGCCATGGTAATTTCAACACTATCTTCATGATATTGTTTTGATTGTATTTTGGCGCACCTGCTCTGATGCCACGCAATTTGTGAAAATCGTAAATAGGCTCTAAGTGGATAAAGGTTTGCTTGTTTTCTATGATGAATTTGCTGAACTGTCTTTGTGCTGGAACAACTGCTCCAGACAAGTACTGTCAAAATTTTAATGTAATGACAGACTTTTTACCCATACAATGAGTCAAAATAACGACTCAAAAATACAACGAGAAAAAATAAATAGACTGTCATCTGCAAAATGAGGTCCCCAGAGTGTGAATTTAGTGACGCTACCCTGCACAGCAGGGTAGTATCACTAAATTTACTCTCTGTGAACTTCAGTCTGAATCAGGGTCGCAAAACTAAACAGAAAGAGGTACCCAGAGGATAAATTGGCCCACTGTATGAGATATCATCATCAAATTCACCCTCTGGGGACCTCATTTTGCAAATGACAGACTGCTTATTTTCAGTCCTGCTGGTAAATTGCAGTAGAAAAATAGGGCCGGCCAGTCAGGATTTTAAACATTTTTGTTGATAATTTACTGTCTCATACATCCCCTTTACCTTTTGCCCAACATAACTACCAAATCAACCAACTCCATGTACAAAAATCGTCATTCAAATTTTATTACTTTTTTCATTTTAGTCTCAAAAACATAGCTTATGACCCCCCACCCCCATAGGAACAAGCTCACTGAGCTCATTCCAAATGAGGGGGTCATAAGCTATTCTGGGGGGAGGGGAATGAAATGTTTTGTTATTCAATTTGGTAAAATGTAATCGACTACTTTGGTCAGGTGACTATTTTTCCAGTGCACATGTATTTGGAGTCCAATCCACATGTATCTTCCTGAATGCTGTAAATCAATTTAATGTTCAAATATTGCCTTCTATGAATGGATATTCCAATGGATATCGCAGACTTGTCAAGCCAGTTGTTGTTGTTCAACACAATTGAAGAGAATTTATGTTTATAATACCGTCTGAAATGCCATTTATTTGGCTTCTCTGAGCTTTACTGGCATTGCAGAATTTCTACCGTCTTTTAGGGGCCAAATTTAAACTTGGTTCACATTTACTGTAGAACAGGTTCCCCAATATGCAGTCAACTCAAAGTTACATTATAAGAACCTTGGCAGTTGTTTCTCGGCAAGTCTTGGCTGCCTATAAAAGGCAAAAATTTCCAGGATTCAATTATTTCTTATAAAAGTGGCATAAAGCCAGAAAGGGCATAAAAAACAAATGATTAACTGTACATTTTGCCTTCTAATTGGGAACATCCCCATAACTTGGGGACACTGAGGATGCTGGTGACCATTGTTGGTTGGGTAAAATTTAAAGGCCAGATTTTTTCAGCACCATCCAGGCTCTCATTCCAAAGAGAGGTACAGGACATTCTCCTTCACAGATACTGTAAAATGTATCAAAATCTCCAGAATTCAATCATTTCTTATAAAACTGACAGAAAGCCAAACAGGGCATAAAAAAACACATCATTAACAATACATTTTGTCCTCTTATTTGGGAACATCCCCACTGTGGGTTGGGTGGAATTTAACGGCCTGATTTTTTTCATCATCAAGGCTCATTCCAATGAGAGGTACAGGTAATGTTCCTTGTATGCATGATAACTTGAATATGAATTGTCCTATCTTGCCACTGTTTGGCATACGGCAGAGTAATGAATACTCGGCCAGCTATGTTTTTCAGGCTCCTGGGGGCACTGGGTGTTGCCCAATGGGCCTCGGGTTTTCACAGCCTCTAATTTCTATGTAATGCATACTGAAGCAATAGCTATGTTATATACACAGGAGAATGTAAACAATACTCTTATCTGAAGAATAACATAAACAATCAAATTTTCAAGAACTGGAAACAGCTGTCACATACCAAATTGTATCTGTTACTTTAATCTATTTCAAATTCATCCATAATGCAAGTCGAACAGAGCCCTTTGCATTGCAAGGCACTTTTTACATATTACTCAAGTCTGTCTTATAACACAAGATAACTTCTCATTCCAAGAGGGGGTGCCCTTTTCCACTGTACCTTCCAGAGTTATGAATTATTAAAATTGAGTACTTAACTGGTGTGAATTTAACCCTATCACAACTTCAATATGGTTTCGAAAGATTTTATTTAAAACATCACCATTAATAATTAGTCGGTGTGAACACACAGACCACTGCAAGATAACCTGAATACGAATCATCCTATGTCGTTGCTTTTTGGGATACTTATAGACAGTCACTAGTACTTGGTCACTTGTTTTTCAGGCTCTTGGGGTATTGGGGTGTCCAAAGGGGTGTTTTCAAAGTGGGACACGCTCATATCTCATGTTTGGTATGCCTATGGACCTGGGACCAACACCAAAAGAGCTGACATCCAATGGAGGTTCAAAATATGAGTCAAGGTCACTGAGGTCACAATGCAGTCATTGAGTGCAATTTTCAGAATTGCTAGAATGCAAACATGCATTTTTTCACTCAAAGAAAGTCATGCAAGGACAAAAATATTGAAAGTGAGTCATTCTCATATCTCAAGCACCACCAAGTGAGCTGAAACTCGATGGAAGTACAAAATATGGGTTACAGTCACTGAGACCACCAAGGGGTCATTGAGAGCATTTTTTAGAATTGTCAGAAATCACATTTTATGACCGTCCCTTCGTCCTAATGCATTCCCAAAGTCAATAGATGCATCTTTATACTGAAAAAGTGGACAGAGCTAAAAGTTTTGAGAGTGGGTCAAACTCAAATCTCAAGCATGATATGACCTATGGACCTGGGACTAACACCAAACGAGTTTTAACTCAATGTTGGTTCAAAATATAGGTCAAGGTCACTGAGGTCACCCAGGGGCCACTGAGTGCATTTTTCAGAATTGCTGGAAATCGCAGTTTGTGACCCCCCCCCCCCCCCCCCCCAATGTACTGCTGAAGTTCATACACATATCTTTACACTCAAACTAGAGTAATGTCACGTATGCAGCCCGACTGTCCCAACAATGGTAATGCTTAGACACAAAATATTCGGCGCCATTTTTTGTTAACCGTTTACCTAATGAATCTGCCATATCTGCACACGTGATATACAAAATTTGCTATTCAAATTTTATTTTTTCATTTCTCTACTCCTAAACATACCTCATGACCTATTAATGGAACAAGCTTGATGAGCTTGTTCCAATAAGGACTAATAAACCATGGTTAGAAGTAAATGAAAGTGTCAATGACACTGTAGCTCAACTTGTCAAGACAAAGACATGTACATGTATAGTATGTGACACAGCAATGACAAACATCTAGGTAATGACTGATGACAAAGGTGCATGTAAACTATTGTAAAGATCGGTTCATAAATATAGCCTCTAGCCTGAGCTGTATAAAAGTTGTGAACAAACAAGAGGCTTCAGGGGGCCTGCGGGCGCTCACCTGACATGGTAATCTAAATATCAAACCAGGGACTTGAATAAGCTGCATACGCCCCTCCTAAGAAGAGCATATACCAACTAGATGAAGCGATTGTGCCCACACAATACACAGGATTTTCCTTCTATTTTCAGTTCCAGCACTTTTATGTCCCAAATTGAGAGAAACGCATAAAAAACAGATTTTTTTCCCCCCAAACAAAATATTTTTTTTTGTCTTAATATTGACCGAAACGCATAAAAAACCAAAAAAAAAAAATTCCGGATTTTGGTCCAAAAAGTCCCACCCGGACCCCAAATTTTCAGTGTAAAAAAAAATAAAAATTTTGTCTTAAAATTGGCTGAAACACAACAAAAAAAACAAACAAAAAAATTCTGGATTTTGGTCCAAAATTTCTAAGTCTGCAATGGGACCCCAAATTTTCAGCCTAAATATGAACCCAGGGACTTGGCTTGAACAAACTTGTATCTCACCCCACCAAGGATGCTGCATACGAAATATCAAAACATTCTTATTGGTAGATCTGAAGAAGAAGATTTTTAAAAAATACTCCTCATACTGCACTAATTTAAACATTTGGGCTACCATAGAGAGCCCAAATATGGACCCAGGGAATTGATTTCAATAAACTTGTGAAACAATCTTCCAAAGATGTTATATGTGAAATTTGAAAGCTTTTGGAGCAGAGGTTTGGGAGAAAATAGTCCTATATGTTTTTCCCATTACCCACAGTGTTAACAAATGCTGGCTCAGCACTTTTTCAAAGTCCCCAAAAAGTACCCCATGATAAAACTGATGGCAATTTTTTTTTACCATTCCATTCTGTTGGTCCTAGCTTCACAACAAATAAGAATTCTCAGTGCCGTGTGGTTTTGGAGATATGGGCGTTTTAATTTTTTGCTATTTTTAGCCCCTCCGGTTCCCATGGGGTGATGGGAAAAATTTTTTTTGCATAAATTAAGTACTTATGACCCAATAAGCCCTCATATCAAATTTGGTCCAAATCTGCCTCTCGGTTTGGAAAATAGAAATTTTGGGAGGGGCAAATATTCTTGCCCCTCCCATTACGATGCCAAATATAGCCCCACAAACTTCTCTTGAACAAATCTGAGTCTACACCTCAAAGGGAAGCGGCACACCAAATATCAAGTCTCTGCTACTGCTGGTTCATGAGAAGATTTTTTAAGATTTCAGCACACTTTTTGGGTGTGGCCCTACCAATGGGCGAGGCAACTTGATTTGAACAAAATCCAATTGCGATGTCATAACAAACTATTATCTCAAATATCAATTAAACTGGTTCAGCGGTTTGGGAGGAGAAGATGCAAACACCATGTTCACGGACGACGGACGACGATGGACGATGGACGGTGAGTGATCACTATAACTCTCCTGACTGAAAGTCAGGTGAGCTAAAAACTGATTGGACCTAATTTTGGTACAAAATGGCCACAGGCAGCCATCTTGAATTTTGGACCGCACCCGGAAACACTCACGCTCGTCCCAAGGTGATAACAAAGGTACCCAAGAAGTTTCGTGAAGATCGGTTCATAAATACAGACTCTAGCCCGAGCCGTATTGACATGTGCACTTACTGTGTATAAGGAGCACAGAATAAATCAAAGTTCATCTAATTTGCATAATTTCTGCATGAGAAAAAAACCTGTATTATATGTGATGTATTCCATGTTACTAAACATTCATACAAAAATTTGTTCAAATCAGAACTTTCATACAGAAGTTCTGTACAAAAATCTGACTGCACAAACTTAAGTACAAAATGGCTGCTGGTGGCCATCTTGAAACAGTTAGGCTAAAAACGCATTTTGTACCAAAGAAAAAATATTGCTTAAATGGCCCTGGGTGAGGAGGAGGTGGGGGTGCTAGGGGAGTCCATTTTTTTTCGCATGTGGTCAGTCTAAATCCTTCAGAATGCATTTTGAGCAAAGAGAGAAAAAAATGCCTAACTGGCACCGAGGTGGGGAGGGGGGGGGGGGGTGTTTGTCTGGGTTTTTAACCACAAAAACTGTAAAAATGCATTTTTAACGAAAGAAAAAACAAGAGGCCCAGGGGGCCTGAGGGCGCTCACCTGACATGGTAGCCTAAATATCAACCCAGAGAATTGATTTCAACAAGTTGCTTCTGCTCCTCCTAAGAAAAGCTTATACCAAATATCCAAAGAGACTGACCAGTGTATCTAAAAAAAAAAGATTTTTAAAGAATATTCCTCATATTGAACTAAGTTATAATTCAGGCTCCCACAGGCTTTAACAAACTTGAATCTCACCCCCCTAAGGATGCTGCACACCAAATATCAAAACATTCCGACTGCTGGATCTGAAGAAGATTTTTAAAGAAAATTCCTCATTCTGAACTAAGTTACAATTCGAGCTCCCACAATGAGCCCAAATATGGACCTAGGGAATGGCTTGAACAAACTTGAATCTCCCCCCCCCCCCCCCCCCCCCCCCAAGGATGCTGCATAAAAAATATCAAAAGCGTTCATCTGCTGGATCTTTAGAAGATTTTTAAAGAAAATTCCTCATTTTGAACTAAGTTGTCATTCGGGCTCCAATAGTAAGCCCAAATATGAACCAAGGGACTTGGCTTGAACAAACTTGGATCTCAGCCCCCTAAGGTTGCTGCATGCCAAATATCAAAACATTCTGACTGCTGAATCTGAAGAAGATTTTTAAAGAAAAATTCCTCATATTGACTAAGTTATAATTCGGGATCCCACAGGGAGTGCAAATATGGACCCAGGGACTTGACTTTAACAAACTTGAATCTCCCAACCCCACCCCCCCTCCCCCCCCCCCCCCCCCCCCCCCCCCAAGGATGCTACACACCACATATCAAAACATTCCGAGTGCTGGATGTGAAGAAAAATTTTTTTCAAGAAACTTCCTCATTTAGAACTAGGTTACAATTCAAGCTCCCACAGTGAGCCCAAATATGGACCTTGGGACATGGCTTGAACAAACTTGAATCTCACCCCCCGAAGGATGTTGCATACCAAATGTCAAAACATTCCGACTGCTGGATCTGAAGAAAAACATTTTTAAAGAAAATTCCTCATTTTGAACTCAGTTATTCAGGCTCCCACAGTGAGCCCAAATATGGACCTAGGGACACGGCTTGAACAAACTTGAATCTCACCCCCCTAAGGATGCTGCATACCAAATATCAAAATATTCTGACTGCTGGATCTGAAGAAGATTTTTAAAGAAAATTCCCCCATTTTGAACTAAGTTATAATTCGGGTTCCCACAGTGAGCCCAAATATGAACCCAGGGACTTGGCTTGAACAAAATTGAATCTCATCCCCCTAAGCATGGTGCATACCCAATATCAAAAGAATCTGCCTACTGGATCTTGAGAAGAAGATTTTCAAAGAAATTTGCCTGAAA
Source organism: Pictodentalium vernedei (assembly GCA_031216915.1). Lineage (NCBI taxonomy): Eukaryota > Metazoa > Mollusca > Scaphopoda > Dentaliida > Dentaliidae > Pictodentalium > Pictodentalium vernedei. The sequence goes on from CM062296.1 coordinate 234,394,965, forward strand.
TGCACTAAGTTCAAATTTGGGCTCTTATACTGAGCCCAAATATAAACCCAGGCGGCCGATTTGAACAAACTTGAATCAAATCCACCCCACAGTGTTGCATACCAAATATCAAAAGATTCTGCCTGCTGGATCTGGAGAAGAAGATTTTTAATGAAATTTGCCTGAAATGCACTAAGTTCGAATTCGGGCTTCTAAAGTGAGCCCAAATATGAATCCAGGGGGCTGATTTGAACAAACTTGAATCAGAACCACCCCACAATGTTGCATATCATTACAGGAGTTTTAAAAAAGTTCCGCATGTAGTGACTGAAAATAGTTCAAAATGCATATTACAGGGGAAAAACTGGCGGGGGTTGGGCAGGGCAATAACTTCATTAATTAATAACTAATTTTCATTGTATAATTGTGGTCATCAAACTTGACCTGGAGACATGTACTGAAAAGAATGGAAATCTGTTTTGTTTGAGTTATGACATAAATAAAGTTTGGACAGACGGACAGACTGACTGCCAGATAGACGAACGAAGCAAGCTCTGTGCTATATCCCTCACTTGTGGGAGGGGATGAAAAGTAACAAAGTATGTGGTAGAAGCCTAATTTGAAATTTAGAGAAACTAAGTTTGAAAAGCATTGTGAAAAGGGTTAAATTAATGCCAATATTATTTGAAACCACTGAGTACAGCTTCAGTAGACCTTGACCGAAATGAAAAAAAGAAATGATGTTGTAACAGAGTGTTTGGAGAATGAAAGGAAGAACCCTGAAAAGCAGAACTTTAATCTGAAATTTTAAGCTGGGAATACTAAGTAAAATTGATTGGCAAAAAAGGGTTAAATATTTCCTAAAATTGATAAAAGAAATCATTGATGTAAATTAAGTTGTATTGACCATGCAAGAATTAGAGTAAGAAAGTATGTGGCAAAATCTAATTTTAAATACAAAGAAAGTAAGTCTGAAAACATGTTTACAAGTGGTTAAAATCATGCCGATATTAATGAAAATCACTGTAGAAATGTTCAGTAGATAGTAGACATTGTCCCAAATAAGAAACAGTGACTTCCACTAAACTGTTTGAAGAATTAAAAGAATTAAAAGTGTAATTTTAAAACACCTCCCACAAAAAAAACTTTAACCAAAAACTTTAACCTGGAAGTTGTAAGTTAAATTGCCATTCAAAAAAGGGTTAAATATTTCCCAAAATAACATGAAACATAAAAAAAATAAAAACAACATGAGAATGATACAATCAATAGTAATATCAATTTGAAAGAAAAAAAAACTCTAAAACTTTAAGGTTGACTAAAAAACTTTAACCACAAACTTTAACCAAAACTCCAAACATTAACAGACAGACAGAAGAAATTCATGACTAAACCAAAACTCTAAATGTTAACAGATGGACTGACGGATGGACAAATGGACAAAAGTCAAAACTATAGCCCTCACTGTAAACAGTCGGGATAAAATAAATGAAAGTGTCAATGACACTGTAGCTCAACTTGACAAACTTGAACTTGGTAAGTTATAAGTGAAATGCAAAATTGAAGATCATTGGGACCAATGTTGGTGAAATTTAAAAATAACAGCATTGTGTGTGCACAACGTTAGAGTAATCCATTCCTTTTTAAATGTAAACTTTAAGTCACCATGGCTAACGGAAGAATGTTGATACACAAATGCAGTAAGTTCAGAGGTTATTGTAAACGGCAACTTTTTTCACAGAAATGAATGCTAATCAATAGCTCTTATCTAAAGGACTGGCCTAATGAGCACACCAAGTTAAAAAACAATCCTATGATAAATGTGGCCTGTAGGCCATGTCAAAGAATGTTGATGCCCAAATGCAATAAATTCAAAGATTGTTTTAACAGCAACAGTTTTTGATGGAAATGAAAAGAAAATCAATAGCTCTTATCTTTGTCACCCTGCATAAGCATACAAAGTTTCAAAACAACCTGATAATGAATGTGCCCTCTGAGGCATGCCAAAGGAAGATGTTAATGCACAAGTGCACTTAGTAGAAGGTCATCGCTTGTGGCAATGGGTTTTGGGGTTTTTTTTATGGAAATTCATAAATATACCCTGCAGAGAAAGCAAAAGGGATAAGTTGATGCACAAATGCATTAAGTTCAAAGGCTGGTGATAACGACAATCATTTTTTAAAGGAAATGAAAATAAATGCGACCTGTGAGGTGTGCCAAAGGAAATTGTGGATGTACGTACATACGTACGCCGATGGACGAGAAGTGATTGCAATAGCTCAGCATGACTTTGTCAAGTTGAGCTAATAAATGTGTCCTGTAGGGTGTGCCAAAGGGAAATATTGAGGTCTGACTAAACTAAGTTCTAAGAACGTTGGCAATAGCTCACATCTAGAGGTCACCCCGAACACACATACCAAATTTCAAAGTGATCCGATTATAAATGTGCACTGAAGGGTGTGTTAAAGGGAAATATTGAGGTCTGACTAAATTAAGTTCAAAGGTCAGAGGCAACATTTTTTGACAGAAATGGAAGAAAATCGACAGCTCCCATATAGATGTCACCCCAAACAAGCACACCAAGTTTGCAAGTGATCCAATCATAAATGTGCCCTGCAGGGAGTGTCAAAGGGAAATATTGATGCTTAACTGCACTAAGTTTTTACTAAGTTCATCGAAGGTCATTGCCAGTGGCAACACTTTTTTTAGGCAAATCAATGAAAATCGATAGCTTCCATCTAGAGGTAACCCCAAACAAGCATACAAAGTTTCAAACCGATTTGATCATAAATGTGCCCTGTAGGGCATGCCAAAGGAATATACTGATGCCTGACTAAACTAAGTTCAAAAATTGTTGCCAGTGGCAACATTTTTTGACAGATGGAAATGGAAAAAAATTGATAGCTCCCATCTAGAGGTCACCCACAACAAGCATGAAAGGTTTCAAAGCAATCCAATCATAAATGTGCCCTGTAGGGTGTGCCAAAGGGAAATATTGAGGTCTGACTAAACTAAGTTCTAAGAACGTTGGCTGTGGCAACATTTTTTGAGAGAAATTGAAGAAAATCGATAGCTCCCATCTAGAGGTCACCCCAAACAAGCATGCCAGGTTTCAAAGCAATCCGATCATAAATTTGCCCTGTAGGGTGTGCCAAAGGGAAATATTGAGGTCAGACTAAACTAAGTTCTAAGAACATTGGCCGTGGCAACATTTTTTGACGGAAACTGAAGAAAGTTAAAAAAATTTATAGCAATTTATATATTTTTTATACTTACCAATGACCCAGACATAGCTGGTGCTAACTCTTAAAAATCTAGGGCCAAACACAAATTTTGCCCCCCAATCCCCAAAATTTGCATCTAAAACCAAAGAAATCATGTCCTAAAAGGTCCTCCATACTTTGCCTCCACTGCGCATGCGCAGTGTCAAGGAGGTCTCGAAATTGGCGCCAATTATCATTCTTACAAGCAGTGCCTGGTCAGCGCTATGTACTCAGCGGGGAGGTATGAGTTCCCAACTCCTGGGAGGGCCATCCCCGTCTGGGTCATTGGTAAGTATAAAAAATATATAAATTACTATAAATTTTTTAACATTTTTATACTGTACCAATGACCCAGACATAGCTGAATAGTAAAAAGGCTGGAGGGCCTAGGACATAGAGGAAAATCCAATAAGCTCAATTATATAAAATAGAGTCATCCCCTCGAGGAGAAAGGGAGTGTTAGGCTTTACATGTATCTTTCTTATTTTATGATAAATTAGAAAGACACAACACCCTCCATAATTGAGCATAATAACATTCATGTTCTCTATTAACATCCAGTATAACCCTTTATACTAATTATTTTTAAAGTAAGCCAATAAATAAAGTTAGTCCAGAGAACTGAGACTCTTTATACTCTCTTAAAAGTGTCCGAGGATTGTATATTAATGCCCGTTTGACATGTGACATATACAAATGCTTCACACCGAGCTACACTTTAAAAATATGACATGAATGAATTTTTAAACATTAACTTTACACTTTAAAACCATCCCGGTAACGACTCAGAATTACTGACTCCGGAAGAGGTATCCCCTTGCTTTTCACTATAAAGCAGGTGACCTAAGGGAACACCCTCCCCCCCCCCCCCCCCCCCCCCCCCCTTCTCCTTGCCCTGGGTCAAATAGCCCAGAGCGAAGAGGGCAGCAGGACGGAGTCACTGCCGGAACAGAAAGCCTGCATAACTATAGTTGCAACTGTTTAGTGGACGACATTCTGAGCAACAGATAACGGACCTAAACAATGCAGGTCTCCAGAAATGGACTCAATATTTCTGAGATAAAAATTTGTGAATGTGGATGGCTGAGACCAATATGCAACCTTCATTAAATCTGTAATAGCAATACTATTAGCGTAAGCCCAAGAAGTAGCAAGAGCTCTTACTTCATGGGCCGAAATCTTAAGCACAGACTGCTGAGAAGAAGATAAATTTTCATAAGCAGTACGGATAGTTAATTGAATCCATCTAGCAATAGAATGGACCGAAATGTCCTTTCTATTAGGCATCAGAGACAGAAAGAAACGTTTTCGTCCCTTTCTGATAAACTGAGATCTCTGTTTATAGATACGTAACGCTCTAACAGGACAGAGTAAAGGCCTACGCCCGTCTGAAGACGGAAGAGCCTTAATAACAATAGGTTCCGGATATTTATTAGGAGCCTGATTCTTAGCCAAAAATCCAACATTAGTAGTAAAGGTAATAGTGTTCCCGACACTACGATAGTGAGAATCGTCCACCTATAGTACATGAAGCTCACTGACTCTTCTAGCAGAAGAGAAAGCTAAGAGAAATGCTGTCTTGTAAGACAAGAATTTGAAATCTACTGTGTCAAGAGGCTCAAATGGCTTTTCTTTTAGTTTAAGAAGAACCCAAGCTAAATTCCATTTAGGAATTAATCTAAGAGTTCTAGGTCTATTTATTGAAAAGTTTCTAACTAATTTAGATAAAGAGACATTAGATCCAACTTGTAAACTATCATGGTGTGCATAGGTATCAGATAACATAGACCTTTTACCTTTAATAGTAACAGGCTGCAGTTGATCTCGTCAAACAAGTATACTAGAAAGTTTGCAATGTCTGGTATGGAGGGATCAAAAATATCAACAGAATGATCCCTACACCAACGACGAAAGACCTTCCACTTAGCCACATAGTTTAGCGAAGAGGAGGTCCTCCTACAGTTAGAAATTGCGTCCACTGCTCATCCTGTAAAATGCTTGCCGTGCAAGAAGGACCGCACAACAGAAATACGTGAAGGTTGAGACCTTGCGGGTTGTGATGAATTGACGTGATTTCCCCTGCGAAAGAAGATCCTCTCGTGGAGGAAGTTTTCGCGGTAAGTCCCACAGCAGACACCTGAGTAGATTTATCCACGGTCTCTGTGGAGACAGAGATGCTACCAACAGAATTTTGCATTGTGATTGTTTTATCTTTAGCAATATTTGCTGAATCAACGGCGCTGGAGGATATGCATATCCTATCATTCCGTCCTACGAGATTGATAGAGCGTCTACTGCATATGCTCGGGGATCCGGACATGGTGACACATACGTCTGCAACTGATTGTTGAGTTGTGTCGCAAATAAGTCTATCACTGGCCATTCCCATTGGTAGCAAATCTGATTGAATACCTGTTTGTTGAGAGTCCATTCTGACCGCAACAAGCGACCCTTCCGTGAAAGGGAGTCTGCTAATACATTCAGAGGACCCAGAATATGACGGACCGAAAGTAGAACTTGGTGTTCTAGAACAAACAGAAGGATTCTTTCCGTTAAATTGAATAACGGAACGGAATGAGTGCCTCCCTGGTTCCGGATATACACTACTACTGTCGTATTGTCGGACAGGATTTGGACATGTGCTTTCTGAATAATGTTCATCCAATGACGTAGTGCAAGCCAAATTGACATCATTTCCTTGATGTTTATGTGCTTGCCTAGAAACTGCGGATCCCAAAGACCCTGGCACTTCGAATCCATTGGGATCAATGTTGCACCCCAACCTGTTTGACTGGCATCCGTCATAATCGTAAAACTCGGATCCGGCAACTGCAGTGGGACTCCCTGAGTCAACCACTGAATGTTTGCCCAAGTCTGAATCTCGTTTCACTTGATTTGACAAGAGAACGTCTATATCGAGCGAATGAATCTTTACACTCCAATTCTGAGTCAAGAAAATTTGGAGAGGACGAGTGCGTAACCGCCCCATCGGAATGAGATCCGCAGTGGCTCCGCACAGACCTATCAGTCTCATGAACTCCCTCGCTGTGACTTTGTCTGAGTGAAGACAATAGCGAGCGTAACAACTGATTAATTTCGCTCTGGTTAACAGCAGACGAACGAGATTGTTGTGCGTCTCGAGGCTCATTCCCACATGAGTGAATGACTTGGACGGCACCAGATCAGACTTCTCCTTGTTTATTATAAAACCGAGACGTCGGAGTAATAGAAGCAGATTCTGCACATCGTTCTGAAGCATTAACTCGTTGCCGTACCTCTGTAGAATGTCGTCCAGGTAGGCCGACGTTAGATTCAAACCGAAGCACATCGCCCGGAACTGATATACAACTCCTAGGACTGCGAAGCGTAGATACTTTCTGAATGTCGGATGTACCATGACATGAAAGTACGCATCTTTGAGATCTATGCTTGTAGCATAGTCGTTCACCCGAATACTCGCTCTGACTGACCGAATTGTCTCCATATAGAACTTCGGAGCGATGATCAGCTTGTTTATCCAGCTCAGATCTATGACTGGATGGAACGAGCCGTCTGGTTTCGGAACCAGAAACAGATGGCTGTAGAAACCCGGTGATTCCTGGTCTTCTACGACCTCTACCGCGTTCTTCGTCAGAAGAGACTGTACTTCTGATAAAAGAGCATCTCTTTTCTGCGGATTTGACGGAAGCTGAGTCCATTTTGGACTTCGAGTTAATGGAGGCTTTCGTTTGAAGGATATTCTTAGTCCTTCCGAAATTACCCCTCAGACCCAGGGGTCGTCCGTAATCGACGCCCACTCATTTATAAAACTCGATAATCTTCCGCCTACCGGAACACGATAGAGGTTCAAACCATCACCTCCTGGACCTGCGAGGCCTGCGGAAGGAGAAACTACATCCTCCACGACCCGCACCTAGTCCTGTCGACCTCGGGACGTCTGACCTGTTGTCTCGGCCAGAATAACGTCCCGTACGTGAGTCACTGCCTTGACGGTCTCTAGAATAAGACCTAGAGGACGTATAAGAACCTCTATAGGAACTTCTCTTGGGCGTACTTGTCCCAGAAGTGCCTGTCTTACTCTTTTCTGCTGTATCCGACTTTTTGGAAGCGGATTTGAATAGCAGAGAATCCGAAGCTTTCTTAGTTATCTTATCATAGATTGCTGAAAGCTTGCTGTCGAAGAGAAGCTCTCCGGAGACTGAAGCGACTCTGAGAGTGTTCTTCACCTTACTAACCACACGCGTGGATGTAGCTAGGGCTGCGTCGCGTCTAACCAACTCCAGGTTTGCCACTGAAAGGGCGGAGTTATACGTGGAATAAGCTACTGCCCTTGAAAGAAGTCTTAATGAGGATTGTATATCCTGGAATTTTTTCCCTTGAAGACGCAATGATAACACCTTAGTAAGGTGGTCTGCGTATGATAAAGCGTCTAAGCTAACTCTGTTAGACATTATTGTCATTTCCAACGTCGTGGTTGGAATTGACATAGACGACGGTATAGACAATTCCAAGTCTTCAGCCTCGTCGTCTAGACGCAGAGGAACTCTCGGTATGCCCTGTCCTGCCGTTTCGAATTTATTTCTTGAATTGATGAAAGGCAGATTTAGAGCATTTGCGGACAAGAAACCAGCCTTGCCTGTTTTGGTAGCAAGCTTATAAATAGCTTATAAATAGCGTCGTTCAATAATTCGAATGTTCTTGTGACATTATTGGACTGTGTCGGAAACTCAGGGACGATGTCCCTGAACCGATCAAAAAATTCTGTGTCCAATGACGCTATCAGTCTCTTATCCGGCATCGCAGCATTCTGGTCCGACGGAACAACTTGTGGAAGGTAATGCCGGATGAAATCTACGGCAGCTTTATGTTGTTCCAAAAGGGATAGCTCCAAATCCTCTGAATCCCTTTCGCCATCCTGTCGGACCCTATGATGTTCTCGGTCGTCCGTACCCGATGCATCAGCGGAGCGTACCGACCCAGCGTCGTCGGTTAATTCTTGATCCGACAGAGATTCTGTCGTTTGCTGGGATGCTGCAATAAGTTGTGCTATTTGGGATAGCACGTCCGTCACTGAGGCCTGTGGAGTAGCGGTCTTGCGTTGCCGGATGGCGTGACCTGGTCACCGTGGAATCCCTGCTTGGTGAAGCTGGATGGATATCCGTGGTCACGTAGCCAAGGTGTGGTCATGTGCGCTGCCGTGAGGATGAGGAAGCCTTCTGGGCAGTCTCTCTGGACTGTCTATATAACGGAGCGTCCCGAGCGGCGGACGTATGCTCCGAATGCGAAACATTTTGTACCACAGCATCTGGTCCCAGATGTTGTTGTACAAAAGAGGGGCCTCTCTCGCTCGCAGCCCGGATGGACCTGGACGAGCTAGGAACCGGACTAATAGGCTTCCTCCGTTCTCTCCTCTGATCCGCCGTCACTGGGTGTGCACTTTGTTGATTTATAGTGCTCGCATCACCCAAATCTCCTTCCTGGACCGCAACGGATGAACCCGGCTGCCGAACCATTCGATGAATGGATGCTACACCGGGCGAGCTAGCAGACGTCAACGCCGTCGATCCTACTAGGGACCTCTTAGGCAATTGACGTATTTCCATGAGCACTTTTGCCGCTAGCTCTTCATTTAATTGTGACGACGGAGGCACACTTTTGGAAGTCACCCTGTTCTTGTTCCTCTGAAATAGAGATTGATAAACTAGAGTGACCCTGCGGAGAAAGGAGCGACATGGCCTTTTCCCCGCTAACAAAATACCGTGACACACGTTTCCAATGTTTGTCATCCCAATTGACACATACTGAACAGGAGTTAGTGCGAGTACACTGACTGTAATTAATACAATGATTATGAAAGTCAGAGGAAGATTTCCTCTTATTACAATTTGAACAATATCCTTTCATTGTGAAAAGAAAACAAGTCCTATTACTCGCACCAACCCCTGAAAACAAAGATACATAATAACATGATCCATTAACATAGAAAAAATAATTGAAATCAAAAAAATTTTTTGAAAAAATATTTTTTCAGAAAAGCCCAAGTTTCTGAAAAGTAACGTTGAGCCCCAATGGATCCCAAGCCTAAGTGTGGACAAAAATTTTAAAAATATTTTAAAAAATTAATGCAACACTCACGAATAATAATTATGCATCTTGTTATGATTAAACTAACACAAAGACAAGAAATCCCCCTCCACACAGACTGTTGTCAATGTAAACAAGAAGTGTATAAACACCAGAAACATGACTCCAGGCACTGATAACCATGGCCCGAAATCAGTTACCAATAATACACTATCTGATGCAAAACAGAGACTTCCAGGGAAGAAACTGCAGAACATCAGATGGTAGATGCAGAACACTACGCCTAAACACCCATGGGTGAGGACGTAAACATGGGGAGAAGAACAGAATTCATTCTGTTACCCAGCTAAAACTCCCAAGAAATTTTAGTAATAATATTACAGAAAATATGCCAAAAGCATGGGAGAATAGCAAGGGGGGACTTAAAGGAAAGGGAGAGAGGAAACACTGAACAAGCAGTGTAACTTTATAGCAAGAATGACAACAACAGGCCCATGCCTCGAAAATAGGCAACTTAACATAATTTCATAAAAAAATTTTAAGTTACAGCCCTGATTATTTTCTGTCACTCATTTTTCCTCTCATCCTTCTATTTCCTCTTTAGATCCACCATTTCTCTAATATTTATGTGTCTGGCATCATTTAAACTGAGATTTACAAGCACAAATATCAGTCAGATGTGAACTGATGAAGGGCCAAACAAAGAATGATAATTGGCGCCAATTTCGAGACCTCCTTGACACTGCGCATGCGCAGTGGAGGCAAAGTATGGAGGACCTTTTAGGACATGATTTCTTTGGTTTTAGATGCAAATTTTGGGGATTGGAGGGCAAAATTTGTGTTTGACCCTAGATTTTTAAGAGTTAGCACCAGCTATGTCTGGGTCATTGGTACAGTATAAAAATATCGATAGCTCCCATCTAGAGGTCACCCCAAACAAGCATGCCAGGTTTCAAAGCAATCCGATCATAAATGTGCCCTGTAGAGTGTGCCAAAGGGAAATATTGAGGTCCTCTGACTAAACTAAGTTCTAAGAACTTTGGCAGTGGCAACACGTTTTGACGGAAATGGAAAAAAATCGATAGCTCCCATCTAGAAGTCACCCCAAACAAGCATACCAGGTTTCAAAGCAATCCAATCATAAATGTGCACTGTAGGGTGTGCCAAAGGGAAATATTGTGATCTGACTAAACTAAGTTCTAAGAACGTTGGCTGCGGTAACATTTTTTGAGAGAAATTGAAGAAAATCGATAACTCCCATCTAGAGGTCACCTTAAACAAGCATATCAGGTTTCAAAGCAATCCAATCATAAATGTGCCCTGTAGGGTGTGCCAAAGGGAAATATTGTGGTCTGACTAAACTAAGTTCTGAGAACGTTGTTCGCGGCAACAATTTTTGACGGAAATTGAAGAAAACTGATAGCTCCCATCTAGAGGTCTGATCATAAATGCGACCTGTGAGGTGTGCCAAAGGAAACTGTGGACGTACGTACTAACGTACTAACATACTAACGTACTAATGTACGTACTTACGTACGCCGACGGACCAGAAGTGATGGCAATAGCTCAGCTTGACTTTGTCAAGTTGAGCTAAGAAATCAAAGATAAAAAAGGAAGAAATTAATGTTAACTGTATCGTAATCACAACACATCTTATTACCATCTGAAAGGGCCTGGATTCCCACAACAGCCCCGGTCAGAATCAGAGGGTGAGTGCTCACCTCTCCAGCATCCCTGCCCAGGACGTATTGTGTAAGATGTGCAAACAGCAAAATATTTAAGGTCATGAAACTGGGCTTCCTTTTTACTCTACTGACTCCAGCATCCCAGCCCAAGACAAATTATTGACTGGAAGCATGGAGCAGAACACAAACCACAATAAATGTGCTATAATTTATTTAGTCGGTGAGGTCAACTTGATGTTGTAACGATACAACTGAAAGTATAGATAAACTATATGCAAGGGTTTAATACACAGAGACTAATTAAAACATTAATTTTATGAACAAGTCATCATCAAAAGATGATTTGAAGAAATGTAGCTCAAACCAGTTATGAAACACGACTTAAACAGTTATAATTTAGAAAGCACATGACTGGGAAATGGTTTATTGATGATTCCGACTGATTATAATCCTAATAATAATAACTCTACCTGCTGAGTATTTTCAAGATACTTGTGTGTTGTGTTTGAAAAGGATAATGTTCAAAGTTTATGAAAGGATTATGAAATAAGACAAGAATTGTGATAATTGGGAATATGTTCATTTCTGTTCCCTGTATGCTATGTTTTTGATAAAAATAATATGAGGAGTACACTGTACTAAAGAGCTGAGGGGTGGTTAATATGACCTCACAGTTAATGTATGTGGCCCTCACAGTTAATGTATGTCAACCAAAGTTACCAAGTTACAGTGAAATTATTCCAAAACGAGTCGTCCCATCAAGTTACATTGAAATCCCTTCATAAATATGGCCTGTAGACTGTGCTAAAGGTTTTCGGGCTTTAGGCCCCCTGTAGCCGTCAGTTTCCCAATTGCGTCCCAAACGGACGTTCTCATCAAGACATTATATGAAGTCAACCTACCAAGTTACAATGAAATCCCTTCATAAATATGACCTGTAGACTGTGCTAAAGGTTTTCGGGCTCGGGCAGCCATCATGGTTGAATGATCGCAACCAAGAGGGGACACTCTCATCTGGACATCATCTGGAGTGATCCTACAAAGTTACAATGAAATCCCTTCACAAATATAACCTGTAGCCTGTGCTCAAGGTTTTTGGGCTTCGGGCCCCTGAAGCCGTCACAGTTGACCAATCACGACCAAAAGGGTATGTCATCATCTAGGCATTATATGGAGTCAAACTAACAGGTTACAATGATATCCTTCCATAAATATGACCTATAGACTAGGCTAAAGGCTTTGGGCTCGGGCAGCCATCAAGGCTGAATAATCACGACTAAAAGGGGACGTTCTCATCTAGACATTATTTGGAGTCATCCTACCAAGGTACAATGAAATCCCTTCATAAATATCACCTGTAGACTGTGCAAAAGGTTTTCGGGCTTCAGGCCCCTGTAGCCGTCACAGTTGCCTAATGGTGTCCAAAAGGGGCTGTTCTCATCTAGACATTATATGAAGTCAACCTACCAAGTTACAATGAAATCCCTTCATAAATATGAACTGAAGACTGTGCTAAAGGTTTTCAGGCTTTGGGCTCGGGCAGCCATCATGGCTGAATGACCTCAACCAAAAGGGGACATTCTCATCTGGGCATCATCTGGAGTAATCCTACAAAGTTACAATGAAATCCCTTCATAAATTTGACCTGTAGACTGTGCTCAAGATTTTCGGGCTTCGGGCACCTGTAGCCATCACAGTTGACCAATCATGACCAAAAGGGGATGTCATCATCTAGGCATTATATGGAGTCAACCTAACAAGTTACAATGAAATCCTTCCATAAATACGACCTATAGACTATGCTAAAGGTTTTTGGGCTTGGGCACCCATCAAGGCTGAATGATCGCAACCAAAAGGGGATGTTCTCATCTAGACATTATTTGGAGTCATCCTACCAAGCTACAATGAAATCCCTTCATAATTATGACCTGTAGACTGTTCTAAAGGTTTTCAGGCTTTGGGCCCCTGTAGCTGTCACAGTTCACCAATCGTGTCCAAAAGGGGACATTCTCATCTTGACGTTATATGAAGTCAACCCACCAAGTTAAAATGAAATTCCTCAATAAATTTGACCTGTAGACTGTGCTAAAGGTTTTTGGGTTTTGGGCTCGGGCAGTCGTCACGGTTGGCAGATCATGCCCAAATGGGGAAATTCTCATCCAGACATCATAAGGAGTCATCCCACCAAGTTACAATGAAATCCCTCCATATAAAACATGACCTGCAGGCTGTGCTAAAAGTTTTTGGGTTTTGGGCTTGGGCAGCCATCACGGTTAACATATCATGCCCAAAAGGGGACATTCTCATCTAGGCATTATACAGAGGCATCCTACCAAGTTACAATGAAATCCCTTCATAAATACGACCTATAGACTGTGCTAATGGTTTTTGGGCTTGGGCAGCAATATCGGTTGACCGATCGCGACCAAAAGGGGACGTTCTCATCTAGACATGACCCCAAACCTGCATATGAAATTTTGTGACAATCAGACAAGAACTGCGAGGGGTAGCCCGTGCTAAAGGAAAAAGTGAACAGACTCACAGACTGACAGACTAACAGACTTCCGCACACGTGATGGCAATAGCTTGTCTTAACTTTGTCAAGTTAAGCTAACAAGAAATCATTGCTTAAAAAAATCCATTCAATTTACAGGGAGAAAATATGATTAAATGTACCCAGATTAAACTTATTTCAATGACAAGAAAAACCCTGTGCTGGGCAGGAATATGTGCCAGGAGCATACAAAGAGTTAAGTCAACAGCAATACAAACATTCTTCAAATCTTTGCAAGGCTGTGACCCAGCTAACAGGGATGTGGAGAATCGATCATTAACCCTTAAGCCCCCATATAGCCCCAAACCGCCACTTTTATATTGCATTGAAGCAGGTGCTCCCTTGTGTAATCTTTTTTATTACTCTTGTGTGTAGACTGAATTTTCCCTGGCAGTGGTTCTACATCACTGCTGGCTGCCTGTATAGGCAGCCAGCAGTGATGTAGAACCACTGCCAAGTCATCAACAACTATGTAAACAGAAAAAGGCCATAAATACTTTAAAATTAATCTGAGGACTTAAGGGTTAAAACCGTGATATTCACAAAATCTTTGAAAGGGTTACAGAAATATAACTTCATAGGGTTTAAATCACTCAGCATTTATTTAATTGATAAAACAGAATCTGAATTACTGAAAAAAGGAGATCTTGCAATCATCAGCATAAAAATAGGCCTGAAAATCATGAAAATGACAAGAGTTTCAGGGCTGCCAAGCCATAGGCTCCAAAAAAAGTAATGTATATAACAATGCACTCAAGATACCATCAAATATTCCCCTGGACGGACTCGTAGATGGAGACCCATTCATGTCTCTCTTTCTAAAAGACAGCTCACAGTTGGAAACCAACTGTGTAAGCTTGGAAAGGAGTATCTGAAAGTAAAAGAAAGAGCACTGCAATATACATGAACGTAGCAATAACAAGAAAATAACATATATTTAACCCTTTACCCAACGCAATGGCCAGCGCTATTCTAAATAAAAAATCGCCAATTAATTTTCATTGTTTTTTTCCATTTTTTGTCTCAAAAACATAGGTTATGGACCCTCATTGGAACGAGCTCGTTGAGCTTGTTCCAATGGGGGGTCATAACCTATGTTTTTGAGACAAAAAATGAAAAAAATTGTTATTGCAGAATTATTTTTGCACGTGTCATCTGCTTTTCATGTTAGGTAAAGGGTTAAGATGATTAATAACTTGAATAAAAAAAGACCTTAAGCGTGTTGTGCCCTCAAAATTCAAATGCAATCCATCGTAAGGAGCAAAAAGTTCACCAATGGGTTTAACAGATTATAAAAAAGGACGGTACGACTTCAGGAACATAATTTTTCTGCCGACACAAAGATTTTTCAACTTATTAATTTCAATAACTTCAAATCCTATTGAATCAAAATCTACACGGTTGAAGTAGAATCAGGCTTGGCAATTTCAGGAGAGCGATTTTTTAGCTCTCCTTACTGCCCTCCTGAAAGAATTAAGGAGAGCGAAAAATTGCCCTCCTAAATATTTTGGTCTGGGATGATTGAGATTACATGTATTATGCTCACATTAAATTTTTGTTGTAAAGCAAAAGTTTAATTTAACTTCGAGGTCACATAATATCACGTAATTTCATTTTGAAAGTGGTTTAGTGGTAAAAGGTAATGGCTGCAACCATACCCAAACACAGTTGCAATCATTTGAAGCAAAATGGGTCACAGCAATATTTTTTTTTCTGTCAGTTTCAAGTTCAACACCTGACATCACAGTTTGAGGGGTAATTATTCAAGGAATATTGACACTATAATACACTACCATTACTACTATCCTGTCACTTGAAGCACTTGCACCAGGATGTGACTGTAGATTCAAGCAGACCTGTTGTCCAAGAAAGTCATACGCCTACCACTACCACCTTCAACCCCCCTTGGGGGGTTGAAGGTGGTAGTGGTAGGCGTATGACTTTCTTGGGCAACAGGTCTGGATACACACACAGGTCTTGTCAAGTGTGTGTTCGGTTGTTGAGTGAGACATCTAGATGTCTAAGAGATTTCGCTTTACCTTAGTAAAGTTAATAAAATCACTGATATAGTCTGTTGGTTTCAGTTTCAATGCGTTCGTTCTACTGGATACTTAAAATGCTGTGTAAAGCTAATTGCCCTCCTAAGCTGATTGAGGAGAGCGACTTTTTGCCCTCCTGCATTTTTCAAAATGCCAGGCCTGTACAATTGAAAAGAAAAAAAAAATTAAATTGAGCAGTGGATTTTGCTTTGGTAAAAGTTAATAAATTCCTATAACCAGCCAATATTTGCTCAGTTGTCTTCCTCTGAACATTATTAGTTCCAATATGAAAAATAATGTGAGTATAAGGGGACAAATCTAACTGCCCCGAGTTTATAAGAAAAGTGATTCCACCAATGTTGTATCCTGGAAACGGTTTCACTTCTGTATCATAAATGTTAGACACATACTTGCAAATGGAATCAGTGTCATTCAGTGATGATCATGACCTGTCTACTTCTCTTGACTGAAAAAACAAAAGAAAGAGAGATTCAGTCTGAACCACTATTAGAAGTTAAGATTAAATCTCTCATTCTAGTTGCAATTACAAACTTATCTTTTAAGGTATGCAGTACAGCCTGTAACAAAGTATACCATTAGGCAATATTCTTTTGTCAATGATGCCATATTAGCGCCTTATTTTGGCGATTTTCCTATAGCAATAACACAATATTTTCAACATGTTGTGGTGAATATCACAAGACAATCGTGTTTGCAGCGCGATGTTTTCCTAACTATCGTTCGTAATTTTTCGGATGAAAAGAAGAGGAGCGAATACTTATAATAATATGGATGATTTGAGTCATGCAAAGATTTTTTGTTAAATAAACTGACGTAGACAATATCAAGCAGGAATTGGGGTGATGTAAAACGAAATAGAAATATTCATGAAAGCACAATTAGTTTAGTTGTATTATTAATATGTGTGTGATATATTTTGGATACATTTTAAAATATCTATCATAAATTTTAACAAAATGTGAAGTACTTACACGTTTGTTTGAATTAAATTCAACAATGAAAAATATCCTTCATAATCCTTCCTAATTATATTTGAAAATTATCCAGAACCATATACACATAAGCAAGAATACGTCCACCCAGCAGTACGAAATGATGAACTGACCGTAAAATACTGTGTTCAATTTCAGGATTGTTTTTTCAGCTTCTTGCTTATTAAAACATTTCTTTGTGTACTTGTTTGTTTTGTAATTGCATTGAAATAAGCATTGTTAACAATTATTTGAGTGTTTATGTTTGTTTACTGTTTAGCATTGATATGACTTCACTACTTCTTTGTGATTCCTTTAACTGAACTGATTACTGTTAATAATTGGATCAAATAGTTTCGCGCACAGAAGGCATGCAGAGAAGGTTTGGGGCAAGCCCCTTTCGACCCTCTTTAACTGTAGATGATTTTGATTGTCTGGGTGTGGCAAAGGAGGAATGGAGAAGGAAGCAGCTTAACCTCATCTATGTTTTTTGCGGGACTTCTTCTTTGGAGGTGGTTGTGATGGAGATGAGTTTGTAGAATTTTGTGGTGGAGATGAGTTTGTCGAATCTTGTTGCTGGTTTCTTTTGTTAAGGAGTTCTTTAGCCAGTCTGGAGACTTCATCCAAGCACTTATCACCATCTTTGCACTTTGCCTGAAGCTGATTACATTGCACCCTTAGTTTCTTGCTTCTGCCATTAGTGCGGCCAGTGTTGGTTGGTTGGCAGAGTCTCCCTTGCCCGGGCTGTCAGTAAGCGAAGGAAGAGGGGAGTGAGGGGTGGAAGGTGGCAAAAAAGCAACTTCCAGTTCCTCCTCAATCTCCACAGGGCATTCCACATCCAACTGAATCGGCTGGGGGGGGGGGGGGGGGGGGGGCGGGGTCGGTAGTTGGTTGGGTGCTCTTGTGGGACTGGGAGGGGAACTGGCGGCTGCCTCCGGAACCTCCATCACCTCACTCCTCTCCTTCTTCTTTTCCAGAAAAGCCTCCAAGCGTCAGGCGTCCCTACGCTTGGTTGATGGGCTCTATTTCCTGTTATTCTTTGGTTTCTCCTCCTTTTTAGGGCCACCTCCAGACCCCCTCAGGTGAGGACCAGTGTGAGAGTGGTTCCTCTCACAGAAGGTACATGTACTACCTCTCCCCAAGGAGGGTGGTGTATTTTTATCTTCAATGGTGAAGTCCAAGGTCAGATGGCCGCTCTTGCCCGTTTCCTGGATAGTCCAGGAGATGGGACAAGAGACACCCTGAGCTGATATGGCTTTTTGCAATCTGGCTGGTATTTCAATAGTCAAGTTGTTCACGCTCTGATGTCAGAAGTGTGTGTGGACTGGTGAGTGTTAATAATTAGGCTTTTCCCTCTGGAAAAGACTATTGTTTTTCTACGGATTATTTTTTTTTTTTTTTTTTTTTTTTTTTTTAGGCTTTTCCCTCTGGAAAAGACTATTGTTTTTCTACGGATTATTATTTTTTGGGGGGGGGTTTGTTTTTTTTTTTTTTTTCCACACATTTTTGTCCGTACGATTCAGAAGCCATTTTCGAACCGATTTTCACACAATTTGGCACATGCATAGAGGGGCAAAAAATCTAAAAATGTACCAAAGCGGAATTTTCGATTTAACCCTTAGTTCGCCAGAATTGGAAGAAAACTGCCAAAATTGGGGTTTATCAACACTTTCTCGAAACATGTCTTATAGATTATTTTTAACCATTCATCTTTGCTAGACCTGCCCATGACACGACCTTTGATACACACAACATATTAGGCGATGCATATGGTAACCCTCCACAGGCTGCCAAACACCGAAATTTTGCTGAAATGGGCCGGTTTCAGACCCCCACAGCACCCAAACGATACCCGAGAGGTAAACATAACTTCCTTTATTGGAAGTGGAATTCACCGAGGATCATTTTTGTAAGTAATAAGGGTGTTCAAAAAACCAAGTGTTAACCCGTTTTGCACTGGTTAAACAGCAATACCCCCATAAAGCTCAAAAATTCATGTTTTTCGTGGATTTCTTTCTCTAAATGAGTCTTGTAGATTTTCAAGAAAAATTTGTCACTCCCAGGCCTTGGGGTGACAATAGAAGTTACATGGACAAAATACTGCGGTGAACATTTGTTAACCCTCCACGGGGTACTAAATGTCTAAATTGTGAATAAAAGGGCTGTTTTGGACGCCAACAGCACCCAATGGGAACGCCACAAAGAAAAGTGCCTTCCTTTATCGAGCGCACAATCTATACGCAAACATTTTTGTAAGTAGTAAGAGTATTCAAAAGTCGAAGTCTTAACCCATTTTGGACAGACTAAAGAGAGAGACCCCTTAAAATTTTAAAATTCCCATTTTCTGTGGATTTCTCTAAAAACATCCTGTAGGTTTTCAAGGAAAAATGACTACTCGCAGGTCTTTGTGTGATATTACAAGTTGCATGGACAAAATATTCCGGTGAGCATTTATTAACCCTCTAGAGACTGCCAAGCATCATAATTTTGTTGAAATGGGCTGTTTTCGGACACCCACAGCACCCAATGTGTACCTGAGAAATAAACATAATCTCCTTTGTTGGAAGTGGAATTCATTGAGGGCCATTTTTGTAAGTAATAAGGGTATTCAAAAACCAAGCGTTAACCCCTTTTGTTGTTGTCAATAGTGATACCCATCAAAAGCTTAAAAATTTATGTTTTCCCTGGATTTCTTTACAAACATCTCGTAGAGTTTTCAAGAGAAAATGGCCACTGATAGGTCTTGGTGTCACATTACCAGTTGATAGGATAAATTATCCTGGGAAGCATTTATTAACCCTCCATGGGCTGCTAAATGTGAAAATTTTGAAAAAATAGTCTGTTTTTGGACACCAACAACATCAAATGGGAATGCAACAGAGATGCATAACTTCTTTTACCAGATGCAAAACTGACCGGGAAACATTTTTGTAAGTAGTAAGTGTATTCAAAAATCGAGGTCTTAACCCATTTTTGACTAGTTAAAGAGATATACCCCTTAAAAGCTTAAAATTCCAGTTTTCTGTGGATTTCTCAAAACAAAATTTCAAGAAAAATTGACCTTTTCGCAGGTCTTGGAGTGACAGTTCAAGTTGCATGGACAAAATATTTCGGTAAGCATTTGTTAACCCTCCAGAGACTGCCAAGCATAGACATTTGGAGAAAATGGGCTGTTCTTGGGCAACCATAACACCAAATGTGTACCTGCGAGATAAACATAACCCCCTTCATTGGAAGTGGAATTCAGCGATGATCATTTTTGTATGTAATGAAGGTATTCACAAAACCAAGCATTAATCCATTTAGGGCTGATTACAGAAAGATACCCCGCAAAAGGTTAAAAATTCATGTTATCCGAGGATTTCTCTAAAAACATCTCGTAGATTTTCAAGAAAAAATGGCCATTCTCAGATCTTAGTGTCACATTACAGATTGCATGTACAAAATATTCCTGGAAGCATTTGTTAACCCTATGCAGGTTCTCAAACATCAAAATGTTGATAAAATAGGCTGTGTTTGCATACCCACACCACCCAAAGTTGGGAGGAGAGATCAAAATAAGTGGAAGTAGAATTCACTGAGAATTATTTTTGGAAGTAATAAGAGTATTAAAAAAACAACACTTAACCCATTTTGGCAGGATAAACGATACCCATGAAAAGCTTAAAATTCATGTTCTCCCTGGATTACTCTGAAAACATGTTGTACATTTTAAAGAAGAAATGGTCATTCGCAGTTCTTGGTGTGACATTACAAGTTGCATGAATGAACATTCCTGTTAGCACTTGTTAACCCTCTACAAGCTGCCAGACATCAATATTTTGGATGCATTTGAGATAAAATGGACCATTTTCAAATAGCCACAGCTCTATGTGGGTATGTGTCAAACAAACATAACTCCTTTTGTCGGTCATTAACTTGTTGGACGACGATATTGACATTAACCCACTCCACCGTTTATGATGCTTTTTACTTAAACAATTTTTTTTATCAAACTGAGTCATTTAAGACTACCATACTCACCTTTCTCATAACATCAATGAAGGAACTTCAGTGAGACAGTTAAAAACAATTCATCAGACACTGTGGGGTCATGAAAAATCATGGAATCTCATCGGGAAAAGCCATGATTCTCCAGAATCATAAAGTCTAGTTTTTTTTCTGTTTTTTTTTTCACACATTTTTGTCCGTACGATTCAGAAGCCATTTTCGAACCGATTTTCACACAATTTGGCACATGCATAGAAGGGCAAAAAATCTAAAAATGTACCGAGGCGGAATTTTCGATTTAACCCTTATTTCGCCAGAATTGGTAAAAAACTGCCAAAATTGGGGTTTATCGGCACTTTCTCGAAACACGTCTTATAGATTTTTTTTAAACATTCATCATTGCTAGACCTGCCCATGACGCGACCTTTGATACACTCGACATATTAGGCGAGGCATATGGTAACCCTCCGCAGGCTGCCAAACATCGAAATTTTGATGAAATGGGCCGGTTTCAGACCCCCCACAGCACCCAA
Source organism: Pictodentalium vernedei (assembly GCA_031216915.1). Lineage (NCBI taxonomy): Eukaryota > Metazoa > Mollusca > Scaphopoda > Dentaliida > Dentaliidae > Pictodentalium > Pictodentalium vernedei. The sequence continues at coordinate 234,416,084 of CM062296.1, forward strand.
ACGATACCCGAGAGGTAAACATAACTTCCTTTATTGGAAGTGGAATTCACCGAGGATCATTTTTGTAAGTAATAAGGGTGTTCAAAAAACCAAGCGTTAACCCGTTTTGGACTGGTTAAACAGCAATAACCCCATAAAGCTCAAAAATTCATGTTTTTCGTGGATTTCTCTAAATGAGTCTTGTAGATATTCAAGAAAAATTTGTCACTCCCAGGCCTTGAGGTGACAATAGAAGATACATGGACAAAATACTGCGGTGAACATTTGTTAACCCTCTACAGGGTGCTAAAAGGCAAAATTGTGATAAAAAGGGCTGTTTTTGGATGCCAACAGCACCCAATGGGTACGCCACAAAGAAAAGTGCCTTCCTTTATCGAGCGCACAATCTATACCCAAACATTTTTGTAAGTAGTAAGGGTATTCAAAAGTCAAAGTCTTAACCCATTTTGGACAGGCTAAAGAGAGAGACCCCTTAAAATCTTCAAATTCCCATTTTCTATGGATTTCTCTAAAAACATCCTGTAGGTTTTCAAGAAAAATTGACTACTCGCAGGTCTTTGTGTGATATTACAAGTTGCATGGACAAAATATTCCGGTGAGTGTTTATTAACCCTCTAGAGGCTGCCAAGCATCGTAATTTTGTTGAAATGGGCTGTTTTCAGGCACGCACTTCACCCAACGTGTACCCGAGAAATAAACATAATCTCCTTTGTTGGAAGTGGAATTTACCGAAGACCATTTTTGTAAGTAATAAGGGTATTCAAAAAAACAAGCGTTAACCCATTTTGTGGTTGTTAATAGTGATACCCATCAAAGGCTTAAAAATTTATGTTTTCCCTGGATTTCTTTACAAACATCTGGTAGAGTTTTCAAGAGAAAATGGTCATTAATAGGTCATGGTGTCACATTACCAGCTGATTGGATAAATTATTCCGGTAAGCATTTGTTAACCCTCCACGGTTTGCTAAATGTCAAAATTTTTAAAAAAATAGTCTTTTTTTTACAACAACAACATCAAATGGGAATACAACAGAGAAACTTAACTTCTTTTACCGGACGCAAAACTGACAGGGAAACATTTTTGTAAGTAGTAAATGTATTCAAAAATCGAGGTCTTAACCCATTTGTGACTGGTTAAGGAGATATACACCTTAAAAGCTTAAAATTCCAGTTTTCTGTGGATTTCTAAAAAAAAATTTTCAAGAGCAATTGACCATTCGCAGCTCTTCGAGTGACATTACAAGTTGCATGAACAAAATGTATCGGTAAGCAATTATTAACCCTCTAGAGGCTGCCAAGCATAGACATTTGGAGAAAATGGGCTGTTCTTTGGCAACCAAATGTGTACCTACGAGATAAACATACCCTCCTTCATTGGAAATGGAATTCACCGCCGATCATTTTTGTAAGTAATGAAGATATTCACAAAACCAAGCATTAACCCTTTAGAGCTGGTTACAGAGAGATACCCCTCAAAAAGTTAAAAATTTGTGTTATCTGAGGATTTATTTAAAAACATCCCGTAGATTTTCAGGAAAAAATGGCCATTCTCAAATCTTAGTGTGACATTACAAGCTGCATGTACAAAATATACCTCTAAGCATTTGTTAACCCTATGCAGGTTCTCAAACATCAAAATGTTGATAAAATAGGCTGTGTTTGCATACCCACACCACCCAAAGTTGGGAGGAGAGATCAAAATAAGGGGAAGTAGAATTCACTGAGAAATGTTTTTGGAAGTAATAAGAGTATTCCAAAAACAACACTTAACCCGTTTTGGGCTGGATAAACAATGATACCCATCCAAAGCTTCAAATTCCTGTTCTCCCTGGATTTCTCTGCAAACATCTTGTAGATTTTAAAGACAAAATGGCCATTCACAGTTCTTGGTGTGACATTACAAGTTGCATATATAAATATTCCTGTTGGCACTTGTTAACCCTCTACAAGCTGCCAGACATCAATAGTTTTGATACATTTGAGATAAAATGGACCATTTTTAAATTGACACAGCACTCAGTGGGTATGTGTCAAACAAACATAACTCCTTTTGTCGGTCATTGACTTGTTGGACGATGATATTGACATTAACCCACTCCACCATTAATGATGGGTTTTACCTAAACATTTTGTTTATCAAACCGAGTCATTTGAGAGTACTATACTCACCTTTCTCATAACATCAATGAAGGAACTTCAGTAAGACAGTTAAAAACAATTCTTCAGACACTGTGGGGTCATGAAAAATCATGGAATTTAATTGGGAAAAGCCATGATTCTCCAGAATCATAAAGTCTAGTTAATCATGTTTTGCTTTTAAATATGTACCATTGTACTGTTTGTAACTTATTCTTTGAGGCTTCATTATTCTTAAAAATCTTAGTGCATTCGACAGGCCAAATATTGACCAAATGACACGTTATTCCTAAAAATATCATGATATTCCGATACGAATGTGATGTAAATATCGCCCCAAACAGCACGTTATTAGCGCGACCAGGTTTCCACTTTATTGTAGGCTGTACTGTACATGTAGTGCAAGTAGTTTTTGTAAGCATCACTAGCCCAGTCACCCATGTATTAAGTAAGTTCAACAGGAACGTTAGCCTGAAAGGCCCAAGTAGCGCCTCCATGCCTGAAGCTGTGTGAGGAATATTATTCTGGGTTCTTACCAGTTTGACCAATCATATGTTTAATAAATGACTGAAGTAAAGATTAAGTAAGGGGATTATTTTTTGCTGACACTTTGGTCATAAAAACTGGGTCAGAAGACTTACAGTTAAAACTAGAAGTCCTGTCATGAAATGAGCACAAATAGCATGCCGATCTGCATGTTAATCAACGCGTTATGGGCATAGTAAGACCATCAAATTCTGTACATAGGGCCTGTGCACAAGCAATGTTTCAGCCAATGGACTTCCGGGTAACCCCGAGATCCATTGGCAGAAATATTGCCTGTGTTTGATATGAGTAAACAGGAGCACCTGCCATGCTTTGGATGCCATTCGATATGGTAATTGCGCGCAATTCCTACACGCAATTAAGCCTAGATAAGCGCACAGTTCGTGACAGGACTTCTTGTTTTAACTGTACCAGGAACTATAGAAATCATGTTTTTGAAAGTGGAAACTGGACATAAAGGAGAATTGGGAATTGCTAAAACTGGTATTTTCAAAATTTTCTGTATAAAAAATTGAATAGTTTTAGGCCATTCAATGACCACAAGAAGTAATTCATTCGAAACCTAAATATCTGTTCTTGTTAACTGATGGTTAGAATCGAATGAAGAACTGGTATTGGGAACCAAATTAGATTTTCTTATCATAAGAAAAAAGGCCAGCAGAAATAAAGACCAAAATGATACATGATCAGAGTATTTTGCTTAATATGTGGACAAATTTCCAACAGTACTGAAGGAGTGGTAGGTAATGCCCGTCTAATACAAGTTTTTTTTTCAAATTGCCTAGACCACGCAACATTAACATAAGTTCAAAAGAATTACAATTAGCAGTAGAAATATTCATGAACAAATGTAACATTTTAACCCCATGAAGGTAATTTCTAATTGAAGTAGGTGATGAAAAATATCTGCCTAAAAACTGAACATAAAATTTCAAATTTTGTAACGTTGCTGGAAAGGCCATCAAATTTAAGTATGTACAAAATAAAAGATATGCTCTCCACTGTGTATGAAAAATCTTATACATGTAGGTACCCGAAGCAAAGGCTTTAGATACAGTGAACTGAACATCATTCAAGGGTGCTGTGGCGATGTGGCAACTGGTTCTCATCAGATCACCAAAGTTAAGCAACGTCGAGCTTGGTTAGTCCTTGGATGGGTGACCGTCTGAGTGATTGCTTCGGACTTCTCCATTGTGTCCTTGGGCAAGGCACTTCACCCCGATTGTCCACATGGCCATGGGGGAATGATGACGCCGTGAACTAAGGTGTACTGCATGTCAATTGTGTGCATTTCTTCAACTAATCTAACCCTGCCTGTGCTGCATTGTGAAGTTACAATGTTGGGAAGCTGGCCGCTGCTCATCGTTGCTCGGTGGTTCTCTCTGGCTTCCTCCACCTGTAAAACTGTCACAGACATGATATGACCTTGGCTGTTAATGAGTCGTTAAACACTAATAAAGAAATAAATAGAACATAATTCTGTAAGAATTCAACTCCAACTCTGTAAATAGACAAAACATTACAATCGTGAACAAACCTGAAAAATTCAACAGAAAACTTATCTTAACAGTTAACATACATTGTCTATTCCAAACAAATCAAAAAACCTAGTTGTATTATCAGGATTCTCGTCCCATCTAATCGGTTATCACAGCCATGAATGTGCCTAGCTTCAATTTCAAATTCAAATATTGCAGCCAGAAAACAAATTTCTCTCAAACATGATTACAAAAAGGAATATCTAGTAGCTCCTAACAGTTAAAACTAGAAGTCCTGTCACGAACTGTGTGCTTATCTAGGCTTAATTGCGCTTAGGAATTGCGCGCAATTGTCATATCGAATGGCGTCCAAAGCACGGCAGGTTCTCCTGATTACTCATAGCAAACACAGGCAATGTTTCTGCCAATGGACCTCTGGGTTACCCGGAGGTCCATTGGCTGAAACACTGCTTGTGCACAGGCCATATTTACAGTATTTGATAGCCTTACTATGGTCATATCGCGTAGATTAACGTGCATATCGACAGGCTATTTGTGCGCATTTCAGGACAGGACTTTTAGTTTTAACTGTATTAATAATTAAAACTGAAGAATTGTCACAATTAATTAAACAGTTTTAGAGCAACAACAATGACTAGAATTTCCAATTCTTTTATGTGTAGAACTTTTTCTAAGATGAAGACAGGAAAAGTTGAATGAAAAAAGTGTGAACCAAAAATTTCTCCACAACCATGAAGTGAGGCATCAGAGGACATATTACCATCAGGAGATGACCATGGGTCAAATATCATGATTGAGACACCTTTGAAAACTGGAAGAAATTGTTGCCACCAAATCAAGACTAATTTGACAAATTCAGGAATTTGATGAAGAGTATGAATATTGAAGCCAAAGGATCTTAGCCAAAGTATGCTGGAATTCACCTGGAAATTTGATCGGTTGTAATTCACGTCAACATTCAGCTAGAAAACTGATATCAAAAACCACATAATTCATCAATATAATTCAAGGAATCAAAAATCAAAATGAACATGAAATGATAAGGAGTTGACTGATTTCAAAATGAAATGATCAAGGAATCGACTAATGTCAAACAAGTAAACATCAAAACTGACGAGGAATTTGAAAACACAATGAGAAGTGTTCACTCACCTATTCGTCCAATGAAATCACCGAACCTAAAACACAAGGACACCGGTCAATACGACAATCAGCTTAAAGGTCTACTGACAGTCAGTCAACAATTATACAATTTGAGATTTATGAATCTCAAATGTAAACTACAATACAAACAGCATACATGTAATATTAAAGGCTATAAACTGGGATTTCAAAAAGGAAGAACATGTCATTGAACTGTAATATGCAGGTGTCCAATTTAGGAGCCACCCAACAGTAAAAAACTTTTTATACTTTTTTTCCCCAGTTCACAACATAGAACTTTAAAAATCATCTATTTACATCCAAAAAAGTTTGGATGAACGAACCCCCCCCCCCCCCCCCCACCCCCAATACTGGTACTATAAGAGAGCAATCTATGTGATTTTTAGCTATTTAGCATCACATTCTTTCTCTATGAGGACATCATGACTGCAACACAAGTGTGAAGTCAAGTCTATCAAATCATTTATACTATGGAGACTGGAGAGGATTGTAAAGGGCTTCTACATGTAAGTACTCCCCACACTGTCGCCAAGTCCTGCAGGCCGCATGATGGTGGATCAAAGTAAAACACAATTTGTTTACCATAGAAAACAAAGTAATCTGTCTTTTTGGCCCACACCACACTCAACCCAAACCGAAGTCCACTCGTCCCAGAACATAAGTTCACTCGTCCCACAACAGAAGTACACTCATCCCAAATAGAGGTCAACTCTTCCCAAACTTGTGCAGTGCAGCCATCGTGGTGGGTCAGAATAGACACATGGGTATTTTGTCCATGTGTATTATTAACCCTTTACCTAACATGAAAAGCAGACGACACTTGCAAAAAATATTCTTGAATAACTAATTTTTTTCATTTTTTGTCTCAAAAACATAGGTTATAACCCCTCATTGGAACGAGCTCGACGAGCTCGTTCCAATGAGGGGTCATAACCTATGTTTCTGAGACAAAAAATGAACAAAATAATGAAAATTCATTGGCGAGTTTTGAGAATAGCGCTGGCCGGTTTTGGCCGTTACGTTGGGTAAAGGGTTAAGAGATGATCCGCTATGATATCTAACAGAATTTCCATCAATGAAGCACCGCGACAAACCGCAGTGCTTCAATGATGTAAATTCTGCTAGATGTCATAGCGGATCATCTGTGAATTGACATTGTATGCATGGACAAAATGCCCAATGCGTCGATTTCGACCTGTCCACGATTGTAGTAAATCGAAGTCGACCCATCCCAGCCAGAAAAGTGCCCTCATACTCTCAATGGGAAACTGGGAATGCTTGAACAATAATGGTTAGACCAACATATATTGAGATGAATGAAAAATGTCATAAATATGATTCAGAAAAAAAGAAAAAGAAACCCATTCTTTCATAGCAAGTTTTAATAATCGGTTCATCACTGATTATTTCACTGCCGATTATGCCGATTCCGATAGCTGAAACAGGACACACAAGAAAATCTGTTGTTGCCTGTTATACTACAGAATTTCGATGATAAATCACCAATCACGAAAGCTTAATACAACATAGGTTATCAGAGTATGCATGTTTAGAACTGGGCAATATTAGCCAAATTAATATTTGCATTTTTGGGTGTTGTGGTGAGGGAGAAGAACACAATAACATTATACTGTTCTCATGAAGATTGTGTTTTTCCGGTAAATATTGTTATGTTGCTATATAAGTAATGAAATTTTGTTTATTTTGAAATTCCCACCTCTGATATTTCTCAAATTCAAATTAAATATACACAAATTATACATCAAAATTAAGGTTGGGAGGTACAGAACATGAAAAAGATAAGAAATCAGCTCCTAGAGTTGACAGCAGGCACCACTGATTCCTGAAAGTCTGCTACCATATTCGTGGCAAAACTGATAATACAATATTTCACGAGGACAACTTGTGGCCAAATGCACTTCACATATCCGAGAACAAAGCTAGGCATTCAATACACTTTGGGATGCAGCGACAGAACTGCATTTGGAAAAAGACTGTAACATGTTTTATTGAAAATGGATTCCATGTTCGACAGGCATGCACAAATCACTTGATACCACAAATTTCCATCAAAACACAAAATTGTAATTCTAAGACATTTCACCAGTTGTCATGATACCTTGCATGGCAACTGTACAGTCTCTATATAATAACAGTATGCTGTATTAAGGCAATCTTTCTCAATATTTGATTTTAGACGGCTTTGTTTTTTGATGCCTTTTCTGTCTAATGACGTTGACTGGAAATCGAAAGTAAGAATATATGTAACGTCACTTCAACTCACTTTTGGAATTTATCCCCATGCAGCTCTGTTGCTGTGTTTTGAAGGATTTTAATGCTCAAGCTTTATTCTTGGATATGTGAAGCACATTTGGCCACAAGTTGTTCTCAGGAAATATTATTGTATTATCAGTTCTGGTACGAATACAGTAGTGGACTTTCAGGAACCAGTGGTGCCTGCTACCAACTCCATGAGTTGATTTCATATATTTTACGTGTTCTATATCTCCCAACCTTCATTTTGATGTATAATTTGTGTATATTTAATTTGCATTTAAGGAATATCAGAGGTGGGAATTTAAAAATAAAACTAGAGGTACTGTGAGCAAACTCACAAAGTGATACCCCCCCCCCCCCCCCCCCCGCGCCTGAAATGTATAAGTTAGATATCTCCCCTTGGAAATGTCAGAACGGAATTATATTGCTTCATGCCTATCTTCATATGGAGTTCTTCCATTGTGTAAAGTTTCATAAAAATTCTTCAAACGGTTTAGGAGGAGTTGCGCTTACAAGGATGGACAGTCAGACAGACAGACGGACGGACAGGGTGATTCCTATATACCCCCCAAACTTTGTTTGTGGGGGGTATAATAAATTCCATTACTAAAATAGCACCTTAATTCAGTTTTGTGTAAGAATACAATACATTTGGCTGTATTGACCAGGAATATACTGAACAAACATACCTTGTGTCTTAATTGAATAAGTTAATAACTTTGATGTTAATGTGTGTTGTGAAGTTGTATGATGCATGGTTTAGAGAGGAGATACACACATAACATGTCAGATGTGTTTCTCCGGTGTTTACATGTACTCTGCAGTCAACATTGCAGAGAACCATTAAGGGAGGTATATATTTATTGGTGTTTAAGGTCACATATTTCTGCACAATGGCTAACCATGACCGTGAGTTTTATGGGTGGAGGAAGCTGGAGTACCCAGAGAGAACCACTGAGCAACGGCAAGCAACTGTCAGCTCCCCAACATACCAACTCCACACAAGCAGGGTTAGCATTGGTTGAAGACAAGTGCACCATCGAGGTGCAGTACGCCTTAGTACACAACATCACCGTGCTCCCATGTGGGCAATGTGGGTGAAGTGTCTTGCCCAAGGACACAATGCGGTTGCCGCAGGTGGGATTCGAACCGAGGACCACTCGGCTTGCAGCCTGCACCTCTACCAACTGAGCCATCGCACCCCCATTAAGGGAGGTAACTGAATTATAAAATGAATTTCACAAACTGAAAATGTGTTTGTGTTTTTGTGACAGTCATGCGACTTAAAATACATGTTGCGTTACAATCATGTATCAACGAAAAAAGTGTGTTTTTTTTAGTTTTTTCTCAAATTTTAATTTCTTATTGTGTTGTGATGCTTCATGAAGTACCGCAGACTACCAGCTGAACACATATATTTATACATGTTCCCAATGCAACATTGTAGTTGTACAGCACCATGAATGACTGAAGGCCAGTTACTTCGATCAGCTGGGAAATGAAGGCGATCTCCTACCGATTGCCGATGGTAAATTCTGTAATATCTCGGCTCAGCAAATCCCTAAATATTCTATGCACTAAACACATTTTTAATGGGGAAACTTTATTGAAATAGCCAGATATCAAAGACATTTCTAATAGTCAGTGTAACTGTTAAAAATAGAATAACTGGAAACTGCTGGTTTTTAACAGCCGGTTGACACAATAGGCCGATGCCCCATAACTGGGCGGTTCTGATTGCCGATTCCGATTATCAGTTCATTATTATAAACCCAAACAGCCGCTGCTGGGATTAGCCCTAGCATATTATCCATAACGGTTCAACCCTTGAAATTCACTACGGCAATTGGCAATGCTGTAGTAAAATGCCGTACTAAATCAAATTTACTATGGCAAATTGCCATAGCAGGTGACCTCTTTCACACAGAATGAATAGTGTTTTTATTGCAAATGCTGTAGCCATTGCCGTAGTAAAATAATTTTGCTATGGCAAAAGTGCCATAGCAAAATGTTCCCAATGTCAAGGGCTGACGGTTATAAAAAAGAAAAAAATCCATCAATATGTGTTTTAAAGAGTTTGTGGTCAAATAATTGGAATTATACCTGTCCCAAAGTTCAAAAAGTCTTTTATGTGTATTCACAAAACATTTCTTTTGTTGACATTTGCTCTATTGAGAAATGAAGAGACTGATGATCACTGATCATCGTTTTCATAAAATTCTCAGGTGCCACAGTCAGACTCAGCGTGGCAATATTTAAAAAATATCATATTTGCTTGCTATAATTACTTTGATCTGGGCTGTGTGGACTATTGACTATAAAGCTGGGCCGAATGGACTCTTCATTTGGGACGAGTTGACTTCCTGTTGGGACAGGTAGGTGGAACGATTAGGTTTTGGGCTGAGTGGACCAAGAACTGAAAACAGGCACCATTCCACTTCTCGACCCAGGGCTGTGAGTAGTTTGTCATGCAAAAATTTAGGTTCCGCTCTACAGTTTCCCACTATTGCACAGGGGTGAAATTCATAAACATAGGGCATATGTTGAAACTAATGCCACGTTAATTGGAGATATAGTTTTAGTATCAGATATATTATTACATTAGCCTATTTATTGGACAAGAGAATTTGAAGTTTTGATCCCAAAGTTGGAATGTGATGCATAGGGGTAAATTACCAGATGTATTATGGGAAACAGTGGCTCTGAAAAATTGGCTATTATTTCAAATGTCATTTTTACACAGGTTTGTTACCAGACATGTAACTAAAAAATGAAAAGGAAAAATATTAATTTTGGGGGGCATTTTAGAAACAGGGAATGCTATGCTCCAGGGGTGGGTAGGTGGGGGTGGTGATAAAATTCTGCTTTTGAGGCTGCCAAGTGGCTGAAAATGACTGGTTTTGGCATTTTTTCATGCAATTTTGCAGGTTAAGTCTTGCCTTTGACAATAAATTATTTCACCCACATTCAGATTGTTAATTTCTACTTTGTCACATGAAGTTATATATTTTATGTGGATTTGGGAAATGTAATATATGTTATGTGTTTGATAACTAAGTTACAGAATATTTGCATTTGAAGAGAGTGTATAGCATGCCATTTTTGTAAATGCCTGGAAAACTGTTGAGCGGAACCTTAGCCACATTACCATCCGGTAGCCAGACGAAGTAACTGCACACCATACATTTGGCTTTACTCGGGGCCGAGTTAAAACGTGCGGGGTTGTCTTGTGATAATTTGACACGTACACATTTTGTCATTTCTAGTCATCAGCCGGGAGTCGAAACAAATGTTTGAATGAACTGAATTCACTTTTCGGTGGATAATCATATATTTACAAACACTGATTATTAAATGATAATGTCGTATATAGTTCAAACATTTGTTAATTGCACATTATTTTGACAACATGACGCGTCAACGTGAACCCAAAACTTGAAACCTTTGTTTTTACAAAACATAACCTCGAAACAGTCCCTCTGCGCTTCGAACCGGAAGTAGTCGACCGGATTCTGACAGATGTCAATCTATTACATTCCATAATTTTGTTACGTCTCCGGTCTCCAGCCATACCCTTCTCCAATCTTCCTTTCATCACCACACTGGGTGTGTAGTTCACATGCCAAGCCAATGAAGTACTTTTATGTGGCATTTGGTTTGAAAAAAAAGACAGCTGGATCCGCCCAGTCCAATCGAGGGTCGAAAGGGGCTTGCCTCACAGCGTCCCTACGCGCCTTCGGCGCGCGAAACCATTCTTCTTCAGTCCAACTACAGTTTCATTTGTAATCACGCACCATTCGATTCGCACCTTGAATGCGAGGTGCCAACAACTTGACAATGGAGCTCCCAATTGTAATCCAAGAAACACTGACCGGACTACCCTTGCGTATCCAGGTGCTCAAGGGTAAACATTCACCTGACAGTGAATTCTGAGTGAATTTTGAGAAAGAAACCGAACCGACGTTCTTGGAGATTACCCCCCCCCCCCCCTCCCACACTGGTTGTGCTTCAATTGACACGGACTTGCTGGATGATGACAAGCAGACCGAAGCCGCTAAGATCAAGAAGAAAAGAAAGAGAAAGAAGGGACCTTCAGCCATACGACTCGATGCCCGCCGACTGGTGGAGTTCATGGAAATGAAGAAGGGGGGGGGGGGGAGGCTAACCAGGGCGATTAAAACTCGATGCCTGCTACACCAGACCGTTCCAAGTCCAGCTGGTATCCAGCTTTTTCGCCAACGGCAATTTCGCCACCGGCCCGGCGATTTTGCCACCTAACGTTTTTGCCATCCCACGTAATATTTCTTGCACAAACAAATTATTGCATAAATTATTATATTAAACATCAAATTTATAAATTAACAAACTTCCACTCGTCTTGTATTAAGCTCTGATGACTTATTGCAATAAGGGTGGGGTGCGTTTCCCCACATCAATAACAACACCATCCCCGTCTCGGACGGCTTCGGGGCGTTTCGTCCCAAAACCATTTGTCCCGGGACGATTCGTCCTAAATACATTATCGAACCGGGACGATTCGTCCCAAAAAGTAATATAGTGAGGTAAATGATCATACACGTATGATTATTTTAAAATGAATTATCGCGGAAATCGACTATTTGGGAGGATCAGTCGAGTGGAAAAAAATCACTTAAGTGCTGTTGTCTGATATTTCGACCGTTAATCAAGTGTAAATCACAGTCATTTCCTTGATATCCGCTTTATTGTCGGCTGAAATAACAAAATTTAGTACGAATAAATAAACTAATGTTCAAGGGGAAAGTGTAAAGGTTGCTTGAATACTAAATATTTCTCCCTAATTCAGCATTATTGGTGATATTTTTGTCCATTTACCCCCAGAAATTGCCGACTTTCGTGTTAATTCAGATTCAGTAACATTCGTTTTCCACCCGAGCAGCTTTTTCAGTTAATGATGGCATTAACATAGGCCTATAAATGACTTTGAGGCATTCAAAAGTGTGCTTGTGCTAATTCGACCATTCCTGTAATTGTCCCAAATTTTATTTAGGTGTGATTGTGTCTTGTAACATTTCTGTTTATTGTCCCAGCTGGTAAGATTATCCTGCACAAGGCGGACTTGGTGGGTTAATTAACACTGCTTCTTTCTTGAGAAATAGTAATTGTACATGAAAGACAGTCCATCAGCGGCCGGCCAAAGTGTTAAATAAATGCCCATGTGATCGTTTGTTGATTCGCCGAATGAATGAATGAGTGAATGAATTAAAAATAATTAACTGGAACAAATGACTGAATTAACGTTACTCACCTACAATAGGCCTATTCGACCTACTTGTGAACATCCCACCTCACTAATAATTAAGGTTACATGATAACTACAAAATACACAATACTTCGATACTGGTTTTAGTCGTCTGAAACTTTCCGCATGGTTTCCAGTTGTTCATATGTCAAGAAATTAATATTACCATACAAACATAATAATAATAGATAACATACTCAATGATGTCAAATGGAAGACTGCTCGGTGGTGGTCTTTGGATACAAGTGATGCAATGATGGCTGCATATGTTGATGGGTTAAAAAGGGCAGAGCGTCTCTATACTCTGAAAAAAATGATCGGGACGAATGGTCCCGATATTTGGGACGAATCGCCCCGGTTGTAATTTTGGGATGGAACGTCACGGACGAGACAACCTGGTTTTGGGACGGAACGTCCCGTAACCTCCGGGACGACCCGCGCTTTGTCCTTGGGTAAGACACTTTATCCCGGTTGCCTACATGGGGACACGATGACGCCGTGTACTTATGCGTACTGCACGCCGATGGTGCACATGTCTTCAACCGCTGTATAATGGAGCTTGAACAAAGTTAGAATGTTGAGGAGCTGACACTCAACTATCCCAGAATTCAATATCGAACGAAAAATGGCCGCCCCCGATGGGCAAAGCGGAAGACACAATTTTCAGTTTGGCAGATATATTGTTTCATTGGGAATTGCGTGTTTCTCTACATACGGATGTGTGTTACCTATAGAGCTCACTGCGTTCTCTATAAATGTTCATTATTGGCTCACCCGAGTGTTGCTCAACGGGCGCTTACTGGCCATCTTTCCGCCCGTCTGTTCGTCCGTCATAAAATTCCCATTCTCGACTCCTGAGAAACTGCACGATCACAATTCAACCAGATTTGGTTGGTATGCTCCTTATGATATGTCTATTCAAGCTTGTTCGAATAAAGTCGCCACGCCCACAAGGGGCAAAAATTAGTTATAACTCACAAAATGTATATAATATTTTTTTTTAAATCTGCTACTCCAAAATCACCAATCAACAGTGGCGGATACAGGAATTCTCAAAGGGGGAGGGGGGGGGGGCGAATCGTGCAGATGCCGAAGGCATCTGCCACGAGTGCCGAAGGCACGAGCTTTTGTAGAGGGGTCTGGGGGGTTCTCCCCCAGAAATTTTTTGGAAATGAGCGACCAAATGGGGCATTCTGGTGGCTTCTGGGGTGGAAATCCTCTTGAATTTTTGAATGGCTAATTAACACTTTTTAAACAGCATGTTACAGACTTTCAAATTCTGTCATACGTTCAAGACAGAATTAGAAAATTTGAAATATGCTCTTCAGATCCGTTTACCATAATATTGTATTTTGGACACACTGTTTACAGTCATAACCTCAGGAGAACATTGCGATCTGCCAGCGTTTGAAAGTTTTCAGTTGTCAGCTCTCTAGGCTTAGGTACCCCATGACTATGCCAATTAAGATCCTGACCCATAATTAGCATAGCCATGGGGTACCTGAGGCTAGGGGCATGTAACACCTCAAAATCATGCTGTGTCGGTGACGCTCTTAATGAAGGCGACCAGTAGATATATTTTGCATAATTCCAACGGTATATTTGTTTTCCATAGCGAATGGTGATGGAGGAAATAAATGTCGTTGTATGTTTTTACTTCAATTCATGTATTGTCCCCAAATGAAAATCCTGGCTACGCCCTACATGCGAGACAAACACGAGCTAAAGGGGGGGGGGGGGGGGGGGGGCGACCGCCCCCCCCCCCCCCTGTATCCGCCATTGCCAATCATAAGCTTTTGATATTTGGTATACAACATCCTTATGGGAGCAGATTCACGTTTGTTTAAATCAAGCCCCTGTGTTCATATTTGGGCTCCCCATGGAAAGCCTAATTATAAATTTGGTCAATATGAGACATTTTTTAAAAAAAAGTATGCTACAGATCCATCAGTTAGAATCTGATCGCGGGGCACATTCAAGCTTGTTCAAATAAAGTCCATGGGTTCATATTTTGGGTCTTTAAGAATTAATAAGAAAACCAAATTTTAACTTTATAATTTTTATATTTGTTATTCAACATGCTTGGGAAGGTCAGATTCACGCTTGTTCAAATCAAGCCCCTTAGTTCATATTTGAGTCCCCGTCGGAGTCCGCGGTTTAATTTAGTGCGGTGTAAAGAATATTCTTCAAAGATCGTCTTCCTCAGACCCAAGTGGAATACACAGGGTCGATTGAATCCCTGGGCTGGTTGGGGATCCAGGTTGGATCTAAAGTACGGACCCAATCAATATTGTTTTGAAACATAGAAAGATTATCCTGAACATTGCCCGCGCTGCATCCATTACGAGGCGGCCTTTGCACAGCTTGCCATGTAGTATATGAAAATATTAAACTCTTCAACTCGCTATGTATCGTGTCTTGCTTAGAAGCATGATTTTTTTTTAGCGAATGAAATGTCGAACTCACTTAGCCGTGTTGAAGGGTTAATTAACTAACTACATTTACTCCCACAGCCCTCAGTTTAGAATATTGGTTACTTATACTAATGTACATACTAGCAACTTTGTTTATTTGTTTATGTTTTTTTACTTTTTAAAGCTCTTCTTTCTTTCTACAAATTCTCTACCAAAGTATCCAGAAACAACTGACCTGCTCTGTCTCCACCACTGTCATGCCATCGCAAAAATGTTGCAGGACAGAATCTGGCATAACCCTCCCTTTTGGGGAAGAAGCACTACTCGTATGACCCGCTGTCGCTCTTCTATTTACTCTGTTGAAGCTCTCACTCCAAAGTATGGATATTAACTTGAATCAGTATCGCGCGACAGCGGGTCTATTCTGTGGCGTTGTGTGTTCAACATGCGGACCTAAACGTTCTTCTAAGATAAATGCATGCATTAGTTTATTTTGGCTAGGCCCAGTAGCCTCTATACATTCTATAGGGACTGTCTTTTGTTATATGTCTTTTAATCAAACTATGTGGCGACATAGCACTGAACCCTTGGCCCAGAGATAGCACAGGAGGAACCTCACAGTCGACTGTTAACATCTTTCATTACAATATACAAAGCATTCGCAACAAAATCGATGATTTAAAGGATATGCTGGATGAATATGACATTGTTTGTTTGACCGAAACTCATATGGAGGAGTCTTTTGACTCCTTGAACACTCGTATTCCTGGCTTTCAAAACCCAATAAGGCGAGATAGAAATCAATATGGTGGTGGTATCGCAGTGTATTTCTCTGATGAAATTTATTTCAAATGGCTACAGACACTGCAGTTCGACGATGATATTTTATGGTTTGAGGTCGGTACGGTGTCTCGGTTTTTGCTTTGTGTCACCTATAGCTCAGAAAACTTGTGCTGTCCAGACTATTGGGACTCACTTAGTGACAAAATTGTAGAGGCTCTATCAATGAATCCGTCTGTAATAATTCTTGGTGACCTCAATTGTGACCTCTCCAAATCTAATGGCCCGCTGCAAAACATCATAACTAGATATAATTTGACGAACGTGATCAATGAACCTACACGCATAACCCATAGAACTCAGACATTACTTGGACCAGTACTAATAAGTGATGTTGTTGAGGTAAGAGACTCCGGCACTTTGGACTTTGGTCTCTCAGATCATAAGCCACCTATATAGATGTATCGGTAACACGACGACATGATAGATCTATACAAAGAATAATCTGGAATTATAAAAAAAGGCCGATTTTGAGAAACTGAATAATCTACTAAGTGAAGTCGACTGGGAACAGCTAATATATAATCCTGTGGATATTGACGTTTCTGTCCAAAATTTCAACTCTGTTTTCCTCCAGCTGACTGAAGACTGTGTTCCAAAACACGTAGTAACAATCCGCAAACACGATAAACCCTGGTTCGATGGTAACCTCAGAAGAGCAATACGTCAGAGTGATAGGGCTCGAGTCAAGACCAAAAAACTGAACACTGAAATATCGTGGTAAAAGTATTTAGATATAAGGTAAATAATTTGAAAAGAGTAGGCAAAAAAATCTATCTGGACAAATTAGACGAATCCCTTACAAAACATTCTTCTCCTGGGCCGTTTTGGCAGGTTATTAAAAAATTCTTGAATAATTCCTCAAATGATTCAGCAATACCTCCCCTCCAGTTACAGACCGATTATGAAACAAAAGTAATTGAGAACGAGGACGAAAAAGCTGAAGTTTTAAATAGAACGTTCTTAGAAAATAGTAAAGCAGATTCATCTGGTGATGACCTGCCCCCAATTCGAGCCTAAAAGTGCTCACCATTTATCGGATATAACTTTTACTGAACAAGATAATTATATATGATTGCTACCCACCAAAAAGGCAAGTGGGCATAATGGCATCGGTCATAGATTAATAAAAGAAACTAGGCAGTATCTGCAGACCTCTTTTTCTTTTATTCAAAAAGTCCTTGTCGGTTGGCATATTCCCAAATGAGTGGAAAAGGGCAAATATAATTCCCATATTCAAAAAGGGTGATCGCTCCAATGTAAACAATTATTGACCTATTTCTTTGTTACCTTGTATTGGGAAAATAATTGAACGAGTCGTTTTTAAGTATATGTACCGTTACTTCCATACTAACTCCCCTTTTTTTTTACAAATACCAGGCCGGTTTTCTCCCGCAGAACAGCACAGTCTACCAATTAATAGAAATATACCACAGTTTGTGCTGTGCAATAGACAACAAACTATTTACTTGCGGTGTGTTCTGCGATATTTCTAAGGCCTTCGACAGAGTCTGGCACATTGGGCTTATATTCAAGTTAAAGCAATATGGTATATCGGGAGCACTCCTTCAGTGGTTTGAAAACTACTTGACTGATAGAAAACAACGAGTCTCAGTTAACAATTATTGTTCAGATTATAGAACTGTTCCCGCTGGTGTCCCCCAAGGATCTGTTCTTGGTCCTTTTTCTCTTCTTGGTTTATATAAATGACATTGCAGACAACTTGATATCACTCACAAGACTGTTTGCTGATAACACTTGTCTTAGCAATAGCAGGCGCGGATCCAGGATTTTATAAGGGGGGGTGCTATTGTTGGTCGACAAGCGCCGAAGGCGCGCAGCGTGACGGCGCTCTGCGCCGTCCTTGCGAGCGCCGAAAGCGCGAAGCAATTAGCGGGGGGTCCTCCCCCAGAAAAAATTTTGAATTAGGAATCCATCCATCAGATGCTATCTGAGACGTATCCTGGTCATATATTTGTCCTTTCTCTTAAACCTATTTTCTGCCGATTTGGCTTGAAATTTGGTAAAAACAATTATGGTACTGACACTGCCCAATGAAAAACAAAATAATCATTCGAAATTGTTACCTACCAAGAAGCAAATATAATCACCCCTGGATTTTGCATCAAATTAACTGAAATGCGGGGATTGCCTGGAAGAAACATAATAATTTTCACCATGACATACCTGTTGTACGCAGGGGCGACAGAAGTTCCAAGAAGTATGAGTGTGTGTAGGTGGGTGAATGTGTGGATGGGTTGGTGCCACTGGGTAAGTGGCCGAGGGGGGGGGGGGGGCGTCACATTTCTTCTGGTCAATGCATATACTATTTAAATGTTAAACACCCCAAAGGCAGATTTAGACGGGGGCGCACATGGCGTGCGCCCCTCTATTTTCTCAGAAATCATTTCTGAGAAAATAGAGGGACGCATGCCGCGTGCGTCCCCGTCTATTAATCAGATATAAAAAGTATATGTCGTTGAAAATTATTTTGTTAGAATTGACTCGAGCAAGGCAAAAAGGCACGCCCCAGTCAATTCTAATAAAATAATTGAAGCCAGTGCGTACTATAAATTAATAGTATCTGCACACTTGCATCACAACAGTTTGTGACCATATAAGTATAGAGGGCGACGTCCCTCAATTTAAAATCCTGGATCTGCTCCTGAAACACCCAAGTCCTGTCTCAGTTTGTGTGCTTCAACCGTGCTATGTGAACGCACAAACTTGTACACTGTGTAAATACATTGTTCCATCAACTGATCTTAACTGGTAAGTAGCTTAATTATTTTATTCATGTTATCGAAGAAATAAGTCTGGATACTAGATGTCCTGTTGCTCTGCAACATTAAATTGTTTCAGTTTACTAGAGAATGCCTGTAGGCATTATCCAGCAAGTTCAACTGTTGCGACAATTTAATATTTAACAAAGAGCATTTAACATTGGTGAATCATTCACCATTGTTAAATGCTCTTTGTTAAATATTAAATTGTCCCATTCAATCATCTGTCATAGTGTAAAACTATTGCTGAAGGCGAACGTCACTATAGCATCACTGATTCAGCTGAACAAAGATATATTTACGAACAGAGCTGATATACGTGGAAACTTTGTCCATAAGACCGTAAATATATGGATGACATTGGAATCAGCTCGTCAACTGATTCAAATGCCATCCATTTTGGGAAAAGCTGTGATTGGTAACTGGTTAAATTCCAGGCACATTCTTATAACAATTACATTTTATTGAAATTAAATCTTCAAGATAGATTATTGGAGGCTGGATCGGAAATACAGTAATCGCGTATGCTTATTACAGTAATACTTGTGATTGGGATGAAGTTCTCACTCTTTCAGAATGTCTGCAAATTCAAATTTTTTTGGATGACTGTGAGTAGTGAGTAGGCGTGTGTGTGTGGGGGGGGGGGGGGGGTGCTCGAGCACCCAGAGCACCCCCCCTGGATCCGCCCCTGAATAGTGTCCCAACTACAACTGACATATCTAGCGTCGTTAATAGGGATCTATGCACAGTAAACGACTGGGCACAAAAATGGCTAGTTAAATTTAACGCTGAGAAAACAAAATCTGTATTGTTCACTTTAGCTGGAGATGTCACTTATCCTGATATAGTTTTCTTAGGAACGTCTCTTAAATTTGATGACGTCTAGGCCTCATTATTCAAAACAACTTATTCTGGGATAAACACATTGATGCAATATGTAGGAGAGCCTCTTCAAGACTGCCCCAAATAAGAAAACTCAAATATTTAATGAATAGAAACACACTCGAAAGGATGTATGTCTCGTTCATTCTGCCAATACTTGAATATGCTAGTCTCGTTTGGGACGGCGCCAGTGCGTGTCACTTAAAACGTCTGGACGACCTACATTATGATGCTGCACGGATCGTATCAGGGTTAACCAGGTCAGTTCCACATGAACAACTATTATTAGAAGTGGGTTGGCACCCGCTTCAACAACGTAGATATGTTAGGAAAATGTGCGTATTTTATCGCATAGTCCATGGTACGGCACCCGCGTATTTAACAGACCTTCTTCCACCGCTTGTTGGGGACCGTTCACAGTACAATCTGAGAAGCACGTCAGATTTCAGCCCCTACAGTATTCGGACTGAAGTCATGAAACGTTCTTTCTTTCCAACGTGTGTGTCGATATGGAATTCATTGCCAACCCCAGTAAGAAACAATAAACTATTACGAGAATTCAAATCAGAAATCAGCCCTCCACTTTTCAAGCCACCCGGTTATTTTAATACAGGGAAGAGAAAGTTGAATATTATTCACAGTGTGATGAGAAATCGCTGCAGCGACTTGAATTCGCATAAATTCAATAATTACACATTTGACTCACCTTATTGCTCATACGGAACATTCATTGAAGACGAACATCATTTCTTTATGGTGTGTAGCTTCCACGACTTTGTCGGAGAGCTCAGAGCTTTATATTTGTAATGGGGCGGTTTGGCATAAACATAGTTGACGAACTCTTGTTTGGCGTGCCGTCCCTAAGATATTCTGATAATGTAGCCATCTTTAGAGCTGCCCAAACGTTTATCGGTGATTCGGGTCGTTTCAGCAGTTGTGCTTAGTTGTCATAGCACGTGGTAACACATAGAGAGTTAAAGTTTTAGGTCACTGACACGGTACGTGGAGGGCGGATTGCTTCTGCTCTGCGGTAGGGTGGATGACTTTCCCGGGATATTAAAAACTTTTAAATGAATGCTCAAGGGTGTTGGCGGTTTCTCTGCTCTCTGCGGATGTAACCCGTTGGTCCGTGAGCTGAGGGTTTGCTGTCTGTAAATGAACGTCGGGTGAGTGGTCCGCCTATCGCGGTTCGTGGAATTATTTGTGACCTGCCCATCCAAACACCGTGTATCGATCGAACAGTTGGGTTCTGTCTTTCTAGCATTAACGTGATAGTGGTAGCTTTCTGGTTACTTTCTCTTCTTGTATTTTTTCTGTTTTTCTTTCCTCTCCACCTTTTTTCTCTCTCTTTCTTCTCTAGTTAGTTCCTCAATTTAAAAAAGTAATTACGTATAATTTTTGTTTGCTCCGTCATTGTATCAGAATTACATTATTGTAATTGGAAAGGAGGGATAGCTAAGTGTGAAGCACTTGTCCTCCAAACCTCTTTGCTAAGTATGCAAATAAAATATGTTTAAACTAAACTAAGTACGGACCTTTTGCGGACTCCGAGCGTTCTGTGGACCCCGGACAAATGTACAAATTAAGATAGGAATATGAACATCAGTATCTGTATTTTTTAAAAAAGTTTCTGTGCGCTTTAAACGTCCAATTGTATGAACTACAGGCAAAATGAACTGATATTCATCAGAATTTCGGAAAGAAAAAAAAGATTTTCAAGTAAATTTATTGAAAGTACGACGTTGCAGCCTTCAAAATTGTTCGACCAACTCTCATCTAATGGGGCTCTCAATGTGGGTATTTTCTTCAGAAGTTTGTTCAAAATCAAAATGGCTGATTTTTCTTCACGAGTCAAACTCGTTCTTATTAGGACAAAAGTACAAGTAGCAATCAAGAAATAAAAAGTACATTTAGAAAAATTACAATACTTGGATGCTCGTGTATTTATTTATTTATTTATTTATTTATTTATTTATTTATTTATTTATTTATTTACAGCATCTGCAAACGTTTATGGTGATAGAACAGATGAGAAGAATTAAAAACAAGAATAGGTGTTTTTTTCTTCTTTTTTTATTAGTTTGTTTTGGGGTTTTTAGGGGTGGGTGGGGTGGGGCATTGTCAAATCTCTCGCTCGCTCTCTCTTCTCTCTCTGCCCCTCTCTCTCTCTCTCTCTCTCTCTGTCCATCCCGACTCTTTTCGTCATGGAAATAGACTTTCCAGAAAACTATCTTCCTAAATTATTATATGAGGAAGGTCCTATTAAGAAGCAAGTAATTGTTGGGAAACGCGTGAGGGACAAGTACTGACATTCTACTTCATCCATAAAAACACCAATTAATCCTACCCTAGGGCGGTCAAATATACACCACCCATGACCCTCTAACAGTGCACAAACTTGTATTTTGAGGAACAACACTTAATAACATGTGCTGTTGTTTCCGAACGAGTCATTCAAAAGGTGACTTCCCACTAGACCAATTCCCTTTAGACCAATTCCCTTTAGGCCAGTTCCCAAAAGACCAATTCCCCTTAGACCAACTATATGCTGTTATTGATTAAGGGTTGATTAAGGATAATTAAGAAAACATTT
Organism: Pictodentalium vernedei; assembly: GCA_031216915.1. Classification (NCBI taxonomy): domain Eukaryota; kingdom Metazoa; phylum Mollusca; class Scaphopoda; order Dentaliida; family Dentaliidae; genus Pictodentalium; species Pictodentalium vernedei. The sequence goes on from CM062296.1 coordinate 234,438,499, forward strand.
ATTTACTGATAAGCACTTTATTTGACAAAAAAAAATTAAATGCATAACATACAAAAATATAGGTTTATAACATTTCAGCATAGCTCAGTACATATAACATTTTACAAAAAATATAGATTCATAACATCAGTATACACAAAGGATTGTGTTTGTTTTGTTGTGGATTTCAGCTCAACATCTGTTAACCACAAAACAATAAAAAGAATCACAGCCTTTGAAAGTGTGTGGACACTATAACAATTGTTATGAAAAATCTGCCCAACATCTATAAATATCAACAAGCCAGAAAATAAGCAGACTGTCATCTGAAAAATGAGGTCCCCAGAGGGTGAATTTGGTGATGCAGGGTAGCATCACTAAATTTACCCCCTGTGAACCTCAACCTGAATCAAGGTCTCAAACATAAACAGAAAGAGGTACTCAGAGGATAAATAAACTGGCCCACTGTATGGGAAAGCATCAGCAAATTCATCCTCTGGGGACCTCATTCTGCAAATGAAAGATTGCTTATTTTCAGGCTTGAATATCAATAGCATTAAATACATTTATAAATATTTATAAATATATCAAATTATTGATATAGAATTATTTTAAAAGTAGAACATATCAGTTGGTCTAAGTGGAATTGGTCTTTTGGGAATTGGTCTCGTGGGAATTGGTCTAAAGGGAATTGGTCTAGTGGGAATGACCCATTCAAAACTGACAATGGCTGATAAACAGTGCAAAACTGTTCTTGTGTGTGTTTGTCTTATTGACAAACTATCACATGGTTGAACACATTTATGCATCGATTCCAAAAGTCAGATAATACTGAACTAATCCTGTACTGAACACACTCACTATAATGTTCAATTGCAAAGGTCAAGGAGACTTCAATTAATTTAAATATGCTCTTTTCTCAAGCTTCCAGGGCTACTCTGAGCTACTTGGCGTTGTCTGCCCTCCCTATTTAATCAGGCAAACAATAAAACATCCAACATCACAGATAGGCAAAAAAGATAATTAAAATAGGCCCTAGTTAAAAAGAAAAACAACAAACCAAAAAAAAAAACAACAAAATGACTGAAAATTGATTTATTGAAAATTTAAGTGCAGAATAAACTAAAATTTAACTTCACACATTTTTTTCAATTATGTACTTTATACAGCTGATTAATCAGCTTTTACTTGTAACCCTTTTATCCCACAGTGGGATAAAAGTGAAACACTCGAAATTCACCCAGAAGAAACCCAACTCTTTTGAATTTTTGGATTGTTTGGTATCGAATGAAACTGTATTCCGTCTAGTCATAATATATAGACCTCCACCTTCTAAAGCAAACCAGCTTACTTTAAAACAGTTTCTATCAGAGTTTTCTGATTTCCTTTCGGAATATTCATCATACTGTGGCAATTTGCTTATGGTTGGTGATTTCAATTTCCATGTTGATCGGAGTGATGATAGAGATGCACAACGTTTTCTGGATTTAACAAGCTCATTTGGATACACACAACATGTGCATGCACCCACACATACCAGTGGTCATACTTTGGATCTAATGTTGACCAGATCTTGTGATGAAGCACCGATTCAGAGCATTAACACATGAGACTCTGCCATTTCCGACCATTTTGCTGTTTTTGCTCTACTCAGACTCGCGAAACCACATCTCAAACCATCAACATGTCAGATGAGGAACCTTAAAAAGTCAACATTGACAAGTTGAAGAGTGATTTTGTGTCTTCTTCATTAATGTCAGTTGATCCATCTCAAGTCTCGAGCAACATCGTTCAACAATATAACACTGTGTTGTCTCAACTTTTAGACCATCATGCCCCCTTGAAGGTTAAAACTTTCAGAGTTCACGAAAATGCCAGATGGTTTACGAGTGAAATAAAAGAAAATAAGCAAAATCGACGAAGATTAGAGAGACTGTTTAACAAAACAAAGTTAACAATTCACCATGAAATGTTTTGCAGACAAAAAATAATCACAAATCGGCTAATTGAGGCTCCAAAACGCTCCGCCAGTGAGGCTGGATATATATATAACAATTGGATGAATTTGTCCAAACGTATTTTAATGTTGACTTTCGCAATCAGAACGAAAACATAAAGCAAGATTATGATGCAAATGAAACAACACAATAACAGTTCGTACTGGTGCAGTTCGTACTGTATGGCGCGACTGCCTTTTCTCCTTTCTGTCTTGTTTACCCCGAACTAAGAAACATATGATAAGCAGAAGGGATGTTATGGGAGTAAAAGATTCTAACGGAAGACATAGTCACTAAGATGAGCAGGGGTTTTCCTGGGGCGTTGAGAACGCCGTGGTGCGTTTACTTCTAAAAGACTTGCAGGGCTCTGGATGGGGGAAGTAATCTGACTTTCAAGTTGGGACAATTCAATGGGGATAGTGGGAAGCACATAGTCGGGTTCGTCCATCTCATCGTCTGAAGTATCGTTATGTAGTGGACTTAAGTGAGTTTGGTCGAAGGCGCTATCTTGGGGTAGAGAAATGCAGTCGGAGAGCTTGACGATGGTAAGGCTGTGAACGGAGTTTTGAACCAACAAATTTACGGTCATCACCCGATAGATTATCCTTGGCTACGACTAAGTAACGATCACGTGCGTGGGTTTTATCCAGGTCATTTCTGAGATAAACTAAGTCGCCAATGAAAACTTTAGATTGGAGCGGTCGGTTTGATGACTTGGACCGCTCACTGTAACTGTGGTTAGTTTGCGATCATTTAGTGGCAATTGTTCATGAGTGAACTGGTCACGTTGGGTCCACATTTCCCGAGAGGATAGGCCTGAGCTACGAACTCGCGTATTAAGACGTGCGACGGCGGCGGCGAGAGAAAGGGGTGTAACAGGCGATGAACTGAGAAACTGACGGAGTATCTCGGCCTCAAGTTCTTGAACTGCGCGTTCAGCAATGGGATTCTTGTTGGGATTTTTAGCCTGGCCTAGTTCGATGACGAGGTTGTGGGATTGCAATGCTTGATCGCGAGAAAGCGATTTGAATCCAGGCGCGGGGTCTGTTCGAATTACTGCCGGGGGCCCTCCAGGGGTTGTAGAGGTGGGCAAAGTTGCAAAAGGCCGTCCCGAAGACTGTTCCTGGACTCGTCGGCAACCAATATTGCAGAAGTGAGAGATGTCACAGATTCACGCACTACTAGGATGAATTGCTTGTGGCGTTTGATGATGTCTGCTGCAAAACACGTGCCAAGTTTGGAAGGCGGCGAAACTGAAGACTGAGGGTCTTGGACCCTTGGCAGAGTCTTTAAAGACGCACACGTGTGGCAAGAAAGGGTTACGGATTCAATGGCTTTATCACGATCGAGAGCAAAAAAATATCTGTGCATGACAGTGTTTATATGGTGGGCAGATGGATGTTCGAGTCTGATGTGGAGAGCGGTTATAATGCCGTGGGTGACGCGACGGGGGACAATAATGCACTCCCGGGCGGGTGCGAGGGGGGTCACTTTTTTACTACTAAAAGTCCGTCGAGGAGATGCTGGCAATGTTCAAATAACGCTTTACGTCAGTTATGTCTGTGTCCTTTCTAGAAGGGCGTGTACCTTGGGACAAGTGTGCGTGAGTGCGGCGGAGATTTGGGCATTCAGACTGAGAGCTTTTCCAGGCTGAACGACTGGTAAAGGGTATTTTAACTTGCCCGGAAAGGATATCCTGCACGGAAGTGTGTCGAACAACTGAATCCTCTATTTTTGTAATGAACAGGCAGATCTGGCAGTTGTGTTCATCGCACTCTACGGCATTGCGACTTGCAATATCTGAGACAACATTCGCCTGCCCTGCCAAATGACGGACGCTAACTTGATAGCGACTGACAGTTGCCAGGAAAGTCGAAACTCTGGGGCTAGCAGAAAATTCGCCGCGAGACAACTTTTCGAATGCCTGGACGCAAGGCTTACTGTCGGTGAGGACAAATGCGGTGTTTGGACTGCACGATGTAAGGGCTGAAGTGTTTGATTGCCGATGCAATACTCAACGCTTCAACTTCACAGGGAAGCCATGCAATCTGGTGCTTCCGTAGTTTGGCGCTGAAGAAACCCGCGAGAAGTGGTTTTTCATTTCTGACAATGTATAGAGTGGCTCCAATTCCGCGTGCTTTGACTGCCCCATCTGTGACGATCCAAAGAGTATCGTCTGGGCGAGGTAATGTAATCGTTTTGCGGTTGGACAAATGTTTTTGACAAGCCTGAAAATGAGCGAGAGTGTCATCGTCCCAATTTATTGTAGTGCTGGAGAGCTGGCCGGCCACAATATTGTCGAGAGGGGCTAAAAGTGAGGCGCTGTTGGGAAGAACTCGGGCAAGGACTTTGTAGGCTCCAATGTAGGCTCCAATGAAAGAACGTAAACTTCCGACGGTAGACGGTACTGAGCACGTACTAAGGGAAGCAACTCTGTGAGGACTTGCACTAAGTGTTCCAGCCTGCCAAAGCCAGCCTAATATTGTAGTTGATTGGGGATTGACAACGGTTTTGTTGGCCGAGAGGTGGAGGTCACATGTCTTGAAAATGTCTAAAACCTCGGTCCAACTTTGTAAAAGTTCATTGTAGTTGTTAGCGCCACAATACAGATCGTCGGCCAGTTTGGCAACATTGCCCTTTTTGAGTAACTCCCCAAGAATGAGAGACATCAATTCTTCGAGAGCTGTCTCAGAACCAGGCATGCCCATTGCGGACTTAGTGTACACACGCACTCCTCGGAATGGGGTAACGACTCCGCAGAACTTCATAGAGTCACGAGAGAGGGGTATCTGATAAAAAGCCTGAGTAAGGTCAGTGGTTATGATATGCTGCCACTGAGCAATTGTGCGTAGGGTAGAGTCGACGTTGGGCATTAGTGCAGGCTGAGGTTTACTATATTTACCAACCTCCCCAAATGCTGTAACTAATCTAAAACTGCCATTGGTTTTTTTAACAAGAAACGAAGGATTGACATATTCTGCGACAATGCCTAGCTCTTCGGGTCGTTTGACTACACCTAACTGCTCAAGTTCATCAAATTTAGCCTGGAGGTCAAGCAATTTATCACGCCCGTATTGGGGAAGTCGGCCCTTTCTTTGAGGTGGGAGAACAGGGCCCATATTGACTACAGCTTCGAAAGGGCCCATTGCACCATTGTAGCATGATATATTGGGGTCAAACACAGTATCATAAGCCTTGTGGATTTCCATGAAACGAATTTTCACACTCTGCGGCATCATATTGTCAGGATCTAGGTTTACACTGGAAGACCATAGGTCGGAGGCTGACGATTTGCTGTTGCACACAAATACATGAGGATGAGTAGAAAGGTCACAAGATGTAGACGTTGATTCTGAGGTATCCGGAGAATAAGTATAGTGAATCTGGGCAAAATGGTGATTTTTTGCAAGCGTTTGTGGACCAGAGGTATTGTTTACTATGAATAATTTCAGGTTGAGGCCACAAGTCTGGAGCAGGAGCAGCATGTTTTCCTTTATCGATGCGTGCCTCTAGGGCATATTCAGTGTCCTCGGTAACATCAGCCGGAAGGTCGAGCTCGAGAAAATCGCCAGGCCACAATGTGGTAGGAGCTGCAGGGGCACGGAGAATGTAAGCTTGGGTGCGCCTGACCACATGAGGTTGGCCGTTGGGTGGAGTGTGAGTGTCATATTTGTAGACGACACCGTTGTTCAGTGTGATCTCATGTCGAGCAGGTCGTAGAGTAATGTCGTTGCATACCATGAATGGAACGCCAGCCAAAATTTCGACATCGAGGTTGTCAATAACAAGTGCTTCTAGTTGGAATGTGAAGCCGTCACGGGATAGATTAATGTTGATCTCACCCTTAACACTTAATGGTGAATGTCCGTCTGCTTGTAAGGCAGTTTGAGTTGAGGGTTTTATCTTGATGTTAAGCTGTTAAGCAACGGTGGAGCGGATCATGTTTGTCTCAGAGCCTGAGTCCACAACAAGACATAGGGGGTGATGACCGTAGAACAGACGAAGTGATGGAGATTTAGTAACTTGTACTCTGCGCGTCCCAGCAGATTCACACGGCAGGTCATGTGATGAGTTGTCCGGTGTAGGTGGAGGGCTGACACGTAAAGACGTATAAAGTTCATTGTCAGGCTCAGCAGTTTCAGTTAGCTCTTCACAAACAGTGTTTCGAGCTCGAGCCATAAACTTCTTGTCTGCTTCAGGTAGATGTTGGCACTGACTTAAAAAGTGATTGTAATCAGATCGACCAGTTTGTTTGCATAGTGGGCAAGATCGGACGGTTGGTCTGCGTTGATTGTGTGGTGGCCGTTTAAAAGGGAGGCTCGTGTTGGTACTGGATCGCATAACTTTGATTTCTTCAGTGGCCTTGAGCTCTTCGAGTGAAGCATCGAGCGCCTGCGAAATTTCTGGCTTGATTGAGGCTAATGTCTGTGAACGTAACTCAGTTCCGTATCGTTGTTTTACTAATTTAGGGAGATCTTTGTGAATGAGTCTGAGCCACTGAAGTAAGAACAACAAGGTTTTCTAACGATGGTGATAGTTCCTCGTCTACGGGTGGCTTTTCTCCATTGTGGGAAATGCCACTGTCTTTACACAGGAGATTGTCTTCTATGAAGGCCATCAGCCGCTGGAAAAGGTCTTCAGGCCGTTCGTCAAGTTCCAGTCTAATGAAATCAAAATCTATAAAGTGGGCCCCAGTTGACTGGAAACCAAAATGTGCCCTAATAATTTGCCAAACTGAATCAAGGGAAGTGGAATTTTTCACAATAGAGTTTCTGGCGATGATTGGGCAGAAATTAGCAACTTGCCCTAACATGAGCTCGAGGTGGGCGACCTTTTGTTCAGCTGTGCGCCGCTTGTTTTCGTCGATTTCACGACCGTCTGGAATGAAGCCACGTAACGGTGAAGTCTTAGTTTTCTTTGTCCATGAAGATCCCTCCAGTAGGAAAGGAGCGAAATTTGGATCTAAGGAAAGTGTATATTGTAGGTTGGATCGCCATGCTTCGAAAGAGGTTACGGTTTCATTGCGAGTGAGGGACCACTGCTTTGGAGCTCTGGATGAAGCCATAACGTGTATCGACAGGAAACACGACAATAGGAAACAAAACAGTTTTGGTGTTGGAAAGTCACGATAGTAATATCGCGATACACAGTCAAATATCTTTCTTGGTCAACAAAGGCGTGAAGTAGATGAGCAACTCTGCCACCACGCCAGTGAGGCTGGATATATATATAACAATTGGATGAATTTGTCCAAACGTAATTTAATGTTGACTTTCGCAATCAGAACGAAAACATAAAGCAAGATTATGATGCAAATGAAACAACACAATAACAGTTCGTACTGGTGCAGTTCGTACCGTATGGCGCTCATACTACAATGATCTTTGTACCGACAGTAAGACACTCTTTTCGGTCACCAATGATCTCTTAGGAAATCGTAAGATTAGTATATTTCCAGAACATACATCAGTATTAGAGTTGGCCAACCGCTTTGGAAATTATTTTATAAATAAGGTGGAGTTGATAGATAAGAGCATTGAAAGTAAAGTTGTTCCCACTTTTGATGACCAGTCTATTAATTCTAGTTGGTCCACGTTTGCACAAGTGAGTGAATCAGAGGTGAAGAAGCTCATCTTCTCAAGTCCTAGCAAAACTAATGGGCTGGACCCCATGCCTACATCTCTGGTAAAAGCATCAATTGATTGTGTATCTCCAGTTGTTGCTAGCATTATTCAGACATCTCTCCAAGAAGGTCATGTACCATCAGACCTTAAATTAACACTGGTATCTCCACTTATCAAGAAACCCTCTCTTGACCCCGATATCTTGAAAAACTATAGGCCCGTTTCAAATTTACCATTTGTAGCGAAAGTTCTAGAAAAGGTGGTCGCTAAACAACTTCAGAACTGCCTCCAAAGTAATAATCTTCTGGAACCATATCAATCGGCTTATCAGCCGAACCACAGTACAGAAACTGCCCTTTTGAGAGTCTGTAATGACGTAATATGTTCATTAGGTCACCGTAAGTCTATTCTATTGGTCTTGTTGGGTCTCTCGGCTGCTTTTGACACGGTAAATCATTCCATGCTGCTGTCGATGTTACGTCAACTGGGAATAGCAGGAACAGTTCTGGAATGGTTTGAATCTTACCTTTAACTGAGAGAGAAACAAATTATATCTATTTTAGAGTCAAAATCAGATAGTAAATCCCTTATACGTGGTGTTCCACAGTGCTAAATTCCTGGCCCCATGTTATTTACATTATATACTGCATCATTAGGCCAAATGTTGAGGGCTGAAGGCATTCCATACTATCTCTATGCCGATGATACTTAGCTGTATGCGTCTTTTAATGCACTTAGTGAGTCTGATTAACTGAATTTAGTAGATATGATGCAAAACTGTGTTAATAAGGTACGAATCGGGATGGCTAGTCATAGGTTGAAAATGAATGACGATAAGACAGAGGTGCTGGTTATATCTCGCACCGAAATTCCTTCTAATTTGCAGATTAAATCTTTAGAAATTGGCAATTCAATGCAAACAGTAGTAAACAGTGCTCGCAACATTGGGGTAGTGTTTGATTCACGTCTTTCGATGGAAGCAAATATTAATGCAATTTTCCAGCGCTGTTTTATGCACATTAGAAATCTTGGACATCTTAGAAATTATTTGAATCAAAAATCATTGGAAAGGCTCGTTCGTGCCTTTATTTCTGCACATTTTGATTTCTGTAATTCACTCCTTATAGACTTGCCGCAATCGCTTATCTCTAAGCTGTAAAAAAATACAAAACACTGCAGCTCGTATTATTACAGGATGCAGACGCTATGATCACATAACCCCACTGCTTCAAAAGCTGCATTGGCTCCCTGTTCAACAACGTATCACTTTCAAAATTCTGGTTTTGGTCTTCAAGTGTATTAATGGATCTGCTCCACAATATCTTCAAGACCTTTTGACTGTCCAGTCATCGAAACGGAATCTCCGCTCATCCGAACAGCTTCGGTTACATGTTCCCTTTTCCCGTTCTACCTTGGTGAACAGCAGGGCCTTTTCCTTCGCAGGTCCACGACTCTGGAACTCATTGCCTACACATATCCAGTCTTCCAGAAGTTTAAACGAGTTTAAAACAAATCTCAAGTCCCACCTTTATCAAGAGGCTTACGAGGTTTGAGCTACTTAGATTTGATCTGTTTGTTTACTTTTATGCGTATAGTAGGGAGCTTGAATGTATTTTTTTTATGTAAAGCGTTTTAGAGCACAACTATGTGGTTTTACGCTATACAAAAACTCCATATTATTATTACTATTATTACTTCGTTAAATGAGCAGCTATATGCCAAAATGGGGATGATATAGCAGTAGGCCTATTTGCGGGAGAAGAAAACGATAATAACAGTAACTACATAAAATATAAAAAGGACAAATTTAAACCAGCCATTTATGCAAGCGATGGTCCAACTCAATTTGATGGCTGACTAATTAAGTACCGTCGCCTCTTTAAGTCATCGCCTAAGAAGTACAGTATTCTAAGTCCATTTTTGTCAAAATTGAGATAATTTTGCACTTGATACATATACCCTCCATGACCTTTTAAAACAAAATTTGGTTGCACCTAAAGCTTTAAAACTGAAATATAATCACTATTTTTGGGGTTCTGTCTCCAAAACCAGAGTAAAAATTAGTAAAAACTGTTCCATGTCCTTTGACCGATGGAATCAACAGTTTAATGACATGTAATCGAGAGTTAACCAATCAGAGTCGCAAGAAGTCATGCCACTAGGGTAGATGTATTCAAACATTTTAAGACTCGTTATTGTAACATAATGCTGAAAGTTTACATTAATTTTGTAGCGCATAAGCGTCCTTTAAGTTTTAATATATTCAAGTAGTTATGTATGCGGCAAGCGACAAATAAAAAGAATCAACACAGTTTGCATTAATCGGATCTGCTGGTTATATGTTATTCTGTTCTGTACCTCACACTTGGAGCCACTCCAAGAAACGACACTTGGTGTCAGAAGTGGGATAAGCGGCTCAGCAGCAGAGAAATTAGGTTTAATAGAGAGAGTCAGTTCAATAAAATTTGAAGACAAATTCAGCGAGTTTCCAGAAATCACCAAAACATCAGGCACTCTTCCAGGAGAATATGTTCTTAAGATTGATCCTTCAGCACAAGGTGTTGTTCATCCTGTCAGAAAACAACCAGCATCTCTAAAACCAAAGATTATTGAAGAGCTACACGAAATGGAAAAAAGACAGTTCATAACAAAAGTGAATGAGCCAACCAAATGGGTCAGCTCCATGCACGGTAGTGTCCCAAATAAAAGGCAAAATTAGAATTTGTATCGGCCCAAAAGACCTTGACAATGCAATTCTACGTGAGCATCACCCTCTGAAGACTGTTGAGGAAGTCCTATCTGACATTCCAGGCGCCAAAGTTTACTCAGTACTCGACGCGAAATCTGGTTTTCTGCAAATCAAACTAGATTTACAGTCATCATATCTTACAACATTTAACACACCGATTGGAAGGTACAGCCCAGCAAACATTTCAGATCGGACCAATATCGGCCCAATATCTGTGCCCATATCGGCCAGATATTGGATGCCGATATCGGCCCGGGCAAAATTTTGCAAAGTGGATGCTATATTGGCCCAATATTGGTTGCCGATATCCCAGCCAGCATAACCACATCGGACCGATATCCTGCCGATGTAGTAAATGATATCGGCCCGGCAGAGGACTGGCAGAGGTCCGCATTGATTTTGCTGCACGGCACAACATCAGCCGACATTGTTTAACAATTTCGGGTCGACATTGTTTAACGATGTCGGGTCGACATTGTTTAACGATGTCGGGCCAACATTGTTTAACGATGTCGGGCCAACATTGTTTAACGATGTCGTGCCGACATATTTTTTAACGATGTCGGGCCGACATATTGTCCAACGATGGCGGGTCGGCATTGTTTACAATGTCAGTCCGACATACAATCAAGGTTGGGCCGGTGTGTTATAAACAGCGGGGTTGACCTTAGCCCGTCCTAATTTTGTAACACTAGGAAGCATATAAATATCGACCTGACAATGTAGACCCCACATAAGTTTGTTTCTCATCACCATGGATTCATCTTCCCAAGCTCACCCGAAGTCTGATACCAAGAGTTGAGAAACCTTCTGTTTGTCCAAGCCACTCTCACACATCCCGGATGAGTAATCCAAGAATAGCAGTTAGAACCTGTCAAGATTTGCATTCAGAAAAACTCATTTTTATTACATGATTTCATTTATTCATAAAAAAAATATTTCCCTTCAGTAACAACGGGGAAAAAATACCCTCCCCGCCCCCCCCCCCCCCCTTATCTCACCAACAGATGCCCAGTGAATACCCCAGGTTTCATACAAATAATCACACAATTAACGTTCAACATTTCAACATTTTTCTCAAAATACTGTATCAATGAGGGTTAAATATCATAACTGTACAGAACAAAAGTAATAAAAACCCAAGTATATGCAATAATAGCAATGACTGCAAGACAAGATATAATTAAATCATTTTTTATGTCTGCGATAAACAAAAACTTGGACATTTTGGGAAGAGTTAAAAAAAATTAAAAATGTGCAATGGATAAACGTCACATCTAGCTAATACTATGCTAAATATCAGTGTATCGGTGGCTTCACTGGGTAAAATAAGAGTTTCACCAATGTTGACAAAAAAGTCAGACATTTAAACCTCGGCTAAACAAGAACAGCGAAAAGCAGAACAAATATTGCTTAGACGAGGGTTAAGTGTCATAGGGTCATAGCTACCGAAGTACAATAGCAATAAAATACATGTATATTAAAAATACCAGCAAAGAATAAAAGATAAAATTAAACCTCCATATTTCCATGTATGAACTAAACAGAAACTTATATAGATATTTTGGAAAGGCTTGAAAAAACCTAAACGTGAGTACTGGATAAAAATTATTTATTTATTTATTGATGTTTGACGTCACTTTCTACAGCCGGGGGCACGTCATTTTGGACAGTTTTACAGGTTGAAGAAGCCGGAGTAACCGCCCTGGACCGGTTCGGTACGCGGTCCATGGATGGACTTCGGTCTGGTCCTTACCGGTTGCCACTGGACCACTTTGAATTAGTTCAGACTTCAGTTCCGGTACTTCCCGGTCCGGTCCACTTTTTACGTTGGGCTAACTATCGCGAATCCACTCCAAACATGAACATTCTATTAGCAACGTCATATCAACGGATTCTGAGGAATGCGGTCATAACAGCCTATTGTCGGCGACGCGCAAGTTGCACCCTGTCTTTGACGGGACCCAACTGAGTATACCCGAGTTCTCGTTTTCTGTGCTGAAAATGACATTTGAATCCAATACCCATGCTTGTTAAAGACTGTTGCGAGGGACCCCTTCCACCGCAATGGTCTTTAACCGTCATGGTGTTTGGGTTCAGATCCAAAGGGGTACTTCTATTCATTTCCGAGTACGCTAGAGATAACACCCTTTCACCACATTTTTAGTCGAGTTGTGACGAAGTCAAACTCGACTTATAGTTTGGTGAATGGCGGGCGGGCGGGTGGGCGGGCGGGCGGGCGAGCGTAAAAAATTGGTTTCCGGATGATAACTTGATAGTGGTTCAACTCACATTCATTAAACTTCATACGTAGGTTGGTCTTGGTGGGAGGAAGAACCCTATTGATTTTGGACATGCTACGTCGAAGGTCAAGGTCACAGTGACCTTGAACATAGTAAATCTTAAACAATTGGTTTCCGGATGATAACTTGATAATGGTTCAACTCACATTCATGAAACTTCATAGGTAGATTGGCCTTGGTGAGGGGAAGAACCCTATTGATTTTGGACTCGCTACGTCAAAGGTCAAGGTCACAGTGACCTTTAACATAGTATATCGCAACAATTGGTTTCCGGATGATAACTTGATAGCGGTTCAACCTAGAGTCATGAAACTTCATAGGTGTGTTGGCCTTGGTGCAAGGAAGAACCCTATTGATCTTGGACTCACCAGGTCAAAGGTCAAGGTCACAGTGACCTTGAACATAGTATATCGCAACAACTGGTTTCCGGATGATAACTTGATAGCGGTTCAACCTAGAGTCATGAAACTTTATAGGTGTGTTGGCCTTGGTGCGAGGAAGAACCCTATTGATCTTGGACTCACCAGGTCAAAGGTCAAGGTCACAGTGACCTTGAACATAGTATATCGCAACAATTGGTTTCCGGATGATAACTTGATAGTGGTTCAACCTAGAGTCATGAAACTTCATAGGTATGTTGGCCTTGGTGCGAGGAAGAACCCTATTGATCTTGGACTCACCAGGTCAAAGGTCAAGGTCACAGTGACCTTGAACATAGTATATCGCAACAATTGGTTTCCGGATGATAACTTGATAGTGGTTCAACCTAGAGCCATGAAACTTTACAGGCGTGTTGGCCTTGGTGCGAGGAAGAACCCTATTGATGTTGGACTCACCAGGTCAAAGGTCAAGGTCACAGTGACCTTGAACATAGTATATCGCAACAATTGGTTTCCGGATGAGAACTTGATAGTGGTTCAACCTAGAGTCATGAAACTTCATAGGTGTGTTGGCCTTGGTGCGAGGAAGAACCCTATTGACCTTGGACTCGCCAGGTCAGACAAACCCACACACACACACACACACACACACACACACACACACACACACACACACACACACACACACACAGAAAGTCTTGTCTACCCTACATACCGAGGTACCCCATTGTTTGTCCTTTGTGTGGACTAACGGTTTCTACCTCGTTTTGCCGATACAGTTCTGGGAAAACAACCGAGGTAAAGGGTTTCTTTTGTCTTTTGTACCTCGGTAAGGCAAAACACGCAAACTCTTTTGTCTAATTACCTCGTCAAGTTGGTAAGACAAACCCACACACACACACACACACACACACACACACACACACACACACACACACACACACACACACACACACACACACACACACACACACACAGAAAGTCTTAAAAAAATTAATTAGTAATTAAACCAGCCGACAAAGGTGGGTCGGTAGTTGTTCTATCTCGGGATAATTATATAAAGGAAGCCATGAGACAACTCAGCAATACTAAACATTATAAGAAAATAGATTCACTTATTTGGCCTAGTAATATCGAAAAATTCAATAAGATCTTAAAATTTCTCCTCGACGAAGGTCACATTACCAAAAAACAATTGAAATATTTAACAGCTAAGCTCAGTGCTCAAACAAGACAATTTTATATCCTACCAAAGATCCACAAGGACCGTTCTTCATGGACGGATGACTTAACTCCACCCGGGAGGCCAATTGTATCAGATTGTAATTCGGAATCTTATGCGATCTCGGAATTAATTGATTATCATCTGAAACCTATAGCAAATAGACATCCGAGCTATCTAAAAAATACACAGGATTTCCTGTCAAAAATTTCGAAATTGAAAATATCGAAAAATGCAATTCTGGCTACTTTGGATATCGACAGTATGTATACGAACATTGATATTGATAAAGGTGTTAAATCAGTTAAAAATGCATTTGAAAAATATCCGGATGCGAAACGCCCGGATGAACAAATTTTGGATCTTTTAGAGCTGAGCTTAAAAGGTAATGACTTTCAATTCAATGGAGAATATTTTCTACAAATAATGGGTTGTCCTATGGGCAAAAGATTCAGTCCTAATTTTGCAAGCATTTATGTAGCGGAATGGGAGGAAAATGCCTTAAGCAAATGTGCAAAGCATCCTCTCGTATATCTCAGGTATTTAGATGACATTTTTATTATTTGGGAACATTCAAAAGAAGATTTTGATGAATTTTTAGAAATTTTGAACAATCACGATCCAAATATTAAATTGAAAGCTACTATCAGTGAAAATTCTGTTGATTTTCTCGATGTGACCGTGTATAAAGGCAAGCAATTTCAGGCATCCGGTCATTTAGATTATAAAGTGTATTTTAAACCAACTGATTCACATCAATTGTTGCACACAAAATCATTTCATCCTCAACATACATTTAAAGGTATCATCAAATCACAACTCATTCGTTTCCACCGCAATTCAAGTGATAAGGTAAATTTCAATGAGGCTTGTTCTACTCTATTTGGCGCCCTCAGATCGAGAGGGTACTCGCTGCGTCTCTTGCGTAGCCTGAAATCCCAAACCCTGAAAAAGCTCGAAAGTCCAGCTGAAACTACCGATTTCGAACCACTGAAGATTGAACACAACAGACCGTTGCAGAATGGTAGTGGCGCGGTATTTAATTGCAAAAAGCCTCGTTGTAGACTGCATACTTTTATGCCTGATCAGAAAGAGGAATTTTCCTCCGAACAAACGAAAAATCATTATCAGATCCGTAACCCCCTCCATTGTGATTCACCAAACATTATTTACCTTATCACTTGTAAGCGATGTCGGAAACAGTATGTTGGTCAAAGTCAAAATCCTTTTCGAGAACGTGCTACTAGACACAAACAGGATATAAAACATAATGCTGATGCCCCAGTAGCACAACATTTTAACCTTCCTGGCCATTCTTTGGACGATTTCGAAATCCATCCTATTGAACAACCACCAATTAAAGACACATTAGAAGAAACGGATGAATTTAGAAAAAAACGTGAAGCTTTTTGGATCAATACGCTTCAAACTCTCTGGCCATTTGGTATGAACATATCAGAGGGCGAATGCGAAAGGAGGTCCATCATTCCTTTCACTTTAACGTACAACAGAATGAATATCGAAATAGCAAAAATGTTAAAAGATGAATTCAATTTTACCAATGCTAAATTAAATGAACCTTTGAATCTTCGACCTGTCATCGCCTATAAGAAAAACAAAAGCTTGCGTAACATCCTTGTAAGGACTAAATTAGAGCCCATCAATGAATAACACCAATTTCTGCCAGTCAGTTTAACCAGTTCCTAAGCTCATCACTTAGTTTAAATCAATTTTGTGTACTTTTTTGTCATGTTTGAAACCAATCAGGATTCAGTAAATGAAAACAATTTTTCGGCGGCATATTAAAAGAAAAAAAACGTTTCAGTATGAAATGTCTGTGCCAGTGCGATTTTTTAACCTCAAACACACACACACACACACACACACACACAGTCTTGTCTACCCTACATACCGAGGTACCCCATTGTTTGTCCTTTGTGTGGACTAACGGTTTCTACCTCGTTTTGCCGATACAGTTCTGGGAAAACAACCGAGGTAAAGGGTTTCTTTTGTCTTTTGTACCTCGGTAAGGCAAAACACGCAAACTCTTTTGTCTAATTACCTCGTCAAGTTGGTAAGACAAACCCACACACACACACACACACACACACACACACACACACACACACACACACACACACACACACACACACACACACACACACACACAGAGTCTTGTCTTCCCTACATACCGAGGTACCCCATTGTTTGTCCTTTGTGTGGACTAACGGTTTCAACCTCGTTTTGCCGGTACAGTTCTGGGAAAACAACCGAGGTACAGGGTTTCTTTTGTCTTTTGTACCTCGGTAAGACGAAACACGCAAACTCTTTTGTCTAGTTACCTCGTCAAGTTGGTTTACATTAATTTTGTAGCGCATAAGCGTCCTTTAAGTTTTAATATATTCAAGTAGTTATGTATGCGGCAAGCGACAAATAAAAAGAATCAACACAGTTTGCGTTAATCAGATCTGCTGGTTATATGTTATTCTGTTCTGCACCTCACACTTGGAGCCACACCAAGAAACGACACTGTTATATCTAATTTCCTTCACCATTGTTTGCTATTTTGTTGCAGCCACCAGTAAAGAGTTTAATTTGAAAGTTTGGGTAGTTTCAAATGCATAATATTATTAATACACTAAATCCTTTTTCGACAAAATGGAAATAGAACACCTCATTTCAAAAACCAGATCAAGATTTGGCTACTTTTGAATGGTGAATACTGTCAGAATAGCAATTGAAATAAAGCTCTCGGAGAACCCCATTGGTACGTTTAAGACAATTACACCACCTTAAAAGTACGAATAACAGTTACATTGAGGTTTTGTAGCAAAACGTAAATGTATGTTGCTAGAATATGATTTAATTTAACCTAAATTTACCCATTGTTATCCGTTTGCATCAATTACGTTAATGAATAAGCTGACGCCTGGCATCATTGTACAGATAAGATAAATACACAAAGTGATCCTAACACACTGGACAATCTAAACTAAGTTTTTGCGTTAAACTCCAAACAGTTTAGACAATTTGTTCTTATGTTGACAGAACCATGTCCATGTATCAATTCTTGGAATCTTACGTATGCGACCCATCCAAGAAATGACACCAGGGATTACAGGTCATTTCCAAGTCACAAGGGCACTTTGCCGCAGCTATCTAAATTTTGACGGTCGATCAAAATAGCATCTAGGATATAAACAACATGTATGAAGTTTGAATCATTTGGTTAAGCTTTATCTAACAGAATTAAGAAAACCTCATAATTGTTGTAAATTTAGTTGATCGCTGACCAGCGATTTTGCAGACAGCTGATTCTCTAAATACAAATATTAGGGAGTGATTCGTTTACACGGTTTTGTTACTTTTTGGGGACAAAGGTCAATAAAATCATTTATAATTCATAAGGTAGTTTTGAAAGTAGAAACAATTGGATTGATCGCCCAAATTTCGATAGAAACAGTAAATTATCCCTTTAACACATAAACAGACACTCTACAACACACACACACCACACACACACACACACACACACACAGTCTTGTCTACCCTACATACCGAGGTACCCCATTGTTTGTCCTTTGTGTGGACTAACGGTTTCAACCTCGTTTTGCCGGTACAGTTCTGGGAAAACAACAGAGGTAAAGGGTTTCTTTTGTCTTTTGTACCTCGGTAAGGCGAAACACGCAAACTCTTTTGTCTAGTTACCTCGTCAAGTTGGTAAGACAAACGCACCCTCACACACACACACACACATACACACACACACACGCACACACACACAGTCTTGTCTTCCCTACATACCGAGGTACCCCATTGTTTGTCCTTTGTGTGGACTAACGGTTTCTACCTCGTTTTGCCGGTACAGTTCTGGGAAAACAACCGAGGTAAAGGGTTTCTTTTGTCTTTTGTACCTCGGTAAGGCGGAACACGCAAACTCTTTTGTCTAGTTACCTCGTCAAGTTGGTAAGACAAACCCACACACACACACACACACACACACACACACACACACACACACACACACACACACACACACACACACACAGAGTCTTGTCTACCCTACATACCGAGGTACCCCATTGTTTGTCCTTTGTGTGGACTAACGGTTTCTACCTCGTTTTGCCGATTACAGTTCTGGGAAAACAACCGAGGTAAAGGGTTTCTTTTGTCTTTTGTACCTCGGTAAGGCAAAACACGCAAACTCTTTTGTCTAATTACCTCGTCAAGTTGGTAAGACAAACCCACACACACACACACACACACACACACACACACACACACACACACACACACACACACACACACACACACACACACACACACACACACACACAGACACACACACACACACACAATTAATTAGTAATTAAACCAGCCGACAAAGGTGGGTCGGTAGTTGTTCTATCTCGGGATAATTATATAAAGGAAGCCATGAGACAACTCAGCAATACAAAACATTATAAGAAAATAGATTCACTTATTTGGCCTAGTAATATCGAAAAATTCAATAAGATCTTAAAATTTCTCCTCGACGAAGGTCACATTACCAAAAAACAATTGAAATATTTAACGGCTAAGCTCAGTGCTCAAACAAGACAATTTTATATCCTACCAAAGATCCACAAAGACCGTTCTTCATGGACGGATGACTTAACTCCACCCGGGAGGCCAATTGTATCAGATTGTAATTCGGAATCTTATGCGATCTCGGAATTAATTGATTATCATCTGAAACCTATAGCAAATAGACATCCGAGCTATCTAAAAAATACACAGGATTTCCCGTCAAAAATTTCGAAATTGAAAATATCGAAAAATGCAATTCTGGCTACTTTGGATATCGACAGTATGTATACGAACATTGATATTGATAAAGGTGTTAAATCAGTTAAAAATGCATTTGAAAAATATCCGGATGCGAAACGCCCGGATGAACAAATTTTGGATCTTTTAGAGCTGAGCTTAAAAGGTAATGACTTTCAATTCAATGGAGAATATTTTCTACAAATAATGGGTTGTCCTATGGGCAAAAGATTCAGTCCTAATTTTGCAAGCATTTATGTAGCGGAATGGGAGGAAAATGCCTTAAGCAAATGTGCAAAGCATCCTCTCGTATATCTCAGGTATTTAGATGACATTTTTATTATTTGGGAACATTCAAAAGAAGATTTTGATGAATTTTTAGAAATTTTGAACAATCACGATCCAAATATTAAATTGAAAGCTACTATCAGTGAAAATTCTGTTGATTTTCTCGATGTGACCGTGTACAAAGGCAAGCAATTTCAGGCGTCCGGTCATTTAGATTATAAAGTGTATTTTAAACCAACTGATTCACATCAATTGTTGCACACAAAATCATTTCATCCTCAACATACATTTAAAGGTATCATCAAATCACAACTCATTCGTTTCCACCGCAATTCAAGTGATAAGGTAAATTTCAATGAGGCTTGTTCCACTCTATTTGGCGCCCTCAGATCGAGAGGGTACTCGCTGCGCCTTCTGCGTAGCCTGAAATCCCAAACCCTGAAAAAGCTCGAAAGTCCAGCTGAAACTACCGATTTCGAACCACTGAAGATTGAACACAACAGACCGTTGCAAAATAGTAGTGGCGCGGTATTTAATTGCAAAAAGCCTCGTTGTAGACTGCATACTTTTATGCCTGATCAGAAAGAGGAATTTTCCTCCGAACAAACGAAAAATCATTATCAGATCCGTAACCCCCTCCATTGTGATTCACCAAACATTATTTACCTTATCACTTGTAAGCGATGTCGGAAACAGTATGTTGGTCAAAGTCAAAATCCTTTCCGAGAACGTGCTACTAGACACAAACAGGATATAAAACATAATGCTGATGCCCCAGTAGCACAACATTTTAACCTTCCTGGCCATTCTTTGGACGATTTCGAAATCCATCCTATTGAACAACCACCAATTAAAGACATATTAGAAGAAACGGATGAATTTAGAAAAAAACGTGAAGCTTTTTGGATCAATACGCTTCAAACTCTCTGGCCATTTGGTATGAACATATCAGAGGGCGAATGCGAAAGGAGGTCCATCATTCCTTTCACTTTAACGTACAACAGAATGAATATCGAAATAGCAAAAATGTTAAAAGATGAATTCAATTTTACCAATGCTAAATTAAATGAACCTTTGAATCTTCGACCTGTCATCGCCTATAAGAAAAACAAAAGCTTGCGTAACATCCTTGTAAGGACTAAATTAGAGCCCATCAATGAATAACACCAATTTCTGCCAGTCAGTTTAACCAGTTCCTAAGCTCATCACTTAGTTTAAATCAATTTTGTGTACTTTTTTGTCATGTTTGAAACCAATCAGGGTTCAGTAAATGAAAACAATTTTTCGGCGGCATATTAAAAGAAAAAAACGTTTCAGTATGAAATGTCTGTGCCAGTGCGATTTTTTAACCTCAAACACACACAGGCGAGTGCCAGAGTTCATATATGCCCAAAAACAAAATAGGTTCTAATTTCAATCATGTGTATGTATTTCCTAAATAAAATTATTATTTATATATTTATTTATTGATTATTTTAAATTTTTTATTAATTTTTATTTATTTATTTATTTATTTATTTATTTATTTATTTATTTATTTATTTATTTATTTGGTTGATTCATTTATTTAAATTATTATTTTTATTTTAATTTTAATTTTTCATACCTTTCACACAATGTAGAGGTTCAGAAGGTAAAACACACAATTTCTACGTGGTGTAAAATATTTTCCGTCATAAACCTCCGTCGGGGGATTTTCATTCCAACTGATAACATTCGTGCGGCATCATGATCTTTGACGTTATTTTTTCATTTATTTCTTTAGTCTCAATATATTTTATCAAACCATTTTTTTCATATTATTTTCACATACTTCTGAAGCCAGTAAAGCAAACCGCTCCCGATTGGTTTTACTTAAACCAATAGGGCTTCATGGGGTCAGTAAAGCAAACCACTCACTGACTGATTAAAATTCAATGGAAGCCAATCAATAGAGCTTCATCTAATTTGTTGGGACGACACAAACCGAGTTGTGAAAAACAAACTTGGGACATCTCAGATTGAAAAGAATTAATTAGATGAGTGACATTTGTCAGCTTGTTACCGAGTTTAATTATATACTGAGCTGTGAAAAACACCCCCAGCCCACATATGGATATATACCATGCATGCCCTCCCAAAGTTGGATTCATTTTCCTCAAAGTCTCTTTGAAAAAGCCAAACCAAGCGAAACGCGTCGAGACAGACGGATTATTTTGTACCTTTGCTGAAGACTGCAACCAATCCAGGTATCTTCTTTAATAGGTAATATCTAATTTTCCAATTTTATTTATTTCATCACTTTTATATTTTATTTATACTTAATTCAACTACTTTCTTTAAGAATGGCAAGAAAAGGGCAGAGGCATCTGAGGCAGAGAGTTGCCCAGTCCGGAACTGGCCAGGAACAATCGTTCCAGGCTTATTCTAGGCTGGTCAAGGCTTTGTTTCAGGTGCTTCAATGTTTGCACCACATTGGGCTATTAGAGCACCATTTGGCAAATCGGGATTTCCCGAAACAGCTGGAGAAGAAAGTAGATGAGTTAGGTGGCTTTCTAAAGCCAGCTCTTCCCACCCCACACATTTTTTCTGTTTTTCGACAGATTAGTGTGGGATGGGCCAATCAAACGTTAAATGCTTTAGTTGAGCATTATAAGGTAAATTTAAACCAGTTGAAGTCTAAGATAACTTTGGCTATGCGACCACCTCCTGGACTCGAAAAAATAGACTTCAACAGCGCTTCGGCGCGTGCCTTGATCTGGGCTAAAAAGAACTTTAAAAATAAGTTGACAGATAAGACTATTTCGGCCTATGAGTCTTACATTTCGGAACTTCGCCCAGCGTCTGGAGTAAGGAACAATACGGGAGGGAGCAAGCAAACTCCGGCCCGTGTTGTCCCTCTACCCCAACGCGAAAAGCAAAATAAGAAAAGATCAAGGCAAAGCACTTCTCCCTCTTCTTTTCCTTCTACTTCTTCTTTCTCTCAGAGTAAGCGCCTCAATTTGCAAACATCTCCGGTCCATATTGTGACTGAAGATGCTCGCAAATTGAGTAACGCTGTCTCGCCTCGTCTTGCTCCTCTACCTCCTACTCCTCCTCAGCCTTTCTTCTCTGGTTCTCCTAGTGCTCTCACTAGAACTCCTCCTCCTTCTATTTCTTCTCCTGCTTCTGTTTCCTCTCCTGCTTCTGTTTCTTCTGCCCCTTCTCCTGCCTCTAGTGTGGTTCAACCAGGTATATCGTACTCAGAGAAAGTCAAATCACCGAGCCGCAACTCGGGCCGCTCATTTGATTCTAAATTCTCCCAGTTTCGGCATAAAAGCGGAGTTAATTTTGACAAAAGGAATTGGCGCCTCCCCGATGTTTGTAAAAACATCCTTATGATTGGAAGTTCAAATTTAGGACGCATTGATCGAAATCCCCATCCGGACATCCAGGTGGAGTGTTACCCCGGCGCCAAATTCAATCGTCTGCGCTCTATGTTTAAAGGGCACAGGGGCCAGTCCAGTCCCCAAAAAATATTATTAAATATTGGCGTGAATTCTCGAAACGATAATTCTGATCTCGTAGTTAAGCAGTTGCGGAATATGCTTAGCGATATCAGGGTCAAGTTTAGATCAGCAAAAATTTATTTCGCTGAACTAAACTTTTCGCAAAAACTCCCTCAGGCTGAGAGGAGAACCCTGAGCATCATCAACGAAACCATTCGGAAAGTGAAGGACGTTAACGTGATACCAAAAATTGATGACGCGAAGTTTGATGTTGCTCAGGATTTAATCCATTGGACCACGAGAACCGCCAATATTATGTACGATCACTGGTTGAACCACCTAAATTTAAACTAAGTAAAGGCAAAGGTAACAGCCGCCTAACAGATGTGGGAT
This sequence comes from Pictodentalium vernedei, assembly GCA_031216915.1. Classification (NCBI taxonomy): domain Eukaryota; kingdom Metazoa; phylum Mollusca; class Scaphopoda; order Dentaliida; family Dentaliidae; genus Pictodentalium; species Pictodentalium vernedei. The sequence continues at coordinate 234,461,707 of CM062296.1, forward strand.
TAGGAACTAATGTGGTTAACCTGTCTGGCACCAATGACCTAACAACCCAAGAGAAATCTCTTTTAGATCGCGGTTTAACTTTTGTACCAACACCCAAGCCTAAAACTGATAACCAAACAAATTTACCATCATACAACTGTAATTTTCTTAGGCAAATGAAATTATCAGACCGCTTTAGAAACTCCAGCGGTCGGAAACTTCCTTTTACAGAATCATCTGGTTGGTCACCTCCAGATAGTGAAGTAGATCCCGAAATTATTGAGGCTAGCAAACGAATCATCAAAAAGGTGTTCAGCATGAACATACTCTCCGATAAAGACAATTTAACAGCTGGTGAACGGAGAGCCCTCACGAAACTTCGAAAAAATAAGAAATTAGTAATTAAACCAGCCGACAAAGGTGGGTCGGTAGTTGTTCTATCTCGGGATAATTATATAAAGGAAGCCATGAGACAACTCAGCAATACTAAACATTATAAGAAAATAGATTCACTTATTTGGCCTAGTAATATCGAAAAATTCAATAAGATCTTAAAATTTCTCCTCGATGAAGGTCACATTACCAAAAAACAATTGAAATATTTAACAGCTAAGCTCAGTGCTCAAACAAGACAATTTTATATCCTACCAAAGATCCACAAGGACCGTTCTTCATGGACGGATGACTTAACTCCACCCGGGAGGCCAATTGTATCAGATTGTAATTCGGAATCTTATGCGATCTCGGAATTAATTGATTATCATCTTAAACCTATAGCAAATAGACATCCGAGTTATCTAAAAAACACACAGGATTTCCTGTCACAAATTTCGAAAATTAAAATATCAAAAAATGCAATTCTGGCTACTTTGGATATCGACAGTATGTATACGAACATTGATATTGATAAAGGTGTTAAATCAGTTAAAAATGCATTTGAAAAATATCCGGATGCGAAACGCCCGGATGAACAAATTTTGGATCTTTTAGAGCTGAGCTTAAAAGGTAATGACTTTCAATTCAATGGAGAATATTTTCTACAAATAATGGGTTGTCCTATGGGTAAAAGATTCAGTCCTAATTTTGCAAGCATTTATGTAGCGGAATGGGAGGAAAATGCCTTAAGCAAATGTGCAAAGCATCCTCTCGTATATCTCAGATATTTAGATGACATTTTTATTATTTGGGAACATTCAAAAGAAGATTTTGATGAATTTTTAGAAATTTTGAACAATCACGATCCAAATATTAAATTGAAAGCTACTATCAGTGAAAATTCTGTTGATTTTCTCGATGTGACCGTGTATAAAGGCAAGCAATTTCAGGCGTCCGGTCATTTAGATTATAAAGTATATTTCAAACCAACTGATTCACATCAATTGTTGCACACAAAATTATTTCATCCTCAACATACATTTAAAGGTATCATCAAATCACAGCTCAATCGTTTCCACCGCAATTCAAGTGATAAGGTAAATTTCAATGAGGCTTGTTCTACTCTATTTGGCGCCCTCAGATCGAGAGGGTACTCGCTGCGCCTTTTGCGTAGCCTGAAATCCCAAACCCTGAAAAAGCTCGAAAGTCCAGCTGAAACTACCGACTTCGAACCACTGAAGATTGAACACAACAGACCGTTGCAAAATAGTAGTGGCGCGGTATTTAATTGCAAAAAGCCTCGTTGTAGACTGCATACTTTTATGCCTGATCAGAAAGAAGAATTTTCCTCCGAACAAACGAAAAATCATTATCAGATCCGTAACCCCCTCCATTGTGATTCACCAAACATTATTTACCTTATCACTTGTAAGCGATGTCGGAAACAGTATGTTGGTCAAAGTCAAAATCCTTTCCGAGAACGTGCTACTAGACACAAACAGGATATAAAACATAATGCTGATGCCCCAGTAGCACAACATTTTAACCTTCCTGGCCATTCTTTGGACGATTTCGAAATCCACCCAATTGAACAACCACCAATGAAAGACACATTAGAAGAAACGGATGAATTTAGAAAAAAACGTGAAGCTTTTTGGATCAATACGCTTCAAACCCTCTGGCCATTTGGTATGAACATATCAGAGGGCGAATGCGAAAGGAGGGCCATCATTCCTTTCACTTTAACGTACAACAGAATGAATATCGAAATAGCAAAAATGTTAAAAGATGAATTCAATTTTACCAATGCTAAATTAAATGAACCTTTGAATCTTCGACCTGTCATCGCCTATAAGAAAAACAAAAGCTTGCGTAACATCCTTGTAAGGACTAAATTAGAGCCCATCAATGAATAACATCAATTATTGCCAGTCAGTTTAACCAGTTCCTAAGCTCATCACTTAATTTAAATCAATTTTGTGTAACTTTTTGTCATGTTTGAAACCCATCAGGGTTCAGTAAATGAAAACAATTTTTCGGCGGCATATTAAAAGAAAAAAACGTTTCAGTATGAAATGTCTGTGCCAGTGCGATTTTTTAACCTCAAACACACACAGAGTCTTGTCTACCCTACATACCGAGGTACCCCATTGTTTGTCCTTTGTGTGGACTAACGGTTTCTACCTCGTTTTGCCGATACAGTTCTGGGAAAACAACGGAGGTAAAGGGTTTCTTTTGTCTTTTGTACCTCGGTAAGGCAAAACACGCAAACTCTTTTGTCTAATTACCTCGTCAAGTTGGTAAGACAAACCCACACACACACACACACACACACACACACACACACACACACACACACACACACACACACACACACACACACACACACACACACACACACAGAGTCTTGTCTTCCCTACATACCGAGGTACCCCATTGTTTGTCCTTTGTGTGGACTAACGGTTTCAACCTCGTTTTGCCGGTACAGTTCTGGGAAAACAACCGAGGTACAGGGTTTCTTTTGTCTTTTGTACCTCGGTAAGACGAAACACGCAAACTCTTTTGTCTAGTTACCTCGTCAAGTTGGTAAGACAAACCCACACACACACACACACACACACAGAGTCTTGTTTACCCTACATACCGAGGTACCCCATTGTTTGTCCTTTGTGTGGACTAACGGTTTCTACCTCGTTTTGCCGGTACAGTTCTGGGAAAACCACCGAGGTAAAGGGTTTCTTTTGTCTTTTGTACCTCGGTAAGGCGAAACACGCAAACTCTTTTGTCTAGTTACCTCGTCAAGTTGGTAAGACAAACCCACACACACACACACACACACCTATATTTTGGGGGGACCTACTACCCCGTCGTTTCTGACCTATACAAACGGGGTTCTTTTCAACTTTTTACTCTTTAATGCAAGACGCGTCATTTTTTTCACGAGGACATCTAAAATGTCGGTTATCAAGTTTGTATAGGAAATTAAGCCTTGTTTTAGTTGGTTTTCAAGTTACATGAAATCGCTGCTCCTCCGTTTTGTCCTATTCAATTGTGGACTCCAAAAATACACAGGTGTATATCCCACTTTGAACGTATGAGCCCAAACGGGTACATCGTGGAACGCCTCAGTTTCTAATTTTTTAAATGTATTTGAAGTAACCTGAGATCACGGGAGTTTCAGAATGCCGCTTTTTGAACCAAAATTATTTTATTTTACTGTAGCATGCTATGATGTCATTTTTGTACAATTTAATTAATTCGCTTTGCCGCCTTTCCAGCATTCAATTATTAAACAATAACTGCTGGTCAGACTAAAACTAAAATCAGCAAAAAAAATCACTTTTCTAACCGGTCAGGCTGATTGAGAGTGAAATTTATTGTTGCGTAAAAGTTTCAGTTTCCATTCTTCAATTTTCACAAGCACACGAGGGGAGGTAATTGGATAAGTTAATCAAGGGGGATAATTGTAAAAAAAAAGAGAAAAAAATCGTGACCGATTGAACTTGCGAAAGACATCAAATGATCTATCTGTGGATCATCTTCCTTATGAAAACTTCATAATAATAGTTTGTGCAGAGGCGTTCATAGAGGTTATCTTGAAAAGAGAAGTGAAATGAAATGCACATTCAAAATTTGGAAAAAAGAAAAAAAAATACAATTAAATGTCTTCGTTGGGAAGGCTCAACCTATCAAATGGAGACAAACACATACACAATAAGAGACCGTTCATTTGGGAACATCACGAGTTTGTCATTTATCTTGAATGGAGAGGCGAAATATTACGTACATTCAAAATTTTGAAAAGAAAAAAGAACGATTCGCCTTTGTTCGTTTGAATCTGTCCAGTGAGTAAGTTTGTAGGCCTATGACAAATTTATGTGGAGAAAGCTGAACCCGTCACTGAACAGCTCAGCCGTGGCCTTCTACCAGAAAGGGCTGTCTTCACCGACACCGCAAAATCACTGAAAATCGGAAGCCTAAAAAAAATTAGGGAACGAGAAGGTGAACCAACAGGCAGATTAACAGATCAGCTGTGGCCTCCTACCACAAAGGGCTGTCTTCACCGACTCAGCTTAAATCACTAAAAATCGGAAATCCCAAAAATAAAATCGCAAACGAGAAAGTGAATATAAAGGCAGATCAACACCTCAGCTGTGGCCTTCTACCAGAAAGGGCTGTCTTCTCCGACTCAGTTAAATGTTTTGTTGTTTTTTTATTTTATTTTATTTATTATATTTTATTCGAGACTAAAATTTTCTGCCTTCTTCTTTTTAGCAGGTACACAGAGATGCTTTCTTTTTGATCGCCAGTATCCCAATAAACTCTATGACAACTATAATCGTTATGGATAAGAATAACCGCGACGGACTACAAACATCCTTCGCTCTCTGCCTAGAAGTGGCCACCAACATCAAATGAGGCGAGCGTTGGTCCTGCGCCCCACCTTCACCCCTTTTTCGTAAGCGACTGAAGAGCGCATTTTTGACCCAGCCAAATAAGTTTCAATGCAGGCCCGCCCCCGAACCAGGGAAGTTCGGGTCTTTCTTTGGATGATTCCCGAAAGGGGCCGTTGTTTTCTTCCACGATCGAACGATGACATCAAGTGCGATCCTGAAATCCGACACAGCTTCAACTACCACGAACCGCCCGAGGCAGATTATACTTGCCAATGATGGCCATCTACCCCATCTAACTACACTTATAAGTGGCAGACTTCACTTGCCCGAAAATCACCATCAAAGTGCCCCGGGGAGAGGTAGCACCTTTGTGAGAGGAGCCCTCCTCCCTCTCACTCTGGTCCTCACCCGAGGGTAGATTCAACTACCATCAAAAGACAACCCAACAACATCATTTGACCATCTCACCAGAGACACCTGCCGAGTACCCGATCCTTTTCCACCTTCACCACGCCCAGACATGCAATTTCCAAAATCTTCAACTTTTAAAGAGGGTCGAAAGGGGCTTGCCCCACAACGTCCCTGCGCGCCTTCGACGCGCGAAACCATTCAACCTCCCTCATTCGATGCATGCATGTCAGACGCCGCTGAGTACCTTAACACTTTCCCCCTTTACCATGGCCAGACCAAACAAACCGAATCACACACAGTTAAAGAGGGTCGAAAGGGGCTTGCCTCACAGCGTCCCTGCTCGCCTTTGGCGCGCGAAACCATTTCATTTCTCCCTCTTTTAAGGTTAAATATAACGCAGGTAATTACTTCAAATAATATTTAATTCTTTTTAAAGCTAAATAATCGAAGTCTTCGAAGAAAAAAAAATAGTATCATGCTATATCAGAAACTTTTAACTACTTTCCGGCTAAACCTGAACAGGCAGAAGTTCTGAGTGTATATATATTCTCCATGTATTGCACGTACTTCCACTTGTATAATAAGTGAAAAGAACACCGGTATATATAAAAGTTGGGCAACACAAGAAAACACAGGAACCGAATGAACCAACCACAAGGGTTAGTCCAATGCTAGGTGCTGAATCAACCAGACCTGTGCCGAATCGTCCAGGTGCCGATTCATCTGCATCCAATCATTCTATAACCTCAATTAATTATATTACCCCATGCGTGGTATAATGCAATTGAGGTTAAAGTATGATTTTTAAACTGAAAGGGGGTATTTTTGTAACTGTATTTTTAAACACTTGAAATATTCTTCATAGCCCCCCCCCCCCCCGGGGGGGGGGGGTGACTGGAGAATACATAATACTGAATGGTCAATTGTTAAAAAATGATAGAGTATGTCTGATATCCATCATGGTACTTTGACGAAAACATTGTGTTAAACCTGCTAAGCTGTAGAAATATTCTTTCTTTTAGAATAAATTTTATGCGATTCATTATATCTATACACTAAGTTTATTAAAATATACAATGACTGTTTAAGTCGTTTGGTGGGTCAAGTTTTCGAGAAAAGTGTTCTTTGTCCAGAAACAGTATGTTTCTAAACAAACTAAGAGGGGTTCTGGGGGTTTTGTGCATTCTGTGCGGTTCTGGTATTTAGGAGAACGTCAAAAACCATCATTCCCCGTTTGGCATCAAATGGCATAGAAAATTTCATTATTCTACGCCAAGGATATACAAATGCCAGATGCCCAAATCTTTGACCCTCGACGTCTTGTGTTCGTAATTTAGAAGGCTGGGTTAAGAGCGACGACCGAATTAACAAACACTGAGTAAAGGCATGTTTTGCGCTACGCAACGCATTTTAAATCCTGTTAATCATCAAAATTCTCATGAGAAGCGGATAAAATTTTACACCTGTGTAAAATATACCAGTACACGTACACCCTCTACCCCCTTTAAACTGTAACTTATATTTCCCCGGGAGCGCGGTGGCTCAGTAGGTTGATGTGCAGGCTGCAAGCCGAGAGGTTCTCGGTTCGAATCCCACCTGCGGCAACCGCTCAGTGCTCAAACAAGACAATTTTATATCCTACCAAAGATCCACAAAGACAGTTCTTCATGGACGGATGACTTAACTCCACCCGGGAGGCCAATTGTATCAGATTGTAATTCGGAATCTTATGCGATCTCGGAATTAATTGATTATCATCTGAAACCTATAGCAAATAGACATCCGAGCTATCTAAAAAATACACAGGATTTCCTGTCAAAAATTTCGAAATTGAAAATATCGAAAAATGCAATTCTGGCTACTTTGGATATCGACAGTATGTATACGAACATTGATATTGATAAAGGTGTTAAATCAGTTAAAAATGCATTTGAAAAATATCCGGATGCGAAACGCCCGGATGAACAAATTTTGGATCTTTTAGAGCTGAGCTTAAAAGGTAATGACTTTCAATTCAATGGAGAATATTTTCTACAAATAATGGGTTGTCCTATGGGCAAAAGATTCAGTCCTAATTTTGCAAGCATTTATGTAGCGGAATGGGAGGAAAATGCCTTAAGCAAATGTGCAAAGCATCCTCTCGTATATCTCAGGTATTTAGATGACATTTTTATTATTTGGGAACATTCAAAAGAAGATTTTGATGAATTTTTAGAAATTTTGAACAATCACGATCCAAATATTAAATTGAAAGCTACTATCAGTGAAAATTCTGTTGATTTTCTCGATGTGACCGTGTACAAAGGCAAGCAATTTCAGGCGTCCGGTCATTTAGATTATAAAGTGTATTTTAAACCAACTGATTCACATCAATTGTTGCACACAAAATCATTTCATCCTCAACATACATTTAAAGGTATCATCAAATCACAACTCATTCGTTTCCACCGCAATTCAAGTGAAAAGGTAAATTTCAATGAGGCTTGTTCCACTCTATTTGGCGCCCTCAGATCGAGAGGGTACTCGCTGCGCCTTCTGCGTAGCCTGAAATCCCAAACCCTGAAAAAGCTCGAAAGTCCAGCTGAAACTACCGATTTCGAACCACTGAAGATTGAACACAACAGACCGTTGCAAAATAGTAGTGGCGCGGTATTTAATTGCAAAAAGCCTCGTTGTAGACTGCATACTTTTATGCCTGATCAGAAAGAGGAATTTTCCTCTGAACAAACGAAAAATCATTATCAGATCCGTAACCCCCTCCATTGTGATTCACCAAACATTATTTACCTTATCACTTGTAAGCGATGTCGGAAACAGTATGTTGGTCAAAGTCAAAATCCTTTCCGAGAACGTGCTACTAGACACAAACAAGATATAAAACATAATGCTGATGCCCCAGTAGCACAACATTTTAACCTTCCTGGCCATTCTTTGGACGATTTCGAAATCCATCCTATTGAACAACCACCAATTAAAGACATATTAGAAGAAACGGATGAATTTAGAAAAAAACGTGAAGCTTTTTGGATCAATACGCTTCAAACTCTCTGGCCATTTGGTATGAACATATCAGAGGGCGAATGCGAAAGGAGGTCCATCATTCCTTTCACTTTAACGTACAACAGAATGAATATCGAAATAGCAAAAATGTTAAAAGATGAATTCAATTTTACCAATGCTAAATTAAATGAACCTTTGAATCTTCGACCTGTCATCGCCTATAAGAAAAACAAAAGCTTGCGTAACATCCTTGTAAGGACTAAATTAGAGCCCATCAATGAATAACACCAATTTCTGCCAGTCAGTTTAACCAGTTCCTAAGCTCATCACTTAGTTTAAATCAATTTTGTGTACTTTTTTGTCATGTTTGAAACCAATCAGGGTTCAGTAAATGAAAACAATTTTTCGGCGGCATATTAAAAGAAAAAAACGTTTCAGTATGAAATGTCTGTGCCAGTGCGATTTTTTAACCTCAAACACACACAGGCGAGTGCCAGAGTTCATATATGCCCAAAAACAAAATAGGTTCTAATTTCAATCATGTGTATGTATTTCCTAAATAAAATTATTATTTATATATTTATTTATTGATTATTTTAAATTTTTTATTAATTTTTATTTTATTTATTTATTTATTTATTTATTTATTTATTTATTTATTTATTTATTTATTTGGTTGATTCATTTATTCAAATTATTATTTTTATTTTAATTTTAATTTTTCATACCTTTCACACAATGTAGAGGTTCAGAAGGTAAAACACACAATTTCTACGTGGTGTAAAATATTTTCCGTCATAAACCTCCGTCGGGGGATTTTCATTCCAACTGATAACATTCGTGCGGCATCATGATCTTTGACGTTATTTTTTCATTTATTTCTTTAGTCTCAATATATTTTATCAAACCATTTTTTTCATATTATTTTCACATACTTCTGAAGCCAGTAAAGCAAACCGCTCCCGATTGGTTTTACTTAAACCAATAGGGCTTCATGGGGTCAGTAAAGCAAACCACTCACTGACTGATTAAAATTCAATGGAAGCCAATCAATAGAGCTTCATCTAATTTGTTGGGACGACACAAACCGAGTTGTGAAAAACAAACTTGGGACATCTCAGATTGAAAAGAATTAATTAGATGAGTGACATTTGTCAGCTTGTTACCGAGTTTAATTATATACTGAGCTGTGAAAAACACCCCCAGCCCACATATGGATATATACCATGCATGCCCTCCCAAAGTTGGATTCATTTTCCTCAAAGTCTCTTTGAAAAAGCCAAACCAAGCGAAACGCGTCGAGACAGACGGATTATTTTGTACCTTTGCTGAAGACTGCAACCAATCCAGGTATCTTCTTTAATAGGTAATATCTAATTTTCCAATTTTATTTATTTCATCACTTTTATATTTTATTTATACTTAATTCAACTACTTTCTTTAAGAATGGCAAGAAAAGGGCAGAGGCATCTGAGGCAGAGAGTTGCCCAGTCCGGAACTGGCCAGGAACAATCGTTCCAGGCTTATTCTAGGCTGGTCAAGGCTTTGTTTCAGGTGCTTCAATGTTTGCACCACATTGGGCTATTAGAGCACCATTTGGCAAATCTGGATTTCCCGCAACAGCTGGAGAAGAAAGTAGATGAGTTAGGTGGCTTTCTAAAGCCAGCTCTTCCCACCCCACACATTTTTTCTGTTTTTCGACAGATTAGTGTGGGATGGGCCAATCAAACGTTAAATGCTTTAGTTGAGCATTATAAGGTAAATTTAAACCAGTTGAAGTCTAAGATAACTTTGGCTATGCGACCACCTCCTGGACTCGAAAAAATAGACTTCAACAGCGCTTCGGCGCGTGCCTTGATCTGGGCTAAAAAGAACTTTAAAAATAAGTTGACAGATAAGACTATTTCGGCCTATGAGTCTTACATTTCGGAACTTCGCCCAGCGTCTGGAGTAAGGAACAATACGGGAGGGAGCAAGCAAACTCCGGCCCGTGTTGTCCCTCTACCCCAACGCGAAAAGCAAAATAAGAAAAGATCAAGGCAAAGCACTTCTCCCTCTTCTTTTCCTTCTACTTCTTCTTTCTCTCAGAGTAAGCGCCTCAATTTGCAAACATCTCCGGTCCATATTGTGACTGAAGATGCTCGCAAATTGAGTAACGCTGTCTCGCCTCGTCTTGCTCCTCTACCTCCTACTCCTCCTCAGCCTTTCTTCTCTGGTTCTCCTAGTGCTCTCACTAGAACTCCTCCTCCTTCTATTTCTTCTCCTGCTTCTGTTTCCTCTCCTGCTTCTGTTTCTTCTGCCCCTTCTCCTGCCTCTAGTGTGGTTCAACCAGGTATATCGTACTCAGAGAAAGTCAAATCACCGAGCCGCAACTCGGGCCGCTCATTTGATTCTAAATTCTCCCAGTTTCGGCATAAAAGCGGAGTTAATTTTGACAAAAGGAATTGGCGCCTCCCCGATGTTTGTAAAAACATCCTTATGATTGGAAGTTCAAATTTAGGACGCATTGATCGAAATCCCCATCCGGACATCCAGGTGGAGTGTTACCCCGGCGCCAAATTCAATCATCTGCGCTCTATGTTTCAAGGGCACAGGGGCCAGTCCAGTCCCCAAAAAATATTATTAAATATTGGCGTGAATTCTCGAAACGATAATTCTGATCTCGTAGTTAAGCAGTTGCGGAATATGCTTAGCGATATCAGGGTCAAGTTTAGATCAGCAAAAATTTATTTCGCTGAACTAAACTTTTCGCAAAAACTCCCTCAGGCTGAGAGGAGAACCCTGAGCATCATCAACGAAACCATTCGGAAAGTGAAGGACGTTAACGTGATACCAAACATTGATGACGCGAAGTTTGATGTTGCTCAGGATTTAATCCATTGGACCACGAGAACCGCCAATATTATGTACGATCACTGGTTGAACCACCTAAATTTAAACTAAGTAAAGGCAAAGGTAACAGCCGCCTAACAGATGTGGGATTAGGAACTAATGTGGTTAACCTGTCTGGCACCAATGACCTAACAACCCAAGAGAAATCTCTTTTAGATCGCGGTTTAACTTTTGTACCAACACCCAAGCCTAAAACTGATAACCAAACAAATTTACCATCATACAACTGTAATTTTCTTAGGCAAATGAAATTAGCCGACCGCTTTAGAAACTCCAGCGGTCGGAAACTTCCTTTTACAGAATCATCTGGTTGGTCACCTCCAGATAGTGAAGTAGATCCCGAAATTATTGAGGCTAGCAAACGAATCATCAAAAAGGTGTTCAGCATGAACATACTCTCCGATAAAGACAATTTAACAGCTGGTGAACGGAGAGCCTTCACGAAACTTCGAAAAAATAAGAAATTAGTAATTAAACCAGCCGACAAAGGTGGGTCGGTAGTTGTTCTATCTCGGGATAATTATATAAAGGAAGCCATGAGACAACTCAGCAATACAAAACATTATAAGAAAATAGATTCACTTATTTGGCCTAGTAATATCGAAAAATTCAATAAGATCTTAAAATTTCTCCTCGACGAAGGTCACATTACCAAAAAACAATTGAAATATTTAACGGCTAAGCTCAGTGCTCAAACAAGACAATTTTATATCCTACCAAAGATCCACAAAGACCGTTCTTCATGGACGGATGACTTAACTCCACCCGGGAGGCCAATTGTATCAGATTGTAATTCGGAATCTTATGCGATCTCGGAATTAATTGATTATCATCTGAAACCTATAGCAAATAGACATCCGAGCTATCTAAAAAATACACAGGATTTCCTGTCAAAAATTTCGAAATTGAAAATATCGAAAAATGCAATTCTGGCTACTTTGGATATCGACAGTATGTATACGAACATTGATATTGATAAAGGTGTTAAATCAGTTAAAAATGCATTTGAAAAATATCCGGATGCGAAACGCCCGGATGAACAAATTTTGGATCTTTTAGAGCTGAGCTTAAAAGGTAATGACTTTCAATTCAATGGAGAATATTTTCTACAAATAATGGGTTGTCCTATGGGCAAAAGATTCAGTCCTAATTTTGCAAGCATTTATGTAGCGGAATGGGAGGAAAATGCCTTAAGCAAATGTGCAAAGCATCCTCTCGTATATCTCAGGTATTTAGATGACATTTTTATTATTTGGGAACATTCAAAAGAAGATTTTGATGAATTTTTAGAAATTTTGAACAATCACGATCCAAATATTAAATTGAAAGCTACTATCAGTGAAAATTCTGTTGATTTTCTCGATGTGACCGTGTACAAAGGCAAGCAATTTCAGGCGTCCGGTCATTTAGATTATAAAGTGTATTTTAAACCAACTGATTCACATCAATTGTTGCACACAAAATCATTTCATCCTCAACATACATTTAAAGGTATCATCAAATCACAACTCATTCGTTTCCACCGCAATTCAAGTGATAAGGTAAATTTCAATGAGGCTTGTTCCACTCTATTTGGCGCCCTCAGATCGAGAGGGTACTCGCTGCGCCTTCTGCGTAGCCTGAAATCCCAAACCCTGAAAAAGCTCGAAAGTCCAGCTGAAACTACCGATTTCGAACCACTGAAGATTGAACACAACAGACCGTTGCAAAATAGTAGTGGCGCGGTATTTAATTGCAAAAAGCCTCGTTGTAGACTGCATACTTTTATGCCTGATCAGAAAGAGGAATTTTCCTCCGAACAAACGAAAAATCATTATCAGATCCGTAACCCCCTCCATTGTGATTCACCAAACATTATTTACCTTATCACTTGTAAGCGATGTCGGAAACAGTATGTTGGTCAAAGTCAAAATCCTTTCCGAGAACGTGCTACTAGACACAAACAGGATATAAAACATAATGCTGATGCCCCAGTAGCACAACATTTTAACCTTCCTGGCCATTCTTTGGACGATTTCGAAATCCATCCTATTGAACAACCACCAATTAAAGACATATTAGAAGAAACGGATGAATTTAGAAAAAAACGTGAAGCTTTTTGGATCAATACGCTTCAAACTCTCTGGCCATTTGGTATGAACATATCAGAGGGCGAATGCGAAAGGAGGTCCATCATTCCTTTCACTTTAACGTACAACAGAATGAATATCGAAATAGCAAAAATGTTAAAAGATGAATTCAATTTTACCAATGCTAAATTAAATGAACCTTTGAATCTTCGACCTGTCATCGCCTATAAGAAAAACAAAAGCTTGCGTAACATCCTTGTAAGGACTAAATTAGAGCCCATCAATGAATAACACCAATTTCTGCCAGTCAGTTTAACCAGTTCCTAAGCTCATCACTTAGTTTAAATCAATTTTGTGTACTTTTTTGTCATGTTTGAAACCAATCAGGGTTCAGTAAATGAAAACAATTTTTCGGCGGCATATTAAAAGAAAAAAACGTTTCAGTATGAAATGTCTGTGCCAGTGCGATTTTTTAACCTCAAACACACACAGGCGAGTGCCAGAGTTCATATATGCCCAAAAACAAAATAGGTTCTAATTTCAATCATGTGTATGTATTTCCTAAATAAAATTATTATTTATATATTTATTTATTGATTATTTTAAATTTTTTATTAATTTTTATTTATTTATTTATTTATTTATTTATTTATTTATTTATTTATTTATTTATTTATTTATTTATTTATTTATTTATTTATTTGGTTGATTCATTTATTTAAATTATTATTTTTATTTTAATTTTAATTTTTCATACCTTTCACACAATGTAGAGGTTCAGAAGGTAAAACACACAATTTCTACGTGGTGTAAAATATTTTCCGTCATAAACCTCCGTCGGGGGATTTTCATTCCAACTGATAACATTCGTGCGGCATCATGATCTTTGACGTTATTTTTTCATTTATTTCTTTAGTCTCAATATATTTTATCAAACCATTTTTTTCATATTATTTTCACATACTTCTGAAGCCAGTAAAGCAAACCGCTCCCGATTGGTTTTACTTAAACCAATAGGGCTTCATGGGGTCAGTAAAGCAAACCACTCACTGACTGATTAAAATTCAATGGAAGCCAATCAATAGAGCTTCATCTAATTTGTTTGGACGACACAAACCGAGTTGTGAAAAACAAACTTGGGACATCTCAGATTGAAAAGAATTAATTAGATGAGTGACATTTGTCAGCTTGTTACCGAGTTTAATTATATACTGAGCTGTGAAAAACACCCCTAGCCCACATATGGATATATACCATGCATGCCCTCCCAAAGTTGGATTCATTTTCCTCAAAGTCTCTTTGAAAAAGCCAAACCAAGCGAAACGCGTCGAGACAGACGGATTATTTTGTACCTTTGCTGAAGACTGCAACCAATCCAGGTATCTTCTTTAATAGGTAATATCTAATTTTCCAATTTTATTTATTTCATCACTTTTATATTTTATTTATACTTAATTCAACTACTTTCTTTAAGAATGGCAAGAAAAGGGCAGAGGCATCTGAGGCAGAGAGTTGCCCAGTCCGGAACTGGCCAGGAACAATCGTTCCAGGCTTATTCTAGGCTGGTCAAGGCTTTGTTTCAGGTGCTTCAATGTTTGCACCACATTGGGCTATTAGAGCACCATTTGGCAAATCGGGATTTCCCGAAACAGCTGGAGAAGAAAGTAGATGAGTTAGGTGGCTTTCTAAAGCCAGCTCTTCCCACCCCACACATTTTTTCTGTTTTTCGACAGATTAGTGTGGGATGGGCCAATCAAACGTTAAATGCTTTAGTTGAGCATTATAACGTAAATTTAAACCAGTTGAAGTCTAAGATAACTTTGGCTATGCGACCACCTCCTGGACTCGAAAAAATAGACTTCAACAGCGCTTCGGCGCGTGCCTTGATCTGGGCTAAAAAGAACTTTAAAAATAAGTTGACAGATAAGACTATTTCGGCCTATGAGTCTTACATTTCGGAACCTCGCCCAGCGTCTGGAGTAAGGAACAATACGGGAGGGAGCAAGCAAACTCCGGCCCGTGTTGTCCCTCTACCCCAACGCGAAAAGCAAAATAAGAAAAGATCAAGGCAAAGCACTTCTCCCTCTTCTTTTCCTTCTACTTCTTCTTTCTCTCAGAGTAAGCGCCTCAATTTGCAAACATCTCCGGTCCATATTGTGACTGAAGATGCTCGCAAATTGAGTAACGCTGTCTCGCCTCGTCTTGCTCCTCTACCTCCTACTCCTCCTCAGCCTTTCTTCTCTGGTTCTCCTAGTGCTCTCACTAGAACTCCTCCTCCTTCTATTTCTTCTCCTGCTTCTGTTTCCTCTCCTGCTTCTGTTTCTTCTGCCCCTTCTCCTGCCTCTAGTGTGGTTCAACCAGGTATATCGTACTCAGAGAAAGTCAAATCACCGAGCCGCAACTCGGGCCGCTCATTTGATTCTAAATTCTCCCAGTTTCGGCATAAAAGCGGAGTTAATTTTGACAAAAGGAATTGGCGCCTCCCCGATGTTTGTAAAAACATCCTTATGATTGGAAGTTCAAATTTAGGACGCATTGATCGAAATCCCCATCCGGACATCCAGGTGGAGTGTTACCCCGGCGCCAAATTCAATCGTCTGCGCTCTATGTTTAAAGGGCACAGGGGCCAGTCCAGTCCCCAAAAAATATTATTAAATATTGGCGTGAATTCTCGAAACGATAATTCTGATCTCGTAGTTAAGCAGTTGCGGAATATGCTTAGCGATATCAGGGTCAAGTTTAGATCAGCAAAAATTTATTTCGCTGAACTAAACTTTTCGCAAAAACTCCCTCAGGCTGAGAGGAGAACCCTGAGCATCATCAACGAAACCATTCGGAAAGTGAAGGACGTTAACGTGATACCAAAAATTGATGACGCGAAGTTTGATGTTGCTCAGGATTTAATCCATTGGACCACGAGAACCGCCAATATTATGTACGATCACTGGTTGAACCACCTAAATTTAAACTAAGTAAAGGCAAAGGTAACAGCCGCCTAACAGATGTGGGATTAGGAACTAATGTGGTTAACCTGTCTGGCACCAATGACCTAACAACCCAAGAGAAATCTCTTTTAGATCGCGGTTTAACTTTTGTACCAACACCCAAGCCTAAAACTGATAACCAAACAAATTTACCATCATACAACTGTAATTTTCTTAGGCAAATGAAATTATCAGACCGCTTTAGAAACTCCAGCGGTCGGAAACTTCCTTTTACAGAATCATCTGGTTGGTCACCTCCAGATAGTGAAGTAGATCCCGAAATTATTGAGGCTAGCAAACGAATCATCAAAAAGGTGTTCAACATGAACATACTCTCCGATAAAGACAATTTAACAGCTGGTGAACGGAGAGCCCTCACGAAACTTCGAAAAAATAAGAAATTAGTAATTAAACCAGCCGACAAAGGTGGGTCGGTAGTTGTTCTATCTCGGGATAATTATATAAAGGAAGCCATGAGACAACTCAGCAATACTAAACATTATAAGAAAATAGATTCACTTATTTGGCCTAGTAATATCGAAAAATTCAATAAGATCTTAAAATTTCTCCTCGATGAAGGTCACATTACCAAAAAACAATTGAAATATTTAACAGCTAAGCTCAGTGCTCAAACAAGACAATTTTATATCCTACCAAAGATCCACAAGGACCGTTCTTCATGGACGGATGACTTAACTCCACCCGGGAGGCCAATTGTATCAGATTGTAATTCGGAATCTTATGCGATCTCGGAATTAATTGATTATCATCTTAAACCTATAGCAAATAGACATCCGAGTTATCTAAAAAACACACAGGATTTCCTGTCACAAATTTCGAAAATTAAAATATCAAAAAATGCAATTCTGGCTACTTTGGATATCGACAGTATGTATACGAACATTGATATTGATAAAGGTGTTAAATCAGTTAAAAATGCATTTGAAAAATATCCGGATGCGAAACGCCCGGATGAACAAATTTTGGATCTTTTAGAGCTGAGCTTAAAAGGTAATGACTTTCAATTCAATGGAGAATATTTTCTACAAATAATGGGTTGTCCTATGGGTAAAAGATTCAGTCCTAATTTTGCAAGCATTTATGTAGCGGAATGGGAGGAAAATGCCTTAAGCAAATGTGCAAAGCATCCTCTCGTATATCTCAGATATTTAGATGACATTTTTATTATTTGGGAACATTCAAAAGAAGATTTTGATGAATTTTTAGAAATTTTGAACAATCACGATCCAAATATTAAATTGAAAGCTACTATCAGTGAAAATTCTGTTGATTTTCTCGATGTGACCGTGTATAAAGGCAAGCAATTTCAGGCGTCCGGTCATTTAGATTATAAAGTATATTTTAAACCAACTGATTCACATCAATTGTTGCACACAAAATCATTTCATCCTCAACATACATTTAAAGGTATCATCAAATCACAGCTCAATCGTTTCCACCGCAATTCAAGTGATAAGGTAAATTTCAATGAGGCTTGGTCTACTCTATTTGGCGCCCTCAGATCGAGGGGGTACTCGCTGCGCCTTTTGCGTAGCCTGAAATCCCAAACCCTGAAAAAGCTCGAAAGTCCAGCTGAAACTACCGACTTCGAACCACTGAAGATTGAACACAACAGACCGTTGCAAAATAGTAGTGGCGCGGTATTTAATTGCAAAAAGCCTCGTTGTAGACTGCATACTTTTATGCCTGATCAGAAAGAAGAATTTTCCTCCGAACAAACGAAAAATCATTATCAGATCCGTAACCCCCTCCATTGTGATTCACCAAACATTATTTACCTTATCACTTGTAAGCGATGTCGGAAACAGTATGTTGGTCAAAGTCAAAATCCTTTCCGAGAACGTGCTACTAGACACAAACAGGATATAAAACATAATGCTGATGCCCCAGTAGCACAACATTTTAACCTTCCTGGCCATTCTTTGGACGATTTCGAAATCCACCCAATTGAACAACCACCAATGAAAGACACATTAGAAGAAACGGATGAATTTAGAAAAAAACGTGAAGCTTTTTGGATCAATACGCTTCAAACCCTCTGGCCATTTGGTATGAACATATCAGAGGGCGAATGCGAAAGGAGGGCCATCATTCCTTTCACTTTAACGTACAACAGAATGAATATCGAAATAGCAAAAATGTTAAAAGATGAATTCAATTTTACCAATGCTAAATTAAATGAACCTTTGAATCTTCGACCTGTCATCGCCTATAAGAAAAACAAAAGCTTGCGTAACATCCTTGTAAGGACTAAATTAGAGCCCATCAATGAATAACATCAATTATTGCCAGTCAGTTTAACCAGTTCCTAAGCTCATCACTTAATTTAAATCAATTTTGTGTAACTTTTTGTCATGTTTGAAACCCATCAGGGTTCAGTAAATGAAAACAATTTTTCGGCGGCATATTAAAAGAAAAAAACGTTTCAGTATGAAATGTCTGTGCCAGTGCGATTTTTTAACCTCAAACACACACAGAGTCTTGTCTACCCTACATACCGAGGTACCCCATTGTTTGTCCTTTGTGTGGACTAACGGTTTCTACCTCGTTTTGCCGATACAGTTCTGGGAAAACAACCGAGGTAAAGGGTTTCTTTTGTCTTTTGTACCTCGGTAAGGCAAAACACGCAAACTCTTTTGTCTAATTACCTCGTCAAGTTGGTAAGACAAACCCACACACACACACACACACACACTCACACACACACACACACACACACACACACACACACACACACACACACACACACACAGAGTCTTGTCTTCCCTACATACCGAGGTACCCCATTGTTTGTCCTTTGTGTGGACTAACGGTTTCAACCTCGTTTTGCCGGTACAGTTCTGGGAAAACAACCGAGGTACAGGGTTTCTTTTGTCTTTTGTACCTCGGTAAGACGAAACACGCAAACTCTTTTGTCTAGTTACCTCGTCAAGTTGGTAAGACAAACCCACACACACACACACACACACACAGAGTCTTGTTTACCCTACATACCGAGGTACCCCATTGTTTGTCCTTTGTGTGGACTAACGGTTTCTACCTCGTTTTGCCGGTACAGTTCTGGGAAAACCACCGAGGTAAAGGGTTTCTTTTGTCTTTTGTACCTCGGTAAGGCGAAACACGCAAACTCTTTTGTCTAGTTACCTCGTCAAGTTGGTAAGACAAACCCACACACACACACACACACACCTATATTTTGGGGGGACCTACTACCCCGTCGTTTCTGACCTATACAAACGGGGTTCTTTTCAACTTTTTACTCTTTAATGCAAGACGCGTCATTTTTTTCACGAGGACATCTAAAATGTCGGTTATCAAGTTTGTATAGGAAATTAAGCCTTGTTTTAGTTGGTTTTCAAGTTACATGAAATCGCTGCTCCTCCGTTTTGTCCTATTCAATTGTGGACTCCAAAAATACACAGGTGTATATCCCACTTTGAACGTATGAGCCCAAACGGGTACATCGTGGAACGCCTCAGTTTCTAATTTTTTAAATGTATTTGAAGTAACCTGAGATCACGGGAGTTTCAGAATGCCGCTTTTTGAACCAAAATTATTTTATTTTACTGTAGCATGCTATGATGTCATTTTTGTACAATTTAATTAATTCGCTTTGCCGCCTTTCCAGCATTCAATTATTAAACAATAACTGCTGGTCAGACTAAAACTAAAATCAGCAAAAAAAATCACTTTTCTAACCGGTCAGGCTGATTGAGAGTGAAATTTATTGTTGCGTAAAAGTTTCAGTTTCCATTCTTCAATTTTCACAAGCACACGAGGGGAGGTAATTGGATAAGTTAATCAAGGGGGATAATTGTAAAAAAAAAGAGAAAAAAATCGTGACCGATTGAACTTGCGAAAGACATCAAATGATCTATCTGTGGATCATCTTCCTTATGAAAACTTCATAATAATAGTTTGTGCAGAGGCGTTCATAGAGGTTATCTTGAAAAGAGAAGTGAAATGAAATGCACATTCAAAATTTGGAAAAAAGAAAAAAAAATACAAGTAAATGTCTTCGTTGGGAAGGCTCAACCTATCAAATGGAGACAAACACATACACAATAAGAGACCGTTCATTTGGGAACATCACGAGTTTGTCATTTATCTTGAATGGAGAGGCGAAATATTACGTACATTCAAAATTTTGAAAAGAAAAAAGAACGATTCGCCTTTGTTCGTTTGAATCTGTCCAGTGAGTAAGTTTGTAGGCCTATGACAAATTTATGTGGAGAAAGCTGAACCCGTCACTGAACAGCTCAGCCGTGGCCTTCTACCAGAAAGGGCTGTCTTCACCGACACCGCAAAATCACTGAAAATCGGAAGCCTAAAAAAAATTAGGGAACGAGAAGGTGAACCAACAGGCAGATTAACAGATCAGCTGTGGCCTCCTACCAGAAAGGGCTGTCTTCACCGACTCAGCTTAAATCACTAAAAATCGGAAATCCCAAAAATAAAATCGCAAACGAGAAAGTGAATATAAAGGCAGATCAACACCTCAGCTGTGGCCTTCTACCAGAAAGGGCTGTCTTCTCCGACTCAGTTAAATGTTTTGTTGTTTTTTTATTTTATTTTATTTATTATATTTTATTCGAGACTAAAATTTTCTGCCTTCTTCTTTTTAGCAGGTACACAGAGATGCTTTCTTTTTGATCGCCAGTATCCCAATAAACTCTATGACAACTATAATCGTTATGGATAAGAATAACCGCGACGGACTACAAACATCCTTCGCTCCCTGCCTAGAAGTGGCCACCAACATCAAATGAGGCGAGCGTTGGTCCTGCGCCCCACCTTCACCCCTTTTTCGTAAGCGACTGAAGAGCGCATTTTTGACCCAGCCAAATAAGTTTCAATGCAGGCCCGCCCCCGAACCAGGGAAGTTCGGGTCTTTCTTTGGATGATTCCCGAAAGGGGCCGTTGTTTTCTTCCACGATCGAACGATGACATCAAGTGCGATCCTGAAATCCGACACAGCTTCAACTACCACGAACCGCCCGAGGCAGATTATACTTGCCAATGATGGCCATCTACCCCATCTAACTACACTTATAAGTGGCAGACTTCACTTGCCCGAAAATCACCATCAAAGTGCCCCGGGGAGAGGTAGCACCTTTGTGAGAGGAGCCCTCCTCCCTCTCACTCTGGTCCTCACCCGAGGGTAGATTCAACTACCATCAAAAGACAACCCAACAACATCATTTGACCATCTCACCAGAGACACCTGCCGAGTACCCGATCCTTTTCCACCTTCACCACGCCCAGACATGCAATTTCCAAAATCTTCAACTTTTAAAGAGGGTCGAAAGGGGCTTGCCCCACAACGTCCCTGCGCGCCTTCGACGCGCGAAACCATTCAACCTCCCTCATTCGATGCATGCATGTCAGACGCCGCTGAGTACCTTAACACTTTCCCCCTTTACCATGGCCAGACCAAACAAACCGAATCACACACAGTTAAAGAGGGTCGAAAGGGGCTTGCCTCACAGCGTCCCTGCTCGCCTTTGGCGCGCGAAACCATTTCATTTCTCCCTCTTTTAAGGTTAAATATAACGCAGGTAATTACTTCAAATAATATTTAATTCTTTTTAAAGCTAAATAATCGAAGTCTTCGAAGAAAAAAAAATAGTATCATGCTATATCAGAAACTTTTAACTACTTTCCGGCTAAACCTGAACAGGCAGAAGTTCTGAGTGTATATATATTCTCCATGTATTGCACGTACTTCCACTTGTATAATAAGTGAAAAGAACACCGGTATATATAAAAGTTGGGCAACACAAGAAAACACAGGAACCGAATGAACCAACCACAAGGGTTAGTCCAATGCTAGGTGCTGAATCAACCAGACCTGTGCCGAATCGTCCAGGTGCCGATTCATCTGCATCCAATCATTCTATAACCTCAATTAATTATATTACCCCATGCGTGGTATAATGCAATTGAGGTTAAAGTATGATTTTTAAACTGAAAGGGGGTATTTTTGTAACTGTATTTTTAAACACTTGAAATATTCTTCATAGCCCCCCCCCCCCGGGGGGGGGGGTGACTGGAGAATACATAATACTGAATGGTCAATTGTTAAAAAATGATAGAGTATGTCTGATATCCATCATGGTACTTTGACGAAAACATTGTGTTAAACCTGCTAAGCTGTAGAAATATTCTTTCTTTTAGAATAAATTTTATGCGATTCATTATATCTATACACTAAGTTTATTAAAATATACAATGACTGTTTAAGTCGTTTGGTGGGTCAAGTTTTCGAGAAAAGTGTTCTTTGTCCAGAAACAGTATGTTTCTAAACAAACTAAGAGGGGTTCTGGGGGTTTTGTGCATTCTGTGCGGTTCTGGTATTTAGGAGAACGTCAAAAACCATCATTCCCCGTTTGGCATCAAATGGCATAGAAAATTTCATTATTCTACGCCAAGGATATACAAATGCCAGATGCCCAAATCTTTGACCCTCGACGTCTTGTGTTCGTAATTTAGAAGGCTGGGTTAAGAGCGACGACCGAATTAACAAACACTGAGTAAAGGCATGTTTTGCGCTACGCAACGCATTTTAAATCCTGTTAATCATCAAAATTCTCATGAGAAGCGGATAAAATTTTACACCTGTGTAAAATATACCAGTACACGTACACCCTCTACCCCCTTTAAACTGTAACTTATATTTCCCCGGGAGCGCGGTGGCTCAGTAGGTTGATGTGCAGGCTGCAAGCCGAGAGGTTCTCGGTTCGAATCCCACCTGCGGCAACCGCGTTGTGTCCTTGGGCAAGACACTTCATCTCCATTGCCTCCGTGGGGGCACGGTGGCGTTGTGTACTAAGGCGTACTGCACGTCGATGGTGCACTTGTCTTCAACCAATGATAACCCTGCTTGAGTGGAGTTAGTGTATTGGGGAGCTGACAGTTGCTCGCTGTTGCTCGGTGGTTCTCTCCGGGTACTCCGGCTTCCTCCACCCGTAAAACTGTCACGGTCATGATTAGCGATTGTGCATAAATATGTGACCTTAAACACCAATAAATACATAAATATTATATATTCCCCGTTTTTTCCTTGTGTTCGTTTATGTTCGATTGTGCTCGTTGTTTAGTAGAACCATGGGTACTGCGTAATCATGAGGCATGACGAACGGGGATTTCAAATACAGCGTCCACACGAAATGTCTGTATTCGGACTCTTAGAGTCAATTGAATACTCATTTTAGTGTAACCGTATGTCTTCGGTAAGACTTTAATAAAACTTCAAATTTATTGACTTGGTTTGTCGGAGAGAATGCAGTAAACAGGAAAGAATTGTTATCTTGGGGTGCTTGAAAAACATTTTTCAATATCGATGACAAGCAATATAATGAATTTTTAAATCGACTGGAATTTCATTTACTGCGAAGCTTTTGTTGTCATAGCGGCGGGTACGCCGAAAGTTTGAAAGTGAAGTGTGTGTTTCTCTCAGACTCCCTGACATTGACTGACATTTTTGTACTTAGTAGTGTAAGCTCACATAATATTTTCAAACGATATTGTGAGAAATTTCCCAGATTCCTTTATTCAGTTTGATATTTAACAACATAGTTCACGTTTTACAATTTACTACTAGTAGAATAATTAGAAATTAGGATGGTTTTATTTTCAGTTTCATTTTCAAGAGTGACTGATAGTGATATTCTCTGGATTCACAATTCATTCACACAAACTGACATAGCCTAACACAGGTGACAAAAATAGGACTTCCTGAGCCACATGACAGTTATCGGGACTCAGTACTTGAAATTGAAATCGCAGTGATTAAAAGTTGAGTGAAAACAGCCCAGATGCCCAAGTGAGTTCATAATTATATCCAGTCAATTAACTAATTTTAGGCCCAAATAATGATAATGTAAATTATTGGGCGCAGCATACACTGTGTTTGTTTGGGTGAATTCAAGTTAAAGGCTTGATCTATACTATAGTATGGCAATATCATGACCACAACACATGAATAATGTCAAGCCTATTCAGTCATTTAATCCTTCATGTTAGTCTTTGTAAGACTGTGACCCGGGGCCCTGAGGGCCCCGGGTCACAGTCTTACAAAGACTACCTTCATGTATGCTTTCCTTTAGAGGACTTGTGCCCTAGACATTGATTTTCAAGGCCTATTTTATCAGTTTATTTTTTTATTTATTGGTGTTTAAGGTCACTTTTATCATATATGGCCTTATCGTTAATGATCGCAACACAAGAATGCAGTCATGTGCAATCATTTATGCCTATGCAGCCCCCTCCCCCCTTAGAGTACTCCCACCAGGCTTTCAAAATTCTACATTTTGGTAAACAGACTATCCATTTAGGTGTTCATTAAAATATTCAGTTTCTTCATTTATTACTTTGGTACCTTTATCTGGACCTTATGGAACAGATTAAGTAAATTTATTTCATGAACCTGTTGGTTAACTAAAAATCCAAACACGATATGCCACAGGCATATCCAAAGGCTGTAGGCCTGAGCTGGGGAAGGGTTTGGGATGGAAATGTGGAGTTATGCCTCTTCTGTTGAGCCAAAAGGACCATGTGGGAGGGCCTGAGAAACAGATTTTTAATTTTTTAGGCCTTAAGGGTGTGAATTAAAGTTTGTTCAAACAGTTGAAAGGAAACTTTTCATGTAACATTTCAGCTTGTCCATGGAGAGCCACAATTTATTGCTCTGCCCCAGTTTTTAATTTTTGGAACCAATCAACCCAAAACAAATCTAGCCACTTTTCAGAGATGGATAGTTGTGATAGAGTGTCTGTACATGTGTATGTGGGTTGAGGTAGTGGGCACAGATGTCATTTGTTTTTTTCAAAAAGCAAACTGATTCCCACAAATAAGTATGACAGAATGCTGCAAATTTTAATATTTTTTCTAATTTTTTGTTTGAACATTCCTTTGTAAGACATGACCTTTTCTCTTTATTGAAAACAACTTTTATTCCTAGTTCAATTTTAAAAAGTTCAAAATGAGACTGAAGTAATATTGAATTTGAACATCTGGATGCACAAAATGAGTCAAAAGTTATTGTACATGTAGTTGCATTACTTTGAGTCACATGGTTAACAGCTCCCACCCACAGAATAAATCCATAACTGCCCCTGGCTTATAACAGGTTAGTTTGTACCTAAAACTTGACTAGCTTATAAATAGCAATCGATACACTTCATCAGGATGGTTCAGAATTTAGTTTAAGTGTTGCAGTAATATTTGGGAGACATTTGGAAGCACCATTTTGGAGTACTTGTAGTTCCAACTAGGTTTTTTGGTAAGGTTTTCCTAAAAACTGGGGGGGGGGGGGGGGGGGGGGTACATGTGGTTGGTTTTCAGGTTGGGGATAGGGGTGCTCTGCCATCTACGAGTAGCTATAACTCAATCAATTATAAATGGAATTAAAAAATGGTTAGAATGAA
The DNA here is from genome assembly GCA_031216915.1 of Pictodentalium vernedei. Taxonomy (NCBI): domain Eukaryota; kingdom Metazoa; phylum Mollusca; class Scaphopoda; order Dentaliida; family Dentaliidae; genus Pictodentalium; species Pictodentalium vernedei. The sequence goes on from CM062296.1 coordinate 234,487,263, forward strand.
CTTAGTGTTGGCAACATGCGATGACTTCCGACAATAAAAATATCAGTGAAGCAGAAATACGCAATCACTAGAAATATAGAGTTATGCCTCTTCTGTTGACAGCATTGCATATAAAAATGTGCAGCGGTGAATATGTCCAGAATTGATTGTCTAGTGGCCCCATCATGCATCAGACTACAGTGCTTTTCAATTGCCATAAACTGTGACAAAATGTTTCCAATGATGCTTACAGCTGAATAATAACTCACAAATTTAATATTTGTATGTGTACTACTTTTTCCTCAGGCATCTGATACGACAATCGTTAAAACATTGATTAATCGATGGATCCTTGTGGTTAACCAATCATCCATTTGCCTTAAGTTTTGTTTGTATAACCTTGAGATGAACAGAATGATTATTCACCTGAATTGTTGAGGCAGACCTGTCCCACCCTCATGGTTACCAGAACCATATTGAATAAGAACTGATCACTTTCATGGGTTCCCACATGGATCACTGAGGCATACAATATGTTGATCATGGTTTATCTTCAGCCATAAGTTGCTAGCTCTGCATATACCAAGTTGGTATGTTGGAGAGTCAGGTCATTACTTGCCCCAGCTTGGTGGTTTTCCCTGGGTGTCCATTGTCGTCCACTCAGAAAACTGTCTGTCACAGTATGTCCCATTTGAAAGTGTCATGAAGTTCTAAGAAATAATCAAACAATGTGGGAAATGTTGCAAACCTCTGAGTTGTCCAAATGCAGGCTTGCAATAAAGTTGCAAACTGTTTAGGTAATGTTAGTTGTCAAATAGGTGAACAAACTACAGGTTTTGACAAAGTAATACAACATCACTTTATTAAATTACAGATCTTGCATATTTTACCAGAAAAACTTGACAGTCTTTTGGAATTATGTCGGCTCACAGGTTAATGGGTTTTGCATGCACACATGAATAAAATGGCATACTGTTTTCATCTTAACCCTTTACCCAACGTAACGGCCAAAACCGGCCAGCGCTATTCTTAAAAATCGCCAATTAATTTTCATTATTTTTTCATTTTTTGTCTCAAAAACATAGGTTATGACCCCTCATTGGAACGAGCTCGTCGAGCTCATTCCAATGAGGGGTCATAACCTATGTTTTTGAGACAAAAAATGAAAAAAATTAGTTATTCAAGAATTTTTTTTGCAAGTGTCGTCTGCTTTTCATGTTAGGTAAAGGGTTAATGGAATTTCCACTGAAATAAATAGCAACAACTAATGGATGATCTCGCTTTGGTGAGATCGTGCGATAGTTTAGGCAGAAATCCTGTTAAGATGTAAAAAGGATGACTGGCATAGTTAAAACCGAGAAGGCAGAGAAGCATCACAACATCCTTTTTCCTATGGCTATTTAGTGTAACTTGCCAATGGGTTATATATGAGCCCTTTATTTCCAGGCCTGAAATAGCCTACATTAATTTTTAACATGTACAGTTGAGCCCACTTAATTGTATATCTCTTAACTGAATAATCCTGTTAATTGAATATAATTTCCCAACGCAAAATCGTTTACCATACCTTCAGTACAAATTTGATCTGTTAATTGAATATAGTTTATAGAGTAAACTCCTGTTAATTGAATAAAAAATTGTGTAAACTGTCGCAAAATTACCCTGACTCACCCCAGGTTTCCTTTCTTTTTAGACCTATTTGGCCTCAGTACATCCAATACAGGCATTTAATCTATTATATCTTGTTTGACAGAGCTCATGGAGCTCTTTTAAACGAGATATAATAGAATAAATGCTAAGTTTATCTCTAGAATACAAGAAAGTGACACAATCCCTGTTAATTGAATATTCCTGTTTATTGAATAATGTTGGACCCAATGTGAGAAATGTTAGTCATATATCAGTAAATGCACCAGGACTTGCCATAGTCTCGCTTAGATGAATATGCCACTGTGGTCATTGTCCTGACTGTTTCTTATACTTCAACCATGTGGGGAACATGCAATTCAACTCACATACTTAACAAAATAAATTAAATACTATCATCCTTTGCCAAATACTAAATTATCGAAAACACGTAAGGCCAAACAAAAAAGTACATAAAAATACATTTGGTTCTCAAGCAATTTTAAAACTTTTCAAATCATTGAGGGAGGGAACATTTTGTTTTTGATTTTCTCTTCTTTTTGTTTGTTAACTGGATGTGTTCTAAATTACATTGTATGTTTGATAAATTTGTTCACATCTTCTTGTGAATACAGAATGTTGTAGATGTCTTTTAAGTTGTGCTACCTGCACTTCAGAAAAAAAAATAACTTGGACTTTGCAAAGTCAATACTGTCATCATAATATTTGAGTTACTCTTAAAGTGTCATGACTTAATACTAATTTTTTAAGACGTTTCAAGCCAGTATAATATTCAACAGGGGGGGGGGGGGGGGTTTGATTGGTACAGATGTGAATTGGGGACTTGGACTCCAACTGAAATCACACACTTATTCTGATAGTTTGCAGTGTCCATGTTGTATATTTAACTGTATCACACTAAAAAGAGAAAACAAAAAGTTTTGTCAAATGATTTTTTTTTAATTAATTAAAAACAAAAACACATTTTATTTTATTTCTGTTTTGTTTTTTACACAAGGAAAAAAGCAATTGATAAACATAATTTTGAACAAAACCTTGTTATGAATGTGCCAAAGTAGCAGACCAGAAACGTGTGGAGAAGATTTGGGGGCACTAACCCCCTTCTATCCTACTTCCCAGGTAAAAAGTAGAGCCTTGGCAGTCAACAGCCTCCAGTGGATCGGCTTGCTGGGTGGGTGGGGGCAGATTTGTACATTTTTAACTTGTGTGGTTTTGATCCCTTTATTCTGGAGACAGATCATTGTCAGGTCACTCATGGAATATGAGTGGGTGGGAGGTGGGGATCATGCTTCTTAATCCATTTTAAACAGATTACTAACCTATTTATTAACCCTTTCCACAACATAATGGTAAAAACTGGCCAGCACTATTCACAAAAATCGCCAATTAATTTTCAATATTTTTTCATTTTTTGTTTCAAAAACATAGGTTATGACCCCTCTTTGGATGAGCACGTTCCAATGAGGGGTCATAAACTGTGTTTTTAAGACAAAAAAATAGTTATTCAAGAATTTTGTTTGCAAGTGTCGTCTGCTTTTCATGTCAGGTAAAGGGTTAAACAGATCAGATTACTAATCCATTTAAACAGATTACTAATCCATTTAAACAAATTACTAATCAGTTTAAATGTATTGAGTAAGATTTCTGTTTAACCCTTTACCCAACGTAACGGCCAAAACCGGCCAGCGCTATTCTAAAAAATCGCCAATTAATTTTCATTATTTTTTTCATTTTTTGTCTCAAAAACATAGGTTATGACCCCTCGTTGGAACGAGCTCGTCGAGCTCGTTCCAACAAGGGGCCATAACCAATGTTTTTGAGACAAAAAATGAAAAAAATTAGTTATTCAAGAATTATTTTTGCAAGTGTCGTCTGCTTTTCAGGTTAGGTAAAGGGTTAATAAAGAGAGTAGTAAACTGGTTAGTATCACAACAGCATGTGTCGTTTCTACTTTGCCGTAATAACATGCTCTGAAAAATAATATTTACTCTCCCACATCTCAAGTATTGATTGTTGAGATCTATTTTTAATCATTCATATGCAAAGAGTCAAAGACAAATTTATATATTTCATAGTGCTCAGGCCTTTATATTTACCTAATTTGAGCACGTCAGATTCAAGAGAAAAATGTGCCCAAAGTATGAGAAACTATATTATTAGTCAATATACATGCAAATAGAATATAATGCAGGACTTTCTAAGACCTATTTTGTATCATGCAAAAGTATTTCTCAACAAATATCTTTATTTTAGAATGTTACAACAAGTTTTTGGTACCCATCTCCTAATTTGGGCATAGCCTTTACCGCCTTGAATTTGGGGTAATATAGAGGCCTGGCAGTGCTGTTTTCTCTTTGTGATTCAGTTACTCAGGATCAGTTCAAGCTGCTTCAAGAAATAAATTGTTTACTCCAATTACTTGTTTCTGTATTTTTCTGCTAACCCTTTGTTCAACATTAGCTAAAAATCCCAAGGTTTATTTTATGCAAGCATAATTCCAGTCCAGTCGCTGACTACGATTCTTGTAAAGTTTCTTCATCGAACTCTCCGAAAGCCATTGTCAGGTCTCTAGGTTTTACAATGGAGCTCACTTTAATGGATATCTCTTAACTGAATAACCCTGTTAATTGAATATAATTTCCCAGCACAAAACCATTTACCATACCTCCAGAACAAATTTGACTTGTTAATTGAATACTAGTATAGGTTATAGAGTAAATTCCTGTTAATGGTATAAAATATCTTGTATTCTGTCACCAAATTACCCTGACTCTCCCGAGTTTTCCTTTGTTTATAGACGTATTTGACTTCTGTACATTCAATACAGGCATTTAATCTATTATAACTTGTTTGACAGAGCTCATGGAGCTCTGTCAAACAAGATATAATAGAATAAATGCTAAGTTTATGTACAGAATACATGAAAGTGCCACAATTCCTGTTAATTGGATACTCCTGTTCATTGAATAATTTTCATTGGCAAAGTGACTATTCAATTAACAGGGTTCCACTGTATCAATGGAGTAAAAAAACACAGATTTATATATTCACTTGTGCAGGCTGGCATTTTCAGGAGAGCAATTTATTCGCTCGCCTACTGCTCGCCTTAAAAAAAAATGAGGAGGGCGAAAAATAGCCCTCCTGGGCTTAGAAAATAATGATTACCACAACAGCCTATTCCTAAAACCCAGAGGTTTTCAGATCTCTGCTATGTTAGTGGTCTCTGCAATATGGCCACACTGCCCCCCCCCCCCCCCCCCCCCCCCCCCCCCCACCTCTCCAAGCCTTACCAAGGCCTGGAGGTGTGGGAGGATCAATGTAGCCATCTCACAGAGACTACCTGGTTAGCAGCACCAAATAAAATGTACAAAGACCTCTAGGCAGAATTCATTAGTAGTACAACTTCATTTTGCCACTTTTAGCTTTTTTAAGCTTGAGGAGAGCTAATCACTCCCCAAGTTCATGTGAGGAGAGCGATTTTTAGCCCTACTGCATTTTTAGCTCAACTTTGGCGAATGGATCTTTACGAAACTTCTTGGGTACCTTTGTTATCATTGTGAGACGAGAACGAGTGTTTTTGAGTCCGGTCTGAAATTCAAGACGGCTGCTGGCAGCCATTTTGTACAAAATTAGGTGCAATCCGATTTTTGTACAGAACTTCCATATGTTTAGTACCATGGGATACATCACATATAAAATGATATAATACAGGTTTTTTCTCGTGCGTCAATTATGCAAATCAGACCAACTTTGATTTATTCAGTGTTACTTTCAGCACTCTAACTGCAAATGCCAATACGGCTTGGACTAGAGACCATATTTATGAACCGATTTTCATGAAACTTCTTGGGTACCTTTGTTAACACCATGGGACGAGAACGAGTGTTTTGGGGTCCGGTCTGAAATTCAAGATGGCTGCTGGCAGCCATTTTGTACAAAATTAGGTGCAATCAGATTTTTGCGCAGAACTTCCATTTGAAAGTGCTGATTTGAATAATTTTTTGTGTGATTGTTTGGTACCAAGGGATACATCACATATAATACAGGTTTTTTTCTTGTGCAGAAATTATGCCAATTAGACTAACTTTGATCTATTTAATGTTACTTTCTGCACTGTAACTGCGAATGCCAATATGGCTCCAGCTAGAGGCCGTATTTATGAACCGATCTTTACAAAACTTCTTGGGTACATTTGTTATCACCGTGGGACGAGAACGAGTGTTTTGGGGTGCAGTCCAAAATTCAAGATGGCTGTCGGTGGCCATTTTGCACCAAAATTAGTTCAATCAGTTTTTTACCTACGTCGCCAGCGGCAGAGCAGGTCTAGTAACCGCTCGACTCCATCTGTCAGTCCGTCCGAAACACTTTTTCCGTCAAAGTTTTCTTGGATTCTATGAAAGGGAATGATTTTATATTTGGTCTGCTGCTTCATAATGATGAGTTGTATTGTGTATCTATTTTTCATATCTGTTGCATGCAGCAACGCAGGTCCAGACCCGGTATTGGTCTTGGCTTGTTTGTGAAAGTTCTGATTTGAATAAATTTCTGTATGAATGTTTAGTAACATGGAATATATCACATATAATACAGGTTTTTTTCTCATGCAGAAATTATACAAATTAGATGAACTTTGATTTATTCTGTTCTACTTATACACAGTAAGTGCATGTGTCAATACGGCTTGGGCTAGAGGCTGTATTTATGAACCGATCTTCACAAAACTCAGGTACATTTGTTATCACCTTGGGATGAGATTGGGTGTTTCTGGGTGCGGTCCAAAATTCAAGATGGCTGCCAGTTGTCATTTTGTACCGAAATTAGGTCCAATCAGTTTTTGTACACAACTTCTATATGGCTCATGCTAGAGGCCATATTTCTGAACCGATCTTTACGAAACTTCTTGGGTACCTTTGTTATCACTGTGGGATGAGAATGAGTGTTTTTGGGTGCGGCCCAAAATTCAAGATGGCCGAAAGCAGCCTTTTTGTACCAAAATTAGTGCAATCAGTTTTTTGTACAGAACTTCTGTAGGAAAGTTCTGATTTGAATAAATTTTTGTAGGAATGTTTAGTAACATGGAATACATCACATGTAATACAGGTTTTTTTCTCGTGCAGAAATTATGCAAATTAGATGAACTTTGATTTGTTCAGTGCTACTTATACACAGTAAGTGCACATGTCAATACGGCTCAGGCTAGAGTCTGTATTTATGAACTGATCTTCATGAAACTTCTTGGGGTACCTTTGTTATCACCTTGTGACAGGAACGAGTGTTTTTGGGTGCCTTTCTTATCACTGTGCTATGAGAACAAATATTTTGGGGTTCAGTCAGACCCACTCTGGGACTCAAAGATTTCTTTTCTAGTTTAGCATCTAACTGTCACCCCACTTTTACGATACTTTACCAAAATATATTTGTTACAGGCTATGGTCAGCATTTATGTACAGATTGTTACAATACTTTACATGTACCTTGTTATCAGGTCATTACCTAGATGTTTGTCATTGCTGTGTCACACACTATACATCTACATGTCTTAAACAAGTAGAGCTACAGTGTCATTGACACTTTCATTAAGAATGCCAGGCCTGCTTGGGCAGTTGTCGTATTATTCAAGGTGTAATAGATCTGCAGATTATGGTTTTGTCCAGATATACATTGCCGAATGATCAATATTTCTCCACCCTCACCACTGCCTTTGCTATGTCTCTATAGATAATTTATTATTTTATTTCTTTGCTGTAAAATATACAGCTTATGACACTCAATGGAACCAGATACTTCCCGGAGAGGTATCATGATTTTCGAATAGAAGGTAAAGATTAGAAAGGAAGACCGAAAGTTTTAAATTAGGATTAGGATTTTGAGTAAACCTGAGCTGAATGGGCGATCCTTTGTGTAAAGGATTAAACGAGGATGTGGGTGACCGACAATAGACTGGTCTCATGGAAGCCACACTGTGATGTAAACTCTTCTTAAGACACCCTGGGGCACTCACCTCTGATATGATGACCATCTGTAACCTGTCATGGCATGATAACAGTTAGATGTTTTTATGCATATAGTGATTGAAGTGACTGGGTGGCATATAGTGATTGAAGTGTGCATGTGTCCGTCTGTGTGTGTGTGTGTGTGTGTCCGAGTCAATAACTTGAAAACGGTTAGGTCCACAGTCATCAGACTTCACACCATTATAAAGGACCATGGGAGGATGCGGCATACACCATAGCCAGGTTCGTACCTTCAAGGTCAAGGTCACATTTCAAGGTCATACTAAAAATTGGTCAATATTCGTGTCTCAGCTATAACTCAGAAACGAATCATAGTACAATTGTTAAACTTTTTACAAATGTTAAGGACAGTCAGAAGGTGTGTCACACGAATAATAGTTTCCACCACATCTGCAAGGTGGAGGTCACAATTGACATAGCATAACTCCAAAACTATTAAGGCCACAATCATCTAACACCGCTCAATTATAAAGGACAACAGGTGGATGTGTCACACACCACAGCCAGGTCTGTATGGTCAAGGTCACATTTCAAGGTCACACTGAACACGGTTAGGGCCACAGTCATCAAACTTCACACAATTATAAAGGACCATGGGAGGATGTGTCATAGCATAGTTTCCGTCGCATCTGCAAGGTGAAGGTCACAAGAGGGGGGCGGGGGGCATGTGTTACCTTAGTAACATTTTTCTTGTTTGTTTTGTTTATGGACCTGAGGATTTTATATATTTCGCATTCCAACAAATGATGTACTAGAAAACACAGAAAATCAATGGCAATTCAATAGAAAAATTGGGTCAAAATTGAGTCCGAGTCCTTAAGTAAGTGTGTGATATCAGTCAGAGTCCTTCACAGATACCCATTTATTTGGGGCCCTGCTATCTACAGTGGATGCCCTTTAGTGATCAGCCTGTCCGTCCTGTCGTCAGTCCATTTGTCTGTTCATTCACCCATCCATTGCTCGTTTGTCTCATGTTTTCTGCACTTTTTTCAGCTACTGATAGAAATATTGAAATGACTTTTTGTGTGTAGCCTTCTGGTGGGTACTTACTGATCAAGATTCAATTCAATTTGTTCAGTTGCTTCATTACAGAGTTGTTGCCCTTCAACTTACATGTAGGAATTTGACAGTTAAAGAAGGTTTAACACACTTTTTTGAGCTATGGATGGAAATATTGAAATGACTTTTTGTATGTAACTTCCTGATGGGTAGTTCAAGTTTTAATTCCGTTTTAGTCCATTTGTTTTTTTACAGATTTATTGCCCTTGAGCTTGGAAATTCAACAGTTATTACAGGTTTTCTGTACTTTTCTCAGCTGTGGATGGAAATATTGAATTGATTTTTTGTATGCAGCTTCCTGATGAGCACTTACAGATTAAGTTGCAAGTCTGTTCTACATGTACTTGTATTGTATTATTACAGAGTTGATGACCTTGGACGTAGAAATTTAACAATTATAACAAACTTTCTGCACTTTTCTTCACTAATTTTGCACTTCTTTTCAGCTGTGGATGAAAATATTGAAATATGTTTTTGTCTATAGCTTCCTGAAAATTAGTTACAGATCAAGTTTCAATTCCATTTCACTCTACTTTTACTTGGAAACTCGTTAGTTAACCCTTTACCCAACACAACACCCAAAACCTGCCAGTGCTTTTCACAAAAATTACCATTCAGTTTAGATTTTTTTTCTCAGAAACATAGTTAATGACCCCTCATTGGAATGAATTCAAGAGTTGGGGGGGGGGGAGGGTCACATGATATAGTTTTGTTGAATTTTTTTTTTAAAGAATTGGGGAAAAAAAATTAAAATAACAAATATTGATATTTGTTTTCTGTAAAGGGTTAAAATCTGGTTGTGGGAAATGGGCCAAATAATGCAATGCCTGCATGAAAATGTGAACATTAATACAGTAGAATCCTCTTAACTGAATATCCATTTTGCCAGTGAAAATTATTCAATTACCAGGAGTGTACAATTAACAGGGATTTGGTCAGTTTCCTGTGTTCTGGAGGTAAACTGAGCATTTATTCTATTATATCTTGTTTGACAGAGCTCATAGAGCTCTGTCAAACAAGATATAATAGAATAAATTCCTGTATAGGATGTAGTGAGGCCAAAAAGGTTGATAAATAAGGGGAATTTGGTGCCTGTCACAGTAATTTTTTCATCATATTACAAATATTTATATACAATTAACAGGAATTTACCCTACAACCCAAATGCAGTTAACAGATCAAATTTGTACTGAAGGTATGGTAAATGGTTTTGTGTTTGAAAATTATATTCAATTAACAGGGATATACAATTAAGTGGACTCCACTGTACACCATGAATTATAAGCTGTAGAATTACAAGACTTCAAACTAATCAAATTTCCTTTTCCGAGAATTGGTGCATAAACAACATTATTTGAAAAACTTCAGTGGTCAGTAATGCCACATGTACTCACTGTCTTTTCACTCATATATTCCATGGAGAATCATCTGATAGATTTACGATTTCTCCATTAAAGTTACATTTCATGTACATGTATTATACCAAACTCAGATAAGGTTGATTATTGCTGCGAAAAGGTTATTAAAAAAATCGGGTAATATTTTTGGAATCCCTACTTACTGTGCACCAGTGGAGTAAACAGTGTGCAGATGTTCATTGATGTTTTTCCTGAAAACATTTCCGGATGCCAGGATTCAACAGTAACACTTTACTTCAAATGGTAGTGAAAAGTATACAGCGTATCTCCCATTTTCAAAATCAAAACACTGGTAAGTATCAGTTCTATTTTGGCTGGGTAACCTTAAAAGGAAGTCCTGTAATGTGAGCAGCCTTGGTATAAATGGCTTTTAAATATTTGGCTAAACTAACTCGACTTTCTCCATAGGAACACCTGGAAGTGGAGCAGTTCTTGTTCCTGCAATAAACAAGTTCTCTTTTTTTACTAGTAAAATAGGACCCAGAACCAACACCTTGGGGTAGGGCAGGCCTGGCATTCTTAAAAATGCAGGAGGGTTAAAAATTGTGCCCCTCGCATGGCCTAGGGAAGCGATTACCTCTTCTCAAGCTTACAAAAGCTAAAAAGTGGCCAAATGAAGTTTTACTATTAATTAATTCTGTCTGTGAGATGGCTACACTGCCCCTCCCACACCTCTGGGCCTTGTCCAGAGAGGTGTGGGAGGGGCAGTGTGGTCATCTTTCAGAGACCACTAACATTGCAGAGGTTTCAAAAGATGTGCGTTTTAGGAATAGGCTGTTATGGTAATCATTATTTTCTAATGCTGGGGGGGGGGGGGGGGGGGGGCTAGTTTTTGCCTGCCTTAATTTTTTTTAAAATATTACCTGATTATATCGCTCTCCTGAAAATGCCAGGCCTGGGGTGGATGTAATTCTCTAAAGTAGGCAGCATACATGTATGTATGTATAAACGATTGGTTAAACTTGCCTTCATCCATGTGTTGCAGTCATAAGATGCTAAAAATGACCTTGTAGGGGTAGGATTTTGTGGGTATCAGATAATCTGATTCTTGTAATGATTCTTGCAAGATCATTTCTGAACTGTAGAAAATCATGTCAGTTTGATCCTCGCAAATTTTTTCGATATTCTGCCCCTGCCTTGAACACCAATAAATAAATAAACTTGATTTAACTCTTTGATACTTGTGTACGTCTTATGACGTACAAAATGAAGCATCGCGTTGATATTTTGTGGTTATTTGTTTTGTTATTATTTTTAAATTTTTTAAAGTTTTAACCTCAATTCCTATTTTTTTCAAGGAATAGTGTTCAGTGACAACAGTTGAGCCAAATGTTATTGCAGCTTAAAATACTAATATAATCCTGCTGTCAAGACTTCTTGACTGGTTGAGTGCTAGAAGCCACTATCAGGGCTTTCAAATATTGAGGATAACAGAGCAAAAGCCAACACGTATCATATCTTGTTTATATAAATTTGCTTTATTATAAATTATTGGAGACTGCCTATGGGCACTCTCCAATAATGTGTACTAAAACAAGTTTGAATAACAAATTCAGACCACCAAAAATAATCTAGACCTCAACCAGATAATCACTGATGTGAAAAATATCTTATTTGTACTTTCCGACGTTTGACGTCTCATTTTGAAAAAACGTTGAAAAAACTGAATTCCCCGTGATGACTGAATGTCAGGATAATTGAAGTCTCAAAGGGTTAAATTCATACTTGTGTTGCAGTCAAGTTGTCGCCATTTCGCCTGTTCGCCCAACCACATTTCAGTTATGGAAATAAAATTTATTATTTAAAAAAAAGAAGAAAGATGTAGCCATTGATGCTGAAAATTACTTTTAAACACCAATAAATAAATATCACCAGAAGGTTGAAAAATAATCACATGCTGGTTGAATGGATATTCCTGTTAACCTTTTACCTAACAAATCAGCCACATCTGCCCATATAATTTACAAATTGAGCAGTTGAAAAAAAATTTCTTCAAACAATTTAACAAAACCATTCCATGTCAACTTTCATTGAAATGAGGTTGATATGCTTTTGTTGAAATTTTGTAAAAAATTCCAAAAAATAATAATTAAAATATCAAAATTTGATCTTGTATGTGTTTGGAAAAGGGTAAATGGAATAATATTTTTGGCAAATTTAAAAACTGTTATTTAATTAATAGGGTTCCTCTGTACCTGTTGAATGAGGTGAAAAGTAGTACATTGTACATGTAGTGTGTTTTGTCTCACTCAGTACAACATATGATACATGTATGTCTATATATGTAAGAAGTGAAAGGTAATTGTTCAAAATATGTATGGTGTGATAGATTTTTTAAGAATTGCCATATAAGAAGCTTCATTGTTGGTATGCACAATAGATTGTGGCTTATCAGATATTCATGTTGACCTATGGTTTTCACTATTATGCAAACATTATTAGCACTGAGTGGGAATGTCAATTTTCTTCTGACAACTGGCTCTTGTTGTGGTGTATTGTTGATGTCATTGGTTACTTAGCACAGTGTTAAAGGTCTCATTCATAATAAGTGATGCAGTACCAATAGAATAGTAACGGAAGTATTTGAGAAAACATTCAAACTAAACAGCGAGAATTTAAACAAGTTTTGTATTGTGGATAAGATTGTCAAACAGACTGATAGGGAATAAAATTATTTGTTCATTATAATTGGAGAGGATGATACTAATACATTCACAATTTTAAATTGTAAGTATACAAATAATGTGTTTGCTGTCTACAGGGGGCGAATATGAGACCCTTTCCCAATGGCACTTGGGCATCATTTTCCCCAATTCTCTGTTATGACCGCCCAGGATTGAATTTTTGTTGACAGTTAAGCCCAAATATGGTCTTCCAGCACTCAGCCAATTAATTAACCCTTTACCCAGCATAACGTCAAAACCGGCCAGCGCTATTCTCAAGAATCGCCAATTAATTTTCATTATTTTTTTCATTTTTTGTCGCAAAAACATAGGTTATGACTCCTCATTGGAACGGGCTCGTCGAGCTCGTTCCAATGAGGGGTCATAACCTATGTTTTTGAGACAAAAAATGAAAAAAATAAGTTATTCAAGAATTTTTTTTGCAAGTGTCATCTGCTTTTCATGTTAGGTAAAGGGTTAAGGAATATCTTATATTTTTCAGTGTTTACTTGCTGACTCTTATTGCACTGCGATTTAAAAAATGGACAGAGAATTTCAACCTGATCATTTCTGGCTTGTGATTGGAAAAAAATTCTCTGTCCTTCTCCCCATAATTCTTTAGACTCTCATCGAAAAAGAAATCTCAGAAACAAAGGATCTCACAAGCTATTTTTATTTGTTTTTCTTTATTCAGTCTCAATTTCACAATATTTTATTTATGAAATCTCAACCCACTAGTGTAAATGTGTCATATGATCTGTGTTCTGTACTTACACTGTCCCCTTTATTCCTATTGGAACATTTTTCCATGCAAACTCCATTGCTTCCAGGCCTGTCACACCTCTGTTGCAAGATCATGCCTTATAATGACCTGCCCCATTTGTGTTTTCCCATTGTGTTTAACTATCTGAAGGCAACTTTTGTTGTAGAGTGAAACCCACTTAACTGAATATCTCTTAATTGAATAATTCTGTTAACTGTGTATTAATTTCAAACCCCAAACCATTTACTATACCTTTGATACAAATTTGCCCTGTTAATAGCATATAGGTTATAATTTTTTAAGTAGACTCCTATAAATTGAATACAAAATCTTTTAACCCTTTACCTAACATGAAAAGCGGACGACACTTGCAAAAAAAATTCTTGAATAACTAATTTTTTGTTTCAAAAACATAGGTTATAACCCCTCTTTGGAATGAGCTCGATGAGCTCGTTCCAAAGAGGGGTCATAACCTTGTTTTTGAGACAAAAGATGAAAAAATAATGAAAATTAATTGCCTATTTTTGTGAATAGTGCTGGCCGGTTTTGGCTGTTACGTTGGGTAAAGGATTAAACTCGCAAAGAATTACTCTACTAGACTACCAATATTAGATCCCATTCACCGGGGGCACAGTGGCTCAGTAGGTAGAGGTGCAGGCTGCAAGCCAAGAGGTCCTAATGGTTCGAATCCCTGCATTGTGTCCTTGGGCAAGACACTTCACCCTCATTGCCCACCTGGGGGCACAGTGGCGTTGTGTACTAAGGCGTACTGCATGTCGATGGTGCACTTGTCTTCAACCAGTGCTAACCCTGCTTGTGTGGAGTTAATATGTTGGGGAGCTGACAGTTACTCACCGTTGCTTGGTGGTTCTCTCAGGTTACTGTCGAGGTCATGATGAGCCATTGTGCGGAAATGTGTGACCTTAATTGCCAGTAAATAAATAAAGAAGTAAACAAATAAATAAATAAATAATCCCATTGACCTCAAAAGATAATACATATGCATTAATTTAATGATCTGTTATATCTTTCTGAGCTCCACAAGCTCTGTCAAACAAAATATATGTGCTAACTTATATATTTATTTATTGGGGATCAGCAACAGCCAGGACCACCTGTTGTCAGACAATTTTACTGGTGGAGGAAGCCAGAGTATTAGGAGAGGACCTGACCAAGCAGCGACAAGCAAATATCAGACTCCTGACTTGCTAACTCCTTGTAGTTGTGCAGGAGTGTGGCTGGTCAGTGGCTTTTGTTGATGGTTTGATTCTGACCAGTGGTAACTGCATTATGTCCTTAACTGGTAGAGTGCTGGAAGCCCATATTTGGGCTTTATTCAGAAATGCAGGTATCACAACTTGAAGGCTCATATTCAGTGCATGTGCTTTGTATTATCACTGAAGTGATATTATTTAGTCTGTAAGGATTTGCCTTGTTAAAATTTATGGGAGAGTGGCACTCTCCCATAAATTGTAACAAGGCAAAGACATGTGTACAAGATTTGAGGACTGAAAATAATTTAGCACTCTACCAGTTAAGCAAGGCTCTTAAGCCTTTACCCAATGCAGACGGTATCAAAATTTATTTAATATTTGTTTTTTCCAATTTTTCAAAAAATTTCAACGGAACCATATCATGTGATCCATCATTGGAATGAGCTTGTCAAGCTTGTTCCAGTGAAGGGTCACATGATATGGTTCCATTGAATTTTTTTAAATATATATTTTTTTTAATCTACTTAATTTCTAAATTATGTGGGCAGATGCGGGCGGTTCGTTTTGTAAAGGGTTAATCTTGATTGCCCACTTGGGGCACGGTGGCACCTGTATGAAGGTGAACTGCATGTCAACAGTGAGCTTGCCTTCAACCACTGATAACTCTGCTTGTGCAGAGTTAGTAAGTTGGAGCATCTAACAGTTGCTCACCACTGCTCTATGGTTCAGTCTGGATACTATGGCTTCCTCCACCTTTAAAACTGACCAACATGATCTGACCCTGGCTGTTGAAAGTGTTATTGAGCCCCACTCTGCTTTCCTGAACAGGAATTATTACAAATGTATATACAATATTCTAAAATTGTTATAGAATGTTCGTGAATAATATTCTGCACTATTCTATTAATCTTGATTGCCCATATTCTAGAATATTTTATCCAGGTAGGTGGCAATATAAACATGGATTATTCTAGAATATTCTGGAATATTTCAGAGCTGGAATAACCAAGTATATGCCAGGTTATGTTGAAATAACCTACAATGGTCCAGTATTCAGATATCATTCCAACAGTGTGGGATTCTTGCCTATGAAAAGGAATAATAACCTAGAACCTTAAATTTCCAAATGTTGAATAACCTTGAGTATTTTAGATTAATCTAGAAAAAAACTAGAATATTGTAGAAGGGTCCCCTGAATTTTTGGCTTTGCTCCAGTACGAGTGACCTTTTATAAAAAAATTTTGGTTTTTATATCGATTTGTAGGCTTATTATAATCACAGCGAAACATCTTTCCAGCTGAAATGCCCAGGTTATATGTCTTTCATTACTCCAAAACATTGAAAGTTTTACGATTTCTTGGGGATGGTGTAAAACGAGAATGACAACGCAGCATTTCAGAGAATGACAGTGGGGTTTCAGGGAGAAAATGGAAGTTTCACGTCAGCTAAAGCCACTCCAGTGAGGCAGAATGTGAACCTTCTTACCCAATACCACAATCTAAATGTTATAGTTCAGTTCCTGATATTAGATGGGCATCCACGTAACATTTTAGACCTATACAATAACTAAGTCTTGGCACTTTCTACAAGCAGGTTCTGGCAATGGTAACAGGTCGAT
Organism: Pictodentalium vernedei; assembly: GCA_031216915.1. NCBI lineage: Eukaryota > Metazoa > Mollusca > Scaphopoda > Dentaliida > Dentaliidae > Pictodentalium > Pictodentalium vernedei. The sequence goes on from CM062296.1 coordinate 234,503,638, forward strand.
CTGGCCCCAAAGACGATCCGGCCTCAACCATTTCTAGACCCAAGACTATTCGTCGCCAGTCGATCCGTCACCAAACGATCCGGCCCCATGTACAATATAATTAGTTGTGCCATGTAAGGGTTTAAAAAAAACAAAAAAAAACAGTATTCCGAGATGAACTTTATTTAATAAAAAACATAACTGAAAAACACTAATAAATGGAGAGAATACAAACATTACACCATTACAAGCACCAGTGAATTTTATTTAAGCATTAAGGGATGAACTTTATTTAACCGTTGACCTAATTAACTATTTTTTCAGTTTTTGCATCAAGACATATCGTATAAGCCAAAATTTTGAGAGAAAAAGAAGGAAAATTGAATATTTTTTTCAAATAGCGCTGTCCAATTTTGGCCGTTATGTTACGAAACGCAACAGAAATCAGTGATGAATTTTATTTCACCCTTTTATTTAACCTAACACACGAAGCAGATAACATTATTCTGGAATAACTATAGCGCAGTTCTCAAAAATTACCATTTGATTTTCATTCTTTTCATTTTTTGAGTCAAATAGATTTGTTATAACACAGTTAAAACATTTAGGTTTATACAAGGGTTTTGAATACTCTAATGATAGGAGTTAAGTAACAAGTAGTTAAAATACAAGTTTTCATTTCATTTTTGTATTTTTATTTCATATTTAATTTTGCCAACCAAACTACAATAAAAATAACTACAATTAATTGGGGCTGGATAGACTACGGTACATGGGGACGGATGGTCTGGGGATGGATCGTCCTTGGGGATGGATCGACTCGAAAACCTGACAATACTCAGTTATGCATAAAGCCATTATCGGGACTGAAATTTATATCCCCATTGAATCTGATGTAGAAAAGCTCAGTGTACTTCCAAAACAATCACTCTTATATTTTGTTTGTTTCAGATGTCAAAATTTGAGAAAAAAACGAATTTGAATTGGCATTCCACAGCTTGCCGAGCATAAATCACTACCGGGTATATCCTGATAAAGCAGGAAGATGCAGTGTAGCAAATTCAAATATTTTAGGAGCTTTACCAGTCTGGCTACCGGAGCCACGCTATGGAGTCTCTTACCCCCCACCTGGGGATTGATGGACCTATTATAGGCCACCCAGGCACATCACAGGGCAAAACCGAAAGACACTGACTTGGCTACCATAACCAGGGCGACTGTCCAATCTAACAAAAGAAAGCCCCTTCAGACCCATGTCTGTTTCATTCAGCTGTGATGAATTTATTTTCATTTTCTGTGTTACTTAGCAGATTCAGTTATCAAATTCCATTCTCTTATCTTAAAGGGTTATACATTAAGGGTTTAAGCTGTCAACCCAGGGCCGTCGAGAGGGGGGAGAGCCGGGGTAGTAACCCTGGGGCCCAACGAGGACGAAGCTGCACCACCCGAGAGCTAGTTTGCGAGCTTTTTTCAATGCCTAGTGTGTGTGAATCGACAGATGGGCCACGGGCCCCCGAATTCACTAGTAAGCATATATTCCTTTCAAGAACTGTCTAAGTTATTAGATATATCGTGGGTCGATCTGCCCACAATATGCTGTTCTGTAATTCGGTTATATAGATGTCCCACTTCAATATTCCTGGACTGGGGGAAGGGTGAATATTTTCATGGGTCCTTGGTAAGCTGGGTTTGAAACAAGGCGGCCCAGGTGGTACCATCTATTTGGCATCTAATTGATCCCCCCGGGGCCCGTATTTTCTCTCGGCGGCACTGTGTCAACCATTATTATTTAGCAGGAAGGCAAACAAATTACATTTATGATATCTAGTAGCAATTATATGAGATTGCTACATCCCATCGTTTATCGACTTAATTTCATTTCGACATAATTATTTCTAAAAATGAAAACTTACCCCTATATGTATATTCCACAGAAACTGTTCTATAAGATACATTTCAGCCAGTATGATTTGATGACGTGTTCTGCAGCATATTCTTACCTGAATAAATTGTATTTAGTTTAAACAATATTTATTACTGGAAGTGAAGGAATTCAACAATAAGCTTTTAGCTTTTGGAAGTCGTCTCCCTTGTTGGATCGAGTATTTGACTGGAAGATGACATGAGGCATTTGCTGGACTAATATTCTTTAAACCAGTAGAAAGTTAGCATGAAGAAGAAAGTAGAGATAAAACGAGAAGAAACAAAAAGAGGATCAAGATGAGGATGAAGCCAACTTGAATAAAAAGAAAATCCCTTGGTGATCTGAGTTAAGCAGACATAAATTGGGTTGGCAGCAGAGTAATGCACTTATTTAGCTGGTTTTGACCAAGCATTATGCCAGTTCTGTCGCACACATACCTATGTGGGCCATGAATTCGCTGCAGCTAACTGAACCGATTGCTAAGTACAATGAAATCCTGAACAGCTTCAAATATACTGAGGTTTTCTGCATTATCAAGGAATTCCGAACCAAATATAAGAGTACTAATATCAAGAGTAGATGGGAGTAATTCAGTTGTAGTACTGCGGACATGTGGGGAGCGCGGTGGCTCAGTAGGTAGAGGTGCAGGCTGCAAGCCAAGAGGTCCTCCTTTCGAATCCCACCTGCGGCAACCGCGTTGTGTCCTTGGGAAAGACACTTCATCTCCATTGCCCACATGGGGGCACGATGACGCCGTGTACTAAGGCGTACTGCACGTCGATGGTATGCATGTCTTCAACCAATCTAACCCTGCCTGTGCTGCAGTGCAGAGTTACGATGTTGGAGAGCTGGCAGCTGCTCGTCGTTGCTCGGTGGTTCTCTCCGGGTACTCCGGCTTCCTCCACCCGTAAAACTGTCATGGTCATGATTAGCCATTGTGCATAAATATGTGACCTTAAACATCAATAAATAATTATATAAATACTGCGGACATGTTCATATATTGGACAATGTAACAGGAAATACTTGACTCTCTTGCATTCCCCACAAACGCAAAATGGAAAGGTGATGAGGGTTTTTTGTAATTGTATGAATGGGTGTTAAGATTGCTGCAGTGCAAACATAACCTACATTGGTAAATCTGACCAGCCCGCGATTTAGATCCGCCGTAAAATGTTGGCCATCATTGATTGCCATCATTTAGGAAGGTCATAAAATTATTCAAGAATGAGTTTTCTCTTACAGATAATGGTAGGTTATTCCACCGACTGGTCATATTTGGGATGAACGAAGATTGGTGCAGTTAAATTGTATTTGTGCATGTTCCGATTGAATAAATAAATTATACCAGCTTCAAAAATGCCAGAACCTGCTTGTAGAAAGCGCTGAAATTTGGTTATTGTATAGGTCTAAAATGTCATGTGGATGCCCCTCTAATATCAGGAACTGAACTATAACATTCAGATTGGCGGTATTGGTTAAAAAAGTTTGTCTTCATTCCACCTCACTGGAGTGGCTTCAGCTGACATGAAACTTCCCCTGTCACCTTGAAACCTCGTTTTCGCTCTCTGAAAAGCCACATTGTCATTCTTGTTTTACACCATCCCCAAGAAATTTAAAAGTTTTCAATATTTCGGAGCAATGAAGGGCATGTAACCTGGGTGTCTCAACTGGAAAGATGTTCCAACATGATTATAAGCCTATAAGTCGATATGAAAACCTCTAAATTTTGATAAAAGGCCACTCGTACTGGAGCAAACACAAAAATTCAGCAGACTCTCCAACTTTGTGCAGCCTATTTTTCCCATTTAGTGGACAGTAACAGATACTGTTCACGAACAGACCTTCTGGGGGGTAGTTAAACTACTGGATAAAGGTAAATGTATTGGTACCTACCTTTCCATATATCTTCTCTTTCGATAAAAATGTTGAAATCTTGTTTAGTGGCTATCGATTTTTCAAGATTTTTCTCTGAGAATCTCATAGTACAGTAGAATCCTCTTAATTGAATATCAATTTTGCCAGTGAAAATTATTCAATTAACAGGAGTATACAATTAACAGGGATTTGGTCAGTTTCCTGTGTTCTGGAGGTAAACTGAGCATTTATTCTACTATATCTTGTTTGACAGAGCTCATAGAGCTCTGTCAAAAAAGATATAATAGAATAAATGTCTGTATTGGATGTAGTGAGGCCAAAAAGGTTGATAAATAAGGGGAATTTGGTGCGTGTCACAGTAATTTTTTCAACATATTACAAAAATTTATATACAATTAACAGGAGTTTACTCTACAACCCATATGCAATTAACAGATCAAATTTGTACTGAAGGTATGGTAAATGGTTTTGTGTTTGAAAATTATATTCAGTTAACAGGGATATACAATTAAGAGATATCCAATTAAGTGGGCTCCACTGTATTCTCTGAGAATCCCATATTTACTCTGAGAATCTGGTTTTCAATTGAGCAGTGTGAGCATGGACTTTATCCTAAGATCTCTCCCCCTGCTAATGTAAGGAAATGTGTTAACAGATACATAGAAATCCTTGAGGACTGTTCTTCTATTGAGTGTGCAGTCTGATCAATACAAGTTGTTAGAGATGATGACAACCACTTTGAGTATCACTGAAATGGATCGAAGAGTGCAGGTATGTGATGAAAGTAGATGTTCATTCATATTAGTTCTGGGCTTAATGTGTTGCTCTTTACTAAATGTAACAGCTAATTTTGCCTGGCTTTGTCCAATAAAGCATTGTTTCTTATGACATCTGATTGGTATTTGTGATGATGTTCTTTGTTCTTGTAGCTGGTAGCCATCATGAACTGAAATGCAATACACTTAAAAGTCCATCAGATCAATAGTGAATTCATCTCAAGAGCTTTTATTTTTGGAAAATGGATTTCTGTTTGTTGTTTTCTGAAAGGGTTTTCTGAATAACATGAAATGCACCTTGTCTTAACGCCTTCAATCCTGCAAGTAAGCAGTCTGTCATGTTTGATAGGCTCAAAATTCTCCCATGCCTTAATTATATAATGACCATTGTACAATCCAGTCATGATCCAGTCTAAATTCTCTAGGCATGATTTTTCCCAATTCACAAAACCCAGATTTCCCAATCTCCGTCCTCTCAAAAACAAAAAGTTAATGCACAATTGGTGTCCCGAACTGGGTAGCCATAAGGCCTCAAAACACCATTGGTTTTCTAAGTCCTTGTGACCACCCAGTTTAGGACACCAATTGTGAATTAACCCTTTACCCAATGTAATGTCCAATACCAGCCAGCGCTATTCTCAACTTTCATTATATTTTCATTTTTTGTCTCAGAAACATAGGTTATGACCCCTCTTTGGAACAAGCTAGTTGAGCTCATTCCAATGAGGGATCAAAAATGAAAAAAATTAGTTATTATACCTCCCACAAAACAAAGTTTAAGGGGTATATAGGAGTCAAATTGTCCGTCGGTCTCTCGTCCTCTCGGTCTGTTGCATGTGTAAACTTGTGGAGCGAACTACTTCCACAGTTTTAGCTGCATTTTCATGAAACTTCACAAAAATGATCAACATGATGAGGGGAAGTGCATGACAAAATTTTTTTCCCGTTCAGTTTCAAGATGGCCGACTGGCGGACATATTGGATTTTTTTTTTACTTAGAAAAATTGAATGCCCCTTTTCAGTCACCCACACTAGGCGGTATGCCATGGTGGGGGGTATACCGGGCGACAGACCATCTCTAGTTCAAGAATTTTGTTTGCAAGTGTTGTCTTCTTTTCATGTTAGGTAAGGGGTTAAATTTAAATTCTCACTTACCTAAGCTTAGAAAGTGTCTGAATTCAAAATTTCAAATGGCAAGGTAATTCCTCTTGAACAGTATAAGAACAGTCTAATAGAGACTACAGAGACTGGTGAACATATTTCCATGTGACTCTTTGCAAGAAAACTTACTTGTTATATACATACAGTTTCCAGAATTTTGAAGCAGTTGCAACAGGTTGCAACTGAAAAATGTGTTTTTGTGTAAAGAAAAAATGCAATCGGAACAAAAGAAACAGAAAATTGGGATTCAGATTGAAGGGCAAACGAACGGTTTATTTGTAAATTGGAAAAGAATCATAACATTAGTGAAGATAAATTGTGTGTTGTTTCAGATCACTAGCTATAATTCTCATATTTATACTCATCTAATGTCAACTGCTGATGTTCTACACACCGTGGAAATCGTGTTTTTTTTGTATCGATTTCCTACAAATGTTTACTTTTAGTTAATAGCTCACCTGAGCAAAGCTCAGGTGTAGCTTTAGAGATACATTCTGTCCATCATCCATCCAGCTGTCAGTCCATTGTCCATCTCTCTGGCGTCAACTTTTCACTGTTGACTTACCCTCATAAACCATTGGGCTGAATTGAACCAAACTTGGTATGAATGTTCCTTATATGTCAATTCAGAATTGTTTAAATACGGTTTCCACATCCAATTCTAACGTGCACATGTTTTAAAAGTTTAAGAAACTGTTCTTTTCCAAAAATACAGAATCTTTTGATACTTGGTATACAATATCCTTAGAGGAGTCAGATTCAGATTTGTTCAAAACAATTCCTGGGCTCATATTTTGGCACCCTATGGGAGCAGTATCAGGAAATGTATTTAAAACTCTTCTTCAGATCTGCCAGTCAGAATCTCTTGATATAAGGTATACTCCATTTTTTTTTTTTTGGGGGGGGGGGGGGGGGAGGGGGCAGCTTGAAGTTTGTTGAAATTAGGTCCCTGGAAACATATTTGGGCTTAAAGTGGGAGCCTGAATTTGAACTTTTTGTAACATGAGGATTATTTTTTTTTGTTGATTTTCTTCAAACCCATCAGTCAGATTATTTTGATATTCATTATGTATCATATCCTTAGTGGGGTGAGAATCAGGTTAGTCCAAATCAAGTTCCTGGGTTCATATTTTGGCTCCCTATGGGAACCCAAATTTTAACTCAGTCCAATATGAGGCCTTTTGATTTCCCCAAATTCTCACCATTTACAGGTGTGCCCAAATTAGATATGGTGTGAAGACATCAAGAAAAATATAAATTATCTGTGCCTCTTTTACATTTGAGAATAACTTCCATCATAATTTGTCCATAGAAACACAAAGAAAGGCATGTCAATAAAACATAACAGGATAAGACTGTTTTTTTCTGGTTTTAATGTGCCCAGACTAGGATAAAATAGTGTGCCCAAAATAAATGAATTTAAAGGCCTGGGGGCAGGGGGGGGGGGGGTGGGGGGGCAGATTCAAGTTTGTTCAAATCAAATCCCTAGGGTCATATTTGAGTGCCCTATGCTGCAATATGAGGAATATTCTTTAAAAATCCTCTTCTTCAAATCCATCACTCAGAATCTTTTGATATTTGGTTTCAGTATCCTCTGCAGGGTAAAATTCCAGTTTGTTCAAATCAAGTCCCTGTGTTCATATTTATGCTCTGTATGGCAACCTAACTTTTAACTTAGTGCAATTTTGGGAATTCCTTTAAAACTTCTTCAGATCCACCATTCAGAATATTTGATATGCAACAACCTTAGGAGGTTCCGATTCCAGTATGTTCAAATCAAGTCCTTTGGGTCATATTTGGGCTGCCTTTGGGTTTACAAATTTTAACTTAACCTGCAATATAAGGGTGCATGGTGGCTCAGTGGTAGGCTGTTGGACTTCTATGCTAGAGGTCCCAAGTTTGATCCCCAACCAGGACGACCCACGTTGTGTCCTTGGGCAAGGCACTTTATCCCGGTTGCCTATATGGGGGCATGATGATGCCGTGTACTAAGGCGTACTGCACGTCGATGGTGCACATGTCTTCAACCGCCGTAACCCTGCTTGATCGGAGCTTGAACAGAGTTAGAATGAGTTAGGAGCTGACAGTTGCTCGTCAATGCTCGGTGGTTCTCTCCAGGTACTTCAGCTTCCTCCACCCATAAAACTGTCACGGTCACGATTATCCATTGTGCACAAGTTTGTGACCTTAAACTCCAATAAATAAATAAATAAATAAATAACCTGCACTATTAGGCCTATTCTTTGAAATATTTTCTTCCTCATATTCATCATATCCATGAGCAGATTGTGGTAAACTTTAGTTAAATGTAAATGTGAGTACAAAAGATTAACTTTTTCTCAGATGTGGACCACCACGCTACTTGAGGCCAGTGGGGGTGGGCAGAAGGGTGCATTGGGCAAAATTACATTTTTTTGGGCTGAAGAAAATTGAGTTTTTTTTTTAGGGTTTTGAGTGATTTTATGAAACAGAAATGAAATTTTATCCTGTTGGGTGGGTGGGGGGGGGGGGGGGGGCTTAGGGTGCTCTGGTTGATTATTTTCCTCTTTTTTTTTCAAAATGTGTTAAGAAAGGGCTTGACCCCCCCCCCCGCCCCCCCCCCCCCCCCTCCCAAAAGAAAAAAGAAAAAAAAAAATTCCCCCAACAGACCCTAGCTAAATCTGATTAATTATAAAAACATGTAGATGCTGAATGTGAGCTTAAATCGATCCTTCTTTGAACAATTGTATCTCTCTATTGTCCACATGGGGTCACTGGTACTGTGTGCTAAGGCGTACTGCACGTCAGTGGTGCACTTGTCTTCAACCAATACTAACCCTGCGTGTATGGTGTTAGTGTATTGGGGAGTCAGACAGTTGCTTGCTGTTGCTCGGTGGTTCTCTCTGGGTACCCAATTTCAACACCCGTAAAACTGTCCGATGGGTGACCGTGGTTGTCAAAAGTGTCTTTAAACCCCAATAAAGAATTGAATGAACAATTTTATCAGGTGAGCGATTAAGGCCCTACAAATTATGATGAACCTAAAATGTTACCTTAACTTTTTTCAGGCTACCCAGTTTTTTCAGGAAGCCCATTTCAGATTTTTTTATGCAATAGGAAAATGATAATGATATGTATACCATTGTTATTGATGAGGTAAGCCTGATATCAGCTTTTAAGAAGACTTAAGTTGATTTGACAAGTTTCTGTCAGTAATCTGATGATTATACAATGTTGTAAAATACTGATAGAAATGGCTCACAGAGAGCCATTTTCAACAGTTTGTTACACTTGGACAGCCTATTATAATTACTGGGGAGTGTGGTGGCTCAGTGGTTACAGCATTGGACTTCAAACCAAAAGGTACACGGTTCAATCCCCGCCAGGGGTAACTGCTTTGTGTCATTGGACAAGGCAAGTCGCGATCCCTGGAGCTGAGGGGAAAAATTGGGAAAGACGGTGAAAGGGAGTGCCAGATGTGTAACTTGGACATGGTGGAGACCCTGGAACACTTTCTTCTAGAATGCCCAAAGTATCAGCCTAAAAGAATGAGATTCACTGGGAGTATAATGGGGAAGTGGGATGGGAGAATGAAGGACATGTGGTTAGGGGGAGACTCAAAGGAGAGGGTTAATATGCTGATCGGAGAGATTGGGAAGAATGGGACAAGGGATATCATCAAGCAGTTTGTCTCTGAGTGTTGGGAGGAGAGGAGAAGCGTGGGAATAGGGAGGCAGTTGGGAGTACAGGGGTAACCATGGCCTTCTCGTCCGAGAACCGCAACAAATCAGCGGTTGGCCAAAGTGTTATTATGTAATCCCAATTGCCAGCATGGAGGCACAGTAGCACTGTGCACTAAGCCATACTGCTCGTCGATGATGCGCTTGCCTTCAACCAATGCTAACCTTGCATGTGTGGATTTAGTAATTGGGGAGTCTGACAGTTGCTTGCTGCTGCTTGGTGGTTCTCTCTTGGTACTCCAGCTTCCTCCACCTGTAAAATTGTCTGACATGAGGTGACCCTGGTTGTCAAAAGTGTTGTTAAATGCCAATAAATAATTCAAATTCAAAAACCAAGCTTCTTGTAATTAGAGCTGAAACTGTTAACCGATTAATTGATTAATCCATGATCACATCTTGATCGATCCAAAAAGTAATTAATCGATTAATCATTACTTTTGAACTACTGTATTATATGGGTTAACAAAGGAACAAACTTGCTCCAAAATAGGCAAACACTGTCACACTGACTCACATCAATTATATGAGACAGAGTAAAGCATGCAAGTTACTTGCTGACATACTTGTTTACTTGCATGATCAGCATTCTATATCAGTAGCTGGAAATGGTCATTCTTAACCCTTTACCCATTGTGGGTAGCAGACGATATTTGCAAAATAAATTAATGAATTACTAAAAATTTTCAATTTTTGTCTCAAAAACACAGCTTATGACCCTCATTGGAATGAGCCCAATTAGCTTGTTCCAATGAGGGATCATAAGCTATGTGTTTGAGACAAAAATTGAAAACATAGTAAATTTGAATGGAGATTTTTGTATATAGGCCTAGTCGGTTTTGTTTGTTACATTGGGTAAAGGATTCATGCTGTAAATCATCAACGGTATGGCAATTATTCAGATATCTATTTGGACAAGTGATTAATCAGTTAACCCAGGTTAATCCATGTGATTAATCAATCAAGAAAACCCCTTAACTGTTTCAGTTCTACTGGTAATATTTGAATACTTTTCTGAAATTTGAAAGTTAATCTGGTTGATTACTAAAAATTGTTCCTTCAGCAACTTAGATATGGACAGATGAAATTGTAAGTAGTTACAATATCATACTATCATTGTTTATTTATTAGGTATGATTTTCTTTCCCAGAGATGTCCATTATCAAACTTGGCACATATGACTCCAAATCCGGCTGATATGATGCAGATCTCTGCTGATATGAACCAGGCTAGAATTGTCTCCCCTTAATGCATTACTAGATGCTACATATTTGTTTATTCCCCAATTCCTTTGTCTTCTCCGGGTTGGTAAGAGACGTGAAATACCTGATAGAACAATAGACTAGGTGTTCAAGTGACGTCACTTGAATACCTGTACTTCCCATACTTGGGTCCATGCGTTCTGAGAACTGGCGTGTAAGTAAGTTAAGTTACTAACCTCGCTGCGGTTATTCATGAATTTTCGTGGCTCGGCATCACATACCACACGTTGGCAGGTTGTTCAAATTCATGAATACCTCCACCTCAGTAACTATTACTTACAACAAAATCGTTCCTCATTCAAGCCTAAAGAATGGCATCTTGCACTGAGACAGTTAAAAGTCTTCGGTATATGACAACAGACAATAACCATGTGTAGCATAAAACTTAATTGCATTCAGTTAAATATTCAGTACATACAACCATGTATTATATTGATGCAAGTCCTATAAATGTTTTACCAGTAATCAATATAAGTTCATTTATTACAGCCTACAGGACAGCCAGTGAAGAATGACAAAATGTAATTGCCAGTAGCAGATGAAGTTCATAAAGACACAGAATAGAAATCTCTTGTCTCATGACACTTTCTCATGATAATTTGAGTGGGAATACTTCAGAGATGGTAGGTGGTTTTAAAATTTAATATTCTTCATCCTGTTTAATTTAACTTTGATGAATTAATATTATGTGGTGAGTCTGTTCAACTGAAGAATTATTGCTTGTTTTCTATTTCTTATGCCATTAACCCTTAACCCAGAAAGAGCTTTAAAAATGAATTTCATCGAATCTATTTATGGCAGTAGTAAATCATTCCTCCCATCCGCCACCTCCAAAAAAAAAAAAAAAATTATGGGAATGATTTGTACTTTAGCGAACAGATTATTATTGTCCAATAGACTCCATGTTACCCTAGTCATCGAGAGCAATCAAAAGTTGACAACAACGAACAGCACATGGGAAGTGTTAGTGCTATCTCAGTCCTTCTCTTCAAAGAAGTTGGAGACTTTTCCTGCGAATTGCTATATAAAAGAAGATCAGCTGTTTGATTAGATATCCATATTTTAACCCTTTACCTAATATGAAAAGCAGACGACACTTGCCAAAAAAATTTTTGAACAACTAATTTTTTTCATTTTTTGTCTCACAAACATAGGTTATGACCCCTCATTGGAACGAGCTCGATGAGCTCGTTCCAGTGAGGGGTCATAACCTATGTTCTTGATACAAAAAATGAAAATATAATGAAAATTAACTGCAGATTTTTTAGAACAGCGCTGGCCAGTTTTGGCCGTTACGTTGCGTAAAGGGTTAAAAAGATAATATGTACAGTTCGGCCACATTGGACTGGCCACTTAACCATGGGTAAAACCTGGTACTCCATTAATTACAACTTTGCTGATGATGATTTTTATTACCTGGTAAAGGCTTGCGTGGACATCACTGCCCACGCATGGATTATGACCTGTCCATGGTGACTGTACTGTATTTTGCAATCTCGATCTTCAAATCTAACTAAAGTGGGTTAGCATTTTCTCTTGTCAATAAACACTGGTGCATAGAAGAATTAGGAATCGTAAAATTTGCACTGGACAGTTAACACACATATGTGAATAAGTATAGTCAAGAGTCAATAATAGTTGGATATATTCCATTAAATTTCTTAATTGATGTCATTTTTGGAACAAGCTTTATTTAAGCCAATGTGATAAGGCCTCACAAAGTAGATCTTCTGTTTCTCAGGCCATTATTTGTAAAATTGCATGCAGGCGAGCAGTTTTGTATTTTATTTTTTATTTCTCTAATTATTTCTTTTCCATCAAGAGTTCATGTTCTTGGTTTATGTTTTCGGCCTCATAATCTACAGAATAGCATGGGTGGTGATGTATTTCGTCCCTTGAGAGCAAGAAGGCTTTGCATTGCAAAGCCGCCTTGCACTCAAGTTACAAATTTATTAATTGTTTGAACTTTGGTAAAATATCAGACAAAAGCTATTTAATTTTTATTTATTTTAAGTTTACATTGGTTATAAAAAGAGAGCATGAGGCAGCCAAAAGGACCATGCAGGAGGGCCTCAGAAACAGATTTTTGATATTTTAGGCCTAAAGCCTGTTTATTGTTTAAAATAATCATTTGCCCTGTTGAATTAAGTACTGGCAGTAAATGTTAACAGAACTACAGGGTGACACTGTGACTGTGTCACACTTGGCATGGGATAAATTACTTACTTACTGGGCCAAGAATGACACCCTCCCCCTTCAACTAAATCCCCCCTTGACAAAATCTCTTTCAAAAAATGCCAAATATGACAATAGCCCTTTCACTGAAAAGTAGTGTTGGGAGGTTTTGAAATTTTTCCACGGTTTCGGTTTCTAATCGGGTTTTTTTTAAAATGAGTTGAGTCCAGTTTTGGTTTCATTTTTTTTTAGAGAAAAATATTCAAGTATTAAACACTATAAACACTTGGGTTTTTTCCCAAATATTAGTTTTAATAAAAGTTCAAAGTGCAAGTGCCTTACCCTCTTTCTAAAATTATGAGATTATATGTAGCGCAGCACCCCCACTGACCCTAAACAATTATGCCGATCCTAAAAATTTTACAAAGTAAAAGTCACTCATTTAGGTAATTGTAACCCTAATTTTTATTGGACTTCAACTTTGAATTTGAAACCTATTTTGAGGTTAAAGCTTTCCAAAATACATGTAGAAATAAATATATTGGACAGTATAAATGCGGAGCAAGTGGTAAGTTCCAGTTCAGGAAAGGAAATAAAATTGATCATTTTATAGATAGATAGTGATTATTACCATTATGTGGATGTACAAAATATGTATCCGAGTCGAGCACCGGGTTCTAAGGGCAGATCACAATGAGTCGTGATCTACCCTTAGCACCCGGAGCGAGACTCAGACACATATTTTGTACATCCACATAATGGTAATAATCATTTTATCTTACAATATATTGGGGATAAGTCAAGAATGTAGACGAATATATAACAAACTATTTATTCGTACATGAACAAAAAGAAAAAAATAGAACTCACGCGAACGGAACATGCTTGTATCCGACCCCCTGATACAAACATCTGTATCAGGGGGTCGGATACACGACAGTTGTGGAATTAATAGAGACAAAATATATGTTGATTGTAAGATAAAGTGTTTTACCGTTGGTGTTGAAGGTCATGAAAATTAATGATATCGTGTTGAGTTTCATGTATTAATACTGAAAGCCCTGAATCTTGGCCTGCAGTCTTGAAAATGTTATTGGTGCAAGTATAGTGTACAAATGTTTTTTTTTTAATTCCATTCAAACATGTACATAGAAATTAATGACAGTGGCCAGAAGATGCATGGATATTGCATTCAAGTGAAGTGTGTGGTCAGCTTGGTAATTCGATGTTTGTTTTATTTTTGTCCAAAGCCAGGTGGCGCTTTCAATCTCACACTGAATGGGGTGATTTTTATCATTTCCATTCATTGTCATTCGAAAGAAAGTTTATTTAACACCTAAATACAATTATATTATGGGACCAAAAAAGTTATAAATTAGGCCTACCAGGCTCTGATTTTTTTCTGTGATTTCCTCCCTTTTTATTTAACACATTACACGAAGTGACAGCATTCAAGATTGTGCAGTTAAATAACCGTAAATGTCCCGACTGATGTTTATCTCACATTCAGGTCGGTCGGTGTTTTTAAATAACCAAAACCGAGTTGTATTTTCGGTTAACCTCCCAGCACTACTGAAAAGTGACATAATACTATTATTCACGATTTTTACACGAAAAAATATATTGTGCTTTGTAAGTACTGTGTAACTGTATTGAGTAGTCTTCAGCTGTGGTTCAACAACTTATTTAACCCACTAGTATTGATGTCTGAAAAAACTCAAATTTAAGTCTCCAATTCTTTCCATAATTCGGTAACTAGGAATTTACCCCTTTACCTAACATGTAAAGCAGACAACATTTGCAAACAAAATTATTGAATAACTAATTTTTTTCATTTTTGCTTCAAAAACATAGCTTATGACCCCTCCTCAGAATAAGCACAACAAGCTTGTTCCAATGAGAGGGTCGTAAGCTATGTTTCTAAGTTAAAAAATGAAAAGAATAATGAAAATTGAATGGCAATTCGTGTTAGCTCAACTGACGGAAAGTCAGGATGAGCCAAAGTGATCACTCACTGTTCGTCATCTGTCGTCCATGAACATGGTATTTGACCTGTTGCTCCTAAACCGCTGAACCAAGTTAAGTTAAATTTGAGGTGATTGCTTATTCTGACATTGCATTTTGGTTTTTTTTTTTCAAATCAATGTGCCCAGCCCCATAAGGAGGGAAGGGGAAAATGCTCCACAATTCTCAGTTACATGTGTGTTAAAATGAAGTCCCTTGGTTCACATTTGGGCTCAATACACAAGCCCAAATTGTAAGTTGGGGCAATATGGGGGATGATCTTTAAAAATATTCTTCTCCAGATCTACCAGTCAGAATGCTTTTATATTTGGTGTGCAACATCTTTGGGGGGGGGGGGGGGGGGGTGGAGGGGACACTTTTATGTTTGTTCAGTTTGGGTCCCTGGATTAATATTTGGGATTCCTATGGTAGCCCGAATTTTAACTTGGTGCAATATGAGGGAATTTCTTTAAAAATCTTCAGATCTACCAGTCAGAATCCTTTCATATTTGGTATACAACATTTCTAGGAAGGTGAGATTCAAGTTTGTTCAAATTGAGTGCCTGGGTTAATATTTGGGCTTCCTATGATAGCCCAAGTTTTAACTGTGTGCAATATGAGGAAATTTCTTCAAAAATCTTCTTTTTTAGATCCACCAGTTAGAATGCTTTCATATTTGGTATACAACATCTTTAGGGGAGTTAGATTGAAGTTTGTTAAAATCGAGTGCCTGGGTTAATATTTGGGCTCCTGTATGGGTATTATTTCTGTGGTAGCATCCCAGTATTAGAAAAAATCATCTGGCATGGACAACAGAGTTATAAATATTGAAATAACTTCATTCCTCTGTACTGTTAACTGGCTATAGATACAAATTAAATCCTTCTTTAAACAACAATTGTCAGCTGAGTGCCTCAGGCCCCAAGGGTCCTCTTGTGAATAATGCTGGCTGGCTGGTTTGATCTGTTACATAAAGTAAAGGGTTAACCAATTCAGTCTTGTTTGACAGAGCTTTTTTTCCCATCATGCAAGTAGGAATTTCACTTGTTCAGTCTTTTTTGACTGAGCTCATCGAGCTCTGTCAAACAAGATGGAATTGGTAAAATTCCTAGTTGCATATGATGGGAAAATTTCTGACTTGAAAATTTGATTGTTTAGACATCAGTGCATAGAGGGTTAAAGCTATACTTTTTTTTAACTTGATTATTTTTTGTAAACCTTGGACTACTTAGTTGCCCATTAACTGAAAAGGTGCTCGTGTTTTTCATCCTTGATGAAGTGTTATTCAGCAGATGTATACATGTGGAAAGAGGGTTTGTCTTGGAGGGGGTTTGTAGGGGGGATTTTGTTAGGGAGTTTTTGTCGAGGAGGGATTTTGTTGAGGGAGAGATTATGTTGTGGAGGAATTTCGATGGTATTCCAGACCACGTATGGTTTCCATGCTTGCATGGCTGACACCAGATTATTTTGCACCCTAGGCAAGGCTAGCTACTTGCATCCTCCACCCCCTCCCCCTTGCATTACACTTTGTGGAAGCTAATTCTGGACAAATACGAATAGAGGTTGACTCCCCTCCACCCCATTTACCTAACCTTAACACCTCATCTCCACCATGGAGACATTACACCCTGAAACACAATGCAAGCTCCAACTTCAATCAATAACACTTTGGGCCTCATGTTTTGGAAATCTGATGCACTGCATTTACCAACAATGCAACTCACAAAATGTCGTACCTGCAGATCTCCTCCATACCATACAAACTGATCTGTGCCATACCATTAATGGCATACTAGAATTTGAGACTGACATGTCATTGGACATCGACTCTAGCTCTCCAAACCACCAGGCATTTGACACAGCTCCTACTGCTGCCGCGTGACCTGAGCTCGCAAGCAGATCTACATGCGAAATGCACATGGAAGTGGCACACATGATGTCCCATCATGACAAGGCTAGCCAGCATATTACCAACCTAGCAACCTACACCCTTAGTATACATGAGAAAAGTTTACTTGGCAAGGGTCTGAAATTTATACCAAAGCCTCCACAACCTACCAGGTCCTTCTTGAGTGAAGTCAATACAGACCCACACCTTATAGAGCTCACACACATCTCCACACTCTGAGCCTTGAACTTTTGATCTACTAAGGTCTGACCTGAGGTCTATCTATGGTGGCCATACATTAAAAACCTACCAGTTATCTCCTGTCAATAATACCATGGGAATACCACTATAAGGCCACATCCACACAGGTAGGGCCACCATGGCTCCTCCTGCCTCGCTTCACTAATAGACGTCTACACCTGAAGCATTGGGGCAAATCTGGTTGCTTCTATGTCCCATTTCTATCATAATTTTTCTTTTATTATGTTTTTTTCTTAAAAAGACTAATTTGTATAAGACTGTGACCCTTAAAGGAGAGTACTGTGCCCCTCTGAGGTCTGTGTTCTAGGCTGCTGCCAAATTGGCTTAATGGTAGTGCAGGCCCAGCATGTCTGCAGATTAATAAATAATCTTGTGCTTTGACGATTACTATGCTCATGCTACATGATTATAGTTGCTTAGACGTATCTTAAATTACAAGAGAACAGAATTGGTATTTTATTCTACACAAAGTGGGACAAGTGGAAAAAGCATTAGACAAAACATAAATGGGCTGATGATGAGTATCTTGTTCACTTTTTTGTCTATTGATCTAGCACACTTTTGTTTATATAGTAACTTGGACAATAGTTATCAGATTTCATTAATTAGGGGGCATGGTGGCTCAGTAGGTAGAGGTGAAGGCTACAGGCAGAGAGGATCTTGGTTCGAATCCCACCTGTGGCAACCACACTGTGTCCTTGGACAAGACTCTTCACCCCCAAGTGCCCTTGTTGGGAACATGGTGGCATGTACTAAGGCATACTTCCATGTCAATGGTGCACTTGTCTTCAGCCAATGCTAACCCTGCTTCTCGAGATATGCTAGTCAGAATATTTTCATATTTTGCTACACAGTATCCTTAGAGGGGTCAGCTTCAACTTGTTCAATAAAGTCCCTGGGTTGATAGTTGTGTTCCCTATTGGGGGAGGGGCAAATGATGACTTAGTGCTATATTGGGAGTATTCCCAAAATCTTCTCCAGAACCACCAGTCAGAATCTTTTGATATTTGGTATGCAACATCCTTTGGGGGAGGGGGCAAATTTCAAGTGTGTTCAAATTAATTCAATGGGTTAAGTTTTGGGCTCCCAATAGGAACTTTGTGTAGAATAGGAATTGTCTTTAAAATCTTTTTGAACCACCATTCTGAATGTTTTGCCACTTGGTATACAACACCCTAGCCATGCTCAAATTCAGTTTTGTTAAAATCAAGTCCCTGAATTCATATTTAGTCTCCCTATGGGGACCCAAATATTAACTTGGTGTAATATAACAAATAATCTTCTAAAATCTTCTTCAGATCCATCATTCAGAGTCTATTGATTGGTATATGACATCCTTGGGTGGATGGGGAAGGGTCAAATTCAAGTTTGTTCAAGTTAAGTCCCAACGTTGATATTTGGGCTCCCAAGCTAGTTTTGCATTACTGGAATTTGAGCATTATTTCTGTTGTAGCATCCCAATACTGGATAAAATCATCTGACATGGACAATAGAGTTATATATAATTAAATGACTTCATTCCGCTGTTGTGTTAACTAGCCATAGATGCTAATTAAATCCTTCATTAACTCCTAGCACTCTGGTAGTATTTCAAAGTTTTCTTCATAGACAAGACATAGACATAATCTTTTAAATTCTCAGTTGCATTGTGGGAAAAAAATTCGGCTGGAGACTTTGGTATTTTGACATCAGATTGCAGAGGGTAAAACAACTTTGTCAGGTGAGTGCCTCATGCCCCCTAGGGCTTCTTGTTGTGAATAGCACTAGTTGCTTTTGGGCATTAGATTAGATGAAGGGTTACTCAATGTAATGATGTTGAACTTAGTAGAATAAACTCCACCTCCTTGAAGATATGGACTGAGAAAACAGTGACATGGGAATTGATTTAAGTTTTTTTCCATTTTTCATGTTAGAGTTACACCCCCTGATAGACCTGCAAATCATAAAAACAATGCATTCATTATGGTTTATAATGTATTTCATATTTATCCTTTACATGTTGTTAACTGCTTGTTAACATTGTTTACTAAAATTGTCAAATTTTATTATTTCCGTTTTTGCCTTCAAACAGTAGCTTATGACCCCCTCATTGGAAGCAGCTTGTTCCAATCAGGGGTCACCTGGGTTTGGAGGCAAAAATTATTTATTCAAGAAAAGCTCTAGCAAATTTAATGGCCTAGGCATGTTTGGTAGAGGGTTAATAAAATAAGATTGTGTAAAGATTTAAATTTTGTTTCTTTGTTTTTTGTGATGATTCTCAATAGAGTTGCTGGCTCTGTTAGTTTTAACCCTTTACCCAATGCACAGGATATGAAGATTTATCATTTTAATTTTTGTTTTTTAAATATTTTCAAAACATTTCAACAAACCCGTATCATGTGACCCCTCATTGGAACAAGCTTGATGAGCTTGTTCCAATGAGGGATCATATGATATGGTTTTGTTGAAACTTTTTTTTTTCAGCTGCTAAATTTGAAAATGCGGTCGATTCATTAGGTAAAGGGTTAAGATTGTGAGACACAATGTGTTTTGGAAAATTTCTTTTGGAAAACTCTGATTCTCTTCCAACTTTGAATTGAAAATTTAGAAAAAATAATCTGCATGATTTTTCATTAATTTTTTCTTATACCAGGCCAAGTCTAAATTGGGCATGGTGGCAAATACAGATCCACTGTATTGTAGCCTCTGGTGGGAGAGAAAAACACCAGTATTCATGCCCTCTTGGCATCCGCTTCATATACTTTTCAGGGTTTCTTTCCCATAGCATCAAAGTTGACATCCTCTTGTTATATATACGTTATGGTAGCCAAGGACTTGTCACTTCCACTGGTTGGCAATATTTCCATGGACACAATGATATTAGAATCCGAACACTAATTATAGGTATAATCATCAGAAATTTAATTAATGAAGCACCAGGTACAACCCAGTGCTTCATTAATTAAAATTTTGGTGATGATGAGTTTCATTACCTGGTAAAGGCATGCGTGGGCATCACTGCCCACACTTGGATTAACCCTTTTCCCAGTGAATAGGCTGCATCCATCCGCATAATATGCAAATTCAGCAGTTGAAAAAAGAATATTTTTCAAAACATTTCAACAAAACCATATCATATGACCCCTCGTTGGAATGATATGGTTTTGTTGAAATGTTTTGAAAAAATTAAAAAAATCATATTTAAAATAATAAATTGATATCGTCTGCGTTGGGTAAAGGGTTAAGACCAGTTCCACGTTGACTGTACTGTATGTCTTCACCATTAGTAAAAAAATATTTCTCCTTGAGCTAAAGTTTACTGAAGAAAGATTCTTAGTTTTCTGGTATCAAATCACAGGGAAAGGGGTGGGGGGAGGAGTGTCTGAAAAAAACCTTGCAGACACAGGGACTAGATATTTGTTTTTTTTAACCTATTTTGACACTCATCTATCCTTTCCTGCAATTTTTTTCCAGATGATTTTTGACACCCCACCCTGCTACCAAACGAAAATCTGAAAATCCTGGAAATACTGAAACTTTTGTTCAATTTTTCAAATCAGGAGCATTCAAATGCATATGTATACTGAAAGTCTGGTACAACTGCAGATGGAAATATGTACAATTCATAGTTATTCTTACACAGTCTCTTTTTTTTTGCAAGGGTCATCTGCTTTTCATGTTAGGTAAAGGGTTAACTTTAACACCAGTAAATAAAAAAATGGGTATAGTCCAGTTTGGACGAAGTCTACTCTGGTGACCCATGAAAAGAGCCATTGACTATCTTGGAAATACCAAAAAGAAAGATATGTTTGATATTTTTCTGCTTTGAAACCTCCTGGCAGTGTGGAGGTCCATTCTGTACACTGTAAGTGTGTTTAGAGTAAGGCCACACAAAGTAGATCTTCTGTTTCTCAGGCCATTATTTGTAAAATTGCATGCGGGCGAGCGGTTTTTTATTTTATTTTTTATTTCTGTAATTATTTCTTTGCCATCAAAAGTTTATGTTCTTGGTTTATGTTTTAGGCCTCATAATCTATGGAATAGCATGAGTGGTGGTGTATTTCATCCCTTGAGAGCAAGAAGGCTTTGCAATGCTAAAGCATTGCAAAGCCTTCTTGCACTCTAGAGACAAATTTATAAATTTTTTTTTTAACTTGGGTAAAATATCAAACAAACACCATTTAATTTTAATTTTTTTAAAGTTTACCTTGGTTATTAAAAGAGAGCATGCGGCAGCCAAAAGGACCATGTGGGAGGGCCTGAGAAACAGATTTTTAATTTTTTTAGGCCTAATCAGAATTCTTTCAAAATGTGCCACAAGTGTTTTTTCTTCACTCCTGTTTTTTCCATTACCAAAAGTATGCCATCCCCTTTCAAACGACTTGTCATAGCATAATTGTTCACAAAGTACACCCATATTTGTCTCCCTACAAAAAATAATAGTACTGTCATGCTTATAGTTGAAACTAGAAGCAATGTCATTGTATTGTGCATTATTTTGAAGCAATAGCATGCTGAGTGCAGTGCACTTTTTGTCCCTATCAGAGTCAAACTGCCTCCTTAGCCTAACTCAATTCATGTAGAAAAAACAGCATGCCCAACAACTCTTTACTAGTAAATAGAGATCATTAACATCCTAACCTCTACTGGGATATATGTATATGTAATGATGAAAATAAATATTAAAATTTGACTGCATATGCAGAATGAAGAGTGGATTAATACTTAATTGCAGCACCATATATTCTCCACCCAAAAAGTATTTATAATTGTTCATAACAATGCAAGAAACACTTGCAACCCAGTGGTCCAAATGATGAAAGTTTGCAAGTGCTTCTTGGGTTTTGCCCTCAGAAATTGTAAATACATGTAATTTTCTAAGTGAAAAATCTATCCCACTGCGATTTAGTTGTAACCCACCTTTCACATACTGCAGTCTCGATATTTTCTTTCTGTTTGATCGGTTCAGTTCATGATTGCAATACCAACCTTGCTAATACTGCATTAAATTTTGCATTGCACTGCAAAAAATGCTCTTGTGCATTTCAGACTACTTCATTCTTCTGCGGTGATCGTTTACTGTGTTAATTGTGAAAGGACTTCTACTTTCAACTGCATTGGAGTGTCTGCAGAATAGTAAGATACTTTCCAGAAAAAGTAGAGCTAGTTTGATGGATGAGGCAAAAAAATGCTCATATTAGAAATTTTACATACCAGAACATTGCTTACCCACCCACTCACCCCCTTCATTTGTCTCACAAAAATAATGATCTCATGCTTGGAGTACCTCCTCATACAGAGTTTGCCAGTGAAAAAAATCTGTCGCAGACTATTTTTTAGGGGCGAACTCTGCGTTTTTTAAACTGATCTATCTGTTTCATTGTTGGAGTCTACAGGTACATGCAGGCCCTTAACTATATTGTGTCTCCAGGAAAATTTGACTAAACTATATATAGCTGAATCACTGCAAGATTTTTAAACACCTCAGAATTACAGTACAAGTCAAAATAAGTTGTAGAATAATCATTATAAACTATGTATCTTTTTCTTCCTATTCTGATTAGACAAAAAACTGACATCATTTTCTGGAAAGCTCTCATGAAGAGCTTTCCATAAAATGATGTCAGATTCTGATCTGGTATTTAAATGTTTACTTCTGGGTATTTAAACGTTTCACATTTACTTCTATTGCATCACTGTATTAACCCTTAAAGGACTGGAAATTTTTTATAAAACTTATACCATATTACAACCTGTATGTCTAGTAGCCTGGCAATGGCTGCTGGTCAAGGATTAGCTGCCTGCATAGGCAGCTCAAGACCTGTCTGAAACTATTGTGAGGGTGCTTCAACTTTTATCTCAAATGCTCACTCAAATTAGTTGATAGCCACCTTTCCAAGGCAATAAATGTTGTCGAAGTCAGAATTATGCATTTAACTTTAAGGGTTAAATACATATTCAAATGTTAAGATGAGTATCTTTTTTTTCTTTAAGGGACCAAAGAAAAAAAGTGGAAAGAAATCAGGAAAAAAGTCAGGGAAAAAGAGTGGCAAGAAAAGTGGAAAGAAGTCAGCAAAGTTGGTAAAAAGTGCAAAGTCAGAGAAAGTTCCTGTTGATATATTGGGTCCTCCAGCAATGGCTAATTTGTACTACATTGCCCATGCTGCACCAGATGCACTTGATAAAAGAGGATTTGGCTGGCCAGAACAGCCTAAGAAAAAGGGTGGTAAAAAGGGTGGAAAGAAGAAAAAGAAATAGCACAGAGGAATAAGCATGTCTCAAAAAGACTTACTTCTCAGGTTCAGTAGTTTCATCCAATGGCAACTGAAGATGGATAAATTATGGCTATCTTACTTTACGCATCACATGTTGTGCAGATTGTGAACTAGAATTCCACTTTCATGGATTTTCATGCACTGCCACGTTAAAAAGCCATCAAGTGACACATTGCTGATAGGAAACTCCAGAGTTATTTTTAGTATATAAGATCATGTAATGTCTCTAAAAAGGTAGAAGACTTTTTCTGATGAACCGGTTTAATTTGTAAAGACGCTGGACTTTTTGTTTTCATGCATTGGTTTGAATCAAGCTAGCAGTTTGTAGCCAAACTGACTGACTGATGAATGTGGAGTCTTTGGATGAATATCAGTTTTGATTACTGAGATGAATTTTTGTATGGTTGTCCAATGGATATTTGTATTAGAGTCCCTGAAAAGCTTTGAAATTAGATTTGATTTTAAATCAGTGATTCACTTTGATGAGATTCAAGTTGTGCTGAATCAGAAATTTTTGAATTGGCGAGAGGTTCTCAAAATCCTACAAAGTGTCTCCTCTTCGACTCTTCTTTTTTCATCAGGTTTCTTGTACAGGAGACCTGATGATAGAAGAGTTCAAGGAGGTTCTGCTTCTGAAGCCACTTAGATTCCATTCTCGAATATTCCACCTTTTTTATTGATTCACCCACAAAGATGAGTGGCCATTCCATACAGTACTTGTCTGGAGACTGACAATATTTACAGTTGTAAGAAGGTACAATATTTACAACTTGACAGTCAATTCATAATTTGGTTTGATTCAAAACCCTCTGTCTGATTTGATTAGACCCAAAATGTGAGGTTTACAAAGTCCTTATTTGTATCATCAATAAGAGTAGTAAACAAGTTAGGCTTGACTGATAAACAGAACCTGGAACCGATGCTTGCAGTGGAAGTCCTCTAAAGTGGTCATCATAGGAATAAACAATTGGCTAAACATGACTTTATACTTGTGGTGGTACCTTGATATATATTGATATAGCCATATATGCTGAAAGTAACCTTAAACACCAGTTAACTAAATAGAGGCCCACATTTGGGCCTTTTGGAAAGTATTGGTAAAGTAACTAAAATGCTAAATAATCTGAGGATATGCTTCAGATTCAGTTGGAAGCTGGAGTGTTTTATTTATATTCATATAGATTGGTCTTGTTACAATTTATTGTAGGGTGCCCATAGGCACTCTTCGATCAATTGAGAAAACAAATCTTTGTGAAAAAATTCTGGAAATTAAAATTAATCTAGCACTCTACGAGATGAAAACAATTATTATCTCAACTCTTTAAGGCCTAAAAAAATTAAAAATCTGTTTCTTAGGCCCTCCCACATGGTCCTTTTGGCTGCCGCATGCTCTCTTTTTTATAACGTAATGTAAACTTAAAAAAAATAAAAATTAAATGGTTTATGTCTTATATTTTACCCAAGTTAAAAAAAATTGATAAATTTGTCCCTTGAGTGCAAGAAGGCTTTGCAATACTTGAGCATTGCAAAGACTTCTTGCTCTCAAAGGATGAAATACACCACCACCCATGCTATTCCGTAGATTATGAGCCATAAAACATAAACCAAGAACATGAAATTTTGATGGCAGAGAAATAATTACAGAAATAAAATAAAAAACTGCTCGCCCGTATGCAATTTTACAAATAATGGCCTGAGAAACAGATTTACTTTGTGTGGCCTAATAGCCTGCTGATTATTTTGTGAATTTTTCATGAAATCAAGTCATGGTTGCTTGCTAAAAAGGACCTGGACTAGATTCTACTAGCAAGTGGAGTTTTGCTGACTGGGAAATTGGTCATCCGCATGTAAAGTGCTGAATAACAAGTAAATGAATGAATGAATGATGCAGGCATGCTAAAACTTGGCCTGACCGCACATTCCATCACTGTTCAAACCCAGCATTAATTTACCCTTTTAACTGGTAGAGTCAGGGCTTGATTTCATATGAAAATTTTGAATATCAATTAACTATTCATTTGGGAAACTTGATCAAAAGTAACTTTGGATTATTCCACAGAATAGTGTAGTAGTTAAATGTCTAATTCCAACTATTTTCAGGCCTGAAAATAAGCAATCCGACATTTGCAGATTGAGGTCCCCCAGAGTGTGAATTTGATGATGCTGTCCTATACAGTGGGCCAATTTATCCTCTGGGTACCTCTTTCTGTTTAGTTTTGAGACCTTGATTAAGATTGAGATTCACAGTAGGTAAAGTTAGTGCTGCTACCCTGCTTTGCAGGGTAGCATCATTATATTCACTGTCTGGGGACCTCATTTTGCAGACGACAGTCTGCTTATTTTCTGGCTTGACTATTTTGTGGATCAACAAAAATTCCCAAAAATAAAATTAAAAAAAAAGCCTCTCCTACTCCCTCACCATAAAAAGGAGAGAAAATCTGAGAAACAAGAAATGTTTTTTGATAGGGTATAACCAAAAAGTTTCATTTTTTGCCTGAAAAACATATTCTCTAACGTCTCATTGGAACACTCTCAATGAACTCATTCCAATCAAGTATCGTTAGTAAAATTTTTGTGGCAAATATTGAAAAAATAATAAAATTTGAATGACAATTTTTGTGATGAGTTCTGGCTTGATTTGGCCATTATGTTAGGTTAAAGGTCCTATTTAGTGAATCTCTCTCTCAGTTGTGATTGACCTCTAAAATATTACCCTTTACCTAACCAATCTGTCGCATCTGCCCACCTCGTTTACAAATTACGCAGTTGAAAAAAAAAATTTAATCAAAACTATCTGTGACCTCAAATTGGAATGTGCTCATTGAACTTGTTCCAATGAGAGGTCACATGATATGGTTTGGGTGACATTTTAAATTTTGATATCCTGTGTGTGTGGTGAAGGGTGAAAAGGGAAAGACAAACTTGATGCTGTCCTGAATGCTTCACCTGTCCATTTAACATCACAATTTTCAATTCAACATTACACTTTTCAACAATATAAATGCAGGTCATCATATATTGCATTTTCACTGGGATGAGCTTGTTCTTGTGAGGGTTGCAAGCTCAATTTGCTTCAGAAATAAAATATTCTGTATTCACAAAATTTTTCATTAAGTATGGATGGTATGGATTGCAAATTATTTTAATCTGTAATTTACAAATTGTTCCATAAAAATCAGCATGTATGAGATTTGAAGTTCAAGTGGCAAGCAGTTGGTTCTCTACAGAAATAAATGCAAGTGATTTGTACATGCACATATTTTTGGTTCAGCAGCTGATACCTCCATCAGTCTGCCCTCAGAGGAAATGCTGGAACTAAAAATGTTGTTACATTTCAAAGAGATTGTCCAGATCTAATTTATTCGGAGCTTATTGCCTTACATGTGTATGCCAAAGAAGCTTCTCTTAGAAATTTGTTGAGGCAAAAATATTCCATTAACCAGTTGAGTGCTTGAAGCCACTGTCAGGGCTCTAATGAAAAGTTCTGAAAGCCACTACAGTGGCTTTATACTGTTTGCACTGATTTGTTGTTGACTCAGCAGTAGAAGAAAAATGTTAATATAAAATTATTTTGTTACAATTTATTGGAGAGTGCCAACTGGCATTCTCCAATAAATTGCAACAAAACAGTTATTTATGAGCAGTATCCTGCTAAACTAAGGCTTCTTTTGCTGGTAGGTTGATATCTTTGAAAAAAATACTTGTGTTACAAATGACCAATGAAAAGTAATTTAGCACTCGACCAGTTAATGTTCTCACAGAGAGCACGGGAGCCCAGTGGTAGACTGTTGGACTTCTGTGCTAGAGGTCCTGAGTTCAATCCCTGTCTGAGATGACCCGCATTGTGTCCTTGGGCAAGGCACTTTATCCCGTTTGCCTACATGGGGGCATGATGATGCTCTGCACTAAGCCGTACAGCACATCAATGGTGCACATGTCTTCAACCGCTGTAACCCTGCTTGAGTGGAGCTTGAACAGAGTTAGAATGCCGAGGAGCTGACAGTTGCTCGGGGGTTCTCTCTGGGTTCTCCGGCTTCCTCCACCTGTAAAACTGTCACGGTCACGATTAGCCATTGTGCATAAGTATGTGACCTTAAAAACCAATAAATAAATAAATAATAAATAATTTTCTTAAAAGTTTTGTTCACATTTATGTGGATTAACAAACTATAAGGTGTTTAGAAACTTGTATGGATAACAATTTTTGTTCTGCAAATAAAGAAACAAATACCATGCACCAGACCTGAAGTCATTATTATGATGAAATGCTGTTGCAAAACACACTCATGTGAAATACTTTTGGGCCTTTCTGATATTGGCATAGTGGTAAGCTTGTCAAGGGACAGCTGTCCTTAGAGTTTGAATAACCAGATTTTGAGTGCTGTCCTTCTTATAGTTCAGATAACCAGATTTTGAACACAAGTGTTGCAAAATTTGTCAAGACACTTCTATAAGTACAGGGATATTGCATCACAGAGCATTCAGATTTTTCCTGGTTAGGACCCTAGGGGAGACTTTTTTACCCTTGTTACTGTCCTGGTTAGGTTTCTGGTTGGAAAGACGTAATTAAGTTAAATTGTGGTGTGTGATGTCTGTGAGGATATGTCACATAAAAAATTAGCTTTCGACCTTATCTTCCAAGTTTGGTTTAGGTTTTTCTCATCACTAGATTTTTCGAGCATATGACATCTACAACCCCAATTACTCTTGAATGCCTGGCATTATGACTTCTAAAAATGTTGCACCAGCACAATGAAAGAAAGTCCCAAAAGGATCTAGTGCAATATTCCCAGCAAGGGTCGGACTTGGTAATATAAAACAGAAAAAATAAAAAAAAAAAAAGTATTGAGCTACAAGACCAGTAAGTACCTCTGTCTCCCAGGCCTTCAATTTTTCTGTGCATACTATTTATCAGTTCTGATTTTTTAAAAGGCCCGCATTTTTGCTGTCCATGCTCTTTATCAATTCTGAATTGTTTTTTAAAAAAAAATTTAACTCTTAAATGCTCAGAATAATTTTTTGTTATTAACTACTGTATGTACATGTACATAGCTGCAGATGAACAGTCAGTGTTTCTACAGTATTGCTGGCTGCCTGTACAGGCAGCCAACAATAAGGTAAAAACACTGTCAAGATAAATGCATCCTACCAGTAGAATTCTCAAGAAAGAATACATCTGGGACAAATTTTACAGACCAATATAAAATGGGAAATTTGTGGCTGAATGGGAACTAAGGTTAACCCCTTACTTAAAACAACAAGAACATAACATTTGAAAAAAAAACTTGAATAACCAGGTGGGATAACTAAAAGCTTTCAGTTTTCACAAAACTGCCTGTCAAAT
This sequence comes from Pictodentalium vernedei, assembly GCA_031216915.1. Classification (NCBI taxonomy): domain Eukaryota; kingdom Metazoa; phylum Mollusca; class Scaphopoda; order Dentaliida; family Dentaliidae; genus Pictodentalium; species Pictodentalium vernedei. The sequence goes on from CM062296.1 coordinate 234,532,260, forward strand.
TTTAATATATTTCATTTTTTGCCTCAAAAACATAGTTTACATAGTTTATGACCTGCATTGGAATGAACTTGACAAAGTTGTTCCAAATAGAGGTCATTACCTATGTTTTGGAGGCAAACATTTTTTTTTACATCAAATGTTTTTGTGGACACAACTGGCCAAATATGGCCATTACGGTGGATAAAGAGTTACTTGGTTCATGTTGCATAAATTCTCCAAATCATTAAAAATGAAGAAAATATATCCGTGTCCTGTTTATTTCCAAATCCTATTTTATAAATTATTATGCTGAAAACATAAAATAAACATAATTTATGAATCTACGAAGGAAAATTAATAATTGAAAAAAGACAAGAAATGACCTGAGAAGCATAAGACATGTGTGTGTCCATATGCAAAATGGAAACAAGAGTTCAGTGAAAGGCTAGATATGAATGGAAAGACTTAATTGATGCAATTTTTTAAAAGTTAACAAATTTATCTACAATTCAGTGGTTTGATGAATATTGCTGTGAGACAGAACTATTTCTGAAAGATGGGAAAGAAACTACATTTTCATTCCATTCACTCAAGAAAATAAGTTGTGAATTTTCTAAGTTGACAGTGCATATCAAAAGAAATAACTGCATAACTTATTTCTGTTGTAAAAATTAAATAAAACTCTTCTAAATTTAAGTTTTCTATTGTACAATCGCTGTGGACTGGTCGTAAACCATGTGTGGGTGGTGATGTCCACGCATGCATTTATCAGGTAATAAAAATCATCATCAGCAAAGTTTTAATTAATGAAGTACCTGGTGCTTCATTAATTACAATTTTTGATGATTATACCTATAATTAGTGTTTGGAATCTAATATTATTGCATCCATGGAAATATTGTCCACCCCTGGGAAGTGAATAGTCCATGGCAGTTATACTGAAAGCAATATGTTCTTTTCAAAGGCTGCTTATTTTTGGAGATAACACCTTTGCCAACTGCCACATTTCAAGTCAGGTAACCCTGATTAAATAATTTAATGCATATTTCCATAAAGCTCAAGTTTGTCTTGTAATTATTTCCCTTTACCCACTTTCCCTTATTTCCTTATTTGCACAGGCCTGTGAGCATGCACTCATTTGTATGGGTTCAATGTGAATGATAAATGTGTATCTGTATTATTAATTAATGTATGAAAATGAAAGATATGATATTTGCTCATAGTTTACAAGTAACTAAAACTTTGTAAGGCAACACATCATTTACCTCATTATTAAAATCTTCTGTGATATAAAAAACTTTTCAGATACAATGAAATTTAAAATAATCAAAGGAATGAATTTTGTATTAAGCTTACATTTTTGCAAGCTCCTTTAACTTCAAGCTATATGTATATTTATTTATACTGAAACACAATTGAGCAAGTATTCTAGAGATGGGTTTCAGTTTTAACCCTTATCTTGCCACACCCACTTTTACCATATATGGATTACCTATATCTATTCTTATTATGTAAGTTCAATAAACTATAACCCTGTTATCTGATTAATTTTTGGAAAGTTTGCTCTGAAACTTCTAATAATTAATTAGAAGATAGTTTTATTTTTGCAGAAGCCCACTGTGTTTGGAACTTCATCATAAAAACTTGACAGGATGCAATCAGCAACATAAGGGTTAAATTGCTATCTTACTTTTTCAGCATTCTAAAAATGATTCAGATCAAAAATGAATATATACACCTATGTATTATAAACTTTTTGCTTTTTTTTTCAATATTTTTGTCACTTGCTTTTCTAGTCTAGGTTAGTGTAGTAATTTTATTAATTAGGAATATTATTTCACCATAAATAACTTGCTTTCTGAATAATTGATCAATATCTTGTACTGTTATTTACAATGATTACTGTGTACTTTTAAATTTGAATTGAGTCTTTTTATTCCACATTTTTTGTTTTTAAAAAAGAGACCAGGCATATTATGTTAGAACCCTCTGTTTGAAATATGATAAAAATCTCAGGCCACCAATCTAAATCTGTGAGGAATGCAACGTTGTTATGGACAAGCCAGAAAATAAGCAGACTGTCGTCTGCAGAATGAGGTCCCCATAGGGAGAATTTAGTGATGCTACCCTGCACAGCAGGGTAGCATCACTAAATTTACCCTCTGTGAACCTCAGTCTGAATCAGGATCTCTAAACTAAACAGAAAGAGGTACCCAGAGGATAAATTGGACCACTGTATGGGATAGCATCATCAAGTTCACCCTCTGGGGACCTCATTCTGCAAATGTCAGACTGCTTATATTTTCTGGCCTGGTTATGGATTATTTGTTTACCTGCTTTTTGTGGAGCTTGCATGCAATCCACCTTTGATGTAATGTGTTGTCCTTTTACTTACAAAGATATACAGATATTCGTTAGTGCGCCAGTTACAGATATACTGGGATGGGAAAATCTCACCCGAGGGCAAGATATTTGGGCCAGACACGAGGCTTGCCGAGTGTCTGGACCAAATATCTTGTCCCGAGGGTGAGATTTTCCCATCCCACACCCGTACCAATCAGGGATTATTTTTCTCCCCCCACCATACAGCAGTTACATTAGCCAGAGGTAATCGGCGATCACATGCTGATATAATCAACTCATTTGGTATTCGTTGTTTTGAAAAACTAATGACACCATCGGAAACAGCATGCAAAAGTTATGTATATACCAAAGGTATATACCACAAAATCAATTAGGAACGGTGGCATCTTGGGATCTAAAGAGTTTTAGAGCATCAGACTTTGAGCATACGGTATTATGATGACGTCAATATGAATTAGTTTGTACATAAGCTTTAGCTTTCTGTCGAATCCCTCCTTTACATAGTAATCTGATTTCCTTGCTTTGTGTATACTATTGTATCTAGTGTTGTTCAGAATATTTGTTATCCTCTGTTATTGTGAAATGTATACACATGCCATTTGCTGAATAAATATTGTTTAAACTAATTTGTTTGTAGCAAAAAACTGATACGATATGCATAACGTCATAATAACGTTATAAATGTATAACGTCACGTGGGTGTGGTGGGATACATCTGTCTCTCCCTGCTATCTCACCCTGGACAGATGTATGTTACACATGCAGTGGGGGGAGAAAACAGGATGAAGCCTGTATAAAATGCGGTCAAGGTCATAGGTAGAGGTCAACAGAATGAATCGGCATGAACATTTACTTATCCATGTCTGGCGTGTAACTGCAGTTGAATGCAATATGAAGATAACACTTCAAACGTCGTATCCCACGTAAAGTTCTGTGCCGAACCAGTGCTAATCCACCACATTTCCCCGGAGCGAGGAGCCTTAGTAGTTAGAGCATTGGACTTCAAACCGAAAAGTCCACGGTTAGATCCTAACTAGTGGTCACTGCGATATGTTCCCCGGGCAAGACACTTCATTCCGATAGCCCACGTGGGGGCACAGTAGCACTGTGTGCTAAGGCATAGGATAGAATTTTCAATTTTTTTCTGACTTTTCATGTAAAGATAAAGATAAAGGTGACGACGTCAGTCTTTCATGAACGCTTGGTGAAAGTCAATCAGTCGGTTACTCATTCACATCTATCAGTCCCCACCACAGTTTGTCTTGTTCGACGAACTGATTGATGAAAAGGAGCAGGGGATATGTGTTTTCGTGAGAGCCTAAGGCATTGATCTCCAAACAACTAGATTTGTGGAATGTGAACGAAAAATGTCGCAAGTAATAGGAGATTGCGAGGTGAGGGAAAATTGAACCCCATTCAGAACTATTGAGGAAAACGTTTTTGTTGAGCATTGTCTGTTTATAAGAACCTACAGTACGTGGAGAGTGTATTATGACTAAATCACCCACAGAGTGGAGATTCCACCCAAGCAATAATTGCAAATTTGTTGTAAAGCACAAGCAAAGTTCCAGCCAGTGGATCTCCGGGTTTTAAAAACCCAGAGGTCAATTGGCTGAAACATTGCTTGTGTTTTTGTTTACATGTACAGAATTTGACAGTGATGCTTTGGGTGAGAACTCCACTCCCCAGGTGATTTAGTTACAATCCACTCCCCACGTACTGTATGTCGCTCCCAGAATGGCAGAAGCTTGCACACGTCTGTGTTTATGACCAGTGAGCTTTCCAGCAATCCAGAGCCGGGTATAGACAAGTTAAACTTGGACACTTGCATATGTTCACGTGCTTTCAAATTTCGAGACGGTTAGCGTTGTAGTAATATTTAAGGCATAGATTTATGTTTCTGCAGTGTCATGAACCTACTAATTTTTCGTTTGTTGTAAGCATTGTGAATATTTTCTTGCTGAAAGTCATGTTTGAATTGTAATCAGTTAACGTGAACATTTTCAAATTTGTAGTTATTCAAGAAATTCTTTTGCAAGTGTCGGGTTGCATGTTTGGTGAGCAGGTAATGATAAAAAAGATGGTTACTGACGTCAGGACCTGCATAGCGTGATAAACTTTACTCTCAGGATCATCTGAGAGTTGAGCAGCACCTGTGTGTGAATTTGTCTAGTGTGTCATGCGAGGAATGCTTGTATCGTGTTTGAAACTTGACTGCACACCGTGGCCAAATGCGTGTTGGTGATGAGGTAACGATAATGATTGATACCAGGGACGTACTGGGGGAGGGTGGACAACCCATTTGCCAAAAGTAACTTCTTTTTTAGACAATAACTCTTGAAAAACAAGTTTAACAAATATACAACTAGCCAAAAACAAAGAAGTTCTGACAAAGATATTGGTAGCCAACCCAGGTGAACAATTTTCTGTCAAACAAAATTTAGTTGGTTAAATTCCCAGTTGCATTATGGAAAAAAAACTGCTGCTTGAAATATCGGAATATTAACCAGGGAAGTGGCTAGAGGTTTCCGATGGGGGGGGGGGGGGGGGGGGGAGGGGGAGTAGTGAATGTCCAACTAGAGGGGGGGGGAGGGGGTTTCCATCCTCTTGATTGGAAATTCACTACCGAGAAAACTTTTGAAAATGAAGCCACGAAAGGGGGCATAAAATTGATTCTGGTTACTGTAATGCCAACACATTTATGATAGAATTATCAGGTTATTATTATTTGGTATTATTCTGGGAATTGAATATGTGCTAAACAAATGCTCAAGCTCAGTCATGATGTGATTTTCTTGAGGTGCATTTCGAGGATTTTTAGCTCAACTTTGGCGAAGCCAAATTTGAGCTCATGCCATGGCCCGTCGTCCGTCTGTCCGTCAACAATTGGATACGGCTTGGGCTAGAGGTCTTATTTATGAACCGATCTTTACGAAACTTCTTGGGTACCTTTGTTATGACTGTGGGACGAGAACGAGTGTTTTTGGGTGCAGTCCGAAATTCAAGATGGCTGCCAGCTGCCATTTTGTACCGACGATGCAGAAATCTGTTTTTTGTACAGAACTTCCATATGAAAGCTCTGATTTGAATAATTTTTTGTATGAATGTTTAGTACCATGGGATACATCACATATAATACGGGTTTTTTTCTCGTGCGTGAATTATGCAAATTAGACTAACTTTGATGTTTTTTGGTGTTACTTTCAACACTGTAAGTGCAAATGCCAATACGGCTCGGGCTAGAGGCCGTATTTATGAACCGATCTTTACGAAACTTCTTGGGTACCTTTGTTATCACCGTGGGACGAGAACGAGTGTTTTGGGGTCCGGTCCGAAATTCAAGATGGCCGATGGCAGCCATTTTGTACGAAATTTGGTGCAATCAGATTTTTGCACAGAACTTCCATATGAAAGCGCTGATTTGAATAATTTTATGTGTGAATGTTTAGTACCATGGGATACATCACATATAATACGGGTTTTTTTTCTCGTGCAGAAATTAAGCAAATTAGATGAACTTTGATTTTTTCAGTGCTGCTTACACACAGTAAGTACACATTTCAATACGGCTCGGGCTAGAGTCTGTATTTATGAACCGATCTTCACGAAACGTGTTGGGTACCTTTGTTATCACCTTGGGACGAGAACGAGTGTTTCTGGGTGCGGTCCAAAATTCAAGATGGCTGCCAGTGGCCATTTTGTATCGAAATTAGGTCTAATCAGTTTTTTGTACACAACTTCTATACGGCTCAGGCTAGATGCCGTATTTATGAACCGATCTTTACGAAACTTCTTGGGTACCTTTGTTATTACCGTGGGATGAGAACGAGTGTTTTTGGGTGTGGTCCGAATTTCAAGATGGCCACCAGCAGCCATTTTGTACCAAAATTAGTGCAATCAGTCTTGTGTACAGAACTTCTGTATGAAAGTTCTGATTTGAATAAATTTTTGTATGAATGTTTAGTAACATGGAATACATCACATATAGTACGGGTTTTTTTCTCGTGCCGAAATTATGCAAATTAGATGAACTTTGATTTATTCAGTGCTACTTATACTCTGTAAGTGCACATGTCAATACGGCTCGGGCTAGAGGCTGTATTTATGAACTGATCTTCACAAAACTTCTTGGGTACCTTTGTTATCACCTTGGGACGAGAACGAGTGTTTCTGGGCGTGGTCCAAAATTCAAGATGGCTGCCAGTGGCCATTTTGTACCGAAATTAGGTCCAATCAATTTTTTGTCACAACTTCTACACAGCTCATATTTGTGAACTAATCTTCACGAAACTTCTAAATCTTGGGTACCTTTGTTTTCACCTTGGGACAGGAATGAGTGTGTTTTGGGGTGCCTTTGTTATCACTGTGCTATGAGAACAAATATTTTGGGGTTCAGTCAGACCCACTCTGGGACTCAAAGATTTCTTTTCTAGTTTAGCATCTGACTGTCACCCACCTTTAAAATACTTTACCTCTACATTTGTTACAGGCAACGCTCAGTATTTATGTACAGACCGTTACAATACTTTATATGTACCTTTGTTATCAGGTCATTACCTAGATGTTTGTCAGTGCTGTGTCACATACTATACATGTACATGTCTTTGTCTTGACAAGTTGAGCTACAGTGTCATTGACACTTTCATTTTTATTACGATAAGTAAACGTACTATAAAAATCTAATACCGATTGTCATCATGCATACTTACGAAACTCGATATTGCGTACACTGTAGTTGTAAATAGTAACAGTTGGAATTTTTGCTGATTTGAAACCGAGTTGGGATTTTGGGAAGTAAAGGACACGCCAGACTTGTCCTTCGAATTTCCCACTAGGAAATTTTGGCCAGGATTGGGGGTGGGACCCTCCCCCCCCCCCCACACACACACTCCCCCTATCCCCTGTCGCCACGTCCCTGATATTAACATAAGTGAGAGGATTTCCTAGCTATTATATATTGGTCATCGTAGTCTTCCTCGACTCTAGTCAGCCCTACCTGGACCAACACGCAGAACTAAAGTCGTTACTGAACATGTGCGAATCAGGAAGGGTGCCATAAAGGAATGCAAGCTCCTCTCGAACAAAAAGTGGATTTTACGTTTTTTTTGTGCAATTGGGTATGCCCTGACCAAATCTCTTATGGGTGATTGGCAAGTAAATTATTCATCTCTTTACCTACCGGACGTATGTTCCACATTCACCATACGATGTACACAAGCTTGCATGTCAATTTTTCCCCAGTTTTCGCTCCCAAAACATATCCGATACAGATAGCAAATCGTTGGAGGGGTGGGGGACACGCTTCTATTTTTTTTAATCAGACGTTTGAAGTGTGAGAAGGTAGATGTCGACCCCAGTAACTATGCCTCTGGCTGTCCATCTTTCAGTCTCAGCTATACACGGAATCGCCCGTGTTAACTCTCTGTACACTGATGTCGGTCGAAAAGCCAAAATGTTAAGCAGCAAATGTTTCTACAAAGCAATTGGAAATTTATCCAATCCAGTAGGTAACTGAGCTCTGCCAAACAAGATTGAATTGGTTAAATTTCTAGTTGTGTAATGGGAAAAGTTTGCTGCTTGAAATTTTCGCAGTTTGACATCTCTGTGCAGAGGGTTAAATGATACTCCGAATAAATGTATTTAAGGTACTGTACGTGTTGGAAACAGGGTTACCAGATGGAGTTCGCTACATCCGGACTTTTTCTGCAGTCGATCCCGCTTGTCCAAAGTTGATTTGCTCGAGCAATGTATCAATACTTTGAAAAGTGTTCCCCGCCCTGAGAGGCCATTTATGAGATCCTGCAAACAGTCCCGTTGGGAATTTTCTCAGTATTATAATTTTTGTGGTAAATTGGGTCCAGAATTCTTAATAAAACTAGCGTATTTCAATTCTGTATTTTTTATTAGTTGTACATACTACGTAATTATGCATATATTGTTTATGATATATTTGTAAAAAAAAATGTTATTTTTTAAAAATAAATTATTTCGTTATGTTTTATGATCTAAACCATGAACTGTTATGTAGTGTTACAATTTTCTTCAGACTTACAAAAGCATTTTTGTATAAAGTAATAAATATGAAAATAATTTCTGCTCTTGGCGTCATCATCCTTTATTATGCCCCCGACCTCCGAAGGAGGATTCGGGGGTATCTAGTTCCGTCCGTCCGCCCGTCCGTGCGTAAACAGTTGGTTTCCGACCGATAACTCCAAGTTGGATTATTTGATTTCAACCAAAGTTGGTATGTGTATTCCCCAGCTAGTAATACAGGCCAAGTTTGAATATGGGTTCCGTCCAAATACTTTTACATGCGTTTTGGCGCTTTTTCGACTTGGAATTCGACCGTCTATCAACATTTTTGGTTTCCGAACAATAACTCCAGTTTGAATTATTTAATCTCAACCAAAGTTGGTATGTGTTTTACCCAGCAAGTAATACAGGCCAAGTTCGATTGTGGGTTCAGTCCATTTATTTTTGTATGAGTTACGTCCCTTTTTCGACTTATAATTCGACCTTCTATTAACAGTTTTGGTATCCGACCAATAACTCGAGTTTGGATTATTTGATCTCAACCAAAGGTGGTATCATATGTATTTTTCAGCTAATACTACTGACCAAGTTTGAATATGGGTTCCGTCCAATTATTTTTTACATGAGTTACGTCCTGGAACGTGCGTATTTAGCCACGCCTGGCGGTTCTCTTATTATGTGGCTTTAGGTTTCTCTTACAAATACCACCATTGTGTCGCGACCATTTCCTCCATCTTGAAAACAGTCTGTAATCCAATGTCATACCACTTTTGTATGAAAACTTGGCTTCAGAACGTGTTGATCGAATTCGGACTATTTGTACGGCGCTTTCGATGGGCCTGGATGGGTATTTTCCATTAGGAATGGAAATTTTTAATTCATTTAATTAATTACGTGTCGTATATTAAACCTTTTATCACTACCGTGGATTATTCTAGTCACATAACATCTCAAACGAGGTAAGATAGCTGCGTCAAACTCTCGACAAGTCGCTCATTTGATCCATCCCTCTCATCCTGTCAACTCGACCTGGTACTACGACCAGATCACATCCACTGTAGTGATAATATATTTTGACTGTAAGTACGGAGAATATCATGGCATGCCTCGTGAGTCGCGACTAATCTCATCAAACACAGGGACTCGTTAGAAACAATACTTTAACCCGTTGGTACTTTTGTACGTGTTATTATGTACGGAATCAATCAGCACGTTGATTCTTAGAGGTCATTTGTTTTATTATTTTTCGATTTTTTTAAAGTTTTAACCTCAAATTCATATTTCTTCCCGGATAGTGTTCAGTGACAACCGTTGAGCCAAATGTTATCTCAGCTTAAAATACTAATATAATCCTGCTGTCAAGACTTCTTGAAGACTGCTGGAAGCCATTATCCGGGCTTTCAAAAAATGAGGATACCCGTGCAAAAGCTAACACTCTCCTTGCTTATATTTCATATTCAGTCAAACACAAATAATATTTTGTTTATATAAATTTGTTTTATTACAAATTATTGGAGAGTGCCTCTGGGCACTCTCCAATAATTTGTAATAAAACAAGTTTTGAATAACAAATTCAGACCACCAAATATAATCTAGTCCTCAATCAGATAATCACTAATGTGAAAAATATCTTGTTGTTGGAACTTTCTGACGTTTAAAGTCGCATTTTGAAAAAACTTTGAAGAAATTGAATTCCCAGTGACATTTGAACGTCAGGATAAGTCTCAAAGGGTTAATAATAACATAATATTAGACAAGCATAACTGGATACCCCCCTCCCCCCCCCCTCCCCCATGTAAATACTATGTTATATACATAGTATTTACTTTTGGGGTATCTTTAACTGGCGTAGAAGAATGGACTAACTTGGCCGTCGCATTCAATAGGGGTGGATGGGTGGGGGTAACTTGGACGTAAAAATATAGATTAGGTTATAGTACCAAAAGTGTTAAGGTTAAGGTTATTCAGCTAACTAAGTATAAGAACTCCATATTTGGGCTCCACTGGGCCAGTTGCCTCAAAAGGCTTCATATTCAGTGGAAGTGCTTCATATTCTCTTGGAAGTAAAATTTTTTAAAAATGTCTGTTCATTTAGATTTTTCTTGTCACAGTTTGTTGGAAGGGTCCATCCTTGTAAAATATACCAACTTATGCTAAACTAAACTTATAAAACGCGGTTTCAGTTCACTCCTTTTCAACTGCTCTGTTGCACATGACGATTATGTGACAGCAAGTAACGTTAGAGTAGGCGTGAGGAGGCGGATCGTGGAATTGTGACCCGTCGGAGTGTGAGAGCTCGACTGGACTCGCTAGGGGCCTGTGTTGCTTAAGTTCCTTGGAAGCAGGAAGGGTAGGCATGCCTCGTACAGAAAAGTAGAATGATATTTTCTCAAAATGCGTTTGTTTTCAGGGTATTACTTTTGTATTCCAGTTTATTTGGGCAAGCCACATGATATACCATGGTATACCGTTTTATTAGAGGCTTTCAAGTTCGTTTTAGTCTGGGCATTGTGTCGGTCTGCCCTGTCCGAATCCACCACAGCGCACCGGGAGATTGAAATTTGGCCAACTGTTGAATGAAATCTGCCTATACACTTTCAAGCTAAGACGAGTAGAAACTTTAGCACCCAACAGTCAAATTTGCAGCTCACGGACCACCAGGGAGATTAACTACTGGCGTGTGAGCTGCGCATTTGTTGCTTACGGTTTCATATTTCTGTCGGTTTAACCCTTTACCTAACATGAAAAGCAGACGACACTTGGAAACAAAATTCTGGAATAACTAATCTTTTTTCATTTTTTGTCTCAAACACATAGGTTATGACCCCCTCATTGGAAAGAGCTCGTTCCAATGAGGAGTCATAACCTATGTTTTTGAGACAAAAAATGAAAAAAATAATGAAAGTTAATTGGCAATTTTTGAGAATATCGCTGGCCGGTTTGAACAGTTACGCTGGGTAAAGGGTTAACAAGTGAAGCCGCGAGATAATGTCGCCACTGTGCCAAATCGCCTTGTTCGTAATGAATATAAATATTTTCGAAACTAAAAATGTTTATTGACTTTTTATGTGTACCCATACTATGTATGGTACACATAATGCCGGCATCCGGGGTGGCCATCCGTCGTTCGACCATCCCTTGTCCGTCCGTCTGTCCGTCCGGCGTCCGTATCCATTTCTTTGGCATTCGATAACTTGAGAAATATTGCTTGGATTGTCAAGTTACTTTATATTTGTGTTCAGGTTACTGATGTGCCGACCTGTATAGTTTTTGGTGTAAATCTGATAATTTGATCCTGAGATATTAACTCTTTATCCTTCTAATTGAGAATTCTTCCAATCCCTTTTGCGTGAGATTACTCAAAAAATATCAATCCAATTGTCATGTTACTTCATATATATCTTCAAGTTACTGATGTTTGGAGCTGTGTAGTTTTTGGTGTAAATCTGTTTTTTTTTATCCTGAGATATTAACCCTTTATCCTTCAAATTGAAAATTCCTCCAATCCCTTTGGCATTCGATAACTTGAAAAATATTGCTTGGATTGTCAAGTTACTTTATATTTGTGTTCAGGTTACTGATGTGCCGAGCTGTATAGTTTTTGGTGTAAATCTGATAATTTGATCTTGAGATATTAACCCTTTATCCTTCAAATTGAAAATTCCTCCAATCCCTTTGGCATGAGATAACTCAAAAAATATCAATCCGTTTGTCATGTTACTTCATATATGTATTCAGGTTACTGATGTGCCGAATTGTACAGTTTCTGGTGTAAATCTGATAATTTGATCCTGTGATATTAACCCTTTATCATTCAAATTGAGAACTCCTCCAATCCATTTCTTCGGCATGCGATAACTCAATAAATATTAATCTGATTATCAGGTTACTTTATATATGTATTCAGGTTACTGATGTGCTGTGCTGTATAGTTTTTTTTATGAAAATCTAATAATTTGATCCGGAGATATTATCCCTTTATCCATCAAATTAGGCACTTCTCCAATCCATTTCTATTTGTACCCATACCATAATGTCGGCATCCAGGGTGGCCCTCCGCCATACAGCTTTCTACTAGTTGTGCGTATGGGTACACATCTGACGATTTCATCGGCCTATTTTTTCATTCAGCAACTCGCTTAGGTTTAAATGAAAAACGAATGAATCTACAATTAATTCTACGACATCGTTATTTTCGATTCATTTCACGGGCGCGCAGTAGCATATTATTCCCATGATCGCGCAGAGCATTTTGACGATGAAAGAAACCAGTCGAGAGAAAAAACGTATCTGCAACGATAAGTGCGTGTAAAATTGGAAGGTTTAACGGATAAATTGGAGTGGGGAATGGACGGCGCATTGGAAGAACCCCAACTTTTTGCATCTCCCCTGGAATAATGACCAGAATTTCTGTAATTATTTTTCGGGAGATGCAAAAGTTGGAATGCAGACCTACAGTGAAGTAACAGATGCGGTCCGGTCCCCCCAACAATTAGGTCTACATTCCAACATTTGTATCTCCTCTGGAGTAATGGTCGGAATTCCGGTCATTATTCCAGAGGATATGCAAAAGTTGAGTGTGTGCCTACAGTGAAATAATAGATGCGACCCGGTTCCTCTAACACGCCGTCATACACTAATAAACGGAGTTGCCATTTTCTTCTCCTTCTATCTGAGATTCGATTTGATCCAGACATTTCCGATTCGCAGGGCACAACTTTACGTCTGCTCAAAAATTCTCGACCCGTAGCGAGTCCTGCATCTTTTGAAACAATTCCAGGGTTAATTCGTTCGACCCTTAAAAGGTCTTTGATTTTAAAAATGACATTTCCCGGCCCTTGGAAGTGCTGGAAAAATCAGAACGAAAATTCATATAAAGTCCTTGAAAAATATTATTCGGGTAATGTTTTGCCCATTTTTGTCAAAATGTGAACTACAAATACCGTTCGTTACTTCTGTATCGTAATTATTATGGCAATGGCCGTCACAACGTGAAGTTTCATGAAAATATAGAGATGCGGCGTGGGAGCGCGGTGGCTCGGTGGTTCGTAAGAGCATTGAACTTCAAACCGAAAGTTCGGCGGTTCTACCTGACCAGTAGTAACTACGTAGTGTCATTGGGCAAGACGCCCAACCCCGATGGCGCTGTGAACTAGGGCGTACTGCTCGTCGAGTGGTGAATTTGCCTTCAACTGCTGCTAACCCTGCTTGTGCAGGGTTAGTACGTTGGGGGAGTCTGACAGTCGCACGCTGCTACTCGGTGGTCCTCTTCGGGTACACCTGCTTCCACAACCTGTAAAACTTAGAGTTGAAACGGTTAACCGGTGAATCGATTAACCAATGATCAACGTCTTGATCGACCAAAAAAGTAATTGATCGATTAACCGTTACTTTTGAACTACTGTATTTTCTGGGTTAACAAAGGAACAAACTTGCTCCAAAACAGGCAAACGTTGTCACACTGACTCACATCAATTATATAAGACAGAATAAAGCATGCAAGTTACGTGATGACATACTTGTTCACTTGCATGATCATTATACTGTATCAGTAGCCGAAACTGGAAAATATAGCTTATGTTCCCTCATTAGAACGAGCTCAACGAGCTCGTTCCAATGAGGGATCATAAGCTATGTTTTTGAGACAAAAATTGAAAACATAAAATCTGAATGGAGATTTTTGTATGTAGAGCTGCCGATTTTGTCCTTTACGTTGGGTAAAGGGTTAATGCTATAAATCATCAACGGAACGGCAATTATTCATCTACCTGTAAGGGCTAGTGATTAATTAATTAACCAAGGTTTATCCAAGTGATTAATCGATCAAGAAAACCCTTTAACCGTTTCAGCTTTAGTAAAATTGTCTGACACGATGTGACCCTGGCTGTTGACAGTGTCGTAAAACCCAAATGAAACAAACATGAGACGCGATGTTTTCATGAACGGGTGGAAATACATTCAGCTCTTTAATTCCCTCTTTTACAAAATGGCATCGTCCATGTAGAAAGTCACCTTGTCTTGTAAAAGTCAATTTCTAAAGTAGACTAATATCTTTAACCCTTTACCTAACTTGACAAGCAGACGACACTTGCAAACAAAATTCCTGAATAACTAATTGTTTTTACATTTTTTGTCTCAAAAACATAGGTTATGATCCCTCATTGGAACGAGCTCGTTCCAGAGGGGTCATAACCTATGTTTTTGAGACAAAACATGAAAAACTAATGAAAATTAATTAGCGATTTTTGTGAATAGCGCTGGCCGGTTTTGGCCGTTACGTTGGGTAAAGGGTTAACCTGTAGCCATGCGGCTGCAGGTTAAAGATATCAATTTGTCTACTGTGTGTGACAGACCAAACATTTTTCTTGTGCAATGAAGAGAAACCAAATATCAGTTCCTTGATTTTGCACAAAGATCCAACAAAACATAGGTCGACTTTGCCCAAAGCAGTTTAATAGGGTATTTTTTGCTCCAGGATTTAACAAAACAGAGGTTGCTTTGCCAAAAGTAGTTTAATATGGTATTTTATGCTACAGAATCCAACCAAACAGAGGTCCACTTTGTCAAAAGTTGTTTAATATGGTATTTTTTGCTCCAGGATTAAACAAATCGGAGGTCGAATTTGCCAAAAGTAGTATGGCAGGGTAAACAATTCGAGTTATTTAGAATCAATGCAAGAAAGAAACTTTTTAATAATCAATGGCAGTAAACTGGATAAGCGCATTAATTTAATTAAGTTCGTATTCGGAAAGCGTTCTTTGTTCAGTCGCTGTCATGCAGGAGCTCTATAAACAATGCATTCCAAATTAGAACTTATTGAAAAGTCAGTTCATGTCACTGCAAGTCATCAAAGCCGTCTTTTCTAAATTAGCACCTTTGCCCAAATCAAGTTTTTGATAAGTGATGCGCGCGCCAAAATAAGACCCCTCGAGTTAACTTCAGAACAGACTCGCTAAGATGGAATAATCGTTAGTTCACGCGGTGTCATTTAAACAACAGGATTCCCGATCTGATGATTTGCATCGAGGGGACATGCCGAAGGAGAACCGATATGAGTATATGTAGTATTTGGCTTATAGTATTTAGTTTTGATAACACGTCGTAGTTACATGGTTATTAGTTAACAGTTTTAAGAGTATTAGTGAACCTGTGTTATTAGATGATCAGTTGTTATTATTGCGGGTTAGAAGCAATGTTAGTGGAAACTGTAGGTGATAAAGTAATCTAAAAGGTGAGTTTTAATATTAAAGGTGATTCCCCATAATTTGGCAGACGCCACGGGATAAATACGCGCATGGGTGGTTGAGTGAAAGATTGCGTGATTTCTTATCCGTAGTTGCAGCTTCGACCTTTCTCTACGAATATAAATTTGGGAAACAATTTAGTTTTAGATAATATTTTTATACTTGTTTCCAGTGGGATTCGGTGACTAGTCACAAAACTCATTTCAATTGTGGTTGGGATTATTTATTTAGGATTTGTTGGCTATTTGTAAATAAAAGTATAGAAGATTTATACATATAAATTGTTGGATTGTTAATAGTCTTTATCTTATTAATGAAGAAGCCCTGAGTACTCTAGGGTTTGATGAAACCTCAGCCCCGCCAAGAAATTAGCCCGTGCCAGTTCATTACCGTTGAAAGCAATTTATTGAAACGCAGCGCTATTCTGTGGCTTGTGAACAAGCAATTGCGATCAACAAGAGAGAGTTAGTGAAAATCCCCCGTCCCCGGTGAAAGAGTATCCTAGGTCCCCAGCAAAGTTGATAAATCCCAGAGTTGGCCCTCTGCTGACGAGCGCCCTCTGGCAAATAAATATTCACCCTCTCCGAGACGTTGCCACGGCGGCGTTCCAGGGACAGTAATTTCTATTTATCAGAAAGTGCTAACACCTGTATAGATACTAACTGAGCGATTCTCGGTGGAAGTAACGTGTGGTTCCACTTAGCAGGCGGACCCTTAGCCATAGTAGTTTAATATGGTATCTTTTGCTCCAGGATCCAACAAAACAGAAGTCGACTTTACCAAAAGTAGTTTAATATGGTATTTACACTGTAATATTTTACTTACTTATTAAGGTTTAACGACACATTAACAGCCAAGGTCATATCGTGTCGGTGACAGTTTTACGGGTGGAGGAAGCCGGAGTACCCGGGGAGAACCACCTAGCAACGGCGCGCAGCTGCCAGCTCCCCAACACTGTAACTCCGCACTGCAGCATAGACAGGGTTAGATTGGTTGAAGACATGTGCATCATCGGCGTGCAGTACGCCTTAGTACACGGCGTCATCGTGCCCCCATGTGCACACTCGGGGTTAAGTGCCTTGCCCAAGGACACAACGCGGGAGTCCGAATCGATCACTCAGACGGTTACCCATCCAAGGATTAACCAGGTTCGACGTTGCTTAACTTCGGTTATCTGACGAGAAGCGGTTACCGCAATGCCACCGCCCCCCCCCCCCCCCACCCCACCCCCCTGTATTATTTTACGGTAGAAGTACTGACAGCTGGTTGCCAATACTTGTGCCGTATTGCCCCGGTAATTTTTTTATGGTGTACACTCATAAGATTTTGCATGTGACTATTTTTGGTTGTATAGAAATAGCGGGGCTTTTATCTGTTAAAATAACAGTGACCACCAACATTTGTTCCTGAGAAGTTCTATCAGAAAACTTTCTAAGGATCCGTTTGTCTAAACTTGACTTCATATCCATGCTGCGGTCATGACTCATGATGTAGCCAAATATGCTGAAAGTGACATCAAACACCAATAAATAAATAGTTCAGAAAGATCAGTGTTATATGCGGGTATTAATGGTTTGGCGTGCATGTTTAAGAATTTTAACTGGTATGTATACCGACATCATAGATGATCAAAATAATTTGAAACAAAGTGCAATGCTTGAAAATGCCAATAAAAGTCCGTGAAAGTTATGGGCTTTTTAGCTCCGCCTGACAAAGTCAGCGGAGATTTTCTGATGCTAAGTTGCCTCTCGTCCGTCTGTCAGTCCGTCCATCGCCTGTCCATCCGTCGTCAGCATTTTGTTTGTCCGGTCATATAATTTGATCTAATTGTCAGATCTTGTTGATACTTGGTACAATTATTGCTCGTAACTCAAAGATGTGTCGCGACATTGATCCAAGGTCATATCATCAAGGTCAAGGTCACATGCAGCCAAACCTTGATATACAACTTGGTGTGCTTGACAGATCTTATTCATAGTTGGTACAATTATTAATCTTGACTCAAAGGTGTGTCATGACTTTGACCCAGGGTCATATCATCAAGGTCGAGGTCACAGGCAGCAACACTTATATTGTTATACAGCCCTTGTCTGGTTCATATAACTTTGTATGATTGACAGATCTTATTCATAGTTTGTACAATTATTTCCCATGACACAAAAGTGTGTCGCGACTTTGATCCAAGGTCGAGGTTACAGACAACAGGACTTTGATATTGTTATGCAGTCCTTGTCTGGTCTGTATAATTGAATCTCTGTGACTGATCTTGTTCATACTTCACACCATCGTTACCCATAACCTAACATTGTGCCATGACTTTGCCCCATTGTCATATCCTGAAGGTTAAGGTCACAAGCAGTAACACTTTGATTCTTGTCTTGTATTCAGCTTCCCCTAAAACGTGACCCTCGGCAGAGCTATCTAGGTGTAGATGCCTCTTGCTTTTTCTCTCAGGGGCGTGTGAACCCTATTTCCAGCACCTACATGAACTTCATTCCCCCGATTTAAGAAAATAGAATGAACGTATTGATGCGACACGAATGCCCCTGTCTGCACGCACATGTGCAAAATCACAACTTATTTAAAGTTTTGTACAACATACGTAACAAGAACGAATCGCGTAATTCACATATAAAGCTGAAAACAGAACTTGAACTTCCTCCAATCTGACATTTCAGGTCATTCTGCGAAAAAATGAATTAAAATTCAAATAAATAAATCAATTAGTAAAAAAATCACAAAACACCCAAATAGCAACTTTTTTGCACAATTAAGTGCCATGACTACCATTTTGCTGAGAAGAACACGCCCAAACAAGGTATTCCCACGTTTAATCATAAATTAACTTCAAGAGTTCAACCATTATACCATGGAACCCCCAAATTACCGTGCAGAAACCTCAAAATAACTTTTTGGTATAAATAAGGACGCCAGTTGTAGAATTACTAGCACAAGGAAGGTTGAAATTAAACTTTGCATTCCATTTTTGATCATAAAAAACTCTCAAAATTCTAATTGTTTTACTAAAGGGAAGTTAAATGTGTGGAAATTAAAAAATAACAAGGTTTTTGCACAATCAAGTGCCATAACTACGGAATTATGTTAACCAGAAAACTGAAAACTGAACAATGCTTTCATTTTATAGTCATAAGAAAAACTTCAAGCTCTCGGGCCACCAGTCTAATTATGTACAAAATTCGACGCTGCTGTGGGCTAAAACCAGACTAGTCCCCAAATAGGTCATCGTTTTTGTTTTGATTCAATCGTCTGGAATATTTCGGTTGGCTGGAAAAGCGAACCTCCGGTTCACTTTTCCGACCAACTCATATATTCTGGACGACTGGATTTGAAAAAAAATCATGTGAATCAAAGTTTTGGATGTTTCTCAATCGAGACTTGATTTGATGGACATTTTGATGACATTACTAAGAAGATATCTCGTGTTTTTGAGTGGATACCGAAAATTATCTCATGAGTGACCGAGCGAAAATAACCGTTTGTCTTGGTCACAAGCGTGATAATTTTCGGCATCCACTCAAAAACACTAGATTTTCTTTTTATTGTACGCATTTTATAAGAATTTGATAATTCCTCTCGTTTCAACCTTAAATTGGTGCATGAAAGTAAACAGCGAATTGAATCATTGAAACGCGGAAGTGATTTGATTGATACTCGGAACAGAAAGCGTCTTGCAATCTGATTCAACTGGCGGGTTTCTAGTTCAAACATGACACGAAAGTTCGTAATATAAGTTTTTGGTTTGGTACGTCCTTTGCAAGGACGTACCAAACCAAAAAACTTATATTACGGACTTCCAGGCCACGTTTGGACTAGCGGGGTTTCATGCATCAACTCAAGGTGATGACGTGTTGAATTATTGCTGGAAATGATCGGTATCCACTCAAAAACACTAGATTTTCTTTTCATTATACGTTTCTATAAAAATTGATCATGTCCAGTGATAATTTGATTCGTATTCACCTTGAAGTGATACTTTGAAAGCCGCAATTTTGATTGCTACCGTGAAAGTGAAAATTTCTATATCTTCACAGTGGGGGATACGATTTCTATCTTTCTGCAATTTCTTCGATAATCTATCGTTTAGCGTATAATAAAATCAGATATGAAGACTCACCACCACAGCCGTAGTGTTATGGCAACGCCGGACTGTTCCACAACTTATCTTAATATCTTTATGTTTTTAAGTGGAATTAAATACTTATTGATTGGATTTTCTATAACCGCGACAGGAAAGAAATACCTGTACATCTTTTTCAGTATAAGCGCATCACATTACTTCAACGGTCGTCTTCGCGCAAATTTCCACAAAAAGTGGGAAAACAAACAGCCCATAACAGCGTCGAATTTCGAAAGGAAATTAGACTGAGGGCTTGGAAAAGCTCGTAAAATTTTAAGTCCGCTAGAGGGTAGTGAAGTTGTGAGGCGGAAACAAAGATGTCGCACATGAAGGGCCAATACTTTTGATTTACGAGCATAAGATATCTGAAAATTGAACTTTGCCTATATTTTACGATCATTCAAAAAGTGTCGAAATACTGATCAATCCGCAAAAGGAAAGTAAAGTTATCACGTGGAAACTCTCAATATAACGCAGTCTTTTACAGCTAAGCATCATAACTATGGGCTTAAAAATATGCGCGAAATCTAGAAATTGAACTTTAACTTTGTTTAGTAATTATATTAATATAAACTGTAAAATTTCAAATCGTTCAGCCAAGTGGAGGTAAAGCAATCGTACGAAAAAACAATTGCAAATCTTTATAAAATCAAGGGCAATTACTCTGAAGTAACTTGTGCCCAAATTCTGAAAATGAACTTGACCTTTGGACTATGGCCATGCATAAGTACAGTTTTAAAATGTGAAAACATTCTTCCAAAAGAGGTTATCAGCTGAGTGCGTGTGTATGGACGTACGGAAAGGCGCATACTGGTAACACTTAATGCCTCTTTCGCATGAATATGCGTGGGCAGACCCTATTCAGGTCAACAAGTCCAAAACTTTCAAATTCACACTGGAGCGGAAGAGTTCCTAAGATCTCAGCAAATGTTCATCTGCTGTGATGAGCATCTTGTGCACTTACATTTTACTGAAAAAATGAAAGAATTACATCTTGACCTTCCGTATCTTGGACATGACCATGCCGTCTTCACATCTAAGTTACCCGTACACAAATTGTTTGACGAACTATGAATTCTGAAACAAATTTACAGGTACAAATGTTACAAATAGCCACCTTTGCCAACAGGCCTTTGTGAGAAAGAAAACATGTCAAAATGTCTAAATATTTTTAAAATGTCGAAGAGTCGGGTTAGCCAGACTCGAATTTCGAAATTTAGTACCGCGATGATCATATGCAAAGGTGGTATGGACACACTGTGAAAGTATTCTCCCCATCCATGTAGAGTGCTCCCTGTTTAGTGAAGGGACAAAGGAGCCGACTCCTTCGACATGATAAAACATCTATGAAAGAACATTTATAAATTTATTGGAACATGTCTGACACAAAACGTGACACTATATCTCATTTTGTGGGGATAAAGCTGACTTTTATCTCATTTTGGCCTGACCTCAATGCCGTTACCCTATTCTTCCGTTTCCGCCAAGGCCGCCAAATATAAATATTACAAATATTACAATAAGAAAATAAAATAAACAACGAACAATTTTATGGTTATCTACTAAAGTATCACAAAATATTGCAATCGTACTGCAGCGTATTAACGCCACTGAAACTTAATATTCCAAATTTTTAAACTTTATGGAGCTAATAGGCCAACGCTGTCAGATTAGTTGAAGTGTTATAAGAGTTTAGTAAAATGTTATAACAATTTAATATATTAAATTAAGATGTTAATACTTTAACATATTAAATTAATATGCTAATACGCTTTCAGAATGGCTAAACTGTTATTGCAGTTTCACAATTTGAAATATTAAATTTCGATAGAGTACAGTCGTGTTTAACCCTTTATACTTTTGTACGTGTTATTACGTACGAAATCAAACTGCACGCTGATACTCTGTTGTTCATTTGTTTGTTATTATTTTTCGATTTTTTAAAGTTTTAACCTCAAATTCCTATTTTCTCCCGAATAGTGCTCAGTGACAACCGTTGAGCCAAATGTTATTGCAGCTTAAAATACTAATATAATCCTGCTGTCAAGATTTCTTAACTTGTACACTGCTAGAAGCCACCATCAGGGCTTTCAAAAAATGAAGATACCAGAGCAAAATCCATCACTTTCCTTGATTGTATTTCATATTCAGTCAAACACAAGTAATATTTTCTTTGTATCAATTTGTTTTATTACAAATTATTGGAGAGTGCCCACGGGCACTCTCCAATAATTTGTAATAAAACAAGTTTTGAATAAAAAATTCCGACCATCAAAAATAATCTAGCCCTCAATCAGATAATCACTAATGTGAAAAATATCTTGTTATTTGTACTTTCCGACGTTTGACGTCGCATTTTGAAAAACGTTAAAGAAACTGAATTCCCAGTGAGATTTGAACGTCAGGATAATTAAAGGCTCAAAGGGTTAAAATAGAATGAAATACTTTATTGGTGTATGAACGAACACATGAATGGTGCTAAAAGAACTTTTAGATCACCAAAAAATGGCAAAACCTGACATCCGTCTAGTTTTACACTCACCCTCCCCGCCCGACACACACATTCTCCCGCGCACTTTAATAGCGATAATGGCATATTCCACACGAGTGGAAAACTATCTTCCAATCGCGTGGACAGGGGTTACGAACCATGTTTTCCCGATCATGACAAGAAATTGGCCTCTTGCCTCTGGTTTCAGCATTGCTGTACAGAAAAGACAATCAACGGACTGAAATCCAATGTCCAGAGAGAAACGATGTAATCGCTGATTATAATTTTGACGGAACGATCCGTTGCGTCAAAATTATAATCAATATTTTCTTTTATTTCTGTTTGCGCATCGGTATCAGTGTATTTAATATTTGCGTCTATTGACAGGCAAGGCCCACCTTGTAATCCTAACAATATGTCAACGATACAAACTGAAAAGACAGATCATTGTTTGTTATAGTTACCTTCGCATCTCATCTGAAGATTACGGAGTTCTTTTCAGACTTCTTCAACACCCTGAACTGATAAGTACAGTACACCCCTAATTGGAAATTCAGCCAAGTTTATCAAAGAATTTCAGACAATTCTGATACCCCTTAGTGTCCAGTCAACAGTTACCTATTTAAAGTTGTATAAATTATACGAAATATAACGGACAAAACTATTAGCACTATTTATGAAAGTTACCATTCGGATTGTATAACATCCTAAATTCTTAGTCTCAAAATATGCGTGTGACCCCTCACAGGAGCGAGCACATCCAGCTCACTCCGGTGAGAGGCCATGGGCAGTGTTTCTGAGACGGGAAGTGGGGATCTCTGACCATTGAAATAATTAACTCAAAGATTTTTAATTTCAGTGGAACTTCTCGAGGCTGACCTCAGGCTCCCAGTACAGAACACCCTTTCAGACTTCTTCAACACCCTGAACTGACAAGTACAGTGCACCCCCACCCTTGTATTTTCCCAGGTATTTATCAGACAACGCATTCAGAAATCTAATGTGGGCATTTGCTGGGAATGAGAGGTTTCTCTCCTACGCCGCATATATATGCAGTGCCTCACACAAAAAGGCTCTATAACTGTTGTTGATGTACTCATACCAACAAGTACATGGAAGAACACATTATTTGACGTGAGGCACCATGACTATACTATGTGAATATCATTGTATTGTATACTCATGCATGTAAATGTAAGCATCGATGTATATATGTCTATCCCCCCCCCCCCCCACCCCTGTATTTTCTCTGGTATCTATCAGACAACGCATTCAGAAATCTAATGTGGGCATTTGTTGGGAGTGAGAGGTTTCTCTCTGACACTGCATATATGTGCGGTACCTCACCCAAAAAGGCTCTTATCATCGAATCTAGGGGGGGGGGGGGGGGCTGTATAACTGTTGTTGATGTACTCATACCAACAAGTACATGGAAGAACAAATTGCTTGACGTGAGGCACCATGACTATACGTATGTGAATATCATTGTATTGTGTGTCTGTGTATGTATGTGTATATATGTGTATGTATATGTACGGGTATACATATGCGTGTATACCCGTACATATCTAAGTTTATAGTTAGTTTCATCTACTATTATGTGTTGCGGATACAGGTCTGGAGAATATTGGGAGTTGGGATAGGGATGTGAATAGGCAATCCTGTAGCGACACTCGAATTAGAAATGTAATAGCTGCGGTTGAGAAGAATGGGGGTAAAGAATTGTAATAAAATAGTCTAATATATCTAAATGAGCCCCTAAAACTGTGACATCTAGTATTCCTGAGCACCTTTCCTTGTATCGCAGACCACATTCCCCAAAACCACCCCCACCCACTCACCCCCTTTTCGTCGGTAGGACTAGTGCCTTTGTTCACCTTAATAAATTCTTGAGGATTGTGTAGAATTCTTTCAGATAACTCTTTGTCAGGGGACACTCCTGGGACATAGACCACCCTACCTAACTTTCGTGAGTGTCGACTGTGAAGCAAGGAGGGAACGTTCTTCGGGTAAATACTACTTGTGGTTTAAACGTAGGAACACACCCTGTAACCAGCTCTTCCAAGCCTAGATTACTATTAAAATTATCTCCATATTAGCATTATTTAGAATGGTTCCTTTCGTGTGCCTGTGATACTTTTTTATGTACTCAACCCTAGCCACCCAAGCGTAATATAATCTCACAGAGAAAACGTAAAATACTCTGAAGGCAATTTAAACTTAGTACCCTATGACATGGATACCGGTCAAATCACGGGCATTTGCTGCTTGCTTCTTTTTTGTATCGGCACATCCAACCCCTATCCCTACCCCACTCCACCCACCAACTTTGTAATTTATTCTGTTAACGAGAGAGAGAGAGAGAGAGAGAGAGAGAGAGAGAGAGAGAGAGAGAGAGAGAGAGAGAGAGAGAGAGAGAGAGAGACTGTATTATTCTCAACGTGTATATTTTATGACCACCACAGACATGTTTTTTAATTTATGTAATGTACTTCATAGTGCTTTGAATACCTTATATAAGGTAAAAGGCAGAAATAAATCATCGTAATCATCGTAATCGCTGATGGATGTTTACTACATGGGGTTCCCTTTGCTTACGATGCAGAATTGTAGCAATAAGTGTCACAGGGCCACAACAGCAACCATCTTTACATCCACGTTATCACTTTTAAAAGCCTTGATTACTGATGAACACACAGGTTCACCTATCGTTTGCTACTCTTATTGGGTTAGTCGAATAAGTGAATAATGCTGCAAAGCCAAAATGTTGGGTTCTTGCACTTTTCGAAGGAGTGCTGATTCGGGCTTATATCACCGACTCTCCATATGGAAACTCCGGAAAGTGGATAAGTGCTTGTTTACTGCAGTAAGCAAGAACTGTTTTACTGGTAAATATGACTAGCACCAATGCCTTACTGGACGTTTTCTCAAGTGGGCAGCATAGGTATATACGACTGACTAAACTTGACTTTACATCTCTGGTACGGGAGTGTGGTGGTTCAGTGGTAAGGTCATTGGACTTGAAACCGAACGACGACGGTTCGATCCTGACCAGTGGTTACTGGCTGCACTGTGTCTTTGGGCAAGACACTAAACCTTTTACCCACAAGGCACTTAACCCCGATTGTCCATATGGGGGCACGATGACGCCGTGTACTAAGGCGTACTGCACGTCGATGGTGCGCATGTCTTCAACCAATCTAACCCTGCTTGTGCTGCAGTGCGGAGTTACGATGTTGGGGAGCTGGCAGCTATTCGTCGTTGCTCGGTGGTTCTCTCTGGGAACTCCGGCTTCCTCCACCCGTAAAACTGTCACGGTCATGATTAGCCATTGTGCATAAGTATGTGACCTTAAACACCAATAAATAAATAAATAATAACCCTTTACCCAACGCAGACGATATCAAAATTTATTATTTTAAATATCATTTTTTGAAATTTTTCCAAAAATTTAAAACAAAACGTATCATGTGACCCCTCGTTGCAACGAGCTCGACGAGCTCGTTCCAACGAGAGGGTCACATGATAAGGTTTTGTTGAAATGGTTTGAAAAATAATATTTTTTCAACTGCTGAATTTGCAAATTACGCGGGCGGATACGGCCAATTCGTTGGGTAAATTGGGGGCACAGTGGTGCTGTTTACTAAGGCGTATTGAATGTCGATTGTGCCTTTGCTATCATATGCTGGAAACTCTTGTGCAGAGTGAGTAAAGTGGAGAATCCGGCATTTGCTCGGTAACATGACAACCGTTACTTATTCCCAGTTCGTTCCTTGTCGAATAAGGAACTGGGAAAGTCGGTTGATAACGAATGTCGAATAAGGAACTGGGAATAAGTAACGGTTGTCACGACCGTTTGCTCGCCGTTGCTCGGTGGTTCTCTCTGGGTACTCCGGCTTCCTCCATCCATAAAACTGTCGGACACGATGTTCTCTTGATTGTTTCAAGTGTTGTTGAACCTCAATAGACAAACAGGCATGATATAGCCATAGTCAATAAATAATAACAATTCTAGCACCGATACAGTTAAGAATACTTCGTATGTCACCTATTTTTGAATTGTGTATTAACTAAGAGAGTTGTTGCTTGAGAATTGAAAACTTTGTCGCTCATATTGCCTCTGCAACACTGATATTTATGAAATGATTTGAAACCTCTTTTTATAAGACGTTCGTAGAGGTTGTAAAGTTTTGGATATTCAGACATCTTTGGTTTGTCCCAGAATATATGCCATTCGAAAAGGAACTGTCTCACACTATCCAGTATGTTTTCCTCCAGTATATTTTCCAATACTTTCCACTCATATGCCTCAATGTCCATTTTTAAAACGTCAAGCACTCTCTGAAATGAATAAAAGGACACATTGAGACAGCAACATCACTTGTTCAAGCGCGTGTCACGGACAGACCATGTTCAACAGTTTCTATCACCTGGATGCGCATGCGCGAAAAACTAAGCTATTTTCTGTTTCCAATTTACTATAGCTGCCAATGGGAGAAAAGCGTAAAACTTCATTTTTCACACAAAATTGTTTTTCCACCAAATGTGCGTTCATCCAGTCAAACAGTTTAGGATATACTCTTTAAAATAATGTTAAATTCTTATTGGTAGACAAAGTTCTTCATATTTCCATTTTTGTTTAAAGTTTCTAATTTTATCTGTGTGTATTTCTTTATAAATTAATGAAAAAGGCTGACTGGAGTAGTTTTAACCCTTTGATACTTGTGTACGTCTTATAACGTACAGAATCAAACAGCGCGTTGATACTTGTGGTCATTTGTTTTGTTATTATTTTTCGATTTTTTTTGACTTTTAACCTCAATTCCTATTTTCCCCCGAATAGTGCTCAGTGACAACCGTTAAGCCAAATGTTATCGCAGCTTAAAATACTTATATAATCCTGCTGTCAAGACTACCATCAGGGCTTTCAAAAAATGAGGATACCGGAGCAAAAGCCAACACTTTCCTTGCTTATATTTTATATTCAGTCAAACACAAATAATATTTTATTTATATAAATTTGTTTTATTACAAATTATTGGAGAGTGCCTGTAGGCACTCTCCAATAATTTGTAATAAAACTAGTTTTGAATAACAAATTCAGACCACCAAAAATAATCTAGCCCTCAGCTAGATAATCACTGTTGTGAAAAATATCTTGTTATTTGTACTTTCCGACGTTTGACGTCGCATTTTGAAAAACGTTGAAGAAACTAAATTCCCAGTGACGTTTGAACGGCAGGATAATTAAGGTCTCAAAGGGTTAAGACTGTTGATTGAAAGAGGGATAATTAAAGTCTTGAAGGGTTAAACTTATAAAAAGGTATTAACTTCTTACAGAATGATTTATGCGTTCACCATTCCGGAGAAAGCAACAATCTTCAAATTATTTGATGGTTTAAGAAAGTTTGGGCAATTTTGGCTAGTTTTAATATTTCCATTTTACTTCGAAAAATAGTGATTTTGAACTTTGTGCGATTTCGACAGACTTCTCTCCAGTTCTTACTGTCTTCACCCACTGAGAGTGACGTCATTTTTATGGGCTGGAAAATAGAGGGGTTTAGTTTTGCATTGGCCACAAAACTAAACACCTTGATTTCAATGTGATTTTAACGAATTAGAAGTAACAACCTTTTGGGAGGTAAAGTTTGGAGCAATTTGATGGATATGAAGTTGACAGCTAATTGGAAAACCCTCTGGTGTTGGTGTGGGGTTTTTTTTAACAATTACTCAGTGTCGTGTTCCAATGATGACTAAAAAGGTATGTTTCCGAAGCAAAAAATAAACATTTTTAATGTTACGAATTGTTTTTAGCAGCTGTGGTCTGCTGCCAATAGTTTTAATAACAGACGATCTTGTCTCCTCGCGGACAAAATAATCTCAAGTCTTTGCAACAGTAACCCCATACATGACCTAAATAACCATTTTTTAACTCAGATGACATAAGGCAGTCCCTCCACGCCCACCCCACTCCTCCGGCACACACACAAACATACTTTAAGAATTCTATGTTTCTCGGCGGGCGTTTTTTCTAATATTTACTTACCTGTTATGTATTTCGTGTTAAACGGTTTAAATTTTACCAATTAAAATATTTCATACCAATTTTAGTCATTATTTTTCTTTTCTTTTTTTAGTTCAGGCGTAATCCCCAACATAAGTATTCAGGATACGATGTTCAGATTACAAGTCGCCAATTGTTCGTATCCACATATCGTTTTCATATATCTCTTTATTTGTATGTTTGGGACGACTGGAAATTGAGTACTTCATCGCTGTCCCAAAGTGAGATATGAAGCTTTTCAATTTGTCCGACAGAACAAGAGAGAATTCTGCACCAGTGGCATGTGCAGTAACAAGTGACAAAATAGGGGGGACAACTCCAAATTTTTTACTCGAAACAAATAGTTCAGTGTGGAGGGCCACAGTTTATGAGGCTCCCAATTCCTCGCCGCACGTTTACTAAGGGGAGCCCGGGCACGAGAGCGAATAATATTCAGATGACACACGCATATATTGGACATGTGCTTTAAAATGTTTTTTTAGTCTTTTTGAAATACTACATAATTTTTATTAAACCTCCTGAGCGGTCTTTGATCTCCATAAACTTTAACATCTTAACAATCCATATTCGAAACATTTTAAGTGTAATATTTTATTTTCACCTAACAGTTTGATCAAAAGAATCTGCATAGTATGCCGCAGATTAAAAAAAGGCTTCCTCTTTTATAATAGGGTATTTTATTGAAAAAAATATTCATGTTTTCAAACATTATACCATATTATATCAAGAATTATGATTTATAAATATTTGTAGAGAGATGCTATCTCCATTAGTACCCATAACCAGAAGACAACACTGGGCACATGCTCTCTCTCTCCACCCATTCCTGCAGTTCCTAAGGACATTTATTCGTGATGAAATAACAGTTCAAATGCGCAGGTAAGTATTTCTCCATTATTCATATGGATCATTATGTATACAAGAAAAACTATTTGCTCTTTGCTACAAGTCAGTCTACGTGTATATCTGAAAAATGTATTTTATCAGTGTGTGTGTGTGCGTGGGGCGTTATTGTTACCCAGCGTGCAGTACAGTCGCCGTGGACTAGTCATAATCCATGCGTACGCAGTGATGTCCACGCATGTCTTTACCAGGTAATAAAAATCATCATCAGAAAAAATTTAATTAATGAGGCACCGGGTTTTACCCAGTGCTTCATTAATTCAAGTTTTGATGATTATTCCTATAATTAGTGTTTGGAATCTAATATTACTGCGCATGTGGAATAATTGCCCACCCGGGGAAACTGACCAGTCCACGACGGCCTTGTACACTGATTCAACACAGCTTCCTGTAGTTTACATTATAATGTTATCTAACAATTTCAAGCGTTGGTTGGATGTATTTATGTTTATTTTTGTAAATATTCGTATATTAACTGAAAATGTGAGAGACAGGCTGCAATGAAGACAAATAATACCGAGAGTTCAGTCTCGGAGAATTTTCTTTTAATGATTGTTTGACTGCAGCTTCTTCCATGTCACCTCTGATAAGCATTAGCGTCGAGGGGGGGGGGGGGGGGGGTAAGGAGGCAACGGGGTAAGGGATTATTGGCTATAACGCCCTTTAACACACTGCCACAGGGCCCCAGTGGCGTCATGCCAACGCTGCACCCCAAATATTTTCGGTGAAGGCTTGGGAAGTGCCATTTCCGGCAATCTGGGAGGCATTTTTTGCCAAGATTTTGGGGTACGCTACGCGCCAACCGATGGTGGCGCTCAGCTTAGATGGTGTTACCGATCCGCCCCCCCCCCCTCGATTTTTCCCTAGCATGGCGCCCCCTGCCGGCCCGGTCCTGGTCTCGGCTTCCCTGCGAATAGGATGAGCATAAATTTATTATTTTAAAATTTTGTCCATCATTATCTGACCAAAAATTCCTTGATGGAATAACATCTTTATTATGTCACAGCGAGAATGCAGAGAAAATAGCATGCAAAGTTCACTGTGCATCATTTTTGTGTGCATCTTGAAATCATCGTCTTCAAATTGAAAAATAACCACTACAAGTGCTAAGTTTTGTCATATCCGCACTAGAAACCATTAAACAATGTTCCAAAGACAAGTCAATAAAAAAATCTAAAAATAATGCATGATTATAGTATACAATTCGCTTCGAGTTTACTACTTGGTAGTACATTTTCTATTTTTCTATATACACAGTACACGCACGCCCCTTTGTTTACATAACCTGACCTCTGGCATTTAAGATGGAGGGCGAATTTTCGGAAAGGCTTATTGCATTTTACACATCTTACACTATATATATACTTATTGGTGCTTATCTCAACTTTAACTAATCATCCCTGACGTATCTAGTCATGAAAATCGACCTTCGATAGAGTTATCTCCCCTGAAATTATTAGTCGGACGAGGAAGGTCCAATTAAGAAGTATGTAATAGTTGAGAAAACACCTGTGACGTCTGTAAAAAAATAAAGTCAAGTTTGTTTTTGATACTTTTGATAAACGAAAACAATAGACAGCTTACGAGTGCTGTCTGTTGGAGCTGCCTATTGTTTTCGTTTCTTAAAAGTTACAAAAGGAATATTGGCTTCTTTATTGCAAGCTGATTTGAAAGAACTAAGTAATTGTCCACTTTGGCTTTTTGTAAATGTCCACTTTGGCTTTTTGTTTAGAGAATGTGTTTTTACAGTAATTTGAAAGTTTTTGTTCTTCCCAGGAAAACATCAGCAAATTTTACCTCTTGGACTATTATATTAATGGAAAGGATGGTGTCTGTATTTTTTTGTCACGATGCGCGTACTGTTGATACAATGAACAGAAAAAAGTTACTGCACATCAAAAGATGGTGAAAGCGCCGTTTTCTTATTTTAAAGGGGTTTTAAACAGAGAATAAACGTTCAAAGTGATTGGGGAAAAATGTGAAAAGCCAGCTTCTGTGTTTTCATACTACTCTACAGGCAAACGCCTGCAGTTTGTGAGATGATATGCACATCGAGGATACAGCGTTGATGCCATTTCGCAAATGCGATTTTTATATGAAACTTCATACCCTCAGTGTTAGATTTTCGGTCAACTGCGGAAAATTAAGGGGAGCTAACTTTCCTGTAAATCTCTTCCAAAATTGTCAGCCATGGTTATATCGTGGCAATATTATTAAATACCGTCAGGTATATCAGAGAGATACTTCAACCTTTGTGGTGTGTTTAGAATTTTACAGCGATCCCCATTCTTCGCGAATAACCAAACGGATTTCGAATCGAATTGAATCAAAGATTTCGAATCGAGTATCTAAGCTTTGCCGGAACCTCATGCCTACCTACCAACTTGACATTAATATACCATTTAACATTAACAATGCACATAATTCTTGAGCAATAATTGAATATTCTAATTAATAAGTTGAATGCTGTAGGCCAAATAAAAAATGCGTGTGGTTCTCAAGCAATTAATTTTTCAAATCAGTGAGGGTGGTGAGGAGGTATTTTTTTATTTGTTTATTTATTTCTTTTTTGATAACTGGTAGAGTGCGAAATTACTTTTAGTCAGAAAAAAAATTGAAAGCGTGCTCTTGTCTTGTTATAATTTATGGGAGAGTGCCCATAGGCTTTTTCCCATAAATTCTAATAAGACATATCCCTGCAGGCTATATAATTTCACTTCACAAATAATATGAACCTGTCTCTACAGAATATGAGGCTTTTGAGTTGTGGTCCCCCACATCTGTACTTCCAACTCTCTAACAGATAGTAAACAATTATAAAATACATTTGTGTTCAATATGCAAAGTTTTTCGAAAAATATACACCGCCCACATAAGGCCACACAACATACATTAATTGATATTTAGGCATTTTGTTTCAAATCAACGAGAGGGGGGAGGGGGGGGGGGGGGGGGAGAGAGGGTGATATTTTTAATTTTTGCAAAAAGTGAGTAAACATGGAGAGGATTCCGGCTGTCTTCTCACACACAGGAATCTCGAAAGTGCACATTTATAGAAATAAACTCATTTTTAATTTGAAAAATAAAACATTCCTCTAAAAACAAATGTAGGTACTGCAATTCAAAGGCTTCATATTTTTCCGATGCTCTTCATATTATCTTTGAAGTAAAAGTATTTAAGCTATGGGGATTTGTCTCGTTGCAATTTATGGGAGAGTGCCTATAGGAAATCTCCCATAAATTGTAACAAGGCAAACATATAGGAGATACAACTAAATAAATATGCATAAAAAATGTAAAACGTTTCGGATCTCCCTGAGTTTGGAGTAGTATTGGAAGACACTGAAAGACAATATAAATGTCCAATGAGGGGGGTTCAAATTCAATGAGGGATTGCCTGAGAATCATAGCACTGTTTTAGCCTAATGTAAGTTACTTTATGCAGAACAGAGCAAACTGGATGTTTACAAAGCAAATCTAATAGACACTATTTTAATTATGCTTTATTGCAAACATGTGAAGAGAGTCTTGCAATTTCCTCCTAATTTTAGAAAGCACCACAAGCCAATAAAAACGTTAAATGAGAGAATTTCAATGACGGATTACCAGAGAATAAAAAGCCTTTTTGGCCTTTTAGGCAATATAATATTACGATTTAATCTATTCTCCATAGTCTCTATAGTTAATACAATAAAGGTTTACTTACTCCTTTGTGTCCAAGCATTTCTTTAATTGTGCCAAGTGTCCGCACCTTCCATCTCTGTTCAGTTTGAACATATACATCCCTCCGCGGACTAAAGTGGTCAGAGTTTATTTCAGCCAAACCTATTTTGTGGAAGTAAACATTCATACTTCTCCGATGGTCTGTGAGGTTGACTAAACTAAAAAAAAAACCCAGATACATCTCCGGTAAATGAGTGTGGGAGGGGCTTTTCACCCAGCGTTCGATTACAATTGGTGCACGGGTATTTGCTCAGCGTACACTTGCCCAGGCGGACATTACTCCAAACACAATGGGCGGTCATTTCCGCAGACTTCTTTTTAAAAAAGTGGACATTTCGCTAGCTCTTTTTCTGTTATATTTTAAATTGTTTTGGGCTAATTTTTTTGGCGTTTTTGTTTGTTTTGTTTTTATAATAAATTCGAATGTGTTACCACAATGTTGGGAGTTACTCTCTTTGCGATCTGACGGACCCTGGTTCGAGTCCAGCCGGCGTTGTTTTTTTGATAAATAATGGATACAGTGCAGCTAAATAACGCGTAAACTTCAAGAACTTGAAACTGTTTGCGCGATATTTTTTCTGCGTTCTATAAAACCAGGCCCTAGTATGGATCGCTTTCTCAAAGAGAGCTCAAAGAAATATTACCAGGGCCTGGATTTCAGGGCTGTTTTGTTTATTTTGTCAACTAATTTTAAAAAATCGATTGTTTTTAATTAAATCAAACTTTTGGATTTAAATAGATTCATTTGATTTTCATTTCCCTACTGTAAATAATTCAACAGAGGATACTTTTCCCCCACATGATTCCTTCAGATAAAAGAAACAGAGTGTATCAAAGGCTACACAAAGAATGGACGCAAATAATTGATACTAAAACATTCACCTGTGTTACCCAATTTAGTCTGAGGTGGCATAGGGGTAAGAATTTCATAATACATTTGGCATAGAATAGACAACATGGATGGAAATAGAGAGGAATCATTGAAACCTATGGGTTTTTATCATTGTACACCATTCACGCTAAAAGTATTTAACACTCACTAAGTGCTGAACTAGCACTTTGTTCAAGTGTAGATATAACAGAACTTGACAGGTGTTACAATAATACCACTTGACAAGTGTAATGCCGCGACACTTAAAAGGAAACAGCGCAGATGACGCGGATCAGGCTCGAACTCTCTGCGTTGTGTCCTTTTAATTATGTACCCACCAAGCGCAAATCAAATTATGGACGATTCTGGAAGAACCACCAATGCTAGACACATGTGAAGTGCCATACATTCAAGTTTCAGATGTCTGACGATTGTAATGTCTAAGTGCTTAAAGCATTGCACTTTGAGTGTTAAAATCAAACCCTAAGAGTTAGAACGGGTTTAACACCTTGAAAGTGTAAGTTTTAACAGTTTAGTTTTTAGTGTGTTGCTTGAAGGAAGATGACTTCTTAAAATCACTTTTGCTATTTGCA
The DNA here is from genome assembly GCA_031216915.1 of Pictodentalium vernedei. Lineage (NCBI taxonomy): Eukaryota > Metazoa > Mollusca > Scaphopoda > Dentaliida > Dentaliidae > Pictodentalium > Pictodentalium vernedei. Next base: position 234,566,663 of record CM062296.1, read on the forward strand.
ACATTCTTAAATCACTGATCGTTGTTCTCAGAGTTGATTTAGTATTTTTGATAGGTTCATTCAAATATTATCATATAAATATATCGTTTAAAATCTATGTTCACTTTACTGATTCTATTCATATTATCTGAAAATTATATAAACTTATTAAATTCAGAAACATTTAACAAAGTTACAGCTCGTTCCAGTAGTGAAGACACAGTGGGATGTTTATTCCCACTCTATGGGGGCGCGGTGGCGTTGCGTAACCGGTTCTCGTTAGATCACTGAAGTAAAGCAACGTCGAGCCCGGTTAGTCCTTGGATGGGTGGCCGTCTGAGCGATCAATTCGGACTTCTGCGTTGTGTCCTTGGGCAAGGCACTTAACCCCGATTGTCCACATGGGGGCACGGTGACGCCGTGTACTAAAGCGTACTGCACGTCGATGGTGCACATGTCTTCAACCAATCTAACCCTTCCTGTGCTGCAGTGCGGAGTTACGATGTTGGGGAGCTGGCAGCTGCTCGTCGTTGCTCGGTGTTTTTTTCCGGGTACTCCGCTTCCTCCACCCGTAAAACTGTCGATATGACCTTCACTGTTAATGTGTCATTAAACCCTAATAAATAAATAAATATAAATAAATTCCCACTCTATAGATTAGTTTTAACTGTCATACATACTGTCTAGTTAGTGTATTTCAATAGTTAATATGCATTCCATCGTATTTCAGCTCACTTTCCAACATGTTTCGAAAATATCTTGATAATTTGTAAATTTTTGATTTAAATCAATGACTTTTTTTCCGAAAATCTTTAATTTAAATCATGATATAAATCGAACAATTTAAACCAGCCAGTCCCCCTTTGTTTTATCAGCGCAGAAAAATATAATGCAAATTGTTTCAAGTGTTTGCAACGATACCAGGACCTTGTTTTATTATTTATTATTTCTCTTCACCTTCTTTCTGACAATTGTTATAACTTCGGAATTATTGTTACTATCACATAATGTCCGCCCATCTATGAAGAAATGCCTGAGGTAACTATGGGGTAGTGTTGGCCCGCACCGGGAAAATGCCCACCCACACTGGGGAAATGTGCTCCTTCTAACAAGACGAGGGTATGTTCGGAGGGTATGTTCATTTGTAGAAGAGTAAATCTAATTACCACAAACAGTTTGTGGTAATTCTACGAATCGTGAATTTACTCTTCTACAAAGGAACACACCCCTGATACCCCCTTGGTACTATAGCACTACGTGCTACACCGATAAATTGGGGAATCCGTAGTAAATAAAGTCAATTTCGGTGATTTGGAGGGATTGTCGGGTTGTTTGTGGTAATTAGATTCACTTTTCTACAAAGGAACACACCCTCCGAACATACCCCCGTCTTGTTAGAAGGTTTTGGGTCACATATCAACCACGTGCTACCATAGAAACCAAGATGGCGGCCTCCAGTATACAAAATGGACGACGGAAACACGTATCACCCTAACAACACGCGCTGCGCATGCGCACTCACACCACGTATCACTATGGAGATGATGTCACAAGATGGCCGCTCACGCGGGTTACCATGACAACACAACATGACGTCACCAGGTCACGTGACTATGGCGTCACATATGAGATCCCCCATGAGATCCCCCCAATGTGGCCCGTTTATACCACATCTCTACTAAGGCATGCAAGTGATGTAGTTGGAATATTACCCTGCAAGCATTATAGTTCATCGTCGACATTGTTTGGGAACCTTAAGTTTGCATTTAAGAGTTGTCGGTACTAATGACACCGGAATTAGCATGGCTGGTGGCAAAAGTACAGATGTTATTTATGTTAATGTTGCGGACGTTACACGCAGTCTTTTATTTCGACATTGTTTATGTACGATTTCATTCTGAACTATACGTTTTGTGAGACGGCGAAGATGACTGATACCAACCTTTATTGCTATAAAAAAGATTCGAGAGGAAACGATCGGGCAGCCGATTGCGAGTCGAACCGAATATCTGCTTGGCTGTGTCTCGATTTGTCGGCTGCCCGACTTTTAAAAATTCTCGATCTGCCAGCTAGCTAATTAATTATTTTCTCGGCTTGCCCGCAGCTCACAGAAAGTGAAACTATAATGTGTTTTAAATAAGTGACCAGTGTTCTGCTACCAATAATTACTATTTATTAATACTATTACTTCATAAACACGTGATGTTACTATGCGCCATGTTCTGGAGTGCAGGTAACACAACTTAAAGACTTCACATTCTATCCATGCGTTTCATAACTATCTATAAGTTTCGTCTGTATGGATTTGACTGGGAGTTGGAGTTGCGGTAACCGGTTATCGTCAGGTCTTCGAAGTAAAGCAACGTCGAGCCCGGTTAGTCCTTGGATGGGTGACCATCTGAGCGATCGATTCGGACCCCCGCGTTACGTCCTTGAGCAAGGCATTTCACCCCGATTGTCCACATGGGGGCACGATGACTCCGTGTACCAAGCGTACTGCACGTGCGCAGGTCTTCAACCAATCTAACCCTGCCTGCGCTGCAGTGCGGAGTTACGATGTTGGGGAGCTGGCAGCTGCTCGTCGTTGCTCGTTGGTTCTTTCCGAGTACTCCGGGTTCCAGCATCCGCAAAACTGTCACCGACACGATAAAACCTTGGCTGTTAAAGTGTCGTTAAACCCTGATAAATAAATAAATGGATTTGACTTGTTACAATTTATAGGAGAGTACCCACATGCACTCTCCCATATATTGAAACAAGGAAAAAAAAACAAATAAATAATAAAAAATAAAATCCTCCCTTCAGTCCCAATTTAAAATAAACTTTATCAACGAAGTTTCTTCGTGATATGTATTGTACTTATTAGAACTAGACTATAACAGTAATCCATCTTAAACTTCCAAAACAAATGTTGTTTCAACAATCAACATGCGTCACTGATTCCAACTTAGAAAACAATAGAAGCCGGCAAATCGAGAACTCCTCCCCCAACCCCACCCCCCCCCCCCCCCCCCCCATCAACCTCGAATCGAATCTCGAAGCTTCGCAGAACCATGTCACGAATGAATGTATTTATGTCCACAAACAACATTCCTGAGTTTATGAACTATAACCTCGACTGACTGATAAAAATATCCCAAACTTCAATAGACAAAGGCATGCCATTATAATATATACTACTTAAAATTTGCCCCTATCCATCGACAGATTTGTACATAAAAGGTAAATGTATGATTCTAATCGTTCACCGCAGTGCCCGTAAACTCTCCCACGACCCATCAATTTGTTGTTGCATGTGTGCTGTAATCCATAATCAGTGTTGGGCTGTAAAAGTGGACCATCACTCTTTCGGGGGATGTTAAACCTCATTAGGCTCATTTTCACGGAAGGTTACTATTGGAGTCTTCTCAACTTTATACCATTAAGATTACAAACTTTACTTTGACAGTCTACGTGTGAAAAGCAGTATCTCTTATGCCTCCCAGACGTCATTTGAGTCTCCAAAACACCCAAAGAAGTATAGGGAAACGGCTGTCAGGCGTATCAAAGTAGTGGGCCCGAGTGTGATCTCCATGGCCTAAAATCAGTCCGACCTCCTGGTGAAGTTGAAAGAAACATGGTGTAGGTGGACAAAGGGTCACAACAGCTTATTCAGACATAATGAATTGTTACAACACCATGCATATACTGCACCACCAACGCTAGAGCTTTGTAAATGAACCCTCGTGTTGCAACTGGAGTCACTGTTTCCACAGAGACAATCACGAATCGATTCCTCAAAGCTACACTAAGTGCAAGAAAACCCACAGTCCGTGTTGTTCTACAGGGGCATATACAATACAGGGTTGTGTGATTCATAGATCCCTAAACTGGACACAACCTTAATAGGCCAAAGCAAGTTTATACGTGAGAACAGTTTCCGTCTAGACTTTATGGATAGATGTACCAGAATATGGAGAAAGACCAACGAGAATTTAGCTGATTTCTATGTTGCGTTGCATGACTGGAAGGATTGTGGCTCAGTTAAGGTGTGTTTGTGGGGAGAAAGGGGCGGGGGGTCGGTTTGAATGAACACGATCTCTGTCTCATCCGGAATGAGAATCTGAAATGAAAGTGTCAATGACACTGTAGCTCAACTTGTCAAGACAAAGACATGTACATGTATAGTATGTGACACAGCAATGACAAGCATCTAGGTAATGACCTGATAACAAAGGTACATATAAAGTATTGTAACGGTCTGTACATAAATACTGACCGTTGACTGTAACAAATGTATAGGTAAAGTATTGTAAAGGTAGGTGACAGTCAGATGCTAAACTAGAAAGAGTGGGTCTGACTGAACCCCAAAATATTTGTTCTCAGTGATAACAAAGGCACCCCAAAACACACTCATTCCTGTCCCAAGGTGAAAACAAAGGTACCCAAGAAGTTTCGTGAAGATCAGTTCACAAATATGAGCTGTGTAGAAGTTGTGACAAAAAACTGATTGGACCTAATTTCGGTACAAAATGGCCACTGGCAGCCATCTTGAATTTTGGACCGCACCCAGAAACACTCGTTCTCGTCCCAAGGTGATAACAAAGGTACCCAAGAAGTTTTGTGAAGATCGGTTCATAAATACAGCCTCTTTCCTGAGCCGTATTGACATGTGCACTTACAGTGTATAAGTAGCACTGAATAAATCAAAGTTCATCTAATTTGCATAATTTCGGCACGAGAAAAAACCCATACTATATGTGATGTATTTCATGTTACTAAACATTCATACAAAAATTTATTCAAATCAAAACTTTCATACAGAAGTTCTGTACAAAAGACTGATTGCACTAATTTTGGTACAAAATGGCTGCTGGTGGCCATCTTGAATTTTGGACCACACCCAAAAACACTCGTTCTCATCCCACGGTGATAACAAAGGTACCCAAGAAGGTGCGTAAAGATCGGTTCATAAATACGGCCTCCAGCCTGAGCCGTAAAGAAGTTGTGTACAAAAAACTGATTAGACCTAATTTCGGTACAAAATGGCCACTGGCAGCCATCTTGAATTTTGGACCACACTCAGAAACACTCGTTCTCGTCCCAAGGTGATAACAAAGGTACCCAAGACGTTTCGTGAAGATTGGTTCATAAATACAGACTCTAGCCCGAGCCGCATTGACATGTGTACTTACCGTGTGTAAGTAGCACTGAAAAAATCAAAGTTCATCTAATTTGCATAACTTCTGCATGAGAAAAAAAAAACCCGTATTATATGTGATGTATCCCATGGTACTAAACATTCACACAAAAAATTATTCAAATCAGCGCTTTCATATGGAAGTTCTGTGCAAAAATCTGATTGCACCAAATTTTGTACAAAATGGCTGCCATCGGCCATCTTGAATTTCGGACCGGACCCCAAAACACTCGTTCTCGTCCCACGGTGATAACAAAGGTACCCAAGGAGGTTCGTAAAGATCGGTTCATAAATACGGCCTCTAGCCCGAGCCGTATTGGCATTTGCACTTACAGTGCTGAAAGTAACAACAAAAAACATCAAAGTTAGTCTAATTTGCATAATTTCTGCACGAGAAAAAAACCCGTACTATATGTGATGTATTCCATGTTACTAAACATTCATACAAAAAATTATTCAAATCAGAACTTTCATACAGAAGTTCTGTACAAAAGACTGATTGCACTAATTTTGGTACAAAATGGCTGCTGGTGGCCATCTTGAATTTTGGACCACACCCCAAAACACTCGTTCTCATCCCACGGTGATAACAAAGGTACCCAAGAAGTTTCGTAAAGATCGGTTCATAAATACGGCCTCTAGCCTGAGCCGTATAGAAGTTGTGTACAAAAAACTGATTAGACCTAATTTCGGTACAAAATGGCCACTGGCAGCCATCTTGAACTTTGGACCACACCCAGAAACACTCGTTCTCGTCCCAAGGTCATAACAAAGGTACCCAAGACGTTTCGTGAAGATCGGTTCATAAATACAGACTCTAGCCCGAGCCGTATTGACATGTGTACTTACTGTGTGTAAGTAGCACTCAAAAAATCAAAGTTCATCTAATTTGCATAATTTCTGTACGAGAAAAAAACCCGTATTGTATGTGATGTATCCCATGGTACTAAACATTCACACAAAAAATTATTCAAATCAGCGCTTTCATATGGAAGTTCTGTGCAAAAATCTGATTGCACCAAATTTTGTACAAAATGGCTGCCATCGGCCATCTTGAATTTCGGACCGGACCCCAAAACACTCGTTCCCGTCCCACGGTGATAACAAAGGTACCCAAGGAGTTTCGTAAAGATCGGTTCATAAATACGGCCTCTAGCCCGAGCCGTATTGGCATTTGCACTTACAGTGCTGAAAGTAACACCCAATAACATCAAAGTTAGTCTAATTTGCATAATTTACTGTGTGTAAGTAGCACTGAAAAAATCAAAGTTCATCTAATTTGCATAATTTCTGTACGAGAAAAAAACTCGTATTATATGTAATGTATCCCATGGTACTAAACATTCACACAAAAAATTATTCAAATCAGAGCTTTCATATGGAAGTTCTGTACAAAAAACAGATTTCTGCATCGTCGATACAAAATGGCGGCTGGCAGCCATCTTAAATTTCGGACCGCATCCAAAAACACTCGTTCTCATCCCACGGTCATAACAAAGGTACCCAAGAAGTTTCGTAAAGATCGGTTCATAAATACGGCCTCTAGCCCGAGCCGTATCCAATTGTTGACGGACAGACAGACAGACGGACGACGGGCCATGGCATAAGCTCAAATTTGGCTTCGCCAAAGTTGAGCTAAAAATGGAACAGAAACGTAATTCTGGAACCATTTGGGAGGCTCTATATGTAAGGACAATTAACGCAGACTTGATCCTAATGGGTGATACATACTATCCGGTCCCGTCGAGGCAGATTGGTGGCCCATTAAGTGGATAGAAAGGGAACTGAGGGGATGTACTGACCAGCATTCATACTTAATTGGCACCAGATCCAAAGAGCATGCTTAGGGGCGGCTCCAGGCTACAGGGGAGTCCATACCACAATACCTTAAAACTCTCAACGAACTCGGACAAATTCTTCTTGGTGATTGGGATTGAGCAGACATTCCGAAATTGGCCTATGAATAAGACACTGTCATAAAAATGTTGAAATGCCAGAGTGTAATTACTGCATACTAAAACTGCTTTTCTTGACGTGAATAAATGTTTTTTGATCAAAGTGTGGACGGTTTAAAATATTCGGAAAAAGGGGTAACCCACCTCCACCTTGGCGTCACCCGAGGTTCCAAGGGGGCTTATTGGGGAGAGGGAAAGGGGTAGGCAGCTGTGACGCAATAGTGACGTGACCCAGTGACGTCATGTGAGGTTATCGTGGTAGCCCGTACGATCGACCATCGCCATGGTGGTGTCAGCGCATGCGCAGTGTGCGTTATTATGGTGCCACGTGTTTCCTTTCCATCGTCCATTTTGTATACCGATGGCCATCAGCTTCGTGTCTATGGTCGCATATAGTTGCTATGTAACTGGAAGTTCTTTAAAAGGATGGATGTGTGTTCTGAGAGTGTGTTCAATTGAACTCCCGTGTTTCTAATTATCACAAACAACCCGAAAACTATTTATTTGGCTTGAATTCTCCGAGAATCCGCGTTTCTGCCTATCCAGATCGCCATCTTTGGCGACACAGGTTACTATGGGAGTCAAAGTATCCCAACAGTACTGTATGGTATACTATGGGCCACGTTCCATTCGATGGGAATGCATCTAATTACTCAAATCCACCCGATAATTATTTGTCTGGATCGAATTCTTCCAGAATTCTCGTTTATCTGTGTATTCTGATCTATTCCTTGACCTGTTTTGCCTGAATTCTGTCTTCCTAGATGTGCCTTAGTGATAGTACACGACGTGAACAATGTGTACACATCACATGCAGTACATGCTGATGTGCCTATGCGAAAATGCACACAGGGACGTGGCTAGAGGTTTCTGATTGGGGGGGGGGGGGGGTAGGGTTGTGAATTTCCAACTAGGAGAGGGACCGGTAGAGGGAAAACCCCTCCCGGTCCCTTCCCGTAGTTGGAAATTCACTACCGAGAAAGAGTTTGAAAATGAAGCCATGAAAGGGGGCATACAATTGATTCTAGTAACTGAAATGCCAACACATTCATGATAGAATTGTCAGGTTATTATTGTTTGGTATTCTTCTGGGAACTGAATATGTGCTAAATGATTTTCTTGAAGTGCATTTCGAGGATTTGTTTTTATGACGATAAGTAAACGTACTATAGGAATTTCGTACCGCTTGACATCATGCATACTCATGAAGCACGATATTGCGTACTATTTATTTATTTATTTATTTATTTATTTATTGATGTTTAAGGTCACATATTTATGCACAATGGCTAATCATGACCGTGACAGTTGGACGGGTGGAGGAAGCCGAAGTATCCGGAGAGAACCACCGAGCAACGACGAGCAGCTGTCAGCTCCCAACATCGTAACTCCGCTCTGTAGCACAGGCAGGGTTAGATTAGTTGAAGACATGCGTACCATCGACGTGCAGTACGCCTTAGTACACGGCGTCATCGTGCCCCCACGCGGGCAATGGAGATGAAGTGTCTTGCCCAAGGACACAACGCGGTTGCCGCTGGTGGGATTCGAACCGAGGACCTCTCGGCTTGCAGCCTGCACCTATACCTACTGAGCCACCGCGCTCCCCACGATATTGCGTACACTGCAGTTGTAAATAGTAACAGTTGAAATATTTGCCGATTTGAAACCGAGTTGGATTTTAGAAAGTAAAGGAGAGACCAGGAACGCTAAGGCAGCTCTAAAATCCAAATAGATGGAATTTCCAACTACTCCGCCTTCCGAATTACCAACTATAGGACATTTTGGCCAGGATTGGAGGGGGGGGGGGGTTACACCCCCACCGACCCCCCTGTCGCCACATCCCTGAATGCACACCGTTTCACAAAAACATACAACTCTTATCTTCATCTCGGTATTGGAGGAGACCTGTAACATGAGGGTGTTCTATTTGAAAACACTTCCGTGGAAACCTTTCGGGGGATATCTATTTGAGAACACTTTTTGGAGAATACCTTTTGGGGATACCTTTTAGAGGATAGTTATCGCTCCTAGCACACGGCCTTCGTTTTATGTCACCATGTGAAATTTTTACCAGCTTGTTGGACTATCTTAGCAAGTTTGATACATGTGGCGGAGGGTGTGTGTGTGTGTGTGGGGGGGGGGGGGGTCTGTCTTTGTAATTGCAAACTAATGAAAACTTGATTCCAGCATTGCAAGGGTTGCAGTCAACGCGACCTCAAGACTATTTCGGAGTCACTGCAACGTCACTAACCCTTCTGCATACTTAGTGACATTTTTCGAAGAATAGAAACGCTGATTTTTATTTCAGTATTCATAAAGTTTAACCCGTTGCCCAAAATATTTAAAAGAAAATTCAACAAAACTATATCATATGACCCTCATTGGAACGAGCTCGTCTAGCTCGCAGCAATGGGGGTTTCATGATATGGTTTTGTTGAAAGTTTTGAAAAAAACTGGAAAATAATGTTTAAAACAAGAGGCTCTAAAGAACCTGTAATCGCTCACCTGGCAGAACTACATCTCCCTGAGTTATTCTAATCAAAATCAAAGAATGCAGCTTGCTGCCATGCTCCTTTATCTGCACGAAACAGAATAATGATTGTTTTCAGAAGACTTTCCATGCATTATTTGTGTCAAATTTGGTTCCCACTGGCCAAGTTGTATCAAATAAGAAGATAAAAATGTGATTTCCTATAGGGTTCCCATGGTAACTATGAGCCGCAATTGCGGCCATGTTTACAACACAATCAACATTTCACGAGGACCGTCGGTAGAGGGTGTCCTAGTCATCAATCATGTGAAGTTTCAAAACATTGGGCCTTGTATTTTGAGAGAAGATTTTTGAATATCTACCAATCAGAATCAAAGAATGCCTCTGGCATCCATGTTTTTCATCCGACGGGAACAAAATGAGGATCGTTTGTAGAGGACCTCCATACACCATTCCTGTTTGGCTCAAATCGGCTCTGCAGTTCCAGCGAAGAGGATAAAACTGTGAAAAGTTTACGGACGACCCCCGACGCCGGACGACGAACGACGACGGACGCCAAGTGATGACAATAAATTACATGGCCTTTGGGCCAGGTGAAGGTGAGCTAATAACAATTTTTTATATCGCGTGCGTTGTGTAAAGGGTTGAGGGATAACCTATGCAAGGATGTGTGTGTTGGAGTGTTTGGATGCGTGCGTTTCGGGAAGGTGCGGCACTAACAATTCAGCTCTGAGAGCCAAAACAATAATTGTTCAGTTCTCGAAAATGTTTCTTTTGTTCCCATAGGCTCTCGGAGTGCGAAGACAACATTCTGGAAATAAACTTTGAAATACGAACACCGCATGGGAAACAAGGAAAGGGGCGCCGTTATTGTTTACTGTGGTATACCATTTCTGTTTTAGTGGTAGGCCTATAATAAAATCTGGTAGTTAACGCCGGGGATTGAAGTCCCCCAAAGTGGGTAGTATAGGTATACGCAACTAGTAAAACTTTACTTATACTTGACAAAAGACAAGGTGCACAACAGTTACCTAACTGTCGGTATTTATGCATTTGCACAACCTGGCAGCGTAAGTAACGGTTGTCACGTCCGTGCAGTGTGCTGTAGCACTCATTGTCACAATGCGGCTCTGCGTCACACACAGCACGCTGTTAGGTTATTCGAATACCTCCAGCTTGGTTGAGAGAGAAAGAGGGAGAGACCTATCAGTTGATCTACTGTCTGGGACGTGTGAATATTTAAAACTGATATGATCAAGTCTGGAGCACTGGCGTGGTAGTGGCTTGGGCTTGGGTGTGTGGCTCTGCGATGTTGAACGTTGGAATGTTCACCAGTACTATGCAATCCTCACCGTACCTAGATGTAAAATAGGGACCTGTTGAGGCGCCTGCCTTGCGTGCCCGTCTATGGAGCACCGGCAGTATGCTCCGTTGAGTTCAGCTGAGAATGTCAAAGAATTAACAAAGGGTTTGAACGCCTATGATACGGGGTAATAAGGTAACCGAGAGAGCATTGTGGTGGATTTTAGAAGTTAATATTGCATTATTATTATTATTATTATTATTATTATTATTATTATTATTATTATTAACATACAGAACTCACCTTGGATCAAATGAGTGAACCTCACATCCAAGATCGCCCATAGCATCATCAAAACTGAAGTCATTCCAAATGCTGAAAAAGAGGGTGAATTCAAATCAAATCATCTTTGCTAATTTGTATTAGTTACGGAGGATCTTGACCTTGCATTCAGAACAACAAGAAGTGCAGGTAAGAGTTAATAAAGATCAAAATCAAAATCATCAGAGAATAGAGAGGGAAGAAAACATAAATTTAGACGAACAGTGTCTTCTGTGGTCTGTCTGAAACATACATGTACATACAAATAACGGCACACGCGACGACACAATTCATTTGACAACGTAGCAATTCATTTGAACAACTCGTCAACTGAGTGCCAATGTGTTATCTGTGCTGGTAGGCACACAGAACACATTGATAATCAGGGGACGAACTATCAACAAAAAGAACACATTTTATCGCCAACCAAATTCGCGAGGGGAACCCGTGTTACTATTTTTAGTATTTTTAGCTATCACTTGCGATTCAAACTGTAATTGTGGTGCACGATTTGTAGAAAATGCCAGTGAAATTTCGCTTCTATTTAAAAATAATCCGTCAACGATTTCCGTTCCTCACATATGTGCGGAATAGATTTTCATTTTCCGCATGGTTCAGTGTTGCTGTAGACGGTAATTTCATAGATGCCGTATATCAAATTGCAAAAGATGGGAGCGTACAGGCAGCCAACAATAATGTACAAACACTGTCAAGATAAATGCATCCTACCAATAGAATTCCCAAGAAAGAATACATCTGGAACAACTTTTACACAGCAATTGGGAGCGCGATGGCTCAGTGGTAGACTGTTGGACTTCTATGATAGACGTCTCGCGTTCGACCCCGGTCCGGGACGACCCGCGCTGTGTCCTTGGGCAAGGCACTTTATCTCGGTTGCCTACATGGGGGCACGATGACGCCGTGTACTAAGGCGTACTGCACGCCGATGGTGCACATGGATTCAACCTCTGTAAACCTGCTTGAGCGGAGCTTGAACAGAGTTAGAATGTTGAGGAGCTGACAGTTGCTCGTCGATGCTCGGTGGTTCTCTACGGGTACTCGGGTAAAACTGTCACGGTCACGATTAGCCATTGTGCATAAGTATGTGACCTTAAACACCAATAAATAACTAACTAAATAAATAAATTTTAAAAGATTGTGACTAGTAGATCTAAAGAAGAAGATTTTAAAATTAATTTTCCTTGTATTGCACTGGGTTAAAATTCGGGCCACCAAAGGGAGCCGAAATATGAGCCCAGGGACACGATGATTTGCACAGACTTGAATCTGATCTTCTGAAGAATATTGTATACCCAATATCAAAAGTTTCTGACTGCGAGCGGAAGACGATTTTTAAAGATTATTCCTTATACATGTTAAAATTAGGGCTGCCAATGGAGACCAATTATGACGCCAGGGACTTGATGTGAACAAACGAGAATCTAACCCGCATTATGCTGCTGTAAACCAAATATCAAAAGATTCTGACTGTTGGATCGGAGGAAGAAGATAATTAATTAAATAATATTTCTCATAATGCACGGAGTTCAGACCCCCACAGAGAGCCCAAATATGAAACCAGGACGTGATTTGAAGAAACTTCATTCTGCCCCCCACCCAAGGATGCTAATTTCCAAATATCAAAACATTGTGTCTGGTGAATCTGAACAAGTTTAATAAAGACGTTTCCTCATATTGGAGACGGTAAAGTTCGAGCCATTGTAAGTACAGATATGAACCCAGGGACATAATTTAAACAAAATTGGATCTGATCTGAATATTTTTAATTTTTGAAAACATGCCTAATCATTATTTTCTCCTTACCGACAATATTAAAGCGGACGTCTCCATATTGTATCCTATGCAAACCAATTGCAATTGTTTGGGTCCATTCGATTCCACTGGTCCTATTGATGCTTCATATCAAATAATAACACTTCTCTGTTCCGTACAATTTGGAAAAAATATGGGCGCTTAAGCAAAAAAATCTATTTTTTGCTCTTGGGGTTCCAACGGGGGTGCGGGATTATTTTCTGCCCCTGAATCAAGTTCTTATAACATAAAAATATTGCATACCAAATATGGTTGAAATCGGTTCTTAAATTTTGGGCTGGGCCAAGCATCTTTCCCTTCCATTACAACGGCAAATATTTCCCCACGACCTTCGAGTAAACAAAATTTAATCTATAGCTCAAGCTGAATAGCAAATAAAAGATTGCTCCCATCGGTTAATGGGAAGAGGACTGTGTGAGTCAAATTAGCAAAAGCTGCGAATTCGAAGTCCTAGATTGGAAAAGATGGATATTTCAGAAAGGTCACAAGTGGAATGTTTCCAAACATGTCTCGAATTCGGGTAAAATCTAGAGTTTTCATAGTGAATGTCCGCCAAAATTGATTGAAAAGCAGTACAAACCCCCTTAAATATTGATTTGTAGTTAGAATTTGTGACCATCGGGTGTCTCAGTTGCGTAATTTACGTCCTGAACAAATGGAATTCTGCATCTTAAAACTTAAAACATGTATAGTTGGAGAATTCTGACTCAAGTGTGTGTGTGGGGGGGGGGGGGGGGGGGTGGGGGTGGGGGGGTGGTGGAGGTGGTGCTGATAGAATTTTCTACTTGTTGGAAATTATGTAGTGGTAGGAATTTTGCCTATTGCGGGGAGGGTTCAATAGGAAATCTAGAGGTGGACTTCAACTCCCCGGTCCCACCCCTTCTCCTCCCCATCCAAGACCCCTTAGCAACGTTCCGGGTGCAGGTAACTTTGTATCGTAACATATTTCGGATTAACCGTTACTCGTCTCTGTGAATACACAAAAAACACCATATTTCAAAGTCCATTTGCAAATATTTTCCCGGTGGAGGCCCCCGGACCTCAAAGACTAGATGTGTTACTTCTCGCATTCCTTTCGAACAACTCCCTGCTAGTGCCCTCGGCACTCATCTCGCCTTATGCCTTTATTTTGGCTTTCGTATCCCTGCTTCGAATAAGTTACCCCCATTTAGCACACCAGACACGCAACCGCGTGACCCTAAGGTTTTTAAAGAGTTAGAACAATGCAATTTGTCCAATTTCATGCTAACCCTTTATACACTGGTGTCGAAAAATCAAGACTGCATGGTTTAACTTGCCAGTTGCATTATGGGAAATATTGCTGCTTGAGGGTTTGATTTTTTTTACATCGGTGCACAAAAAGTTCATTTGAAAGCACTTTGATCTATCAGATAATATTTGTTAAACGTTTTCACACACTGCGATTATCTTACAAACATCTCGAAACGATCCAAAAATGGATATGGCCAATTGGAATTGTTTTAAAGGATTTTGCCTGTCGTTATCTTAAAAGAGAAACATTGTTAAGGACCTGATAAGAACGAACGAATCATACATAATTTAGTTCAAACAATTTATTTCCAACTTTCGATAAATACAGGAAACAACATAAAAATAGTGTCAATTCGACAGAAAACTGAAAGGTAAAATATGGTCGTTTCCACTCAGAGAAGGATTACAGATAAATTCGTCGAGATGACTCCGTGCAGGTGTTATCACACACATGATTGATTTCAGTATAATTAAATGTAAAAAACTATTTTCTTCGTCAAATTATTTATAAACAGCTGGGCATTAGTCCGAAACAATTATGGAAATTATCAATCAAAGCACATGAAAACAGAAAAAAATGATAATTGATAGCAACAGACAATAAAGAAATCCTCATGGCCTTGAATTGACGTGGCCTCGCAATACCCTGAGCAGAAACCAGGTCAGCAATTGGAGTCCTTCACACAGACACTCCGTTCTCCCGACGGCTAACCCACCTCAATATATAACAGACAAAAACGCAAGGGCCCAGACATTTCCTATTGAAACGTGTTTTTTATTGTAACATGCAGCCGAAATGTTGCTTTTAAATAGTATATTTTGAGCCCTAATGGGTATCAAACTTGACATAAAAATACGCAAATTCGAAGATTTAGTGGTTAGATTGAGTTCAACTTTTACAAATTTCTCTATTTCGACATTCATTCGGTTGATTTGAAGTGAACTGATCCTAAAAGCTTCTCGTCTTTTTTTCCAAAATTCGTCTGTTTCCTCTGCTGTTTCTGTAACTGTGGTTGTTCAGTTGGGTGAATTTTAAAATCGTTCAAAGAGGGCCAGGAAGATTAAAATGTTATGCTACTGAGGCGTCTGAATTATGTTTTCAGTTGCATATTTCAACAGGGAGGCCCAAGCTTCAGCTCAGGAAAATGCGGTAAACCTCGTTACTGAATTGGAAAAGTTTGACAGCTAACAGGGTAACGTTTTGGGAACATAATGACCAAAGGCTTGCAAGAGCGAAATAAAGCTTTTAGCTGTTCGCGTAAAAAAATGTTCTATAGCACAAGGTGGAAGTAACAGACATCTGCCTGCGGGGCGCACCGCGCCGCGACGCCACAAGCGATGGTACAGTATATGAGCTTCCTGTTTCTCCTGGTAACCACACTCCTGGCGCCCTATCCTCAGTCCAGAGCGAGTACCCGCCATCCGAGCTCCGCCCCAGGACCAATATATCTCCTTCGCAACTAAGTTCAGTCAACATCGTGGAACTTATTATTTAGTGTGTTGTGGTACAAAGTCACGGCTGATATTTT
Source organism: Pictodentalium vernedei (assembly GCA_031216915.1). Classification (NCBI taxonomy): domain Eukaryota; kingdom Metazoa; phylum Mollusca; class Scaphopoda; order Dentaliida; family Dentaliidae; genus Pictodentalium; species Pictodentalium vernedei. Next base: position 234,582,525 of record CM062296.1, read on the forward strand.
TCCTCAGGGTGATAATCTACCACAAAGTTCAGTATGTTATTATACTGAATTTCTATTAACCTTTGAACTCGAGACGCCCTTTTTCCGGTTTTCCGGCCCAGGAAGACGACTCGTTATAATTTCATTAAGTGGCTTGGCTGGTAAGCGAATGTGTGGTGCAGACCATTCAATATCTTCAACGTGCATCCACAGGGCTGCCCGTTGAAAATATAAATTGGTCTACCCTTAAATAATGAATATGGACTCTTCCAACTGCTGCCATTGAACTGACATGGGAGGCACACGTCGAAGGGTTAAAAGTTCAAATTTTCCTCATTCTTTCCATACGTGATATCTGTGAACGCCAGTGATTTCATGTTGTCGTCTGATCTGAGGCGAAATTGAACTTCGCAAGTGAACGGTGCGGTACGACTACGAGTTAACTCCTCGCATGCTGCTGGCGGACATACTTGCCCAGTGCAGGATTTATCTTGCCACTGAAATAAGTATACTTTGGGTACATTTAATCACCCCCCCCCCCCCCCCCCCCTCAAACTGTATGAATTTTTTTCACCAATGATTCCTAGAGTGTAGTGTAGGTCCTTTCCTGTTTTTAGTTTACATAAATGACATTTCCGATAAATTGGAATGCGTCAGTAGATTATTTGCAGATGATACTTGTTTGACCCAAACCGAACGGTTAACATGACTCTTGGCAACAAAGCGTCGCCTGAGTGCTGGAATGTCCTATGTCCCCTATGGGACATAGGTCATTCTAGCACTCAGCCGACGGAAGTTGAATGCCGATATTGAAGAAATGATAGAGTGGTCAGCTACATGGCTTGTCAAATGTAATCCCGATAAGACATCTTGGTCTAACTCTTCAGTCAAATCTCGGTTGGGAAAAACAGATAGATAAGATTTGCAATCAAGCCCACTCGAGATTGTTGCAGCTAAGAAAGTTAAAATGCATTCTTGACCGCAAAACTCGGCAGCAAATGTATATCTAATTTATCCTGCAAATTCTTGAATATGGCAGCGAAGTATGGTCAGGGGCTCCCCAGTATCCACTTAAGCGATTGCACGATATCCATTATGACGCTTCCCGTATAGTGACCGGTCTGACGAGATCCGTTTCTAGGGAGCAGCTACTTCTGGAACTCGGATGGCAGTCTCCCGAAGAAAGAACGATGGTAAAAAATATGAACACCTTTTATGAGATTGTTCATGATAATGCACCTAGGTTTTTGCAAGAGTTGTTGCCTCCGACATTTGGTGAAACTAAAGAGCCAGTGATTTTATGCCATACGATTTGAGGACCGAGTTATTAAAAAGATCGTTTTTCCCTACGTGTGTATCTATCTGGAATAACTGTCCCAAAAACATTAAAAATAGCCCGTCAGTCCAATTGTTCAGAAGTTCTGTCTCAAGAAAAACATATAAGCCCCCACCTTATTATATTTTTGGAAAAAGGAAAAACTAATGTCTTACACTGTATGATCAGAAATGCATGTAGTGATCTCAATTCAGACAAATATGTCAATTATATTTCAGATTCTGCAGAATGCTGTTGTGGGTATGAAATTGAGGATGCAAACCGCTTCTTCTTTTCCCACATTACGCTGATATACGAGCTGTGTTTTTGCAGACTTTTACCATATTAAGAGTATACATTTGAACAAATTTTATATGGAGAGGCGAGTTTATCAAGTGAAATGAGCAAGACTATTTTTTTCGGCAGTGCATCGATTTATATCATATTCAAAGAGGTTTAACCCTTTACCCTACGAATCGCCCACATCCGTCCGCGTAACATGCAAATTCATTAGTTGAAAAAATATTATTTTTCAAATAATTTCAACAAAACCATCTCATGTGACCCCTCGTTGGAACGAGCTCGTCGAGCTCGTTCCAACGAGGGGTCACATGATATGGTTTCGTTGAATTTTTTTGAAAAATTTCAAAAAATTATATTTAAAATAATAAAATTTGATATCGTCTGCGTTGGGTGGAGGTTTAATATATAGAAAAAAGCAGATCAATTATCGTTCCTTCCAAAATAAGCTATTTTTTATCCCAGCCATTACATTTACGAAATACTTTTGTGAAAAGTTTTAGAGAGTTCGTCGCAAGTTGCAGGGCTCATGCGAGTACAAGTTAGTTATAGACAGGTCCCTCCAAAAAGGGTGTTATTATTATTATTATTATTATTATTATTATTATTATTATTATTATTATTATTATTATTATTATTATTATTATTATTATGTCACTGTGCGTTTTAACCTAATGTTGATCAGAGGCAGATACATCTTAGCTGCCTCAATACATAAGGTAGGAGAAGACTGGGTTGTGGTGATCTGTAATATATTATAATTTATAATCCTTAAATTATAATTCAAGATCAATTTTCTATTTTTGTCTTATTTTTTGTTTGTTTGTTCTCTTCCTGTTGTTTTTTTTTTCTCCTTTATATACCAGGCCTTAAAATTTGTCTCGATTCACGAGAATCAGTTTCGATTCTCGCGAGCTCCTGTTGCGAGAATCAATTTTCAGTTCTTAAATATTTTAAATTTGAGAGTACTGTTATGTGAGTGCAACATTTACATATGCCATAGTAAAAGGCAAACGTCATAGTTTTTTCTTTCAGAGAGTTTTCCCTTTATGGGCCCAGCCGCCCTGTTTCCATTTTGTCGAGTTTCTCACACATGTGCACGTAGAACACATGTACCAACATACAGGCTTCTGGTGATCTGGTTGATGGAAATTACAGTATCGTGACAGTGGTGTCTAGTGAAGTCTTGGCTGCCTATATAGGCAGCCAAGACTTCACTAGACACTACTGCTAAGTGTAGTTTTTTACCTTATTATGAGGGGGCAAAGACAGAGCATTCTCTTGGCTTGTTAAAGCCACCTTCAGAATCTACGACAAGAATCAAATGAAATTTTGCGCGAATCAAAGTTGATTCTCATTGTTTCCCTTGCGAGAATCATTCGCTCGAATCGATTCGGATTAGCGCATGAAATTTAATTCCTGCTTTATATACGAACTGTATCTATCTGTTTGTGATACTTTGATCTATAGCTATTCAAATGTAACGTTCATGTACTGTTGGAGGAGAGTTTCTGAGTGACAAGCACTTGTTCTCCAATCCATTTTGCAAATTTAATGCGAATAAAATTTGTTTAAACTAAACTAGGGTGTAGAGGAATGTCTCATTAAGCTTAGTCATGGCTGCTTCACAGTAGCCATGACTAAATTTGATGAACAATATCTTGAAAATACTAAGCGGGTTAAAAGTTAGTTTTCCCATTCGGTTTCCTCGGTTTATTTCGATTCTCGTCATTAGACCGCGGGTGGGTGAAAATAATGACATAGCCAGTTGTTCGTCGGAAAAAAACCCTTAGCACTCAGTTTGAAATGTAAGTACTCCCCCTGAAAATAAATACGCTCCTAAACAGGTATGCCAAATAGGCAGAAGTGTTTTTTTTCACATGTCTGAACCAGAAAATAAAACACAAAACCCCATAGATTGTGTACATAAAAAGGAAAGTTTAGTTGAATGTAGTGCTTGTTGGCTTTATAGCCTAAATTTACACGATAAAAGACTTTGGATTTACTGACACAAAAATACGAAAATTTGTTTCATTTTGCAATTCCCAAAGAATTTCGATTCAGGTATCCGCTGAAATGTATATTCGCTGTCAATGTAGTTGCGAGAGTTGAATGCATTCTGGAGTGAAACAGAATTTGAACGCTGAGTTGTACAAACTTCTCGATTCAACAGATTTGCGAAGTGAAGAACGGTATTTTCTGCTTCGTCTCGGATTTACAATTCTTACTTTAAGCGGGGGAGGGCTCTTTTTAAGGCAAAATGCGGTTTCCATGGCAACACGCGAAATACAAAGTTAAGCAGGCTCGATATGGTCAAACGCTGCCGCCATATTGTATATTTTTATTAATGAAATTTCAATATAGAAAATGAAAGCTATTTAACAAAACGGCGACATCTGTCAAACAGACAATGCAATGACAAAGGAACGGAATTATCCGAGTTACGACGAGCGTTAATTTTTTATGCCCGATAATGTTTGGGCATCAATGGGCAGACAATAATAAAAAGATAAGCAGTTAAGTACGTTTCGATGCATTAACACAGTCATGTACCAAGAGGTGGAGACAAAAGAGTTTAATGATGAAAATTACTGAATGATAACTGACGAATCAAATGTTTAACCCTTTAAATGATGGTGGTATCTACATATCAGTTCAACGTCACCAATTGGAAGAGTCCACATTCATTATTTGGTGGTAGACCCACCAATATTTCAACGGGCAGCCCCAAGGTCGCACGTTGAAATTATTGATTGGTCTGCCCACCACATTCACTTAGCAGCCATGCTATTTAATGAAATTATGACGTATCGTGTTTCCAGACCGGAAACGAGGTCTTTCGTGTTCAAAGGGTTATAAAACTTTACATGAAACCTAAAAAACTCATTTTATATCTTTGTTTTCCTATCATAACAGGCCTGAAAATGACCCACGAATGACCTTTTGGGTTGCGTGGGATTTACAGCAAAATAATACAATAAATAATACATTCCTGGGTTCACATGTTTTGACAGTCAGACTTGACAATTCTTACGGGACCAACTATGCTCAAAGGTTACACATTGCAACAAAACATGAATAGTGCGCTATGCCAGTTACTTCTTAACGAATTTTCCGCCAAAATAAACAGCACCAACTAACGCGTATCTCGCTTTGGCGAGATACGCGTTAGTTGGTGCTGTTTAGTTTGGCGGAAAAGTCAGTGGAGATACAAACATCATGGCTGAGGTGTCGTAAAAACAGAGAAAGCAGAAAGACACCACAACACTTTCTCGTTTTGGTTACCACGATGTTTTTAGCGTAACCTACAAACGGGTTAGGATGTAAGTTCTTTATGGGAGAGAAAAATAGATGCAGATCGTCCAGTAACTAGGAAAACGCCATTTGCCTGTTTAAAATGGTTTTCTTTCTGCTGCAACAACAAATTAGCAAGTTGAGAAAAGTCACTCCATATGTTTTTATATCGCATGAGAAGACAACGACTAAAGTTTACCAGGGAGCATGATTGCTCAGTGCTTAGAGATGAACTTCAAATCGATCAGTTCGACCCTGATTAGTCGCAGTTGCATTGTGTTCTTTGGCAAGGCACTTAATCCCGATTGTACTAAGGCGTACTGCACATCGATGGAGCACTTGCCTTTAACCAATGCTAACCCTGCTTGCGAGGTGTCTACATTGGGGAGCCCGAGAGTTGTTCGCCCTTACTCAATGGTTCTGCCCGGGTATTCCTACTTCCTCTACCCGTTAACCTGTCCGACTCGAGGAAAAACAGGCTGTCGATAGAGCCGTTAAACCCAATAAATAAATAAATAAATAAATAAATAAATGAATAAATAAATAAATAAATCCTACCAAACTATGCTCAAATTGATTTTAGTTTTTCTATCATTATGAATTTTTTGACTAAATTCAACATTTTCACATCCTTAAGCTCATCAGCCATTTTTCAGATTAATAGGGAGGTGACTCTCTCGAAATTTATTCTGAATGTCGAAAACATGATAACAACACACCGGTGGAGGTGTTTCAACGCAGAAAAAAGCTTGGATTTCCTGGAAAATCGCAAGAAGAGCAAGCAAAGTTTCAGTAAGGGTCGTTCGGAATAAACCGTCGGCTCGTTAGTTTTAACTTAGCGTTGCACGTACTTACAAATAATCTACCTCTTCTACACGAAGACTGACAACCTAATTCATGTCGTAGCTCAAATTAAAATGGGGACCTCTTTTAATTTTTCACAAACCAGACACATCTGCGAAATGAGAGAAAATGATTTACTCACCCAAACGAGTAGACTAAACATGGAGGTTTTATTGTGTACGGCTCGGACATGCACACCTTCCAATTCCCAAAGTATCCGACATCCAGTGGTTTCCTGCACTTGTAGGCATTTATTCCTAAGTGATCTATATCCCTGAAGAAAGAATAAAATCAATAAACTGAAATATTTATACACTGGTGTAATCCCGGCCGTACCATCCGGAAATGCAAACACTAATGGAAGTTGCTCAGTTCCTGTAACCAAAAGAACAAGAGCAACGTTGAGCTTTGCATAATACGCACAAATGTTCAAGTGAAAAATAAAACATCGATGGTCAACAGGTAGACAACTCAACCGCCGGTTGTTGACAAGGGTTACGCATGCCTGACAATTTTTCTAAAGCTGTCACTAAGGGAGCGGGAACTTCAGACAAATAGAGGATATGAAATGAGTGTTTTTCTCATATGGTATTTATGAAAGGAGTTTAAGAAATTTCCGTTTGGGCGAGCCTCTGGCGAGCCCCAAACGGAAAATTCGAACGAGTTTCATAAATATAATATGAGAAAAGCATTTATGTCATATTCTATTTATCATATGACACACATATGCACAAAGTAACGACTTAGTATGACTTTTTAACCTTTTATCTAACGTATGCTGCAGACGACACTTGGAAAAACATCATCATATAACTAAAAATTTTCATTTTTTGCTTCCAAAACATAGGTTATGACCCCTCACTGGAACGAGCGCGATGCGCTCGTTCCAATGAGGGGTCATAACCTGTGTTGTGGAAGCAAAAAATGAAACTTTTTCGTATATAGCACTGGCCGGTTTTGGTCGTTATGTTAGGTAAAGGGTTAATGCAATATAACCCAACCTAAATAGGACAAATAACGTAAATTCTCCTTATTCAAATTATGCAAATGTGACCCAGTTGTATATTGTTCAGCCAATCAAACTGTCCATATTTGAAATTGACCAATAAAATCTTTCAACCCCAATTATGCAAATTGTGAAAATATGGCCCAGTTGTATTTTGTTCAGCCAATCAAATTGTCTAGTTTTGAAATTGACCAATGAAATCGACGGAAGGCTTTATTTATCACTGATTAATATGAAAGCAAAATATCAAATGTTTTAATGTGAACAAAACGGACGAGTCATATGATAAAAATTGATATTTCGGAATGTTAGCGAATTTCTATCATTAACTTTCCCTGTAGATTAGTATAAAAATAAGAAGCTGGCTTTTTACAATTCTTTCCCAGTCGTGTGTTTGACTAATATGCTCTGTTAAAACTCATTTCAAAATAAGAAAACGGCGTTTTCATAATCTTTTAATGTTCTGTAACCTTTTCCTGTTCATCATATCAGCATTGTGCGCATCGTGGTATATAATATGCAGACACTGCCCTTTTCATTCATATAAAAATCCAGGAGGTGAGATTTGCTAATTTTTTCATGGGAAGAATAAAAACTTGCAGATTAAAAAAAAAATTAAAAAGACATTCATTTCCCCTTGTTACTTTTAATAAACTAAAACAACCGACAGCTCCAAGAGTTGTCTATTGTTTTCATTTATTAAATGCAACAAAAGGTAACTTGGCCTTATTTTCCGCTGATGTCATAGGTGTTTTCCCAACAATTACTTGCTTCTTAATTGGACCTTCTTCGCCCCTCTCGTTATTTCAATGGGCATGACGTTATTGAACGTTGATTTTTTGACTATGTAAGTCAGAAGTGAAAAATTAAAAAAAAATAGTAAGTTAAATATCAGCAGTCATAAGAATTATTTGTGATCACTAATAACCTACCATTCAAATAATGCCAGCGCTTGCCATGGTTCCAGTTTTGTACCTGTAAGGATAATAAAAAAATGAATTTTCTTTTCTGCATCATTTTATATTTTTTTTCGCCTTTCATTTCAGTTTTCGTTTTGATGCGATAAAAATAGTTCGTTGTGTGAAGTCTTTCAATTGTCAAAATGTGATTTGTATAGTTATCTTAAATGGTTGCTGAATTCAGGTACGAGTACGAATATTAATAGCGAACTGCAAGTTGGGACGTAGAAACTGGGGGACAGGGGATGACACCCATGGCAGGTGTCCCATCTTTTCCAAAAATAGTTGAGAGAGAGAGAGAGAGAGAGAGAGAGAGAGAGAGAGAGAGAGTGTGTGTGTGTATGTGAGATTATCCTCCCACAAGATATGTTTACGCCATGATACAACCATCAGAGAGTCAGGGCGGGCAGGGGTGGGGAGGGGCGGTCCCTAACGACTCCAAAGCTGTCATCTGAAAGGCGTATTAGTCCCAGACATATCTGTGTGTATTGTGTTCCTACCATGCCACTAAGGAATATGGGTCACCACTGATATACAGTAAGGCCGCCATGGACTGGTCCCTTTCCACGGGTAGGCAACCAAAGACGCAATAATATTAAATTCCAAGCACAAATTATTGGAATAATCATCAAAAATAAGAACATTAATCAATGAAGCACCGGGTACATTAAAAGTTTGCTGACGATGATTTTTATTACCTGGTAAACGCATGCGTGGACATCACTACCCGCGCGTGGATTGCGACCAGTCCACGGCGGCTGTACTGTTTATCAGACCGTGGTTCCCTTCCATGACGGTTCATTCCCGAGGTACAAAACGATTCACACATACTCCAGACGACGTGCCTGCCAAATAGCCCCACTGTCCGAACTTGGATGGTGGGAAAACTCTGCCTGGTCCGCTGGAATAAGAGCGCGTTTTGTGATGTCATTCAGCATGGTAAGTAAGTAATTAAGTAAGTAAGTAATTCTTTATTAGCGTGACATGTGCAACAGATTCAATACCTTTTACCTTTACAATAATGCACCCGGCCAATTTGACCTATATGTCACGTTAGATTAACCATTACTAACTCGTATGCTCGAATGAACGCTCGTCACAATCATACAGCCTCACCCCACACCAATTCGAATACCACCCCAACCCACCTCTGTATCCTCCTCCCCACCCAGTATTTTATCCAAATCCACCCCCCCCCCATCACTCTCTCTCTCACTCAGTCTCTTACTACACACATTCATCCTTCCACACACACGTGCCTTGTATAAAGGCAGTCATGTCTTGTATTCTCTACAGGGTCTTTGTACAAACATCATTTACCATCGATACCTACAAACCATCCATCCGTGGCAAGCAGAGGTCGGGAATACAAGTCATCGCCCTAGTAAGATGGGCTCTGGGAGACAACTAAAGTTTAAATAGCTATTCTCATGTATTACGCTGACCGGTTTTGGCCGTTACGTCAGGTTACCGGATCAACGTTCAAGCCGGGTCATTAATTCACCATGGGGTTTCGATGAATGAGAAACATAAAAGACAATGAATTGTTTAATTTCCAATTCCAAATACTTCACAGAAGTGACAACGCGATTATGTCTAAGACGCATTATAAAGGGACCGTTTTCTCCTATCATAAGCTCTTGTGAGATAAGTAGCAGTTTGTCGAGGGTAATTTACAAACAACATTTTCAAAGAGCCACTACCAAGAGGAAGTATAGTCTGGTCATGGGTATCTGAAACGTATTTCATAAGATTTTCTCTCAAATCTGAGTAGAATGGGCATTTCAGTAAGAAATGGAATTCTTCTTCAATTTCGTTCCTAGTACAAAACAAGCATAATCTGTCTGCTATTTTTTCATTTTTATATCGACCAGTCTCAACCCGCAGTGGGAGAATTCCACATCTAAATTGGGCCATTACAGACCTTTCATATCGGTTTAATGCCATTTTAATATATATGGTGTAACTGCCGAGTTCATCCCACTTTTTCAAATTCACTCCATTTTACGGCAGTCTTATTTTTGGTGTCAGTTATTTGGTACTGTACAGAGTGTACTTAGACGCACTGATCTAAAGTTTAACTGCATATCCAGCCCGGGACACTTTATTGCTGACGGGAGTGTATATGAGGAATGAAACCTTTTTACCGACGGGAAAACCTCGCCCTTGGGCACTAGTGCCGAAGAGGGAAGGCGTGAGAGTGGGTAAGGGGACAACTGCCCTGGATTTTTGTTCTTTTAAAATGCTGAAAGTCATGGGAAGATATGTGATGAAAATTATATACACCAGTGAATTTGACTATCGGCACAAAACTTATCAGCGGTCCGGTTCACTCCTCAAAATCCACTGAAAAATACACTTGTCACCGGATGTTTTCTGCCTTTCATTTAGAGTTTTCGTAGCAACCACCAGGATTCGCGCTGAATAAAAAAGACACATTCTGTTTTCAACATTGTTCTTTTGATTCTTACATTCTTAGAGGATAGGCACCCCTAAAATTTTATATTTGAAGACAAACACTTTAAATGTTTGGTTAATGGTTCCAAATGCCTTAAATGTTACACCAATTAGCAGAGCAAGACCATTTAGAGTGCATTAAATATTGGATATGAATCAGCTAAGGACATGGGCGTACGACCCCCTCCTCCCTTCCCCTGGATTCGGGCAAACCAGCTTTAAAAATCCAGGCAAGGAACGAGAGAGAGAGAGAGAGAGAGAGAGAGAGAGAGAGAAAGAGAGATGTATATTTGTATTCCATCCATGCAGGATTTTGGGCAAATCAAAAGGTTTGTCCCGTATATCACAAAAGCCCCGTACGCCTATGGCTAAAAAGAATATTTTTCAACATTTGTAAACAAACACCATCGCCCATGAAAAACGATTAGGCTGTGGTAACCTAATTCATTTCAGTTTTTCGGCGGAAACAAGATCTGTTTTTCATATTTTTCACCGGTTGAAAGTTGTTTTTTCTTACCATTAGCTCCACTGATATCTGTGAAGACACGCTCATTGTGGTAAACGGTGATGTGGTTGAATCGTTCATTGCGTACACTCGAAGAACACCAATAAAACAGTAGAGACGGTACAAGCAAGAGGCCAAAACAAAACAAGGCTAAAAGTCTTGATCCACGAACCATTATCCCCATCTGAAACAAAACAGGCATACATAAATCCGATAAATCTAACACGAACTCGACTACTAGAAAAAATTTTCTGAAACATTCCAAGAACATACAACTTGGAGTTATTTAAAAAGAAACTCAATTGAACCACCAGTCACAATGCTTTGAGGTGTCGTGTTCAACGTCTTTTAGTGAATGAGATGCAAGTTTGTTTCTTGTTTATATTCTTTAATACTTTAAAACGAAAAGATTCCATGATATATGCACAAAATAAAAGTTTTTCATGAGCCTCTTTTCTCGTGGTCTTGTGCTTGCATAAAGGTTTTATTGTTGTTTTCTGTGATAAGTACGAGGTTTTTAATGCCAATCACATTAACTACCCACGAGTCATGTTTGGAAAGTAGAGATGGGCGGTATTGGAATTTGGCTTTCGGTATCTGTTTCGGTATTTTTAGGAGGGTATAGTGCGGTATCGGTACGGTATTCGGCATTAGACTCGACTGAGATTTGCTGATAGTACCCTGCTGGGGATTCACATGAAGAAAATACAGAATAAGTTGTTCTTATACCATTCTACCACAACACCACAAATGCCACCGCCAATGAGCTCAACAATGATATAACAACAGTAATTTTGTGACTTGTTCCTAACACACCTCAAATCCCAAAAGCCTGTTTCAGTCTTTTTGTGATCTCAAAACATGTGCCTTTAACATGCCAGCCCAGGACACTTTATTGCTGACGGGAGAGTACATGAGGGATAAAACCCTTTTACCGGCGGGAAAACCTCGCAACAATGAGAAATCTAAAGTAATTTTGTGACTTGCTCCTAACACACCTCAAATCCCAAAGGCCGATTTCAGTCTTTTTGTGATCTCAGAACACGTTCCTTTAACATGCCATCATTAGGAGGACCTGCTGATTATAGATAATTCACATGAGCAGTGGGTGATTTCTAGTCAAGTCTTGGCTGCTTGCTAATACAGCCAAAACTTGACAAGATGTCACTGCTAAGCAACTGGGAATGTACGCGTTGTAGTCTAGTAGGAATTCAGGACAATTTACCAGGCCCATAAGGGTTAACTAAACTGACAAGAAAGTCAGTCACTTCTTTCTCTTCTAATGCCATCAATCCTCAACAAGGTCTTTTAAGTAGCGTATTGAGGAAAATATGAAAATTCAGACAGTTTCAGTATCCAATGCTGATTTCGGTTCGGGTTTTCGGTATCCCCATCATATCGGTATCGGTTCGGTGTTTCGGTATACTACCCATCTCTATTTAGAGGTGAGGCATAATAATGTTAAATGAGATTTTCACATGCACTCAAAGTTGTATTTCACTTTCACGGTACGCTTCATCGATCCAAAAAGTGACACATTGAAACTAATGAATGAAACGTCAAACAGTGTTTTGGAGGCAAAATTAAATCTGGTCCTGGAGCCCCAGGTAAACCTTCTGTGCATTGGGTATTTACTCCTCCATTTTAGAATGAATTGAGTATTTTTGATTTCAATGGAGTAAAACGCTATTTGCTACTCCTAAATATCTCGTGTGATTGAGTAGAAGAGTGAAGAATCGGAAATTAATGACCTGTCATAGCATAATATTATTTTTTTTAAGGTTGGGTGTTATTTCTGAACTCATTGCTGGTTGTCAATTTAAGACTTTTAGTATTGTACTGAAAGACGAACGTAGAATTTTATTTCGTCTCTGTTCTCTTCTCACACCCAGTTAATTAACTCTTAGAAGCCCGGGAATCAGAATGAAAGTATTGAACATGACATACCGCGAAAAACTTACAGTAAAGCAGGTGCTTCTAGTCAAGTGTCGTCTGCCTATTCAGGCAGCCGATACTTGACTAGAAGCACCTGCCCAGTGTTTAATTCTCCCCCAGCGCAAAGATAGCCGAACCAGATTACTTGCCTTATTTCATCACAGGCAAGAAAACTTGACTCCCGGCTTCTAAGAGTTAACCTTTCTATCTATGGTCGTCTTTTGCTATAGGCTGAAAGACTCCATAAAATTAGTATCATTTTCAGCTCTAAAATGGGATATACTGGTCCTATCGCTATATTTGTTCAGTTGATGTGTATGAGAGTTCTATTATCCCCCTACACCTCTATTTTTCCATTCTCGCCTTAACCTTTTGTACGCTCTTCTGCGGTCGTCTTTTAGTGCGACTCCATTATTGTAGTGTAGCGGTCGAGGTTTAAAGGCCATTTACCAACCAGCCTGGTTGGTCCGGATCTCTTAGTCTCGTGGTAAATCGGTCGCTTTGTGTGCTAGAGGTCGACGGTTCGAACCCCGGCTCCCGCACTTATCTCTCTTCCTGTTACATTTGGGGGCTCGTCCGATCCTCAGCAGTAAGTGGCACTGCGGGTGTTTCGACCGCTCTGAGGGAGGAACCTGGGTGAGATTCACAGGTGGTGAATCTCAAAAGAAGGGGAGAGTAGTGTAGCGGTCGAGGTTTAAAGGCCATTTACCAACCAGCCTGGTTGGTCCGGATCTCTTAGTCTTGTGGTAAATCGGTCGCTTTGTGTGCTAGAGGTCGACGGTTCGAACCCCGGCTCCCGCACTTATCTCTCCTCCTGTTACAGTAGCGCACATGGTCTGCAGACGCTACTTTTAGTAATGACATGTCATTGAAACGTGCAGTTCCACCCCGAGATGGAAAGAAGCTTAATCAAACTTACAATTTTATTTCTCGTCCTCGGACTGGCCCTGGGTGCACACTTTTTAGTGAGATCGTAACAATAAAATACACGCAAAGATGTATACAGTACAGAATGTGGTGTTAAAACGGGTTGCTACATGGATTCAGAACATCTTGAAAAAAGACCGGTCACAAAAATTACTCAAGAGGATTTTCACCAATTAGGTTTTTGGAAGTTTCTTTGATTTTTGATTCGCAATTTATTATTTTTTGCGTTTTTGCATATTTTATGCGTAAATAAACACGCTACTTATCTGGAGCTCTGACTGGTCCCCTACCTGTGAAATTTATTTTTGACTATACTTTTTTTTCTTTCCTCAACATCTCCGAAATAATGGTTAATTCTTACTTTGTATTATAATATATGATCTGCTTAAGAAGACTGCAAACGTGTGTAATAAATACAGAGCGTTTGAATGGTTTGCCTCTTGTGTTATTCTTGCGCCCAACCAAACCCATGCGATAAACATTAACACATCCAAATGCTTGTGCGGTTTGATCTGTCACCTTAGAAATTACAGAGAAGGGGCGCGGTGGCTCAGTAGGTAGAGGTGCAGGCTGCAAGCCGAGAGGTCCTCGGTTCGAATCCCACCTACGGCACTGCGTTGTGTCCTTGGGCAAGACACTTCATCTCCATTGTCTGAGTGGGGGCACGATGACGCTGTGTACTAAGGCGTACTGCACGTCGATGGTACACCTGTCTTCAACCAATCTAACCCTGCCTATGCTGCAGTGCGGAGTTACGATGTTGGGGAGCTGGCAGCTGCTCGTCGTTGCTCGGTGGTTCTCTCCGGGTACTTCGGCTTCCTCCACCCGTAAAACTGTCACGGTCATGATTAGCCATTGTGCATAAATATGTGATCTTAAACATCAATAAATAAATAAATATAAATTAAAGAGAATTTATTACTATTGTTCGCAAAAGCAGACCAAAGGAACGCTTTGAATCAAACCTTTTAAACAACTTATACGTGAAAAGTAAATCAAATGGAAAAACAATGGCTGTTCAATCGAAACCGGAAGACAGAAAATGAACCACGTCCTCACTTTTTCAGAATTGAATAATCGAACGGCTCCACCCAAAATTCTTCGATGGGGAATGTTGAGATTCTTTCAATAAACCATTCCACCTGATCAGTGAATAATTATTTGAACATGTCATTGAAATAAACTAATTTCATTGCCTTTTGTATTGTTTACTGAAAGATAGATACCGTTGACGCAACAAAATTATTTATGCCGGCGGCTCATGTGCATCGTCTGCTATCTAAAATCATACTGTGGAGTATTATGTCACGTGACTTTTATGTTGTCATTCGTCAGTGTTGTAGATTTTATCTTCAAACGGATAAAATGAGCAACTGACAGTATGTGATAGAGTGTAAGACTTAAAAATTAGATTCGTTGTTATTAAATAAAAAAAAATCCACACAGTACTGTTTATTGTATAGGGAATATTTTGTTCAGTTATTGCCAACAGAAGCGGTCGCCACAGCATCGTTTTGATTCCTCTTTTCCATAAGTGGTTTCGCTCAACATTCTGCCCTGTCCGTGACCCATGGATGCCGCTAGAATTTCTCCGACAGGGGTTTTGCGCTCCCTGAGGCGGAGGCAAGAGAATTCCCAGAAAACGAAGGCAGTTCCTTCCCGGAAGGAGGGGAAGATATGTAGCCATCCGCTTGGTGCCATCCCTGCTATAACCCCAACGGAACAAAAACAATAAACTTTTGGCGTTTGAAGTTTTATGAATATTAGGACTTTTCTGACAGTATGATGCTTTTTTAGTCGTTGTGCTCTTGAAAGATTAATTTACAAAGACGTATCTATCCATCAACCTTAATTATCATCAGCACCCGCCCCCATATTTAGTCCCATCCAGATTCCCCGACAGGGGTTTTGCGCTCCCTGAGGCGGAGGCAAGAGAATTCCCAGAAAACGAAGGCAGTTCCTTCCCGGAAGGAGGGGAAGATATGTAGCCATCCGCTTGGTGCCATCCCTGCTATAACCCCAACGGAACAAAAACAATAAACTTTTGGCGTTTGAAGTTTTATGAATATTAGGACTTTTCTGACAGTATGATGCTTTTTTAGTCGTTGTGCTCTTGAAAGATTAATTTACAAAGACGTATCTATCCATCAACCTTAATTATCATCAGCACCCGCCCCCATATTTAGTCCCATCCAGATTTTTTTTTTTATTGCATCATGCACCCATGAATCAAGTATTTAAATCGGACTGGGAATGAGTTGACCATTACCTCATATTCTGCTTTTAGGTCACATTAACCCTTTACTCAACGTAACGGCCCAAACCGGCCAGAGCTATTCACAAAAAATCGCCAATTAGTTTACATTATTTTTTTCATTTTTTGTCTCAGAAACATTGGTTATGGCCCCTCTTTGGAACGAGCTCGTCGAGCTCGTTCCAATGACGGGCCAAAACCTATGTTTTTGAGACAAAAAAATGAAAAAAATTAGTTATTCAATAATTTTGTTTGCAAGTGTCGTCTGCTTTTCATGTTGGGTAAAGGGTTAATACTTTCATCGATTACTGTCTATTATTACTACTTTAGCGGGCGTTCCCTAGTATATTAACGGGTTTAGCGGGGCGGTGAAACTCAGCAATTCATGGTGCATTTCAACCGGAACCGGACATTGAGCCGTTTCCGGTCATGGTAATAATAGTAATAACGTGATTTTGTCGGGCGTTCCGGTTTATTAACAGCCCTCAAGGACTGAATAACAGCCCTCTGGTTTATTAACGACTTCGTATCGGGCCTTCAGTAAACCCTCGAGATGTTATTCATTCCTCTCGTGTTTATAAATATGGGACGAAATGTTCTAGGTGAAAATTGATGTGAGATGTCTGGCGGAAAAATTGTTGCTTTTTTCAATTATAATAAATAAAAACACTTTTTGTCTCTGTTCACTCAACCCAGTTGATTCAGGTTAATCTTTTAACCCAACAGATTTTAGAGTGTATATGTAGCGTATAAGTCTTTGATAAAAGCAGTTAGGTATGTTCCAAAGAGTTGGGCGATATGAGAGTCGCCAGGCACCGACGTCCCCCCCCCCCAATTTTTAGTTACGGCCCTGCTCAAATGAGATGTAAGCACCAAGCAACTTTATAGTATTAATTTCGTGAAAGATTCTCGACCCCCATGAGTGTTGTTTTTTCTGTTCTTTATTGCACATTTTATATTGCATTTTATCGTATGACTCGTCCGTTTTGTTCACTTTAAAACATTTGATATTTTGCTTTCATATTAATCATTGACAAATAAAGCCTTTCATCAATTTCATTGGTCAATTTCAAAACTGGACAATTTGATTGGCTAAACAAAATACAACTGGGTCACATTTGCATAATTTCAGTAGGGAGAATTTACGTTATCTGTCCTATTTAGGGTGGGTAAAATTGCATTCATCTTTTACCTACACGAAAAACGCCATTCATTTTTTTATATTTTCACTTTTTGCTTCTAAAACATAGGTTATGACCCCTCATTGGAACGAGCTCGTTCCAATGAGGGGTCATAACCTATGTTTTTGGAAGCAAAAAGTGAAAAGTTTTAGTTATACGAGTATGTTTTTCCAAGTGCCGTCTGCAACCCAAGTTAGGTGATGGGTTAAAAAGTCATACTAAGTGGCTAATTTGTGCGTGTGTGTGTCATATGATAAATAGAATATGAAATGAGTGTTTTTCTCATATAATATTTATGAAACTCGTCCGAATTTTCCGTTTGGGCTCGCCAGAGGCTCGCCAAAACAGAAATTTCTTAGACTCGTTTCATAAATATTATATGAGAAAAATACTCATTCCATATCCTCTATATATATTACATCTAGACTCAAATAGGCCGAGTCGTGACTCAAAGCATTCGAGCTCTGACTGGAATATAATTCAAATAAGAGGGATCAACGAATCGTGGAACAAGTTTTCAAGCTTGACAAGATATATATTGCCTGGTTTTGGAAGGTTTGAATTTACTTTGAAAGAAATCGGGTGGAGTGGAGCAAAAATTCATGGAAAAAATATACAACTATTGTGTGTCCGAAGTTCAGTTGAAAAAAACACCTCCGTTTGGAGGTGGATCACCAAAATGGTTGAAACCCATCGTGTGTCTGTAATATTTTTCACCCTCGCCCAACTTCTCCCACGAACACATAATTATTTCGGAGGTGGGGTGGGGAGCTATGCACTTCCTAATCATACTTTTCGGTTCCATTTGGGTTGGACTACCTACTTCCCAATCATAATTTTCACATATGCTCCTGGTTGAGCATACTACTTGAGTACTCAATCCCACGGCAAGCATCCATATTTTTTTGTACAGGATTTTCAGTCATTTTACCTGGGAAGGTGCCCGGCATCTTGGGCTGCACGATATTCAAAACTGAATACCGGTATCGGTATTCCAAAAAATACCGCGATATACCGGTATATCAAAAACTGTTCAGAAAAAAGTACCACAATTGAGGCTTGAGGCATCACAGTCGCAACGAATTAGTATGCCTTAATGATGCGGTTCGAAAAACCTTTACCCAAGGCAGTCGATATCAAAATTTATTATTTTAAAATACGTTTATCAGATTTTCAAAAAAAAATTCTACAAAACAATATCATGTGGCCCCTCATTGGAACGAGCTCAACGAGCTCGTTTCGATGAGGGGGCACATGATATAGTTTTGTTGAAATTTTTGAAAATTATTTTTTCAACTGCTGAAATTGTATATTACGTGAGCACATGCAGACGATTCCTTGGGTAAAGGGGTAATATTATTCATGCGGGTCTACAGTTAAAACACTCAAGACATCTTGAAAATTAAATTGTGAGGAAATAAATAATGACGATAAACCGATATTTTAGTAACTACACCGGTATTCAATCGATATTGGTTTGAATACCGGTACATATCGGTTTATCAATATACCGTGCAGCCCTACCGGCACCCTTCTTCCCGTTTGAACCTTAGAAGCTGTCGGAGACGTTCCCCGATACGCTCTGGTAGCACGTATGTATCATACTCCCTCCCCCCCCCCCCCCCACACACACCTATTAACCGGACTTTTGCCGGTACAGATAGTGTTAAACTTCCATAGAAACCGCATTTGTGCAGGGACAACCTTTTCCCAGTCGTCACGACGTCATTGGCAACGTCAATCGTTTCGCAGGGAAAGCTTTCAAGAAAACTTCACCTTTTCCATCAATTGTCCATCACATATCCATACTATATGCCCCGAGCCCAGTTTGTACATTTGTCACTACACACGCTATAGCATACTATGGATACAGTATGTATACCACTTGCCGGAGGCAGTTAACACTGGAAAATGTTTCACTGGCCGAAGTCTGGTTTCCTGGGAAATTTAACGCAAGCTGCACCGACAAAAGTCCGGATAATAGGGGTCAATTCATATTATTATATACTACTCGCGTTACACAGTGGGCCGTGACTGTGTGTTGCTTAATGTGTTTGGCTCATGATCAACATGACAAAAGATCTACACCTTTGTACGATTTTCGTATTGAATGTACGCCAGCTGTGATTCACAAATAAAAGTCTTTCGTGTGTAACGGTGTGTGTGATAATGTGTTTAAGATTAGCAGCCTGGTGGCTATAAACTTTGTGTATTACAGAAGGTGGTTCATTTTTTTCGCATTTCATGACTCAAAAGAGGCGAGGAGGCACTGATTGATCGTTCAGCCATGGAATTATCCGCGGAAATCCGAAGAACAATGTTCCTACTTGATGCTTTTCGCCTCAAGCTGTGGAACGAGAGCGTTCAATAAAAAGGTCTCGCAACGAAAGAAGAAGCTATCCACTCATCGTGGCACTCCCATGACGTCAACCTTAGAATAGTAACGGTTGACGTCGTAAGAGTACTACAAGGAGAGGTAGCTTCTTTTGAGGGACATTTTCCCAACACCGGCCCCACCCAAAGAAAACTGGAACTGCAAAAGTTTGGAATCCACGGAATCCGGAAAAGTTTAAAAGAAAGAAAGAAAAGCCCATCATTCATCGGGCAGAGGGACACCCGACGTCTGGAAGAGTTTCACGAGAAAAAGAAAGCAGATGGTTGGGAGAAAGAGGCGGTGAGGGCAACATGATTCAACCCATCCAGACGGCGTCGCCCTCAGAAGTCAAAGGCCGCCGGGAAGCGATCAGTATAGGCCTAGGTGAAAATGAAAATTGTCTTCTCTCCTGTCTTCACCGACGCCCCACTCTCAGTCCGTTTGTCTGCGAAACTCGGTCTCACCTCCCTCAGATGGAACGCACCTGAGTTTTTTCGGGACGTAGCACTTCTAATGAAGGAATCCGGCAACCAAGTAAGGTAGCTAATGAGGGGATGCATAGGACAAATGCAACTCACCACTACCTTAGCTATTGCCAACCACTCTAAGTGTCAGAAGAAGAAGAACCCTTAACGTCGCTCGGCTTGTCATTTTCAGCTCTCCTTCCTTTTCTACCTCTACCAGACAGGTCGAATAATACATCAGATCACGGGTGGTGTCGAACGGGATTAACAAATCTCACACGCCGTCCCTCTACCGCCTTGAGGGCATGCATATCTTTCTGTCAAAAAGGTGATTATTTCTCCAAGATGACGCTTACGAAATCGGCGTACGCTCTTAAGTTGCCGACGGCCACAATGAAAACAAGAGATTGCTCATCTATTTTTCCAATATTGATATGCGAAAACTACAGATTAAATTCAAGATGCAGAAATATATCGTTCCTTTGTTTTCAAGGGACAATAAATCATCTTACCATGTTTTCGAAATATTAACTCCTATTCTTTTCTCAAAAGAAATCTTCGTGACTGTTAAAAATCCAAACATTTTAGCGGACTCTCAAGTAAAAGTGATACCCGTGAGAAGGCAGAATAAAATGCAGTCGAATTGTTTCAAAATGCAGGGAGTTTTCCAGGGCAGCATTTCACCTCCCCATCCTTTCTCCGCCAGTAATGAGGTGCAGTCAATTGCATAACCGATGGAGCCTGCCCCAATTCCTTCACACCAGACCCTACCCTCACCCCCAAAATCCTGAATACTTCGATCTGCATAGGACATAACGCAATGAATTCACAGCTGACATACCACACTTGATATTCTTTGAGCCTCAAAATGTCTTTAAATGTGTCATTTGGGGCTTATTTTAAAGACAAAAATGAAACCTATACCCTCTAACCGTATCAACGCAACAGGGACATCAGCTCCATATCTTTCCCCAACTCAAGACTCCTAAAAGATTTCTGTGTACAACCCCCCCCCCCCCCCTTAATATAGATACCTGTCTACGCGCCTAAAGAGCGTCAACACATCTCCATTCCCCCAGAGTCCATGAGTGGGGACGTCTTGTTAAAATAGTCTGGCTATCCGGATCTCAAGGATTTCTAGAGAGAATGATGGCAGCAGAAAAGTAGATATCAGAATAGTCTTAGAACGCAAGAAACTGCTTCCAGGATTTAAAAATAATAAATCAAGAGAGCATTCTTCGGATATCTAGCAACCTCTCGCGCGTTGTTCATTGTTCCTCGCACATTCGATACACCACCTCACCATTAACCACGGCTCTCTTCAATATTTAAAACCTTCGGAAACCTGCGAATTTAACCCTTTACCTAACGAATCAGCTCATCCACACGCGTAATTTACAGATCAAGTAGTTGAAAAAATATATTATTAAAAAAAGTTCAACAAAACCATATCATGTGACCCCTCGTTGGAACGAGCTCGTCGAGCTCATTCCATTGAGGGATCACATGATAAGGTTTTGTTTACAATTTTTTGAAAACACAAGAATCAAAATAATAAATCTTGATAACGTGTGCTTGGGTTATGTGTACAATGTTCAGCTAACCAAAAGACTTTATTTCCGTAATTTCCGCGGTGACAATGTTACGAAGAGCTGTATCGGCGTGCACGCTTACGGGGTGAATCATTGGAAATCCACCACGTGCATAACTGCAGCCATATTCAAAGAGTTTGAAAACGTATGTAAAAGATTGACATCATTTATCAATCAAGTATCAAACGGCCGTGCTCAACTTTGGTACTGGAAGATTTATGATGTACTAACAGTTCAGACATCCACACATTTTCTAAACCTTTCATGATGTATCGTACATTTATTAATGAATGTACCGAAATTTTACTGAACGCTGCAGTGTTTTCACTGTTGCCTATTTTAACAAAACCATGAAGCGTCCCCGGATTTGCCGAGACGTTGTTCCACAAGAAGAAAAGGAAGAAGAAAGATCAGAAGAAAAATACAAGAACTTTCTTCACAATGTGGCCTGTCACCGACGCACATTGATACATGCACCTATGCACTCTCTTCTAAATAACAGGCGGCTCCCACGTAATAATAACGGGGGAGGGGGAATGACCATGGGTGTCTGCTGTGTAATTCTCTCTGACGTTTGAATGATTTGTAAAGCTTGAGAAGCGCGTCTTTGTTTGCTCCCCAATTTTTGCCTCTGATTATCTTCAGAAAATTGATGTGGATACCAATGACTTGTACGTATATTCAGTACGTGGGAAGTGTATTATCAACAAATCACCTGCAGAGTGACGATTCTACCCAAGCAATAATTGCAAAGTTATTGCAAAGCATAACAAGCGCAAGCAAAGTTCCAGCCAATGGACCTCCGGGTTATACCCGGAGGTCCATTGGCTGAAACATTGCTTGCATTTTTTGTCCACATGTACAAAATTTGAAAGTGATGCCTTGAGTGATAACTCTATTCCCCGGGTGATTTAAGTCCAATCCACTGTCCACGTACTGTATATATATCTTATACAACTCGGTAAACTCTGTTCACCAAACACATAAAACCCACCGTCTGTATCTCTGATCTCTGAACACAGAAACACGAGTGACCACTAATTAGATATAAACTATAATTACTGTCAAAACAAACTTACAGAGGTGTGAGTTTTAGTTTTTCGACGTTTTGCGAACACACCATAATAACGTATTTCATACTGCATTCATTTACTCCTTCATACTTAACTTATTACAAGCTCTCAAGATAAGAGTCAAATTCTAAAATGAATTCGACGCTGTTATGGCCCGGAGCCATAAGAGTCCATAGCATATGTTCAGATTCACTCGTCTACGGTTCGCTTTTCCGACCAACTGACATATTCAAACGACTGAATCTACAAAATACCATAAAATACCACATACATTTATTTTCTTTGAAGCAACGCAAATGATATTTCTCAATCAAGAATTGATTTGAACGAATCTTTAATGACCTCACAAACACGTGAGATACGTTTGTTTACTACATAATTATGAATGTGGACTCACCACAGCTGAAGTTTTATGATTTCGCCGTGCAGTTCCACAAATTGTGTTAATACCTTCATGTATTCAAGGCGAATTAAATACTTATTTATTGGAATATATATAACTGATGCTCGAAAGAATATATCTTTCTCTTTGTGAGTATAAAGACGTGACATTAGATCAACGGTAGTATAAGCACAAACTCCACGAAATGTGGACACACAAACAGCCCATAACAGCGTCGTTTCCCTCGCAGATTTTTGCTGGGGTCTGAGAGCATGAACTTATTCGGGGAACTGGAAACACGATAGCTCGTTCTTAGCGCATGGTACTATAGATTGAAAAGTCAAAGTCATAAGTTCGATTCCGACCCGCGTCGTCTGCGTTATGTCAATGGGCAATATACTTCATTTCAAATACCATAAGAATGAACTAAGGCACGCAGCACGTTGAAGGTACACCTGGTTCAACCAATGCTAACCCTGCCTGTGGAGGGGGGGGGGGGTGGTGTTGCGGTAACCGGTTCTCGTCAGATCACCCAAGTTAAGCAACGTCGAGCCCGGTTAGTCCTCGGATGGATGACCGTCTGAGCGATCGACTCGGACTCCCGCGTTGTGTCCTTGGGCAAGGCACTTAACCCCGCTGGTCCACATGGGGGCACGATGACGCCGTGTACTAAGACGTACTGCACGTCGGCGGTGCGCATGTCTTCAACCAATCTAACCCTACCTGTGCTGCAGTGCGGAGTTACGATGTTGGGAGCTGGCAACTGCTCGTCGTTGCTCGGTGGTTCTCTCCGGGTACTCCGGTTTCCTCCACCCGTAAAACTGTCACGGTCATGATTAGCCATTATGCATAAGTATGTGACCTTAAACACCAATAAATAAATAAATAAATAAATAAATAAATAAATAAATAAATAAATAACTCTATCTGTGACCAATTTGGTGAGTATAGGACAGTCCAACGGTTTCTCGCCTTTGTCCAGTAGTTCACTCAGGAACTGTGGTTTCATCTGTCATCTCGCCTTTGTCCAGTAGTTCACTCAGGAACTGTGGTTTCATCTGTCAATAAAACAGTCCGACACGATATGACCCAGGTTGTTGGATGTGTCGTTAACCCCAACAAACAAACTAGCAACCAAACAAACAAAATAATATATATGTCTCTTCACTTTGCACTGAAAGAGTCCATCTCTAAATTGCGCGGTAGTTCATTTTCCATTTCCAACTTAAACCCATATGGATGTATGCCGTCCGAAAATGTTAATTCACCACGCGTCGTCTGTGTTGTCAAAGTGTAATATACTTCAATCCAAATGTTCTAACGTTTGATGAATAAGCAAATGCCATGGACGTCTTGAATCAACATTTATGTTTCTCTCTCAACGAGATTTGCCATCCAAATGATTCACGTTACGTGCCCAATGATCCAAACAACTGTCCCACAAAATGGTTCTTTTGTGGTATGGTGGTGGTGGTGGTGGCGGTGGGTAGGTGTGTGTGTGTGTGTGTGTGTGTGTGTGTGTGTGTGTGTGTGTTGTGTGTGTGTGTGTGTGTGTGTGTGTGTGTGTGTGTGTGTGTGTGTGTGTGTGTGTGTGTGGAGGGGGTGGGGGATTTTTACACAACTCAACACACCTCTAGAATTTATTATTTTTATGAAAGTCATAAATTGGGGAAACCTTAACGGCAACAGTAAGGTGGAAAGTGCATCTAAATCCTCCTTATTCCTGTCACAATAAAATGTAATATTTACAGTTGAACAACTGCATCGCCTCAAGGTAAAATATTGTTGATGGACATCTTTTCCTACAAACGTATTGGTCCCCTAATATACATATAAATAACAATGATTTCACGGTTCACTGAATATGGAAGTGATCGTAATAAAATTCATCTGGTCTTTGTCGCCGGTATGACGTAAATCCCCGACGAATAAATAAGGTGCAAAGTAGAGGAGAATGAGGAGATGATGGTACCTGTAGCTTTTAAAATCTCTTTTCCCCATCCATATGCACATTTCTTTATCCGACCAAAATGGCAATGCCAACTGTGGCATCTCTTTCGGTCGCGTATTGGGCCGATTGTGTCCGTAAAGCGTGAGCCTATTGTGTCCGCTCACAGAATAGAAGACAGAATCGGCTTGGGTTTGGTGGATACAATTGGCCCAGGCTCCACCTGCAGACAATCGGATCGCTTGAGAGCACATTGGGTTCGCGTTTTGCGCGCTTAATAATTTTTTGCGGGCACAATCATCCATGTAGGCCTATTCGGTCGAACCTTGCGTCTCTTAGATTCTTAAGGTTGCATCTTACTTTTTTGGCAGACACAGAACGATTTAACATGGATATTCCGTATTAAACTGGTAGGAGAAGGGTCAGTGGCGCCTCACCCACATGGAGAAAGCGGAGTAAGTCAAGGGGATCCCGGGGGAGTCAAAATGTTTTTGTTTCAGATATATGGAGGGGGGGGGGGGGTAGAGTCCAGGAAAGTTTTAAAGAATATCTGTGCATTGTTGTTTAATATATTCCACCGATTCCGTCTAGTAGCACACAAAATGTGTCCCTTATTTGCACACTTCCCTGAATAGAAACCGGCAATTGATATTTACGCCAAATATTAAAATTAGATGCAAGCCTTCAAAAGATTTTGAGTCAAGGATTTGGCGAGTTTTTTACCCCCAAATCAAAATTTCCCCCTATCTTCCTCAATTCCGCCACAGTGAAGGAAACAATCTGGAAAAAATTCAGCAAGCTAATTTGGGTGTTAATTGGTACAGGATTGGTCGGTGTATTGCAGGTGTCATATGTGTTGTCATGATAGCCCACGTGGGGAACTAATACCGCTGTAATACAGGTGTCTCGTAAGGGTAATACGTGTATCCATCTTCAATTCTTAATGATGGGGACCGTCATCATGGTCGATATAGAAGCATACGAGTAGTTATTTATTTATTTATTTATTGGTGTTTTAAGGTCAAATATTTGTGCACAATGGCTAACCATGACCGTGACAGTTTTACGGGTGCAGGAAGCCGGAGTACCCGAAGAGAATCACCGAGCAACGGCGAGCAACTGGCTCCCCAACATACCAACTCCACACAAGCAGGGTTAGTATTGGTTGAAGACAGGTGCACCATCGACGTGCTGTACGCCTTAGTACACAACGTCACCATGTCCCCACGTGGGCAATGGGGGTGAAGTGTCTTGCCCAAGGACACAACGCGGTTGCCGCAGGTGGGATTCGAACCGAGGACCTCTCGGCTTGCAGCCTGCACCTCTACCAACTGATCCACCGCGCCCCCTACGAGTAGTTAGTATGACCCTGGAAGGACTGGCATGAAGTGGAGGGAGTACTCGGAGATTTGAAGAGAGTATACCTAATCATCGAAAACGATCCAAGTACCGTAAATTACCTCAGAGGGCCTGTAACAACTAGCAGTGTAATAATCAACCAGTAGTGTAATATTAACCAGTAGTGTAATACAAATTAACCAGTAGTGTAATAATCAACCAGTTGTGTAATACAAATCAACCAGTAGTGTAATAACCAGTAGTGTAATAAACTTAACCAGTAGTGTTATAAACATCCATGAAAACCAAAAATTTTTCAACAAAATTTGAAAAAAATTTGGGGTGGCTCAAATCATAGTTTGGGAACATCTTATAGATTTGTAATCATTTTATTGTACGTTTGAAGGCGTTTTGCAGGTCAAACATCATTTCGTGGGTTCAATACGGCCTGGAAAGGTATTTTTATGATTTTTATGTGATGTGCGTATTTTCTGGTGTTTAATGTCACTTTCTGAATTTTTGGTTTTATGTAAATTCAAAGTTGGCCAAGTTGGTGGTTTACCTAAAATCTGCGTTCAATTATTTTTTCCATCTTGAAGGAGGAGGTTTGGTTATGTTGTTCGTGGAGGTAATTATGCATCGAATAACATAAAAAAATTAACTCACTATGTATTTTTTCCTGGCAGGTTATAATATTTAACTCCCACAACCAACCACGACAATGTTAGAAAAGTTGCTCTCGTACAAAGGGGGCGTAAAATAACCGCAGGAAGATTTTTCAGTTGCAACCAAAAGGTGAGCTGCTCAAAAAGTACTGGTGTTAGTTTGTCTGCTTGTCTGTCTGTTCGACCGCCTGTCTGTTCGTGATCAAATATGCCAAGTGTACTATTTTCATTTTGGGGTATATTTCCCCCTTTTTATTACAAAACGGAAGAAATCCAACTTATGACATTATGACATTCAGATTTTATTATTTTGTTGTTAGTTTTTTTATATCTCTCCCCCCCCCCCCCACCCTCCCCCAAACATAGCTTGTGGACCCTAATTGAAATGAGAACGTTGCAATGAGGAGTCATAAGCTATGTTTTAGAACAAAAAATGAAATATTTAGTTAATAAATGTTTTGTGTAAGTGTCGTCATCTTGTCTGTTAGGTTACTGGTTAATATATGTGTAGGCTTGCGTGTGGGATTGTTCGTTTAGGCAAGAGTGAACTGGTTGTTTAGGAGCAATGGTATTTTCCTATCTTGATGGTTCGAAAGCAAGTAATCGTATCTGTCCGGGAAATCGCCCGTATTTATTTTTTTTTATTACTTTCATCAGTTGTATCATTTGCATGGTAGCTGATATATTACCTGACAGGACTTCGGATCGAAAGGTCGAATGTTCGACCTTGACCCCCGTCCTCTTTTCATCCAAGTTGCCCAATAAATAAATAAATAAATAAATAAATAAATAAATAAATAAATAAATAAATAAATTTTATCGATTACCATGTCAATACATTCTCTAGCATAGTGACAAAGGCAACTATTTCTGGAGTGGGTCGTGTTTATAACGTTTCCTACAAAAAAATATGATACAAAGCAAGATCACGTGCATCATTAATTTGTGACATATAGTTCAAATCCACCTCACCCATTCCTGCATACATTGACGTGATGATAACGTGAGAAGACCCCCACCCCCACCCCCACCCCACCCCGCTTTCCCTTTCAAATGGAAAATTAACCTTGAAGAATTTATTTCGGCAAACGAAAATGCATGTAGGAGACTCAACCTCAAAGTATATGAACTGCTTTGGCTTCTGGGCTCGGTCAAACCGCACCCACCCACCCAGATGCTGCAACACTTGGTAGCCTATCCTCTGCTGGGATGGGGACATGAGCGTCTTCATATCCCTGCTGTCGAATGCAGATAAAGTAATGCATCTTATCAAAGTCCGCCAGTTACTAGCTTGGAGAGTAGTAATGAAAACTATTAGTATTGTTTCAAACACGACGTGAAAATTAACCCTTTGAACCCGAGCGGCCGCTTTTACGTCCAAGAACATGATACGTCATAATTTCATTAAATAGGATGGATGCTAAGTACATGTGTATGGTAAACCAATCAATATTTTCAACGTGCAGCCCCAAGGCTGCGCGTTGAAAATATTAATTGGTCTACTCCTAAAAAATGAACGTGTACTCTTCCAGCTGCTGTCATTGAACTGATATGGAAGATACCACCAGTGTTCAAATGGTTAAAGCCCAATAAAACAAACATATTAGCAGTACTATGGGCGTGCGAAGGGCCGTCAACCACCCTTCTTTCGGTCCATCCAGTTGTTTTTCTTGTCCTGAACTATGTTGAAATGCAGACGATAATTTGTTTACGCACGTATTCGTCCCATTCATTATTCGTCTTGCTTCCTCCTCACAAACACTAAAGTTCATTCCTAAAATTTTTCTCGATACGCTTAACTTATCAAACTGTTCACGGCGGAATAAATGTAGTTTTTAGCAAACACGAACTGACATTGTAGCGGCAGAAAAAAAAACCAAAACAACAAAAAAAAAAGAACGAATGTGTACAGGTGAGAAACAAAATTAAAACATTCGTAACATACCTTCACTTCACTGAGGGCCGTCTCCAAAGAGAATAATAAGGATATATTTTAACGGACATTGAAATCGGGACACCTATCCATTAATCATCAGTCATGTACACGTACCGTAAACACTCAATATTTTGCGATCGTTAATTACACAAGATATAGGCGTTGTGCAACTTTTGCAACTCTTGTTGTTCTCAAAACATCTTCCCCCAGGCAGGCGGGGCCATGGGGGCGGGGGCAAATTTCTATTCATTGGACGGCAAATGGTGAGCAGATTCTTGATCGGGAGGGGCTTATTTTAAACTTTTCGCAAAGCGAATACAGCTGACTTCCATTGCAAAAGCAATTCTGGAATGACGAAAACTTGTATCCTCAAAAACATAGCTTATGACACCTCAATGGTGCAAGCTAAATGAGTTCGTTTAATAGAGAGGGGATCACCCGCTATATTTTTAAGCAAAACTTGAAAAAATAATAAAATATGACATGCGATTTTCGTAAATAGAAAGCAGTTATAGGCGGTACGTTATAAAGGGATAACAGTTAATAAAACAATCGTATGAAGAGTTGGGGTACAAGTGGGGCTAAGCTGATTTTCCGGTGGCAATGCCCCTTGTAATGCTGTACTTCAAAATGTACCTTCAGCCTGTCGAAAAATACCCGAACAGTCCAATACCTCATCGATCATTTGTGTCTCATCATTACAATCTTCGTTGTAACGCGAATATGTTCCTTCCTTTTTGTCGAACCCAGGTGCATCCGATGTCATTTAGGCTAGGTTCATTATGGAATGAACTTCCCATAAGTATACGATTAAGTAATTTAGTTCCCCAACTCACTATTTATATTTAACCCTTTACCCAACCTGAAAAGCAGACGACACTTGCAAAAATAATTCTTGAATAACTATTTTTTTTTTCAATTTTTGTCTCAAAAACATAGGTTATGACCCCTCGTTGGAACGAGCTCGTCGAGCTCGTTCCAACGAGGGGTCATAACCTATGTTTTTGAGACAAAAAATGAAAAAAAATAATGAAAATTAATTGGCGATTGTTGAGAACAGCGCTGGCCGGTTTTGGCCGTTACGTTAGGTAAAGGGTTAATCGAGACAAAGGCCTTGTGCAGCACTTATCCTTTCACACTAAATCAATAAAACTAGGATCCTGCGCATCACGCGTTATCTTTTAAAATTGATCTCGGATCGAACCGAGTCTTTTCATCGAAATCGAATCGAATCTCGAATCGAATCAGGGGCGTCTTGAATAATACTGATTAATAGTGATTATGGGCGGGGGTGCTGTAAACCTGATTTGTTCCGACTGTGATGGCTCAAACTCCGACTGATACAATTTTCGAACTACATCATCACGGCATGCCTTTGTGGAAGGCATGCCTTGACTTTGTAGTTGAAATATCACACAGTAAGGATTAAAGTCTGCGAAGAGGAAAGAGTGCGAGAATTACCGGTACTAGGCTGAGTCTAGTCATTGCATAGACCATATATGGCTAGGCGCAAGTAACAACACCGGCACTAGGTTGAGTTTGGGCATTGCATACACTGCAAAAAATATAGGTTCTCTTTAGAACCAAAACTGGTTCTAATTTTGTCCCTGAGATGGAACCAGTTCTATTTAAACAGTATTTATTTCAAATCAAATAAATTTACCAAGATTAGCATTCAATTTTAACAGAATATCACATGAACTGAAGTAGATTCAGCAGTAAACTTGGAGCTTATTCAACACAGTCGCCAAACATTTTGAAACAAAGGAGATATGAACAGTTGGCATATCGAACCAGATTTGGTTCTGTTTGGAACCAAAACTGGTTCGATATGCCAACTGTTCATATCTCATTTGCTTAATAATGATTTGAGACAACCTCGTATAAGCTCTAAACTTACGACTGAAACCCCCTCAATTCATATTTAATTCTGATAATATTTAATGTTAATCTTTATAAATTTATTTGATTTGAAATAAATACTGTTTAAACAGAACTGGTTCCATCTCAGGGACAAGATTAGAACCAGTTTTGGTTCTAAAGAGAACCAATATTTTTTTGCAGTGTAGCCGCTAGCAACAATGCATCGTCGACATTGTTTGGGAAGTTTAAATTTGCTTTCAAAAGTGGTGGTGACTAGTGAGACTGGAATTAGCATGGGTGGTAGCATCAGTGCAGAGGCTATTTATGTTATTACAGCGGAAATGACGCTCAAGCGTCATTTTCAGCATTATTTATGTACAATTTCAAGACAACGTAGATGACTGATATCAAGTTTTATCCATGTGAACAGATTCGAAAAGAAACGAATTGGGCTGACGATTTCAAATCGAACCGAATAGCAACTTAAGATTCGAAATCGAATCGAATTACCAATCTCGAAGCTTCGAGTTGCAAACTCAGAGAAAATACTGTAGAATGCGCGTATCATTGTATGTACTAACTCAAACGATCATATCCTCAAAAAGTTTGTTCTGAAACCACTCTCTAGCTGTGTTTTAAGTGAGGAGTCCGAACATTATCTTCTCTTAGGTTCAGTTTACTTAAAAACTTTTACTGGCGTCATCCATTGTTGTTCATTGGTATATAGTTTGACTGTACCACGCTTAACCCTTTGAACCCTCGTTTCCTGGAATGGTATCGCCTTTGTGTACACTTAGAATGAAATGGGTCAGTCCAATATCAATATACATATTGGAGAAAATAATAACTGCAGCCTGCAGCCGTCTGGCTGCAGGCTTCAGCTATTATTTTATCATCAATGCTCCGTGTATGGACCTCTCATAATAAGACGAAATTATGCCTTAGAGCGAAAAATCGGTCTTATAGGTTCAAAGGGTTAATAGTTGGATAGTTGTATAGCTAACAACTAATTGTTGGATATTTTACATCTATTGAACTATCCAACAACAAAAAGTTTTTAAGGAGTATAAATAACGAGTTGATATTGGATACGCGAGAGAAAGCTTCCTCTCGCTTATCCAATATCAAGTCAAGTTCAAGCTAGTGGTCCATTACCTGAAACATTAGGTGTCTTATACTTTATCTCACAGCTTCAAGCTCATTGCTTTCGAAAAAGTTAGGAAATTGAATGTGTTACAATTTTAATGATGTCCCCTTTTTCAGGTTATATACTATTCAAAAAACGCAGGGGATATCCAAACTGATGGCGATATTTTCGGAAAAAGGTATTGGATACGAGTGATTGGACACATTAGTATGTTACCAAGTTTCGTGTGGATCATGAATGTCACCGGCCCATGAACACTTCGTTCAGGCTTTTCGCACGAGCTCCGCGTTAATGTCTGTGGGATACGTTTTGAAATTTCCATTTGCACTGGACGGGCTTTTGCTGAGGTCGCATCGTTCTTTTCTTGGTATAAACTCGTTCATCAATAGTTTTTGGTCGAAACGTAACTTTTGAGGTATACGAAGACTGACACGTGACGAAGGTTTTCGTGCCGTTGGCATGGTTGAAGCTGGAAACAGACAGACTGTAGTGGCTCAAATTATCAACGTTACTCAATCGGTGATTAGAAGGTTTTGGTCACGCTACCGCCAGACAGACAATGTTGATGACAGACGTCGGTCCGGTCGTCCAAGGCAGCATTACGTTACTGCCATCAAAGTACCTCAGAAATTGGACAGCAGCTGCGCCGAGCGACAGATGTGCTAGTCAATGGTCAGACTATCCGAAATCGCCTACACAGCTGGAATTAGTACGCACGGCGACCTCCAACAACCCCACGTTTGACTGAACGTCACATCACAGTAAGGCGTAATTGGAGTTGGGGCACGACAGCGCTGGGACAATCGTCGGTGGAGCAACGTCATGTTTTCCGATGGATCGAGGTTCACTCTCGACTTCCACGACAGGCGAAACAGAGTGTGGCGATGGCGGCGGAACGAGCGATTCCACGAGGTAGCCGTTAGGCAGTACGATCGTTTTGGTGGTGGATCGATTATGGTGTGAGGAGGCACAACCATGACAAGCAGAACAGCATTTCATGTCATTCAAGGGCGTGTCACAGGGCAGTACTACTGTGACAACATATAAGATGCCATTTGCGCGACGCCACCGCCGTTGATTCATTTTCCAAGATGACAACGCAAGAGCACACAGGGCCCGGGCCGCTACATAGTTCCTCCAGAAGAACATCACTACACTGCCGTGGGCAACACTAAGTCCAGACCTTTCACCAATCGAGCACGTCTGGAATATGCTTGGCAGGTGCCTACGCCAACAGCCCCCTACCAATGTCCAGGAACTCGCCTCTGCACTGCAGGAAGAATGGAATAACATCAGTCAAGCTGAGACTGGACGTTTGGTGAGGAGAATGCCACGTCAGATCCGCGCTTGTCTCGCGAACCGAGGAGGATTTACAACGTATTGAGGTCTCATGTGGTAAATTCTCCGACTGACCGTCAGTAGTATGTCTCGTATGTTTGAGTCACTATTTGGGGGACCTCAGTGGGGGACCTCGGAAGTGACGTCATGTCACGTGACCCAGTGGCGCCATGTTGTGTTGTCATGGTAACCGGCGTAAGCGGCCATGTTGTGACGTCATCCCCATAGTGATTCGTGTTGTTAGTGCGTATCGCGTGTTGTTAGGGTGATACGTGTTTCCGTCGTCCATTTTGTATACTGGAGGCCGCCATCTTGGTTGCTATGGTAGCACGTTATTGCTTTGTTACACAAAGGCTTCTTATAGGACCGGGGTATGTTCGGAGGGTGTGTTCGATTGAACAGAAATAAATCGATTTACCACAAACAACTCTACATCTAGGATGCTTTTTAGGGCCGCCATATCGTAGATTTTAATAGTAGCACGTAGTGCTGTAGGGCGCGTTTGACTGAATCGGAGTATACTCCGGAAGAGTAGAAGAGCCGATCGATTGGGACAGTTTTGTTACTATATTCAGATTTTCTGGTCTGTTCAAGCTAGTTCTGAACTGTTCTAAACCCCAAATAGTGACTCAATCATACAACACACACTACTACCGTCCATGTCCTCTACAGCTCAGTGCAGTGCGTGGGATGTGTGCTTGCCAGACACCCAACTATCGCTGAAATCATTCACCAGATGTCACAGAGCAATGCCTCAACTGTCTTTGTGATAAAAATATAAAATATAAATATATTTCTTGATATATCTCACTTTTATCAAATATCCCCTACTTTTTGAATAGTATATGTTATTAACAGGCCTTTCACCAATCGAGCACGCATGGGATATGCTTGGCAGGCGCCTACGACAACGCCAACAGTCCCCTACAAATGTTCAGGAACTCGCCGCTGCACTTTAGGAAGAATGGAATAACATCAGTCGAGCTGATTTTGGACGTTTGGTGAGGAGTGTGCCACGTCGGAACCGAGTTAGTCTCGCGAATCGAGGAGGATTTACAAGGTATTGAAGTTTTGGACTGAATGTGGTAAATTCTCTGACTGACCGTCCATGTCTTCTACAGCACAGTGGGTAGAATGTGTACTTGTCAGACACCCAACTATCGCCGAAATCATTCACCAGATGTCACAGTGCTATGCCTCAACTCTCTTTGTGATGAAAATATAAACGTATTTCTTCATATATCTCAATTTTATCAAATATCCCCTACTTTTTTGAATAGTATATAATGGCAAACAAATGTGGCCCAAATCGGAATACAATATTCCATCAAAGTACTTTTTCTATCATTCATGTCGTTGCATAGATTCCTCGACCCTTCTTTTTGATCTAGAGTCATCCGTTTCACCCTTTTAGGTTTCCTTTGGGTGTGAGGGTGGGGGTGGGAGTTCCCGAGCAGCAAAATTCAATAGATCAATTTTGCTCAGAGCTCCATCTATCTGGGTGCTCATGGTGGCCTTCTGAATTGTAGGGTGGCTGTGACCTACTAACTCGTAAAAGCAACTTTCATATAGATTGTTGGCTCTACCCTCATTATTCAATGTGGGCTGGTCCAAGTTCCTTAAAAGTGGTGCTAACTTACAGGCACCCTTAGCATGCATTCTAGGGGCAACTCACCATAAGGTATAGACGGTGGCTGCACACATCGGGAGGTGCCCGACATTTGTGTTTTGTAAAAGAAATCAACAAGGTTTTCTAGTCTAGGGGGTGTTCAGCACTGTGGTCACAAAATTGGTATTTTCTAGATTAGATCACGATCGTATCGCGAACACTTGAACCAGTATCGCGACCAGTGGGTCGGAATTTCATGAATTAAATATCACGAAAATAAGACCGAATCAAGATAAAGAAACGAAAACGCATTCCGTTTCCGACGGAGGAGTTTCAACATTGGAAGTGGATAGATAATTTCGATCGGATGGCGGCCCAGTCGTGATCCGATTGAAATTATTTGTCCGTTTTTGTAATGTATTTATTTTGGGGTTAACTACACTTTCGACTGCGGGTAAGCTCTTGTCTGGCAGTTTTACGGTTGGAGGAAGCCGGGGTACCCGGAGGAACCACCTAGCAACGGCTAGCAACTGTCCGACTTCCCAACGTACTAGCAGTGTTAACATTGGTTGAAGACAGGTGCACATCGACGTGCAATACGCCTTAGTACACAGCGCCACCTTGCCCACACGTGAACAATCGGGATTAAGTGTCTTGCCCAAGGACACAATGCAGTTACCCTTGGTGGGGATTGACCCGTGGACCTCTCGGGTTGAAGTTTAAATAACCACTAAGCCACTGCGCTCCCTATGTTTGTGATCACAGCACTGTATTTACAAGTACATCAATCATTTCACTACTGACCTCGTTTATTGAAAAAATGCCGTTGTATCTATCGTCCCAAAGAAGGTTTCATTTTAACTCAATTTTTATACATTCCCGTGCAATTCCATATGACCAAGACTTTGTATCTTGCGCAACGTGCTTTAGGTTATATGATTTTAAAAAACACCCTCGTGATATGATATGCCCTCCAAAGGTTCAGAAAATTGTGTTATTATTATTATTATTATTATTTATTGGTGTTTAAGGTCACATATTTCTTCACAATGGCTGATCATGACCCAAGGAAGCACCATTTTCTCAGAATCCCTTGTAACTGTGAGAGGACCAAGTCTGAAACCTAGTTCATCACATCTATCTAAGATTGCTTTAAACGTATTCTCATACACAAATCGCGATTTGTCAACAAGAAAAGCATAAACAAAAGTTATAGTCGGACAGTTTTAAGGATGGAAGAAGCCGGAGTACACGAAGAGAACCATCGATCAACGGCGAGCAACTGTCAAACTTCCCAACTTACTAACTCGGAAGAAGCAGAGTTAACATTGGTTGAAGGCAGGCGCAACATTGACGTGCAGTACGCCTTAGTACTGCTACCTAGATTTCATAGAACCAAATCGTTTCGCAGTTCAGGAAGAGTGCTAGATAGAAATATGCAAATTTATAAAATTCTGTTTCTTACCTCTTAGAAACCACCCCTTACTTGTGAATCCCTTATTAAAAAACTAATTGATTGCTGTGTAACCGGCGGTAGAGGGTTGACTAGAATCCCCCCAAACTGTCCCTCTTACCGCGGGTTAATTCACACAAGCTCGTTTGTTCTTGAACTGTGGCCACAAGGAAATCAGTAATAAAATAAAATAACACAGAAATTGAGATACTCAGTATTTTTTCAAAAAGATATTCCTGGTAAAAGGAGAGTGTGACAGACCGCGAAAATTTGAGCAAACTATGTCAAACATTACTAGTTCTAATGTCCAGGTACTGAAACAGGGAGACCATAGAATAAAGCAATATACATTGTAATGTACAAAACGTACCATTCACAATGACTGATGATGGATTACAGACGGACGGACAAGCGGTCAGACGTTCTACCACTATGAAAATTTTCTGTGAATTTTTAATCCTGCATTTTAATTGTTATAATTTATTCTCAATGAGACAGAAGTCTCTACTTCTTCCCGGCCAGCAGAAGAAACCTCATCAACACCAAACCTAAAACTGACACCCTTGTCCTAGCACCACCAACAGATAAATTGTTTCTGCGTACTTAATTTCTGTAGGAGTAACAGGAGTCTTCTCCCCTGTAGCCATTGTTTCTCTTCAAGAATCCTGCTAGCAATGCCAAACTGTAACCGTGCGGTTCAGGGTTGACTAGAATCCCCCTAAAAGGTCCTATTCAATTTCAAGCCCTTCTAAAATGTAACCAAACGGTACAGGGTTGCCTAAAATCCCCTCAAAAGGTCCACTTCAATTCAGTTATAAAATAATAAAATAAAATACCACAGAAATGGAGATACTCAGTTATATTTTTAAAAGATGTTCCAGGTAAAAGGAGAGTGTGACAGACGGAGAAAATTTGAACAAACTCAAAAATTACTAGTACTGAAGTTCAGGTACTAAAACAGGGAGACCACAAAATAAAGCAAAATGCATTGTAAAGTACAGAACGTATCACTTACAACAACTGTATGACGGATTACAGGCGGACGGACAAGCGGTCAGACGTTCTACCATTATGACAAATTTTCTGTGAATTTTTAAACCTGCATTTTACTTGTTATAATCTATTCTCCATGGGACATAAAGAAATCTGACCTAGGTTGGACCATAATTTCAAAAAAAACATATTTTCTACTTTTAAAAGCCAGACATTTAATCAAACTGACGAAACACAATATATTTAATAAATGCACCCACGGCTTCGGCTAAAGGTTCTTAGGGAGTAGAGGCAAACCTGTGGGATCTTAGATCTTAGATCACAGGATAAGTGATTTAAACAGGTCGGGACACGGCTTTTAATACATCATACAGCCAATAAAAGTATCGCTGAATTAGAGTTACCAGCCTTGAAATGTTGCAAGAAGCCAGAAGGTGATTTATAAACTATCGCAAATGGGAAATTTAATATCACAGTAGGTTTGTTTTGGGTCAGTATCAATTAATGTATGAATTATATCACATACTTTGATGAAAAGGGGTATACCGGGGGAGGGGGGAGGGGTCCTATTCTGGGCTATATTTTACCACATCAGCAGGTAGAAGGAAATTTGACATCAGTTGTTAAGATAAAATGGCATAGTGACGTCATGTTGTGTGGTCATGGTAGCCCGCGCGAGCGGCCATCTCGTGACATCATCCCCATAGTGATGCGTGGTGTTAGTGCGCATACGCAGCGCGTGTTGTTAGGATGATACGTATTTCCGTCCAGCATTTTGTATACTGGAGGCCGCCATCTTGGTTTCAATGATAGCACGTGGTTGCTATGTGACCTAAAACCTTCTTATAGGACAGGGGCATGTTCAGAGGGTATGTTCCATTGTACAAGAGTAATTTCCCGATTCGTTCCCTCCAAAATCATCAAAAACGACTTTATTTACTACAGATTCCCCGTTTTATCGGCTTAGCATGTAGTGCTATAATACCGGGGGGGGGGGGGGGGGGAGGGGGAGGGGGTACATGGGGTATGTACGATTGAATACAAGTAATTTTTTGGCTTGGATACTTTGTAGAATTACCACAAACAACCCGACAGAATCAATCAGAATCATTTTTAGGACCGCCATACCATGGCTTATAATAGTAGCACGCAGTGCTATAATACCGAAGGGCCCCGTGGGTACGTTCGATTGAATAAGAGTAATGTAATTATCCAAATAAACCCGACAGTCCCTACAAATCACCAAAATCCGCTTTATTTAGTACGGAATCTCCCCAGAATCCCTTTTTATGACCGCCACACCACAGATTTTAATAGTAGACTGTTATGGCTGTTAAATACCGAGATGAGGCTAAGAGGGATAGTAAATTAGAGTTCATTGAGGGATTTTTTCATGGCCCTCATGGCCACAAACGAAATGAGGCTACGAGGGATTGTAAATTAGACCTCATTGAGGGCTTTTCTCAAAGCCCTCATGGCCTCATACGACTAAAAAGGGGTGCCGAAGGCCAGACGTTTTCCAAAATTGGGGTGACTGGGAATATGGCTGTTAAATTCCGAGATGAGGCTAAGAGTCGTATGTGTGAGTCACTCGTTCGAGTAAACACTCTATGGTTTATTTGATCGATGGATTAGAGTCGTTCGAGCGATGACTTATCAGTAACTATTCGATAGATTCTTGGCTTTAGGAATGATATAGGTTTTCATGGAGGTTGTCAACCAGTTGGCTATAATCGAAAGGGACCCCACAGTAATACACGTAATACCCTATAGCACGACGTGCTACTATCAAAATCTGTGGTATGGCGGTCATAAAAAGGTATTCTGGGGGAATCCGTACTAAATAAAGTGGAGTTTGATGATTTGGAGGGACTGTCGGGTTTATTTGGGTAATTACATTTCTCCTATTCAATCGAACGTACCAACGGGGCCTCTCGGTACTATAGCACTACGTGCTACTATTAAAAGCCATGGTATGGCGGTACTAAAAGGATTCTGATAGAATTCGAAATAGTACAACTTGTCGGGTTGTTTGTGGTAATTCTACGAAGTATCCAAGCCAGCAAAATACTATTCAATCAAACTTACCCCCGCCGGGGTCCCACAATGGGGTCCCACAATGTGGGCCGGTTCATCGCTCTCCTACTACTTGCATCTCCAGTTTTTGAAATAAAATTGACATTCATATTGTTTCATGGGGGCTGGGACGCTATCTGGCTTGCAGTATGGTTAATTGAGATAGATTTTTTCGAAAGAAATGGTGTACTGTTGCAAATTTTAGTTTTATTTTGGGAACAGGTTTGTTTTTAAAGAAAGCTGTAAATTCTCATCCCTCTCAGCTAATTTATTAGGTAACAGGCTAGAAAAATCTTTTGGAGGCAATACCAGTTTTAGAGTCCATTTGACAAAGTTTGGACACTTTTCCTTAAAAGAGCAAATTTTCAAAGTTTTTGACACAGCAGAAACCAAAAGCTGGATTCGAACGCAGAAATGACTCTTTTATCCTATGGAAGTGGTAAAATGTCGATTTGGTAGGGTTGGGGATAATTAAAGGTATCGCTGAACTAAATATTTGAATTAGAGTTACCCGCCTTGAAATGTTGCAATCTCCAAAAATAAACAGCCTTGGGAAAATGAAAATATATTGTTTCAATAAACGTTTGAAACATTCTATTGACATCTTGCATTTTTGTTGAATATTCCTGATATAAAAGGCAGGCAGGCAGGCAGGCAGGCATGGCAGGCAGGCAGGCAGGCAGGCAGGCAGACACAAATTTGGGGAGGGAGGGTGCTACAGTGGAAAAAATAACATAATAAAATGACAAATGTGAATGGATGGCATTTGTGCAAAGCTACCAATATAGTAGTTTCTTACTTCTGCTGTCATGGTTCCCACAATAAACACAAATTTACAGTGACTGTTGTGAAATATTGCTCTCTCCTTGAACCAAGTCCCCCTCCCACATAACCCTTCTGCTGATAATAAATATTTGGAAAGACTGTACAGCATGTTTTAGAGGCTGAAGTTAATATCATACCCTTTCAGTTTCTTGTGATTTACTTTCAGCCTGCAGCACTTATGGTCCACTGAGTTATTTTTCTATTCGACATCCTTGTCCTGGCTCTTTCACTCTATTTTTCATTTTATGTCCTTCAGTACTCTCATGCAGACTTCCTAAATTGGTGCCTGCCTGCCTGCCTGCCTGTCTGTCTGCCTGCCTGCCTGTCTGTTCATCACACAAGGTGTTTGTTTGCTTTTCATTTGCCTGGATCTACATTTTCAGTAATTGGCAGCTGACTATCTTTCACCCTCACCCCCCTCCCTCACACACACACACTCACAGACACATATATTTAACATCAAAGACCACGGTATTCTTGAAGCAAATGTCTGATTTATCCTCTTTGGAAACATATTTTCTACAATTTCACTCTGTTTGTCAGAATGGGTGTCTGTGGGGATTAAAACAAAAGTTGTGCAAATGCTATTATGGTTACTTGCAGCACATGCATAGCACTATAGAATCAATATTTGATGGTTTTGGGCATTTTAACACTGTTAAGAGATATCACAGTAGCAGGACTGGTCATTCTTTCGAAAAAAGCACAGTTTTATGTTTTGTAAGTGCCATACAAATGACTCTAGGTGCCTTAACTGAGAAAACTGTGACCTTTACTTTACAAAAATTGCAAAAGATTCATCAAACACAATGTGAAATGTCTTCAGAAGCCAGAATGTGATTTAAAAACTATCACAAACTGTCACAAATGGGAAATGTAATATAACAGTAGGTTTGTTTTGGGTCAGTATCAATTATTGTATGAATTATATCATAGATATTGTTGAAAAGGGGCATATCGGGTGGGGGTCCTATTCAGAGCTATATTTTACCACATCAGTAGGTAGAAGGAAATTAGACATCAGTTGTTAGGATAAAATGGCAGAGTCCTTTTATATTGGTGAAATGTATAGATGTATCCCCAGTTTTTAAAATAAAATTGACATTCATATTTTTTCTTAGGGGTTGGGACACCATTTTGCTTCAGTATGGTTATATTTGACAGATTCTTTCCAAAAATATTGTGTGTTGATACAGATTTTTGTTTTATTTTGGGATCAGGGTAGTTTTTAAAGAAAGGTGTAAATTCTCATCCCGCTGAGCTAATTTATTAGGTAACCGGCTAAAAAAATATTTTGGAGGACTAAATTATAGAGACAGAGAATTTATGGAGACTTATATTCTGGAGTAAAATATCTTTAAAGAAATCAGAAATAGATCTTCGTCATTAGCGTTTAAAGATTTTCATACAGAATACAAGTTTCCAGAAATCGGAAATAACATCTGTGCACACCATTAAACATGTTCTATAAAGGAATCAGCAATGGGTATTTTTGAGTTTGCCCACTTTTTTGAGAGAAGAAATACACGTATGAGCTTTAGAAAAGCATTGGGTTATAAAATACAATTTCAAGTAATTCCGAAAACTGCCCTTAAGGAGACCTGTGAGGCACTATTGAACTGGACCCAAATTATTAACTTCCGCGGTGTATCGTCTCATTTGGTGTTGATCTCAGGTCCAAATGCCATATCATGCTTGAGACATGAGTGTGAGCAACTTCAGATTA
The DNA here is from genome assembly GCA_031216915.1 of Pictodentalium vernedei. NCBI lineage: Eukaryota > Metazoa > Mollusca > Scaphopoda > Dentaliida > Dentaliidae > Pictodentalium > Pictodentalium vernedei. Next base: position 234,624,282 of record CM062296.1, read on the forward strand.
AAAATATTTTTTTATTTGCCATTTGACAATGCAAATCAGGATTGGAGGACAAGTGCTTACCACTTAGAATCCCCCCTTTCCCCGTTCCTGTACAATGACTAACAATTTACAATATGGCAGAACGTATTCCATAAATAACAGAATCTAACAAAATCTAAATATTATAAACATTATAGACAAATACAAATTAAACTGAGAGAGAGAGAGAGAGAGAGAGAGAGAGAGAGAGAGAGAAATAGAATAGAAAGATAAAAAAAACATGAAATACAACATTAGATCCAGTGATCATGCCCTCCACCCACCCACTTGCATTCTATAGTATCTTGGTCCGTAATGTGAGTCTAAATTAACATCTTGGTTACTGCCACTAAGCATTGGTTTTCACTTCTGGGGATCTTCACTCAACAGTTTCGAACTCCATTGCGTGGCCAAACCCTTGATAACCTAACTTTCGCCATGGGTACACTATCACAGTGGGAGTTTCAGATCCCTCCGCGATAGCATACCCATGGCGGAAGTCAGATTATTTCTATTATATCCTAGAGGGCACAATTTTGTAGAGAACATACCTAATTATGAGGATGTAGATCGAATCTGTGTGAGTCACGAATGAATTTTTGAACAGATAAAAAATAGATATATTACTACTTTCGGCTAATAACGGGCTTCCATATAATACTAAATCAGTTGAATTCCAGTTGGCTGTGAATTTTGACAAATCACCGGTGAGGGTATTGCGAATATAAAAATTCAAGGTACACACGAAGAAATAGTGTTCTGCGTCCTCAACACCATCGTTACATGAACGCAATGGGGTATCGGATATGTAATTATTGAATTTGTCACAATTGAGGTCACTACAACCAGTTCGTAGTTTTGAGTGAATGATTTCGTATTTTCTTGTCCCGTCTGAGAAGTATGACGGAGGCTTATACAAAGGTGGTAAAATGGATTTCTTGAATTCCGCAAGTGACGTACTATTTTGTACCGTCTCCGGTAGGGTATTCCAAATTTGGACGCACGAAGGGAAAATGACCGTTTGAACAGCTCTGTTCGACAGGAATGGGGAACAAAATTAGACGAATTTCGTAGGTTATATTGGGATACATCAGAAACACGTTGTAGTATCTGGTCATGGAGAAAACTTGGAGCAGTGCCAGTGACAATTTTGTAAAAGTTGCACAGTTTCCGGACATAGCGCCTGCTTTCCAAGTTGTTCCAACCAACTTCCAACAGAAGTCGGTCTCGTGGAACAGATCGTGTCAATTAGCTAACTATTCGGGCTGCGTTGCAGTGAACATCTTCCAAATGTATTAGTTGATACTGGGGAGCACAACTCCACACCGATCTACCAAATTTTCCTATTAAAAATATACTTAAATTTTTTCTTAACTGAAATAATCTCGAACATGCCTTTTTACAAATTTCATCAATGTGATCTGCCCAAGTCAAATTTGATTGCAAGGTTAAACCCAAATGCTTATGAGAATTAGAAAAATCGATTATTTCACTATTAAACAGAATCTTTAACTGCGACATATTGTTGCTTAGTGTGAAAAGGACTGCTTTTGTCTTTTTAGAATTAAATGAGACCAGCCATGTGTTTCGTTTACCTTCTTGAGTTCCAAATTCATCTTTGCTTGAATATTGCCAGGGTCGTCAGACGATTCAGTCAGACAAGTATCGTCAGCAAAGAGGCGAGTAATTAAATCAGTTTTGTCGACGATGTAATTGGTATAAATAAGAAACAGAAAACGCCCAAGAACTGACCCCTGCGGGACCCCGGCCTTGATTTCCCTATAACACATGTGTGTTTGTTTTTGTCTACTGCGTCACAGAGGTTGTGATAAACCTCTAACAACTGAAAGACGGTGCTGTTGTTTGGAAGGAACCCTGACTATAAAACATAAATAGATTGTTATCTTTAAAATATTTGTAGACTTCTTCAAAAACAACCCGCTCCATAAGTTTACCTATACAACAAAGTAAATAGATGGGTCCTTAGATTTGGGGATCCTGATGATCCCCTTTTTAAATAAAGGGATCACATCAGCACATTTCCATTCCCTGGGAAATTCAGGCAATTCCAGTGATTTAGAATAAAACAGAAATAGCGGTTTACTGACACTGGATTTAGTTTCTTTTTGAGAATGTGAATGATATCTTCCTGAGTAAAAGAAATTTCGCTAAATGATAGCGTACGCCTACGTTTAAAAGGGGGAAGTTGTTTGCTCTTTGAGTTCAACATGCTATTTTGAATAAATGTCTCATTCAACAGGAGGTCGCCCTTTTCATTGTCGGTTTCGAAAAAAATCGGACTTGTACCAGAATTACGTATAAGCGTTGGTATTCCTGTATCTGAAGCAAAGTTTGTTTGAAACAACTTAACAATATGCCCAAATTGTCGTTTTTTTCGAATATTGAGTCATCGATATTTTCCCAGTACTGTGCCTTGGCAATTGTTTTCATATTGTTGACTTTGTGTCTGGCTGTTTTGTACTTCGTCCGTGTGTTTGGGATATTAGTTTTTATTGCTAATTTTCGTAAATGCGAAAGGGAAGTTTGGTTTCATCCTAACGGGAGGACGTTTCTAGTAATTTAAAATAGAGCATAACCTACGTAATAATGAGAAAGAACTACAACGGGTACCACCAATAACAAGCTGAATATGGGAAAGGAAATGCTATTTTCGTCGCAGTTGTTTATGAAATTTTGATCTAGAGTGGTCCATAATTATGATCAGTAGTACTGACCTAGTATAATACAATTGGTGTGTGTACCGATTTAACTAATGAGCCTAGTAGAAGTCAGCACGACTGTTGTCACAAATATAACAAGGTGCGTGCATTTACTTCTCTTCCGTGACAAAGCGTCATCGGAATTGGCAATTGGCAATTTCACGGATTTGGTACAAATGAAGTCGAAATTGTAATGAGGAGCAGTGTGTCACACTTACATGCTGCAGCAAAACACATATACATACACGTTTAAAACATATGTACTATATGTGTGAGGGTGGGCGGTGGTGCTATTAAGGCATGGTGGTATTGAAGGGGTGAGGTGAATAGCAATAACCACCACAATACATATACTTAACAACACAGATGTACTATCTGTGAGTGCGAAACACAGACACATATTTACACATACAAGTACATATATTTTTCACATTTCGTTGTTTCTTCACTATTTTCCGAGAGGGATGTGTATATGTTTTGCTGCAGCCTGTGGGAGAATGCCCTTAGCACAGGCTGCAGCAAAAGACATACACATTCACGTTTATCGCAAGTATACTGTATGTGTGGGTGGGTGGGTGGTTGGTGTTGGTAGTGAGGGGGTGGGTGGATAACAATAATCCATCAACCCTCACAAAACATATACTTAACAACACAGATGTTCTCTCTATGAGTGCGAAACACACACATAATTACATATATATGTACATTTATTCTTCATACTTCGTTTCTTCTTCACCGTTTTTCAACTCTTGACAATTATTATCTTTATTCCCCACAGTTCCATAGTCTGTGGGGGGAATGCCCTTAGCCCAGGCTGCAGCAAAACTCTTCCACATACACGTGTAACACTAGTATGCTATATGCGCGTGGGCGGGTGGTGGCGGTATTGAGGGGTGGTGGTAGTGAAAGGGTGGGGTGGATAGCAATAACCACCACAATACATACACTTAACAACACAGATGTACTCTTTATGAGTGCGAAACACAGTCAGATATTTACACATACAAGTACATATATTTTTAACATTTCGTTGTTTCTTCACCGTTTTTTAACCTTTTTCGTTTATTTTCATTATGCACCACGGTTCCGAGAGGGATGTGTATATGTTTTACTGCAGCCTGTGGGGGAGTGCCGTCAGCACAGACTGCAGCAAAACACATACACATCCACGTTTATCGCAAGTATACTGCATGTGTGGGTGTGGGGGGGGGGGGGGGGTGGTTGGTGGTGGTAATAAGGGGGGTGGGTGGATAACAATAATCCTTCAACCCCCACAAAACATATACTTAACAACACATATGTTCTCTCTATGAGTGCGAAACACAGACACAGGATTACATATATATGTACATTTATTCTTCATACTTCGTTTATTCTTCGCCGTTTTTCAACCTTTGACAATTGTTGTCTTTGTTCCCCATAGTTCCAGGATGGATATGTATATGTTTTGCCGCAGCCTGTGGGGGAATGCCCTTAGCCCAGGCTGCAGCAAAACACACCCACATACACGTTTAACACAAGTATACTGTATGCGCGTGGGCAGGTGGTGGTGGTAGTGTTGGACGCATAGATGGCATAATCCCTTGACCACCACGTAACATATACTTAATAGCAAAATGTACTCACAATGGGTACCAAACACAGATACATATATACATTATACAAGTACATATATTTTTCATATTTTGTTTCATTTCTTTTTCGCCGTTTTTTAACCCTTTTCATTTATTTTCTTTGTTCATCATAGCTCCAAGAGGGATGTGCCTGTGTTTCGCTGCAGCCTATGGGAGTGCTCTTTTGCTCCCAGGCTGCAGCAAAACACATACACAACCTCTTTTAACACAAGTGTACTATATGTGTGTGGGTGGGTCGTCATGGTGTTGGGGTGGGGGTGGATAGCATACTCCCTCAACCACCACAAAACACAAACTTAACAACACAGATGTACCCTCAATGAGTACCAAACACAGACTCATATATACATATACAAGTACATACATTTTTCATATTTCATTTCTTCTTCATCGTTTTTAAACCCTTTTCAGTTATTTACATTATTCTTCATAGTTCCAGGTTCCAAGAGGGATGTACATATGCTTTGCCGCAGCCTGTAAGGGAGTGCCCTTAGCCCATGCTGCAGCAAAACACATCCACGTTTAACACATGTATGCTGTATGTGTGTGGGTGGGTGGGTGGTTGGTGGTGGTAGTGAGGTGGAGGGGGTGGATAGCAATAATCCCTTAACCACCACAAATCATTCTTAACACAGGTGTTCTCTCTATGAGGGCGAAACACAGACACACATATATATATACAGTGAAGAAATATGTATTTTACATATTTCATTTCTTCACTGTATCTTTTGTTGCTATTTATTTATTGTTTTTGTTCCCCATTGTTCCATAAGGGTTGTGCATATGTCTTGCTCCAGACTGTTGGTGAGTGCCCTTAACCCAGGCTGCAGCAAAACGCATCCACGTTTAACAAATGTATACTGTATGTATGTGTGTGGATGGGTGAGTGGTTGGTGGTAGGGGGTGGATAGCAATAATCCCTTAACAACCACAAAATATATACTTAGCAACAAAGATGTACTCTCCCTGAGTGCGAAACACAGCCACATATATATATATATATATATATACAAGTACATACATTTGTCATATTTCATTTCTTCTTCATCGTTTTGTTAACCCCTTTCATTTATTTTCTTTGTTCCCCATAGATCCAAGAGGGATGTGCTTATGGTTTTCTGCAGCCTGTTGGGGAGTGCCCTTAGCCAGTCCTCAACAAGCTGCTGCAAAACATATCCATGTTCAGGTCAATACATGTACACTCCACGTGGGTGTAGCACACGATCAGATATATAGTTCCCATTATGCGAAAGAGATGAGGTCATCCCTGTTTTTTTTATTAAAACTTTGGGACTTGAAAATAATTTTTTTTGCAAACATTCTACCTTCGTTAGTCCAGAAAGTGTGGATCTGCTTGTTTTTTTTATTTTACCAAGTTCTTTTATAATTTCCTGCCTGTAAGCATTTGCAGCGTTTTTTAGTTCCTTTTTAACCCTATAAATTTCATTTCTGATATTAATATTTATCTTCTAGAGTACTGCTCGTTATTCTCCAATTCCTGCTTGATAGAGGCAACTTCGTTTTTGAAATTCAAGAGTTCAGTTTTCAAAGCTTTATTCTCTTTCTGTAAGTTTTTACAGTCATCGTGGAGTGACTCAATAGTTGTTTTGAGTTCATTTGATATTTCTTCTTTCATTATTCTAATTTGATGAGCTACATAGGCACTTACCAGCTCCTGGAGAGCTGAATGTACCTCATCTTTCAACACCGATCGAATTTCGTTCCTTAACTGGCTTGAAATTAGTTTTGAAATATGTGGTATAAAGCTGGGATCAGCTGTGGCCAAGAAATTAATAAATTCTGCACTGATAAGAGTGTTCTGTACGGCCTCATTAAAGTTATAAGTTTTTCCAACCTCGAAACTTGCAACTGGAGTTTTCGAAGAAAGATGGGAGAGGTAACCACATGAATTTCTCCTGCGAGAACTACGTTTTATGCCAGGTGACATTTCATCTGGGTTTTTTCGTTTCGATGACAGCACTTCTTGAGTTTGAGGCAACAGCTATGAGAGGGACATGGCTGAAGGTCTGGAACTGTTATCAGATTTTGAATTTGTTTCCTGTTCTCCTGACATTGTCGGTGTATTTCGGTAATCGGATTTGACTTTTCAAAATTTTGCAACTATTCACAGTAGCATGCTCAGTACCTTTTCACAGCTGAAAAACGTTATACATAGCAATGCATCGCAGCACAAAATACACAGAAACGCCACAACAATTAATATACAACACAACACCCGAACACAGCAAAACGGAAACCGTTAACAGCTAACAGCATACAACGACATTAGGAGATCTGAATAGATGTTTCATCGTAAAGCATATTTTAGTCGATCATACGCTAGTTATTGAGACTTAATCAAATGTAACACTATGTACAAGTACTCTAACACCATTATGTGCAATTATCCCTTGCTGATCGCTGCCTGGACCATCCCTCAAGCCTGGAATACAACTTGAGATATTATCAACACCTGACGTTCCGCCATGGATCAAGAGATGTGAGAAGCTTTTAGCCCACACCCAATCTTTTGAGAATAAAATTATATGTACACTACTCAAAGTTTGCTAAGCACCAAGTATATCCAACTTCCCTCCCTGTTTTACATTTTAGTTGAAATATTGTTATGAAAAGTATAGATGTTTTATATTTAATTATATATTTAATGATTTAAGCACAGAAATTAATATTTAGTTTGTGTTTGACATTATTTTTTATCTTTTGAATGCGATACCCATGGAAAATGGATATTATTGGTAAAAGAGGAAATTTTTTCAAATTTGCCAAAAAGTTGACGGAGAGAACTGATATTGGTTCAATATCGAGTATGAGACCCATTATTGTTAATTACAGCTTGAAAACGCCTTCTCATGCTCCCAATCAGGTTCCAGATGGTCCTTTGTGGGATGTTGTTCCATTCTTGGACCAGCATAGCTCCAATCTCCTGGACACGTTTTGGTTGGACTGGACGGACTGAAATTGCAAGCTGCAACTCATTCCAGACATGTTCGATTGGATTGAGGTCAGGGGATCGTGCTGGACAGTCCATACGCTTAATCCCCTCTCTCTGTCGGTACTCCCGGGCGGCATGGACAACATGAGGACGGGCATTGTCGTCCATCAGAATGAATCTCTCACCCACTGCACCTGCATACAATCTGACGTGGGCATCCAGGATTTCATCAATATACCGCTGTGCAGTCAATGTACGTCCATCCCAGCTGATGCCGCCACAGATCATTATTGACCCCCCACCATAGCGGTCACCCTCAACAATGTTGGCTGCATGGAATAGCTCTCCTGGTCTTCTCCATACCTCAGAAAGCCTATGCGTGTTGTCTGGGCAGTAACATTGACTCATCCGTAAAAAGGACAGGTCGCCAATCTTCTCTGGTCCATCCAACGTGGTCCATGGCCCATTCGCATCGTGCCTGGCGGTGGTTCTGGGACAGCGGAATGCGAATACATTGTCTTCTCGATCGGAGACCACATTCGTGCAACCTTGCCCGGATAGTCTGCGTAGAAACATTTACCCCGGGTGAATTCTGAAGGTCACTGCGAAGCTGGGTTGGCGTGTCAAAGCGGTTCCTACGAGCCTGAATAATCAAAACCGGTCTTCAGCTGCAGATGTTGCCCTGTTTCTGCCACCACCATGTCGTCTGACTTGTGCGCCATACTGCTGAAATCTTGCCCAGGCTCTGGTGATCACCATATGGTGCACTCCAAGGGCTTCGCCAACCTGACGATGGGTAGCCGCTTGTTCCACCATCCCTACAGCCCACCACATTTCTGCTTCAGACAAATGTCTCTTTACATTTGCGTTCGCCATATTCAATCATTAAATCACAAGGGTTTGTGTTGAAATGAAGACTGAATACCCTACACATCTCATGTACATGCAGACAGTACACAAAAACATCATAAAAATCAAGGGGTAGATGCTTTCCATGACTGGCACGAAATGTCTACCTGTCAGGACAGCTAATGTAAACACTGAGGACCATCTCAGTACATTCCTCAATCATATCCACCAAAAATATCGCAAAATTTCACAATGATGTGTCAAATATGTGGTGCTTAGAAAACTTTGAGTAGTATATGAACTTCGGCAATGCATTAGGAAGTCATAAAATGTGATTTTGTGCCATTCTGAAAAATGCACTCATTGAGCATGCCCAGCATTCAAAGTCTTTCGCTCCACCCACTTTTTGAGTCTAAAAATACATCTGTATATATTTCCATAAATGTATTAAGGGTCATAAAATGTGATTTCCAGCAATTCTGAAAAATGCACTAAATGACCCCCGGGTCAACTCATTGACCTTGACCCATATTCTGAACCCCTATTGAGTTATTTATTTATTAGGGTTTAACGACACTTCTGACAGCCAGGGTCACCTCGTGTCGGCAGTTTTACGGATGGAGGAAGCCGGAATACCTGGAGAGAACCACCGAGCAACGACGATCAACTGTCAGACTCCCCAACGTACAGACTCCACACAAGCAGGGTTAGCATCGGTTGAAGGCAAATGCACCAGCGACGCGCAGTACACCTTAGTACACAACGCCACCGCGCCCCCACGTGGTCGATTGGGATTAAGTTCCTCACCCAAGGACACAACGCGACTGTGGCAGGTGGAATTCGAACCGACGACCTCAAGGCTTGCAGCCTGCATCTCTACCTACTAATCTACCGCGCTCCCCCTATTTGAGTTTCAACACCTTTTGTGTTGGTCCCAGGGCCATAGGTCATACCATGCTTGAGATGGGAGCGTGACCTACTTTCAAAACATTTGGTACCAGCCACTTTTTAGTGTAAAAATACATGTATGAACTTCGAGAATGCAGTGAGGCTGGGGGTGGGGGTGGGGTTAGTCATAAAATGTGATTTCTAGCAAATCTCAAAAATGCACTCAATGACCCTTTGGTGATCTCAGAGGTCATGACAGCAATTTTGAACCTACATTGAGTTTTAACTCATTTCTTTCAATACTTTTTTATGAGCATGACTTACTTTCAATCTTTTTGGCTCCCGCCCATTTTTGATAGTGAAGATACATGTATGAACTTCAGGAAAACATTAGGCGGTCATAAAATGCGATTTCCAGCAATTCTAAACTAGAGGTAGCCGCCATGGGTGGCAAATCCTCCTGAAAAATCAGGATACAGTAACCTTGGTAACATATTACATTAAATTAACACAACCACTGTTGGTATTATTTACCCAAATAATACAGATAAGATTACCGGTATTTGATGACATGCCAAGTTCGTTTCGATTGGGACTAATAAAGCTTCAAGTGGAAGGTCACTGTGACCTTGAGCATTGGTACAATGACCTAAAAATATGAAGTGAAGAGTTCTTCCTCTCATCATGCTCAACTCATATGCCAAGTTGGGTTTCGATCGGTAATGCATAATTTTAATAATTAAGACAGCTAAAACCAGCTCCAATCGATAAGATTTCAATTTCAGGTCACTGTTACCTTGACCTGTTATTATGCCACGGGAATAAATATGGTTCTTCCTTTCATCATGATCAACCCATAGGCCAAGTTTACTATCGATCAGGCAAAGTTTCAGTTAGGGAAGCCAACTCTGGTTAATGATTAAGTTGAAGGTCACTGTGACCTTGACCTTTGGCTTATTGACCTCAAAATACATAGATTCCTTTCCCTCATCATGCCTAATTCACATGCCATGTTGGGTTTGAGTCTGACAAACACAACCTTAATTACAGAGTGGAAACCAACACTGATAAAAATCGAAGTTCAAGGTCACTGTGACTTTAACCTTCGGCGCAATAATCCCAAAATGAAGAGGGTTCTTCCGCTCATCATGCCTAACCCAGACGCCAAGCGCACTGACAGCTCCGCGACTGTATCCCATGGCATAAAAATGCACTCATTGATCCCTGGCTGGCCTCACTGACCTTGATCCAAGTATGTTGAACCTCCATTGATTTCAACTCATTTGTTGTTGGCCCCAGATCCATAGGGCATACCATGCTTGAGATATGAGTGTGACCTACTATCAAAATTTTTATCATCACCTACTTTTTTTAGTGTACATATACATGTATGAACTTCCAGAATCGTCATCAAAATGTGATTTCCAGCAATTTCTAAAAATGCACAAGTGGTCATCAAAATGTGATTTCCAGCAATTCCGAAAAATGCACTAAATGACCCTTGGGCGACCTCAGTAACATTGGCCCATATTTTCAACTCCCCTTGAGTTTCGACCCCTTTGGTGTTGGTTCCAGGTCCATATGTCAAACCATGCTTAAGATGTGAGCGTGGCATACTTCCAAAATTTTGGCCCCCAACTCTATGAGTGTAAAAATACATGTACAAACATCCAGAATGCATCAGGAGGGGTCATAAAATGCGATCACCAGCAAATCTGAAACATGTACTCAATGTCCCCTTGGTGACCTCAGTGACCTTGACCCATATTTTGAACCTCCATTAGGTTTGGACTCATTTGATGTTGGTCCCAGATCCATAAGTCATACCATGCTTGAGGTATGAGTGTGACCCATTTTCACTTTTTTGAGTATAAAACTACTTGTTTGAACTTTAGCAATGCATTAGTGGGTCATAAACTGCGATTTCCAGCAATTCTAAAAAAACACTCCATATTGTGAACCTCCACTGAGTTTCGACTCATTTGGTGTTGGTCCCAGGTCCATACGTCATATCATATTTGAGATATGAGCGTGACGCACTTTCAATATTTTTTTTACCACGCCCATTTTTTGAGTGTAAGAATGTATGTTTGAACCTCGGGATGCATTATGGGGTCAAAAATGTGATTTGTAGCAATTCTGAAAAATGCACACTTTGACCCCTGGGTGACCCCATTGACCTTGACCAATATTTGGAACCTCCATTGAGTGTGAACGCATTTGGTGTTGGTTTCAGATCCATGAGTCATACCAAGTCTGAGATTTGGGCGTGACCCACTTTCAAAACACTCCCCTGGTGACCTTTAGCGTCCCATGAATCTGAAAAAACATAGGTGGCCTAGTGCTTGTCTATCATAATTCCACATATTCAGCGAGATAGGACAATGCATTTGATGAAGAAGAAAACACGAAGGAGAAGAAAAAGAAGAAAAAAGGAAATAAAAAAGGAAAAGAAACCATGCAAAAACAATAGTCTGTGTGTTTCACACAGACTAATTATATACCAACAATACGTTGATCCAATACGGGTTTGAGGTATGACAATGTCTATCCGACAAGATAGTAGGCGGGATTACGAGTTTCATACTACCCAATTTCGTAATATGATAATTAAGTGTGTTGAGTTGGAAGAATTAAAACTGAATTCGGCCATCAGTGCTGAATGTCACGGTTGTATGGTTCGTGAAGCATATATTTCTCATCTGAATGTTTATGGTGTTCTGTTTTTTAATAAAAAATTGCCTTGAATGGATTCTAAACTGTTGTTGAATAACAATGTATTGAGCGGTCCACAGATAGCCTTCTGTTTATTGTGCTATTGCTGCTGTGCTTATGGGGAATCAAGTTATCGTATCTAGATATGTATGCATATCGTAACCCGTGTATCGAGGTACGTATCGTATCGCGACACGGCGCACCTTTACACTCATAGGTGTTACTGGAATTGGGAAGAATTTATTGGATCTCCTATTGTTGAAGTGTTACCACTAGATAATAAAATAATTCCAGCTCAAAATACATATATTTATTTATGTAATAAATTACATTTATTGTATATAGTAATAAAAGTAACTCTCACTTTTGTTTCATCATTTATGCCCAAACCATTATATATATAATAAGTTGGAGTGGGGGTGGGGGGGGGGGGGGGGTGGAGTGTGTTGAATACCTGTGTGGACATTTCCCCGATACTTCTATTAACAGTTCGCGACTGGGTATGGGCGAGGCGTCACACAGGCACCACTTGTCAAATTGTGGCAGTTTTATCTCAAGGTCAGCGTTTAACCTGTTATAACAATAAGTATATTTTTAAGAAAGGTTTTCAATGGATTTTGTGAAGATAAACCTCCCAATAAAACATTTAGGAAAGTACTATTATAAAATCATATATATCACTGAATAACTATCACTGAATTCAACCAAAATTATACTACTCAAAGTTCGCTAAGCACCAAATGTTTGACACATCATTGTGAAATTTGCTTGCGACATAATTGCGATATTTTTGGTGGATATGATTGAGGAATGCGTTGACTTGGTCCCCAGTGTTTACATTAGCTCTCTTGACAGGCAGACTTTTCGTGACAGTCATGGAAAGCATGTTCCCCTTGATTTTCATAATGTTTTCGTGTACTGTCTGCATGTATATGGCATGTGTAGGGTATTCAGTCTTCATTTCAACTCAAACCCTTGTGATTTAATGATTGAATATGGCAAATGCAAATGTAAGAAGTCATTTGTCTGAAGCAGAAATGTGGCGGGCTGTAGGGATGGTGGAGCAAGGGGCTACCCATCTTCAGGTTGATGAAGCTTGGGCAATATTTCAGCAGTATGGCACACCAGCAAGACGGCATGGTGGTGGCAGAGACAGGGCAACATCTGCAGCTGAAGACCGGTTTTTGATCATTCAGGCCCGTAGGAACAGCTTTGCCACAGCAATCCAGCTTCGCAGTGACCTTCAGAATGCATCCGGGGTAAATGTTTCGACGCAGACTATCCGTGCAAGGTTACACGAAGGTGGTCTCCGATCGAGAAGCCCATGTAATTGCATTCCGCTGTCCCAGAACCACCGCCAGGCACGATATGAATGGGCCATGGACCGCGTTGGATGGACCAGAGAAAATTGGTGACTTGTCCTTTTTACATATGAGTCAAGGTACTGCCTGGACCACCCAGACAGGCGTTCTAGGGTATGGAGAAGACCAGAAGAGCAATTCCATGCAGCCAACATTGCTGAGCATGACCGCTATGGTGGAGGGTCAATCATGGTCTGGGTCGACATCAGTTGGAATGGACATACAGAGCTCTGTGTCCTTGAACGTGGTACCTTGATTGCACAACGGTATATTGATGAAATCCTGGATGTCCATGTCAGATTGTATGCAGGTGCAGTGGGTGATAGATTCATTCTGATGGACGATAATGCCCGCCCTCATGTTGTCCATGCTGTCAAGGAGTACCGACACAGGAAGGAGGTTGAGCGTATAGACCAGCCAGCAAGATCCGCTGACCTCAATCCAATCGAACATGTCTGGAGTGAGTTGCAGCTTGCAATTGCAGCCCGTCCAGTCTAGCCATGAAGTGTCCAGGAGCTTGGTGCCATGCTGGTCCAAGAATGGAACAACATCCCATAAAGGACAACCAGGAACTTGATTGGGAGCATGAGAAGGCATTGTCAAGCTGTAATTAACAGTAATGGGTCTCATACTCGATACTGAAGCCATACCAGTTCGCTCAATCAACTTTTTGGCATATTGAAAAATTTTCTCTTTTACCAATAATATCCATTTTGCATGGTTATCGTATTCAAAAGCTAAAAAATAATGTCAAACACAAATAAAATCCTAATTTCTGTACTTAAATCATTAAAGATACAATTAAATAAAAAATATATACACTTTTCATTACAATATTTCAACTAAAACGTAAAACAGGTAGTTGGATGTCCTTAGTTCTTAGCAAACTTTGAGTGTTATATTTATATATATTTACATCATAACTGAATTTTTTCACAGGACACCGTATTGGAAGTGGATTCTCATATGATGTTATTTTCCCATGAATACTAGCTGATTATGTTATTCACCGCATGAATATCAGTTGACCATGTGAATCCCGGGCAACGGATATTGATACAACGCACTACATTCCATTTTTCAAAGGAAACAATTTTCTGTTTCCTCGATTCTGTGCGGTCTAGGCATCAAAACTCTTCGATAATAACCCACAAGCAAAGATGCTTCTGTTCAAATACTGAAAGGTTCCGGCAATAAATGTTATTTTATTAAATTATTATCATTTATCAGAGGAATTTGCTGAAACTTATCGTCTACGTGAGCCAAAGCTGTTATTATTCTGACGAAATAGACAACTGGGTGTAAGCGCTCGAAACCAGATAACTTCCATATTTCACAAATTTTAAAAAAATAGGAGTAAAAAATTCTCATCAGTAATCAAAATAGCTGATGAAATATGCTGAAACTTTCATATTCAAATGGAATTTAAGCGATCAAGAAGACGAATTGTTGTTGAACATTGACATGAGTGAGATCTGCTGTTTTCTTGCATCACAGTCGAACAGTAATGCAATGAATAATCAATTGAATCAACCGGCTTTTGACATTCCATGACCAGAAATGCCAACGACACTATCTTATGTTAAGGAGCCAGAAAATTCAGAAAGTTTTGACATGACATCATCTTGACGGGGATGGATTGAGTTGCGACATTGTATCACCGATGTTCCAGAAATTCTGGGGGATGTGACAATCGTTATTTATTCCCAGTTACTTATTGGAAATCCGTTATTAACCGATAAAATCGGTTAATAACGAATGTCGTATAAGGAACTAGGAATAAGAAACGGTCACGTCCGCCAATCCTGTTGGATCGGGATCAATGGGTAACATCTGGTGGTTCATGGGTTGAAAATATGTCATTTTTCTTAGAATTCGCAGATATCCATTGATGGAACACTATGGCCTGTAGTGTTTCGTAAATTTTTAATGCCCCTTCCTGGATAAATCTTGCGGATGTCGGTGCCACATATACTATTGCGTATTAGCTGTTTAACACTTTACCCAACGCAGACGATATCAAAATTTATTATTTTAAATAATTGTTTTCAAATTTTTCAAAACATGTCAACAAAACCATAAAACATGTGACCCCCTAATTGAAACGAGCTCGATGAGTGAGGTGTCATATGATGTTTTTTGCTGATTTTGTGGGGAAATTTTTTTTCAATTGCTGAATTTGTCTATTGTGCAGACGGATGCACCCAATTCGTTAGCTGAAGGGTTGACATATAGCATAACACATCCATGAGAAAATATCCGATCTTTTCGATTGGGTGTATATCGGGAACTGTTGTGGAGAAATGTCCATTGAGAAACACCTTTCACTCATGGATTCTAGAGACAAAAGAAATATGATAAACTTAAAATGGGCAATTGAAAACTTTTTGTCATTTATGTGGTATTCCAAAAGTGTCAACGAACTATCTGTGGACGTCTGTTACAACAGTAGGTATAAAATGCCGATTCTAGACCACATGTACAAAAACATGTACACGTACGTGTACCGCCATAGGGATTCGGTGTTGAATCGTGTACAGAGTGTAAAAAATGTTGTTTTTACATGGTGGTCCAGAATCGGCAAACGCAGTTCATCGCATTTTAGACCGTTCAAACAGCCGTTGGCGAACGAGTGCGAATTCGACACATCGCTCGGAAGGGAAAAATGTACGAAATTCGAAGAAAACATCAATTAAAAAATTTTTCTCAACGTTCCCATCGCGGATTAGACCTTCGACCTATCGTTGGCGAACGCCAGCAAAAAACGCTTTGCCGATTCTAGACCAGCATCAAAAATGCGGTTTGCCGGTTCTGGACCACCAACGTTCGCGATCGCGTTTCGGACGGTCGAGGGTGCGATCCGATCGGTGAAAACGATGTGGCGATTCTAGACCAGGAAAAATCGATCTCAAAACGTTTTCACTACGTTCGCTAACGGCGCGAAGTGGGTGTAAAGTGAAATTACTCGTCGAGGATTTTTTTCCAAACCAAACGGAAAAAACTCGAGTTTGGAAAATTAGAACCGATGGAAATCGTCCGTCCATGTTTGTCATCGCTGTTAGCGATCGAGAACTGATGAAAATGTTTAAATCTTAACTAAATCATTTATTCTTGTTCTTGATGTAAATGAAAGGTTTTTCATTCAATAAATCAAACTATAAAACTGCGTTCCACTAAGATAGTTTTAAGTGGTAAAATTTGAGTTTAATTGACTCTATGAAATCTTCGCAAATCGTTTCATTTTTGTTCCGGCGTAAATGAAAGGTTTTTCATTCAATAAATCAAACGGTAAAATTGCGTTCCACTTAGTTAGGTTCTTAAGAGGTAAATTGAGTTTTAATTGACTGATGATAATGTTTCGGAGATATGAATAAACACTTTCGATGGATACAAATCTTCTCAAACGGGTTAAATTAGAAAGAATTACTTAATCATTTTTTGAAAACTGGTTTTCATTTTTCATTCATAAAATGGTTTTAAAACAGAATTTTCACGTTATCTAAAATGTTGTTTGAAGGTAACGATATAATTTTTCCGTTTTTGTGTGCTTAACTTTCACACTTTTCAAAGTCATTCTATTCATCACGGTGTGAATAATCGGTGATGTGATCTTTAACACGTTCGAAGGCAAAACGCATTTATCAAGGTTTCATTTTGTAAAATGTTTTTCCCTCAACTGCTTTTAGTTATTATATATTAAAGACAGAAGATTTTATTTACTTAAAACATAAAACATAAAAATAACTATACATTTAATTTTTGAGAATAATAAAATAACTCTTGTTACCATACTCTAAAGAAAATATTAATAATTTTAGAGAACAAAAAAAAATGTTTTTACACATCACAGATTCCAAGCGGAGAGATGAACTTCTTGACGAATACGAATGAGTTAAGAAAAGCATTCGATCCGCCGACAGAAGCAGGCGATTGGGAGAGATGGAATTAAGATGCGAAACCACAAAATTATTTAAACCCGTGACGGAGGTTCAGGAACGAAGTAAGAAGGAGATTGTTAACGAATTGAGGCCCATAAAAGAAAGTTCTTTGAGAACGTGTTCGTTGCCTGATAGTTTTACAAGGGGGTTTTCCTTTCAAAGATCATCGCCAGATTACGTTCCCATGAGAATCAAAACCGATGTGAGCGAAAGCGATGATGCAGCTTCGATTATCACCACTGATAGCGTCGCGTCGTCCGAGGATGGTGTTAAGAGGTATCTGTTGTATGGAATTTATAAGGATTCTGGCGGTAGAACTTTCATTGGCGACACTGAAGTGCTAGAGGGTGATGATAATTTAATCGTCGGTTCGAATAGGTATGAATTAACTCCTGGACTGCACAAATTGCTCCTTTTCGACAAGCCTGGAGATTACACAGATCAGGATTTCGACAATTACGGTGACATTCTGGTTCAGACCCACGCCATGAAGAGAAATAACGATGTCAGAGAAACGAGACCCAAAGCCAATAGAGGTTACAAGTGGACGAAGGTGGTGAAACCCATATGGGATATGAATAAGAAATTCGTCGAATAGGTGACTGGAAAAGGAGTGAGAACCACTTTTATTCCGAGCGATTCTGACGCTCTGTCTCAGAGATTGAGATTGTTGATGGCAAGTCGACACGCTGGTAGTACTGGATTAGATAATGAGATAGTGAGCATATGCGACTAATTGTTGAGGCAGAAGGTCTTGAATAAACAAGATTATAAAAAGCTGATGAACGGATTGAAGGACTGATATATATATAATAAGTAGAGAGAACAAACAAAAAAAAAATAGATAAAATAAAAAAACAGTAAATTTTACACTAAAAATTTTTAAAAAGTATTTAAACAACAAACGATTTACGAGCGAAAAAACAAAATATATTTTATAAAATAAAAATATGTTGGTGATAACGAACAGGGGATACGTTAGAACTTACGTTCAAGGCAGTTCTGGCATTGTTGATTCTATAATGCGAGCGTTCATGAGCAATGCAGGTAGAAAACTCGTATCAACCGCATTTGAGGTCGGTAGGAAGACGGCTTTGGATGCTGGTAAGACAGCCGCTTCCGAAGCTAGTGGTAGGATCGCTTCTGTGGCTGGCAAGAGGGCAGCCAACGCATTGATCGACAAGTTGATCAGTCCGCCGGCGAAGCGAGCTAGGTTAGAGCGATTGCCAAAAAGTTGGAAAGATTTTAAGGATGCTGCGGTACCCATACAAGATTTAGCCAAAATGACGAATGGATCTGGATTGAAGAGAACTCGCGACAGTGTAATATAAATAAATAATAATATTTATAAAAACTGAGTTCGAAAAAACATAAAAATTGTGTTTGAAAATCTAAAAATAACAAAAAAAATAAAAAAGATGAACATTAAAGATATGTATTGTAACGACGCTGAGACCAAGAAGTTGAATAACGAGTTCTTTCCCAAAAGCATAAGAGGCTTGATAGTGGGAAAATCGAATTGTGGACAAAGACCAATCTTTTGATGAATCTGTTGTCGCAACCCAACTGGTTGGATTACGACAGATTATTTGTGTTTGGCAAGAGTTTGTTTCAACCCGAATACAGATTGCTTCGAGAGTGCATGAATCGTAGATTGCCCAAGGACGCCATAGCCAGAATCTTTGACAGTAAGGAGGAATTCGACAAAAGTGAAGCTTCTCTTTTGACCATTTTGGACAGTGCAGCAATGGAATTGATGAAGAGAAATGCATCTTCGAACATCGAGTGTCGATTTTATGAGAACGCTAGCGACGTTCCGGATCCTAGAGAATTGAAATCGGAAGATAAGAATCTCATGATTTTCGACGATCTGCTTTTTGCGAGTTCGGCAGTTGCTCCCCAGACGATAAGGGAGAATGCTAATTTAGTGTGTCTCTTTCATCAGGATCTCAAGAATCTCAATCGCATCTATGGTGATCATGTCGCAAACGACATGAGCATGGCAGAATTCAGGAGATTCTGTAAGAGGATTTGGGATGGAGGACTTAACAATTTCGTTGTGATCGATTTGACTAGCGAATTCAATCACGGAAAATAATGGAGCGGATTCGACAAGTTTTATGTTTCTGATGATAATAAAACAGAGAGCGAAAACAAAAATTAGAAAATAATAAATCATCAATAATTTAGTTTTGAAAAACAAAATAAAAATTAAAAATATAATGTTCGAACAAGGAGAATTGTTAGAACGGATAGCCGAGAATACGGCTGCAAAACAATCCATTCAAATCGTGGTGAGTGGTGATTCGACTCGATTCGCGATGAAATTCAAACCTTCCATCAAATTGAATAGAGAGAAAAGATACGAGATGGCGTTGGTGAATCTGGAGACTTATTATTCCTTTCCCAACGTCACCAAAAAGAATAACTCATTCAAGTATTCTGACGGAGTGGATTGATTGGAGATTCGAATTCTCAAAGGAAGTTACGACATAGACGATTTGAACAATTACGTTCAGACGTGAATGAAGACGGATTGAAAGGGAAGCACAAGATCAGACTCGCTCCCAACCCTAATACCCTACAGATGATGTTGGATTTGGAAGATAATTTTAAAGTGGATTTCAACATGGACGATTCTATAGGCAAGATGCTAGGATTCGATCAAAAGATGTATAGAGCCCACATGGCATCTGAAAATACGGTTGACATTCTCGCAGTCAATAGCATTCTGGTAAACGTGGACGTGATTGCTGGAAGCTACGCGAATGGTAGCGCTCAACCAACAATATATTCCTTCTTTCCAAACATGTCGCCGAGTTATAAAATCGTGGAACGACCTCGAAATTTAGTTTATCTACCCGTGATTTTAGACACGTTGTATAGTCTCAAAACCACGTTGATGGATCAAAATGGTGAACTGTTAGATCTTCGTGGAGAGAGGGTGACGATACGATTTCACATAAGAGAAATATAAAAAAGCAAAAAAAAAAAATATTGCATATATATAAATAAGAAAATAAAATAAACGCAATATTAATTTTACAAAAATTATTTAATATACATAATTATCATTAAAACAAAAAACAATTGAACAAAATATATTTTAAAAAAAGAAATATGACTGAATACGTGGTTAAAAACGTAAACATATTCAAAGGACAGAGGAAGAAACTTGAGAGAGCATTAACTCGAAGCGAGCCAGTGAGATTCAAATTCACTCACGAAGATCTGATGAGTGGCGGTGACGATCGAATCGGCTGGACCAGAACTCAAATCAAAAGGATGGAGAAAGCAATTCGTGGTGGAAGAGGGTTGAAGGTGAGATTGAGTCACGCTCAACTGAAACACAATTTGAAAATGAAAGGCAGTTTCCTACCACTATTGGCAGGAATTGACGCAAAAGCATTACCCTTTGCCGCAAAAGTATTACCCTTTCTCGGGCAGACTCTCGGCGTGGGAGCTCTCTCGGGACTCGCGAGTTCGGCAGTTGAGAAATTAATGGGTGGCAGCGGACTGTTTTTGAAGAAGGGAGGAGCCACATAGACGACAGCGGTGAAAGATTGCATCAAGAACCTATTAGAGGTGGCAACTCTTTCAGTGGAAATGGTCTCTATCTGAAGAGTGAACAGAACATTGAGCGATACGGTGAGGGTTTGCTGTTTGGTGAGAATTCGCCATTTAAGAATATACCAATTTTGAGTATGTTATTATAATGTAAAAAAAAATTATATAATTATATAAAATATAAAAATATAAATCATGGAAGGGATAAAAAAAATAATATAAAATGGATAAATAGGTTGAAAAACAATTAGACGATAATGATGAATATCATGGGATAGAGTGGGAAAAAGATGTGGAAAAACAATTAGACGATAGTGATGAATATCATGGCGTAGAGTGCGAAGAAGATGTGGAAAAACAATTAGATGCTAATGATGAATATTACGGGATAGAGTGGGAAAAATATGTGGAAAAACAATTAGACGATAATGATGAATATCACGGGATAGAGTGCGAAAAAGATGTGAAAAATGATTAGACGCTAATGATGAATATTGTGGAATAGTGTGGGAAAAAGATGTGGAAAAACAATTAGACGCTACTGATGGATATCTCAGGAAAGAACTGAGAAAAGAGTTTAAAAAAGATTGGGATAGATGGTTGAAATTTAAAAGAATGAGTTGTTTTCCACCGCCACCACTACCTTCTGAAGAGAATGGTAATGATGTGAGTGTTACCAAGAGATGCACCACATTCGTTCATAATTATGATATAGATAAACAAATGTGTTGTTATAAAAAACGTAATATATCACAAAAAAAGAAAAGAAGAATCAACGCTGAAATTTGAGAAAAAAGAATACGTTACTATAATATATATGGGCGATAGTGAAGAAGAAGAAGAAGAAGAAGAAGAAGAAGAAGAAGAAGAAGAAAAACAAAAAAAAAACAAAAAAAAAGAAAGTAATGAGATCTAGAGATGTTCAACCTCTCTAGATCTCATTACTTTTTTTTCCTTCTTCTTCGCTAAAAATCAGTCTCTCTATTGTTTTATATTTCCAAGTCCGTTATTACCATGTTGATGGTCGTGTCTTCTTTTTCGAAAATGTGTTGAATGTTTATCTTTACATTTGCGAGTTTTTTTACATCAGTGAACGTGCTCTCACCACCCGATTTGTTCACGAGTTCAAGAGAGATTTTTGTATATATGTAACTTCCGTAGGGCAACGACAAATCGTCCTTGCCGAATTCTCTGTCTTTGGCGTCGACAATGTTCTGTAGATCGCTTTGGTACTCGTAAAACAAATCAAGTGTGGCTTCATCCAATTTCAAAGGCATGCTATATTTGTCGTATTTGTACTGTAAGCCCTTTGTCTCAACCCCGTTCAATTCAATGGCATCGTGTCATTGTAATCTGTAGATTTTACAACCAAATTTCTTACACATTTCAATTTCAGTTCGCATCTTTTAGGTGTTGTTGTCATGATGGATTATTTGGGTTTTTTTTGTTTAATGAATTATTGCAAATAATATATATTTTTCAATTTTGTGTTTAAATAATAATTTGTTAAAAAAGTTTTTTTTTACGCTCTCTATATATATATAAAAGTTTTTAATTTTCTTTAATGTGAAATTTTTTTTTTTGGAAAAAGTGTTTTTTTCTTTTTATATAAATAAAAAGTTTAAATTTTAACGTCCTTTTTTTCTCGTATCAATTCAATTTTTCTCACGTTAAGGAACATAAAAAATCGATTATTTTTTTTTGTTTTTTGAATTTTATGTTTAAATAATAATTTATTAAAAAAAGTTTGTGTTTTTTTTCTCTCTATATATGTATACAAAAAAGTTTTTAATTTTCTTTAATGTGAAATTTTCTTTTGTATATATAAAGACTATTTTAAAACTTTTTAACAACTTATCATTTAAAAACAAAATTAAAAAAAAATATATATATTCTTACAAATGAAGCAAACAAATAAAAAAATGGAAAATTTAGTTGAGAAAACCGTACCTCAGTTAAACGAGATTTGTAAAAAAATAAAAATTCCAAATTTCAGAAATCATAGAACCAAATCAAAAAAAAAAAGTCATCCAGGAGTATTGTTTGCGAGACAATGGTAAGAAAAAAATCGAAAAATCGAAAGTGAACAAACTTAAACAGACTCGAATTGTGAAACAAATAAGCCGATGACAGTAATGCCTGACGATAGAAAACGAAATGTGGAGCATAATGAAATTAGAAAGATCATGCGCGAGGAGTTCTGTAGTTGGTTCGATGAAAAGGCAAACGAAATGTCGATAGCAATGACGTCAAAAAATGCTTCAGTTGTGAAAAATGAGAAGAAAAAGGTAGTAAAAGGAATCAAAATGCCGACATCAGAAAAAAATGTTTCGGTTGTGAAAAATAAGAAGACGACAAAATGAAAAGCCGTCAAAGAACTTCAAGTTTTAAAAAAAAACAAAAACTAAAACGAAAACGAGTGATGCAGTTCCGAATCTAGACAAACAAGATATATCGAATGAAATTTGATGAGCAATCGACGAAGGGAAAGGAGAAGAATATGTAGCACGAGTCATCATGGAAGCATTCCAATCGAGTCCCGTAGAATGGGAGAGTGCAATCAAAGGCATTTTTAAAACTTTTGACGTGGTTCCCTTGATCAAGAAAATCGATCCGAAATTGTTCCTTCGAATGGGTGAGGAAAAAAGTATTGGATTTGTTTCGCGAACACATGAATGTGGGACTAAAAATTAAGATGATACTCCATTGCGTGATGAATAAAATTGACGTGAATTCCAGCGAGAACATCGGGAAAAATGCATATTTCAGATCTAATGTCAACCCGTATTTCGAAGTTCAGATTTATCAGACGTTTTCGAAATGATGAAAGACAAGATGTTGATGTCTCTCATGAATTATCAACATGAAGATAGTAATTGGACGTTCCATGAGGTGTTGAAACTCGAAATTCATATAACTAAAAACGATTCATTGAAAGCGTCTTCCTACGTGGAATTACCGCATTTCTAAGCTAAAAAAAAAGCTGTGATCAACGTGAGAAATAAAGATGATCAGTGTTTTAAATGGGCAGTCACCACCGCTTTACACCCCATCAAAATGCACTCCAATAGAGTTTCTCGTTATGAGGAGACTTCTAAAAATCTCGATTGGACCGGAGTGACTTTTCCAATGCAGTTAAAACACATCGAACATTTCGAGGTTCAAAATCCCACCATAGTGCTGAACGTCTTGGGATACGATGATGAAAAACGAATGATCTATCCTCTCAGACAGACTTCATATCTCGAAAGACAAAAGACGGTTATTTTATTATTGATTTTGAATGGTGACAATCGTCATTATTGTTGGGTTAAAGATTCGAGCCAATTACTGTCGAGACAAAATAATAAACATGAACATAGGACATGTTTATGTTGCAACTGCATGAACATGTTTTACAGCAAAAAATCGTTAGCCAAACATCAACAATATTGCAACAAAAATCAAGGCGTCACTGTCGAAATGCCTAAACCCAACACCATCGTGAACTTTCAATATCACAATAGAAGGTTAAAAGTACCATTCGTCATGTACGCCGATTTTGAATGCTTCACCGTGCAAATGAGTTCCAGCCAGCCCGACATTCTTCGAAGTTATGTCAAAAGATATCAAAAACACATGCCTTCGGGCTATTGCATTTACGTGAAATGTGCTTTCGACTCGCAACATGACATGGGTCCCTTCACCTACACAAAATGGTGTGAAGACCACGACGTGGCTCAAAGGTTCGTGGAAGAGTTAGAATCGATAATTCAAATTTTATATGACAAATTCAAAACTCTGGCGAAAATGATCTTCACACAAGAGCAGCAGGACGAAAATAACAGAGCCATTGAATGTCACATATGCAGACAATCGTTCGATGAGAATTCAGAGGAAAATAAGAAGGTCAGAGACCATGATCATTACACGGGTCTGTATCATGGTCCGGCTCACAGTATGTGTAATTTAAAATATCGAGACACCATTTTCTATCAGGTGATATTTCACAATATCTTGGGTCACGACAGTCATCTGTTCGTGAAAAATCACGCCACCTCCCACGAAAAGTTAAATTGCATTGCGAACAACGAAGAAAGATACTTTTCCTTCACGAAATGGAAGCTTGTGGAGAAGAAAAGAGTAATCGACAGAGAGACGTTGGAAGAAAAAACGAAATCCATTAGTAGAGACATACGTTTCATCGACAGTTTTAAATTCATGTCGACCGCTCTGGAAAAATTAGTCGATAACATGAGCAAGGATAAATTTAAAATCACGAGCGAACACTTCAGAGAATGAATAGATGTCATGTTGAGGAAAGGAGTCTATCCTTACGATTACATGAACGATCTAAAGAGATTTGATGACACCACGCTACCTTTGAAAGAAGATTTTTATTCGAAATTATACGAATCTGACATTTCCGACAAGAATCACGAACACGCCAAAAACGTGTGGAAATCATTCGATATGGAAACCATGAGAGATTATCATGATCTCTAACTGAAGACCGACGTTCTGCTCGTGGCAGACGTGTTCGAAAGTTTTCGGCTTGGTATTTCACCGCACCTGGTCTGGCATGGGATGCTTTGTTTAAGACCACCAAAATCCAATTGGAATTATTATACGACATGGACAAGTTGCTCATGTTCGAAAAAGGCCGTGAGAGGTGGCGTCTCGATGATCTCTCACAGATATTCTGAAGCCAACAATCCCTACATGAAAGAAGGTTTCGATTTGGAATGATCAAATAAATGCATAAAGTATTGGGACGCTAATAATCTGTACAGTTGGGCCATGAGTCGTCCTTCACCAATTGGAAATTTTAAATGGGTGATGGAACCGGAAAAGATGCAAAAATGGAGAGACTATCCTTGCATTTTAGAAGTCAATTTGAACTATCCGGAAGAATTACACGATCTACACAACGATTATCTGCTAGCTCCCGAAAGAATGAAACCGATCGAAGGAGATGATGAAAAACTCATTCCCAATTTATTTAACAAACGTAAGTACGTCATCTACAGCGAGAATTTGAAACAATACGTCGATTATGGGATTAAATTAGTTGACATACATTGCATCATTCGATTCGACGAAGAGCCTTGGATGAAAAAATACATCGATCTCAACACGAATATCGGAAACGATTTCAAAAAAGATTTCTTCAAACTGATGAACAACTGTGTGTTTGGTAAATTGATGGAAAACATCAGGAAGAGAACCGACATTCGACTCATCATGTCTGAGAAAAGAGCTAAAAAATTAGTGGCGAAACCCAATTACAGACACCAAACCATATACGACGAAAATCTAGTGGCCATTCACATGCAAAAGACGTACCTGAAGTTTGACAAACCCTATTATCTCAGACCGATCATCTTAGATATCATCAAGTGATTGATGTATGAGTTTCACTATGATTATGTCAAACGGAAATTTGGTGAGAAAGCTAAACTACTGTTCACCGACACGGACAGTTTAGTTTATGAGGTAGAGACGAAAGATGTCTACCGACATATATCTCCGGACGTGACCACGTGGTTCGAAATGAGCAATTATCCCACCGATCACCCGTCCAACATTCAATCGAATGACAACAAGAAGGTGTTGGGTAAATTTAAGGATGAGAGCAGCGGTAAACAAATCGTCGAATTTGTAGGTTTGAGACCCAAACTGTATGCTTATCGTCTAGAAGGTGAAGAGATCAAGAAGTGTAAAGGGGTTAAAGCGTGCGTGGTGAAGAAAAACATCTCTTTCCGAGAGTATAAAGATTGTCTGTTCGGAATTGGTCCAGTGTATATGACTATGAAATCGATTCGAAGCGACAATCACGATGTTTATACTGGAATAGTCAACAAGATTTCACTGATGGCAGACAACGATAAGAGATTCGTGTTAGAGGATAAAATAAGCACTTTGGCACTCAGACATTGGACTTTGGATATGATTATGGACGATAGGATTCCAGATAGGATTCTAGATATGATTAAGGATGATAGGATTTCAGAAAATCAAGAGGAATTAGACGGATTCAAGATTATGGAAGTTGATAGAGACATCGAGAGAGTTAGTTTAAAAAAGAAAAAGAAAAAAATATAAAAACGTCATTTTAGTGAATTATAATAAAATAAATAAATAAAAAAATATATACATTTATGAATAAGAAAATAGAGATATCTGTAGAAGGTGTTGTCTTACCTAACGAACCCCTATCCAACATCGATCTGTCGAATGTGGCGAAGGATTTGAAAATCAACGATTTTCTAGGCATGTTTACCAGAGATGACTTGCCGAAGAGAAGACCTCGACAATCAGAATGCGGAATTTTAAATCTGGATGATTTATCAGGTGAAGGCACTCACTGGGTGGCGTGGTTCAAGAACGTGAAGAAGAAGAATTATTATTTCGACAGCTACGGAATCTCACCACCGAAAGAAATAAAGAACTATTTCAACGAATCAATGGTTTGTTACAACACAGAACGAGTGCAATCGCCAGATCAAGTGTTTTGCGGTCACCTGTGTCTCTACATTCTCAAGAGATGGTCAGAAGGAGATTGGTTTCAAGACATTCTCAATGATTTACATTAGAGAGAGAGATTTTTTTATAGTATATATAAAGGTAAAAAATTATTTAAAAAAATTTAATCGAATAAAAACAAAAAATAAAAAATAAGTGAAATAATTCATTTTTAATAAACTGCGTTTGAAATATATTTTTTTAAAACAACCCCCCCCACCCCCCCCCCCCCCCCACCCTCCTCTCAAAACAACATTGCCAGTCGATAAATTTGGTAGAAGTGACGATGAAAATCGACCCAAAAAGAAGAGGAAGATGCTTGAAGCTGGCGATGGTTACGACGTTGCCAACTTGGACGAATGTTTTGTTTGGAGATACGGCAACTAAAAAATACGTCGACAGGGGGAACGCAGATTTCGAATGAATCATGCAAGATAATTACGTGGATAAAGCCATGACCGACGATCTGGATCTAAAATCCAAACGTTTGGTGAACGTCATGAATCCCATAGATTCCACCGATGCCGTGACCAAGAAATACGCAGACGTCTCTCACGCACGACTCAGCAAACATCTGAGAAATAGGTACATTCAGAAAACGATGCAATCGGAATTGAATGCCAATTCTAACAAGATAATGAACGTGGCCACTCCCACGCATCCCATGGAGGTGGCGACCAAACACTCTGTAGATCTGGAACAGAGAAAGTCTGACAGACGAGAAATGAAATCGGATCTGAATGCGGGATTCAACAAGATATTGAATCTGTCGAAGGTCGACGACGCGGATGCAGACTCCACCGCGGTCAACAAGGGCTATGTGGATTCTGCCTGATACGATCTCAAGAATACATAGAATCTCAAGTGGACGATCTCTATCTGAAAAAAACAATCTGGCAGAACCATGGAGGGTAGCATCCACATGAATGGTCAGAATTTATTCGGTCTTGATCACGATCCTGAATTCAATTCCAGCACGGTCAGCAGAAAGTATGTGGACGACAACTCAGTCTGGAGAAAGGGTAACATCATGGAAAGTAAACTAGACATAGGCGGACACGCGCTCACGAATCTACCGGATCCCGTGCACATGTCGGACGCCTGCACCCTGTTTCGGTGGTGAAGAAAGTCAAATACGCCAGGCAATTGATCACCGTGTGGGCCGAGGAGACTGGCACGATAGAGGAGGGAAAAGCCGAGTGGTCTTTCGGAAACGGGGGTAGCGGATCACAAACATGGTCAGGTGGGATATCCCATGAATTGGGAGGTGAAATCCTTCGAATGAGTCTGGCTTCCATGGGTTTGAATAACAGAGCGGTCGTCAATCTCATGGTGAATGGAGTAGAGAGCGATAAGAGATACAGTGTCGAAAAGATTGAGAATCAACACTCGAATGTTAGCACGTTCGGCACGCCTCTCAAAGTGAACGCCGGAGACAGAATTAATTTCGTTACGAGAACCAATAATCCCGAAGCCGTCACTTCCGTGGTGAGCCTACTGATTGAACTAGATTCTCTGAACAAACAGTGAATGTGTGGAAATGATTAATTAAAAATAATGAGTGATTATTAAAAACAAAAAAACAAAAGAAAAGTAATGAGATTTAGAAAGATGTTCAATCTCTCTAGATCTCATTACTTTTTATTTTTTTTGTTTTGTTTTGTTTTAATATGTTATTTCTCATAATGCTTCATCTCGTGAAATTGGATCACCAATCTCGAAACACGCGTCGACATCTATTTTAACATTTCGAAGAGCTTTTATAAATTCTCGAAAAGCAGTTGGCCCTCTATACGTCATTATGTCTAAAAGTTTTCTGGTCTAATCTTCTATCAAGATTTTACTTTCGATTTCGTGTCTCATATAATCAGTCAATATCAAAGGTTCTGTTTTGACTAAAGTGTCTAGAATTATTGCTAAATATTTTTAATCAAATCACATCTGTTTCTTCTCAAGTATTCTCTTTCTTTATCATTCATTTCTGTAATTATTTTTTTAATTTTTATTTATATATTTTTTTATTTCTTTCTTTTTTTCTTCACACACACGTCTCTCATCAAATGATTGACATCTTATTTCCATCCGATTCAAATTGTAATTCTCTATCCGACAGGACCAGGGTGAAGGCTTCAGTTTTTCTCGGCACGTTCCCATCGAATTGCATCTTGATCTGAATGTCTAAGACGCTACTCTTGAGTCGTTCGCTCTGTTCACTGACATCGAATACGAACATGGGATACATCGACTTGTATTCGCTGGGAGATATATTAGGGTTGCTCATCAATTCGTCCAGACCGTGATACTTCTTTCTACAATCCGCGGCGTCGCCATACAGTCTGAAGAAATCGTTCTTGTTGAACGACGCGTTGTAATCGATTGCTGGATATCTCGTGGCGTTCAGAAACACTTGCATGTTTCTCAAATTGCAGTGATCGAATAGCGATGCATTCTTTTCCTGAGACCCGTCCCTATCGGTCTGAAAAGCGACCACGATGAAACGCGGTCGCTCGGAAGCGGATTTCACGGTCAATCTCCAATCGAAGTGATTCATGGAGAGTGGAATGCTAGCTAGCTAGCCGTGTCGCACTGTCTCATTCTAAATTCCATGGGTAATTTACTCTTGGATTCTATGATCTTGTAGAGACGCGTTTTTTCCACGATCGAAGGCTGCACATACGGAACAAACCACGATATCTTGTGTAGAGTTAACTTACCCGCATCAGTCTCACTATCGTATCATCGTTTCCCTTTTGAATCAACGTCAGATTGTATTTGAATCCGTACATGATCTTGTTATAGTCGTCCGCTAATCCGAAAATGTGTTTCAAAGGTATCCTGAATGAAAACGTTCCTTTGGGTCTGGACGTCTTGACGACGTAGTCGAATATCGCGGCAGCGCCGGCGCTAGCAGGGCCGACAGCGTCTTTCACCCACAACTGATTAAGTCCTCTGGATTTCGAAAAATCATCCAGATATGTCAAGAGTCCGAACATCGTGGTGACCTAACCAGGATGAAACACAGATTCTATCTCTTGTCCAGATAGCAGGTATTTTATATTACTGAATAGATGCATGATGCCATTATTGGCTAAAGTAACCGTGTCGTCGTCGGCGTATTCTGTCCCATCTTCTTGGTGAGACGTCCCTGCACCACTATGTAACTCTCGCTAGGATGAACAAATAGATCTTGGGTTTCGACATTGATTCTTATCTCTCCACATTGTTCAAACTCGTTCTGGTTATCGGTTCGTATTCGTGAACCTCATATTCTTGAATACTTTCATCTTTCACTATGCTTTGTGCGATATCTAGTATATTTGCAATTTTTGATGTTTTTTTTTTTTTGTTTATTAATTAGCTTGCTTTTTTTATCTAAAAAATAGTTTTAATTATTTTTTATTATTATTATTTTTTCTCTCCTTTATATATATGTGCGTAAACAAGAAAATGTTAAAGAGAGTAAATAAAAAAAATATTTTCTTTTTTAAAACTGCGTCTTCAGCAATTGTTGTTCGTAAAACTTTCTGATGATCTCTTCGCCATCCAAAGCTTCAATTTCGTAAGTCACCGGATCGGTGTGAAATATTCTGATTATCACTAAGATTTCCGAGGTCCATCGAGGAGTGTAACCCTTTTCGAATTGCTTCTTATAAGCGTAGATTCTCACTCGATCGCCGACCGCAAATTTCGGCGGTCTAGACTTCTTCCTGATCTTAGATCTCTCGGGATATAGATTCTCGTAGATCCGTTTTTCGTTTCGAGGATCGCTAGCTTCCGAGGGAGTCATCTTGATAGATCTGTGTCGCGTGTTGTTGTAATCTTCAACCAGACCGTTCAGAGCGTATATGTATTTCTTGGTCGAATTTGCCGTGAAGTATCTGTGCATCTTTTCCTTCATCGTTCGATTCCAACGTTCCACGATGCTGGCTTTCTCTTCGTTTACGATTGAGTAGAGGTCGACCAATCGACGAACGTCCTTGTTGTAGAATTCCTTCCCCTTATCCACCCACAATTTATTCGGTTTTCGAGAAGACGAGTCGAACACGCTCTTCAGAGCCTCGGCGATGCAAGTTCCGGATTAATTCTTCAAAGCTCTGATCCAACCATATTTGGAAAACACGTCGATGACCGTCAATAGATATTTAACACCCTCGTTCCACCTCGAAAATGATCTCATGTCGACCAAGTCGGCAGACCAAATGTCATCCAGACCCTTCACGAACACCCTTCTCTTTCGAAATTTACGCACGATGGTTTTGTGTAACTCCTCAGCCAATTCGCTCGTCAATAATCGTTTCTTCTTTTCCGAAGCACTTTTTTTTTTAATGCCCCATCCGAATCGACGTTTCGCACCGATCAGATTGGCGACCAGCGAACGTCCTATCTTCTCTCTTCTGGTCGGATTCGATATACCTCTCAATTTCGCCAACATGTTTTTATCGCAGACGTCGTTGCAAGTCTTAGTGTCAGGATGTTCAGCGTAGCACAAATCGTGATCATACGTGGTCGCGTCCACCCTATTCACGGGTTTGATCCAAGATTTAGGAGTCAGATCGGTGTTGAGTCTCTTGTTCAATTTCGTTCCGGGTCCCGTGAAACTATGACCCGACAGATGCATTTCGAAAGGTAGATTATTGATCATTTTATTGCCTCTGCTGGTTTTTTTTTTTAACTCAAGTCTTGATCGAACCACACACATTGCAAATTCCGCGAAGCATCTGTCTGTCGTTTTTAGTTCGTAATTCTCAAGCATTACCCGTCTCAGTAACTCTCTTACACTTTACACAATACATTTTTTTGAAGGTTATTTAAATTAATTTCGTATTTATTTTTTATTTTATATATAAATTTAATATTTTTTTTTTTAAATTCTGTTCTTATTATATATACATTTTTTTTCAATCACTGCTCTTGAGTTCTATCAACTTACCGAATTCCTCACTGGCCTCTTTCCTCCCCCTTTCCATGAGAGAATCCTTCATCTCTTCCTTGATGATCTGACAAGTCTTGATTCTCACGGCTTCTTTCATAGCATCGTATTTCGTTTTCTCACCCAATATCGTGAAGTATTCTCCGTCCAATATCCTACCGTCTTTCAACACCATCGAGATCATTTCTGATATTGTGTCGATCTTGAAGTCAGCCAAGACGCGAATCTTTTTCGTGTTTCCTAGCCTTCAGATATAATATCCTACTCAAAAAGTTTCCAAGCATGCTAAACAATCTGGTGGCGAGAGCCATGCCTTCTATGGTCAACACGATCGGAACGCCGACCACGGTTGACAACAATCCGATGCCGGCTGCGTGTAAACCCATGGAAATCGTGATGAGTGTCGTGTCGACCGCATTGACGAATTTCATGAGACGCGAATACTTCTTCTTGAGAGAACGATGAGAACTCTCTCTAGAGTCAGATAGAATTGGATTCTACTGATTTGATCGATGCGATACATCTCTCCTCTTTCTTTTTCTTCTGACGACGGTGCCATTGGCAAAACGCCGTTCGGCTTCTCATCCCCATCGTCATCTAACGTCGGATACAATTTATTTCTGGTTCTCATTTTTTATGTTTTTTTTCTTTCTAATATTAGATAAAAATTTATGTGTGTATTTATTTTTTATTTTCTATTCTCCTTATTTATATCAACGAGAAAACTTAGACGTATGCTTCCTCCAGCAATAATTTCAGGACACTTCCCTTGTCTTCTAAAGTCAGACTTCTACGCGCCAATGTCATTTCTTCCAAACCGGTGGTCTTATCTCGCCCGCTACAGAAGACTAATCTCTTCCAACACTTGATCACGTCGTCGATTCGAACGCATTCGAACGCCGATTCGAAATACTTGAGGACCATATCTTCCCTTTCCATCGTCAGACACAAATGATCCTCATGATCGAAGTCTAGATGATCCCGACACCCGACGCATCATTCTAACAAGAGGCGACCTAGTTGTTCGTTCACGCAGAATGGGTAGGCTCTCATCAGCATTTTTAAAAGAAACCTTGCTCTTATAATTTGGGAATCGTTCATGATTTACGTATATTTTATTATCTATTTTGATTCGATATTTATTTTTTTAAAATAACTATTTATTTATATATATTTGTTTCTCTCCTATATATATATATCAATCACTTTTTTATTTTCTCTCGACAAAACCGATTCTATTACGATTCACCTCACAAAACTCAAGAGGATTTGACGTTTTCCTCAGTTCCCTCCAATGATTTCATCAGTTCTCGTCGCTAACGGCGATGACAAACGTGGACGGACGATTTCCATCGGTTCTAATTTTCCAAACTCGAGTTTTTTCCGTTTGGTTTGGAAAAAAATCCTCGACGAGTAACTTCGCTTTACACCCACGTCGCGCCGTTGGCGAATGTACAGGAAAAGGTTTGAGATCGATTTTCCTGGTCTAGAATCGGCAAATCGTTTTTACCGATCGGATCGCACCCTCGACCGTCCGAAACGCGATCGCGAACGTTGGTGGTCCAGAACCGGCAAACCGCATTTTTGATGCTGGTCTAGAATCGGCAAAGCGTTTTTTGCCGGCGTTCGCCAACGATAGATCGAAGGTCTGATCCGCGATGGGAACGTTGAGAAAAATTTTTTAATTGACGTTTTCTTCGAATTTCGAACATTTTTCCCTTCCGAGCGATGTGTCGAATTCGTACTCGTTCGCCAACGGCTGTTTGAACGGTCTAAAATGCGATGAACTGTGTTTGCCGATTCTGGACCACCATGTAAAAACAACATTTTTTACACTCTCTACACGATTTAACACTGAATCCCTATGGCGGTACACGTACATGTACGTGTGCATGTACATTGTTTTGTACATGTGGTCTAGAATCGGCATTTTATACCTACTTACAACTGTTTAAATCAATTCTAAGACAATTAAGAAATAAACGTTAAATAAGCAAACACCTGGAGCTGTTATTGTCAGGATATCCATGTCCCGGTTCACATCATTCCACTGCGATCCGAATAAAACATTACGTTTATGTATAACTTTCAGTGATAGGTGAATATAATCAACCCGGAAAACCATCCGTCGGTTTTCAAAAACTTTAATTCACATTAATTTATCTGTCGTTGACACCTGAAGATCTGACTTACTGTCGTTTATCACCTTTTCTGTCTTCACGAAATTCCTGAAAAGCAAAAAAAAATTGGAAATGGAAGTGAGAGCGGCGAGTATTTGAAAACAAGTTACGCAACTTTTGATAACGTTTACTCTTGATCCTATGACACAGCAGGATTTTTTTGGAGAGACAGCAGGGGACCACTATGGGCTCATCTCAAAATGGGATCCGGGTATGATTTTTCTCAATTCTCAACCTCGAAATTACCAATCCATCAAACTGGTCTAACGAACAAGGGCTAGAGCTCTGTTGTCAGGTATAATTCACAAATGGGAGTGAACAGACAACGACATGCTTATAGCACGCATTAACAGTTGATTCTAGGCAAGTCGTAGCTGTCTATAGGTAGCTATGACTTGTCTTGAAACAACTACAAACCCACAGAATGTACTGTCAACGTGGAACAAAAATGCTTAAAAATCCCCAAGCCTTTAAGGGTTAAATGTATGTTGTAGGAATGAAGTTGGACAAAAGAGGTTGAAAATTATGGATAGTTAAAAAGTTATATTTGTTTCCGCCCGACTGTGTGTCCAGACTCTAACTTCTGACTATGGGTTTCAGCATTCATCTTAACAACGACCTTATTCAGATTTGATCTGAAGGTCCAGGTTGTAAATTAAAGTTGATCGTCACTAGAAGCAGAAACATATGAATCAAACAACACTTCACATTGCTTTTTTGGCAGGTCAGTTGACATTGACGTGCCCTAAATAAGTTGGTGTGTCAAGTTAATTGGTTCCAGAGATGTTATGAAAGCCTAAGAAGCAAGTTTGGTACCCGTGTCAGCATTTTGAAACAGTAAATTTAAATGTATTTTCCAACCATATGGATTCTCTGCAGAACATTGTATGAGGTGAAGTTGGAATCGCTAAGTCGTAGGTCAAAGTTGAAGATCATGCAAGAAAGTTACGAAAAAGTATGTTTTGAATTTTTGTATCCAAACGTCTGTGTAGGAATTGCAATGTCCAAATAGGTTAACCCTTCGCATTATTTTGGAATGCCTTTCCATTTTATCCTTGCCAAAAAGAAGTTTGAAAATCATTTATCAACTAGTGCAATGGGAAGCTTCGATGCGATGTTGACATTGATGATCTGATCCCGGGACGACATCGAATGGGCTTCCTGATTCGTATATTTTCGAATCGGTTAACTCGAGTTTTTTCACGACGTCACGCTGGCAAATAAATGTCTTTTATTATACGTTAAACAATAGATTATCGAAAAAAAAAATTGCGGAAAGACAGAAATCGGATCCCCCACTCTGAAGATATAGACATTTTCACTTTCACGATATCTACCAAAATGGCGGCTTTCAAAGCATAACTTCAAGGTGAATACGAGTCAAATCATCACTGGAAATGATCAATTTCTTCTAACAACGTAAAACGAAAAGAAACTCTAGTGTTTTTGAGTGGATACCGATCATTTCCAGCAATAATTCAACACGTATTCGCCTTGAATTGATGCATGAAACCTGCAAGCTGAGTCAGGTCGAAAGACTCTACCTGTTCCGAGTATCGATTAAATCAATCTCGCGTATCAATGCGCGACGGAGGCCGGACTATTATAGGCAGCGATTAGTTGTTTACTTTCATGCATCCATTCAAGGTTGAAACGAATGGAATTATCGATAGGAATGATCAGACTCTTATAAAAAAACGTATAATAAAAAGACAATCTAGTGTTTTTGAGTTAATACCGAAAATTATCTCACTCGTGACCTAGACAAAAAGCTAATAAACATTTGTCTCGGTCACTCAAGAGATAATTTTCAGTATCCACTCAAAAACACTAGATACCATCCATGCATCCGCCAAATCATGTCGCGTAAAAGAAAGAATAGTCGCTTCTTGCGTTTTCGGCTTTTGCTTGTCTGCTTTACAAGTTACATTGTTACAACAGAATTTACAAAGCTCCACTTTATAAGGACTGTTGTTACAGTGTAACTTGTGATCTCTGCACTCGGGAACTCATCCTCCCCGCGGCACGTGCAAGCCGCAAGGACTTGGTAAAATAAAAGGTGATTTTACGAAAACAGTTTCGCGTTGTTTCCGATTCAGTTCGAATTCGAGGTCAATGTCGACATTGGACCTCCGATTCGAGGACAAAAATTCCGATTCACGGGGCACTACAATCAAGGCTATACAATACAGCCGCCGTGGACTTGTCGTATTTCACCGGTAGGCAGTGATGACCACCGTGACGCATGCGTTTACCATGTAATAAAAATCATCGTCGGCAAAATTTTAATTAATGAAGCACAGGGTTGTACCCGATGCTTCATTAAAAGTGGTGATGATTATTCCTACAATTAATGTTTGGAATCTGATATTATTGCGTCTGTAGATATATTGTCCACCCGTGCAAAGTATTTAGATCACGGCTGACTCACTGCACATGAAACGTGAAAGTCATAAAAAAACTGAAATATCAAGTGTAATTTTGTCTCTAAAACAACGTGAGGCGCTTCGAGGGCGGTGTGACCACGGACGAGGGAAAGTTAGATCAGTAAGCACACACGTCCCTCACCCTCACGTCCTTACCAATGTCACCCCTTCCTAACATGTTCAGCTTTGAGAAATCAGTCGGTTGGGTTTGGAATAAAATTCAAAGATCAGAAAAAATGAAAAATGCAAAAATTTGAGTGGCGAATAGAAAGACTTCGCGAACGTACGTTCAGCAGCTATGGAAACGGACAGGATAATACTTCATCAATATAAACGCTCTCTCTGAACATTTTTCCTCATTTGATAACCGTAACAATAGAAAGAGTTCCATTCCTTCAAGAAATTCTTTTCTGCAGAAAATGCTAGTTTCAATACACTGGCCGAACATCCAACATTTGTGAAAACATTTGCAATTACCCCAACCCTCCACCACCCCAGTGAGAATTTTCCAACTGCCGTCTGTGAATTTGCAACGGTGGGGGAAATCCGAATGTACCCTCTTTCCCTTGTATTCGAAACATATGACCTTTGGTTTTTGAGTTGAAAAATTAATTATCTCTTGAGTGCAACAAGGCGCCATCTACAATGCTTTAGAACTGTGGATGGTGCCGTGTTGCAATCAGGGGACGGAATGTTGACGTCTGTTGGAAAGTCCCATGAAATATGAGTTCAAAGGTCACCAAAACTCTGCTGGAAACGGTCACATCCACAGATAAAATGCCACGCAATCTACTACAATGGAGCAAGAAATTTACAACTGTTGGTCGTACGAGGCTTAAAGTTTCTAACTATTGAAAACGTTGGACAGGATTGGCGGTCAGACATCCCCTATCCCCTTTGTCACTAAGCCTCTGTCCGTAACCTTTGTTGATTGTCATCAAAATTATATCTGTCGTCGTTTGTGAAAAAATAACCCTTAGTCGCGTAGATGGATCACAGCGGCATATGAATATCTCTCACCGTTATTGGTAATTTTGGGAAACCTCCGCAGTCTTAAAAAAAACACCAATTAATTTGACCAGAACGTCAGCAGAGGATTGTTTTCTCTTCATGGCTGATCACCGCGGAAGTGGCGGCACTGTGGGGGGGGGGGGGGGTATCCCCACGGTTTTACACCTAATATATCAGCCTTTTTGGTGAAGGAAAAATTACCAGAGGATGCTCTTCATCAGCCTTTATTTGTTATCATCAAATACTTTATCGAACACGAATAAAAGACGACAACCCGGACTAACTATATATGTTAAATACTTCTGCTCCAAAACCAAAGCTTATGACCATTCATTAGAACAAGCTCAACGATATATATTGAGTCAAAAAAGGAAGTATAATAGAAACAAATCAAAAACAAAAATAGCATAAAGGATGAAATATAATACTTCTAATGTTGCATGTTTGTGGACAAAAAGTCGTGCAAAGAGTTTAATGACATATTGTTGTTTTCCACCCAACCGTATACAATTTCGCTACGGATTTCAAAATAGCACGTGCTACCCGAGAATGTTAAATTGAATGGGTGACCGACGATTTTCTTTGTGTTATGTTGTGCTAGAGAGCCTGGGTTATCGAGAAGACACGCTAGTTTTTGTCTTCCGACATTTTAAAAAAATGCCAAGGTTAACCGAAAATCAGAGGTTGCGTGCCATTAGTATGCAAGAGGCTGGGATACCTCCAGGTGGGCTAGCTGATGAGTTCGGAGTCACTGTGGCCACAATTTACGGTTTCATTGGAAGGTACAGAACTACTGGATCTACTGCAGACCGACCGCGTTCAGGTCGACCAAGAGTTATAACCCCGGCACAAGACCGACACTTGAGGACGGCTCACTTGCGGGATCGCTTCCTTCTGGCGACGAGAACAGCAGGTGTTACTCCTGGTAGATCTAACAATAGAATATCAGTGCACAAACAGTCCGCCACAGACTCGCTGAACACGACATCCGCAGTAGGCATCCATACCATAGACCAATCCTTACCCAACGTAGATTGGAATGGGTACGTCAGCGTGTTCGCTGGACTCAGCAGCGTTGGAGACAGTTCTTCTTAGTGATGAATCACGATGTTGTCTACGGCGCGCTGATAGTTGGGCAAGAGTGTATCGCCGACGAGGAGACAGTTTTCTGATGCTTGCGTGCGGGAATGCGACCGTTTCCGCGGGGGTAATGTAATGGTTTGGGCTGGAATTTCCTTGCACCATCGAACGCAGTTGAACTTCATCGATGGTAATCTGAATGGACAACGATATAGGGACCAAATTCTTAACGCTGTTATTGTCCCGTTGTTCAACGCTAACGTCGGATTGCAGTTATTCCAGCAAGACAATGCCCGATGTCACGTGACGCGTATCTGTCGTGACTTTCTTGAGGAGCAGAGCATCGAACTTCTTCCCTGGCCACCACATTCGCCAGATTTGTCGCCAATCGAGCATCTTTGGGATCAATTGGACCGTCTGGTACGACTTCATGAACTTCAGACGTTAGGCGATTTACGTAATGTTCTAAAGCAGGAGTGGAAGGCAATACCACAGGGTGACATCCAGAGACTTACCGGGTCCATGCGCCATTGATGTCTTGCCATCCAAGAGGCAAACGGTGGGCATACACGCTACTGACTGCATGTGTGAACTTTTCATTTCACCCCATGTCTAAATTGTGACGTCCTTACGTGACGCTGGCAACAGTAAGAACATCAAATTATACAAATTCATAGAGCTAGACTCGAACTATGAATTTACAATATTTTGTGTGGGATTAAAGTCGATAATACTAAGAAAATTGCTCATCAAAGTTTATTGTACTTTCTTTTTTGACTCAGTATTTATATTTTTGAGCAAAAATTTAAAGAAAAAAAATATTTAGTGCCACTCCTCCCACACCTACATTAATTTTAATCTCGCTGGAACCGCTTGACCATAGTCGGTAAACTATAATCCACTCACATCTGAATATTCTCGGCTTCTTTAAACGATTCCGGCATTGTTGTTCCCGTTGTTTCCGGCAGTATCAAAATCACCAGACCAGCAAGACAAGCCAGACCACCAAACACAAGAAGTGGGATGATTTTCCCAATATTTCCTTCAACATATAAAGCCTAGAAATAAGAAAAAAGACATTGGTATTACGTTTGCTGTTATGTTTCCAGGACTGGGGTAATCATAATGAGTAAAGGTAATCATCTGTAATTAATTACTATGTTTAAAGAACTCGTATGTAATCGTGGTATTTCATTATTATCACAAGTAACCAAAAGTAACTGATTGCACCCATAAATTGACAGTAATTGTGATTGATTTTATTTGATTACTTTTCCTTTACCCGTGGAGTTCTAAATTATTTTTGGTCATCGAATTTGTTCATATGTATTTGCCTTGTTACAATGATGAGAGGTTGTCTATAGGCACTCTCCCTTCGATTGTAATAAGGCAAATCCTTATAGACCAAATAATTTCACTTCAAAGATAATTTAAAGCACATCCACAGAATATGACGCCTCTAAGTTGCAATACCTGCACTTCAGAATAATGCCTAAATATGGGTTTTCAGCACTTTACAAGTTAAATGTTGTTTAAATGATTTAAAAGAAAACCACTGTAACTTTGTCATCTGAGAAAGATGTTGCTCTTAATATAGTATTGTGTTCTAAAGAAAGTCCGGATGGCCTGTTCGTTAATAATGGCATTGATAAATGAACCGTTTTCGGTTTGTCCATATGAAAATGTCTGATTATTTCACCACTCAACACTGTAAAAATGTTTAAGAATGAAGTCAGCTCTAGGAGGTGGAAGGTGTCTTAATATAAAGTTACCAATAACTGACAATTTATGCTAATTATTAAAGTTTTAACTGTACCCGATTTAATTTCCTCTTGAACCTAAATTTCATTTTTTGTCATTTCCTTGTTTTTCAGTTTTAAGACATAATGGTGACACCATTATATTTGTCAAGAATTGATTAGTTTAAACATGTTTTATTTGTCAAAATAAACAAAAAAGGATTGGACAACAAGTGCTCAACACTTAAAACACGTCCTCTCCTTTGTATACGATTAACAAGTAAATTTAAAGAATTGATCGTAATATGTATTGAGCAAATGCTGAACCTGTGTTTTATCGTGATGTTCTCCACTACTGGTCTTTTCAGATTCAGTGGCTAATATCATAATGCCATAGGTAGCATGCATGCACATTAAAATTAAAAAATATTATTCGGTTTTATTAAAAAAAACAACAGATGCAGTTCAGTACGAGATTTATTGGTGACGTCCGTTTGTCCATCTTTCTTAATTTAATTAAGGAAATTTTGTGGGACGTTGGTGAACTGTTAATTCTCTGCCGGCTTGATCAAAAGTTCTGACGTTTTGTTCATTTAACTTTAAGTCAGGTTACGGAATAGATCACTTAAGTATTTGGTAATAAACAAACTGAACGTATGTTAAACAATATTTATAATGAAAATTGCATATCTAATCATCAATAAAATTAGGTTCACACAAAAATACAAAAGTACAAAAGTGAACAAAATGTAAACAAAATTTACATTGAAAATATCATATCTAATACTAGACTTTATGATTTTGGAGAATCATGGCTTTTCCAGACAAGATTCCATAACTTTTTATGACTTCAGAGTGTCTGAAGAGTTATTTTTAATTGTATCACTAAAGTATTTTTATTGATGCCTCGAGGAAAGTGAGTATAATAGTCTCAAATGACAGAGTGTGATAAAAAAGTTTTGGTTATCATTGTTGGTGGAGAGGGTTAATATCAATATCAGCGTCTGAGAATATGCAAATAGCCCATTATATCTCAAATTTCTCTAAAATTTTTATGTTTGACAGTTTGTGGAGGGTTAATGAATGTTTGCGAGAATAATCTTCTCCAGAGTTTATTTGTTCTTGAAAATCTGTAAGAACCACATGAAGATATCCACAAACTTTAAGTTCTTGGGCATTTCATGTGTAGTCCCTGTATCAATTGTCTTCTATTAGACCACAGTTGTTATGCTTGATTATGTCATCTTTTCACACCTTCTAGAGTTTACCCTGTCTATTAATAGCAGAACTACTTTTATCTACAATTGGGTTTTCCCAGTCGGATTAGTTTTATTTATTACACTGGAATTATGTATACATACAACGAGAAACATAAAGTGTTGATATTTGAGAGCCTGTGGAGGGTTAACAAACGCTTATCAGAATAGTTTGTCCTTGCAGTTTGTAATGTCACACCAAGACCTGCGAAGGACCAGTTTTTTCTTGAAAATCTACTCAACATTTTTAGAGAAATCCACGTAAAACATCATTATTTAAGCATTTGAGAGAATCACTCTTAAACCAGTCCAAAACGGGTTAACACTTGGTTTTCTGAATAACCTTATTACTTACAAAAATGGTCCTCGGTAAATTCCACTTCTAACAAAGGAGATTATTTTTATTTCTCAGGTATACAATGGGGGCTGTGGATGTCCCAAAACGGCCCATTGTCTTAAAATTACGATGCTTGGCAGTGTAAGGGGGTTAATAAATGCTCACCGGAATATTTTGTCCATGCAACTTGTAATGTCACACCAAGACCTGCGAATAGCCAATTTTTCTTGAAAACCTACAAGATGTTTTTAGAGAAATCCACAGAAAACGGGTATTTTAAGATTTTAATGGGTATCTCTCTTTAACCTACCAAAATGGGTTAAGACTTCGACTTTTGAATACCCTTACCACTTACAAAAATGTTTTCCTATCAATTGTGCGTCCGTTAAAAGAAGGTACCTTTCTCTGTGGTATACCCATTGGGTGCTGTTGGTGTCCAAATACAGCCCTCTTTATCACAATTTTTACATTTAGCAACCCGGGGTGGGTTAACTAATGCTGACCGGAATATTTTGTCCATGAAATTTGTAATGTCACACCAAGAGCTGGGAGTGACCAATTTTTCTAGAAAATCTACAAGACTCGTTTAGAGAAATGTACGAAAAACATGAATGTTTGAGCTTCTGGGGGGGGGGGGGGGGGGGGGGG
The DNA here is from genome assembly GCA_031216915.1 of Pictodentalium vernedei. NCBI lineage: Eukaryota > Metazoa > Mollusca > Scaphopoda > Dentaliida > Dentaliidae > Pictodentalium > Pictodentalium vernedei. The sequence continues at coordinate 234,667,036 of CM062296.1, forward strand.
GTAACCAAAACGTGTTAACGCTTGGTTTTTTGAACACCCTTATTTTACTTGCAAAAATTATCCTCGGTGAATTGCACTTCCAATAAAGGAAGTTATGTTTATCTCTCTTGTATCGTTTGGGTGCTGTGGGGGCCCGAAAACAGCACATGTCATCAGAATTTCGATGTTTGGCAGCCGGTGGAGGGTTACCATATGCATTGCCTAATATGTCTTGTGTATCAATGGTCGTGTCATAACAACCTAAAAAAATCTACAAGACATGTTTCGAGAAAGTGCCTATAAACCCTAATTTTGAGGTTTTTTGCCAATTCTGGCGAAACAAGGGTTAAATCGAAAATTCCGCTTCAGTACGTTTTTAGATTTTGTACCCCTCTATGCATGTGTAAAATTGTATGAAAATCGGTTTGAAAATGGCTTCTGAATCGTACGGACAAAATGTGTGACCCCCCCCCCCCCTCTCCCCCCCTCCCCCTCCAAAAAAAAGAAAAAAGATAAAATAATAATCCATAGAAAAACAGTAGTCTTTTCCAGAGTGAAAAGCCTAATAATAAAAATAAATAGTGATAATGACAAACACAAATATATACAAAATGTCACAGCTAATTTACAAATCGTGCCTTGAGCGCATCAAGGAGCCATCTGCAATGCGCTAGCATTTCAGATGGCACCTTGGTGCAATCAGGGAACTAAGTATTGATATAATGTAGCCACTATTTTTATCCTTTATACTTTCCGGGAAGGAATATAATCTGCTTCAAAATTAATCTGAGGAAATAACACCGTAACGGTGGTTTGGGATCAGCCCTGTGTGGCATATCTGTTAATATCACCTTATTAATAATGTAGCTGCGCGACAATCACGTTAAGGTTAAAAAGACAGACAAAAAGTTTTATCAAGTACGAATGGTTGTAATCTGAAATGCAAACAATATGATAACTATACTTGTGCTACCGAATCGAATCAAGATACCTAGATGGTAGAACGAAAACACCACTGTCAAAGGTGAGTTGGTTTCAAATTATGAAAGCAACTATAACATGCTGTCTTACACAAAGTGCGAGAACGGGGAAGAGCAATCGGTGGGTGTTAAATTCGCAAAGTGGGACAAACAGGAAAAAACCTTTATTAGAGTCTTGCAGAAATAATTTCCCTTTTCAGGGTAATCTCCAAGTTGAGCAATATTGCAAACAAACACACGCTCACACAAACACAAGATGAAACCCACCAAATCAAAAATTAGTCGGTGCCGGCAATATTACTAAAAATGTGTAGAAGGTTGAAATGACTTTGAAAAAAATCTCTCAAATTGTATTTATATTTTTCTTCAAGATATTTTTCTCATCAATTTTCGTCATTTTCAAGCATGGACATAGACCGGACTTCAAAACCTCTTAAATCTTATGTAAATCCCAATTAAAAGACGCAAGTAGTTGACGCGGTGTGTCTTTTCAGTTCGTAAAATGCCAGAGGGACCCCCATAGAGTAGTTTTACCATGGAGTGCAAAAGACAGCAGAATGTCCAACATTAAGAAAACATGTTACTGTGAGAATTCACATAGAAAACTTCAAAAACCAAATGTAACCAGAGAGCCTTCCCTCACCACCAACACAATTTTGTTATTTGCACTACAATGAAGTACTTTCGGATAACAAATGACGACTATCGGTGCTTTATTGGAACGACAAAGTAAACTTTCTCAAAAGTTCTTGGTAATTGCAAGATATCAAACTCGTAAATGAAAACAATCTACACATTTTTGAGTGAATACCGAGAGCATTTCATTCGTGAACGCGAGAAACAGAGGACGCAGAGTCTCAATGAATGTATGTCCACAAAATCGGTATTTTCTTGGTTCTCATACCTTGGTGGGTTGCTACAGAGGAGGTTAAACATTGTGTGAGGTAAGTTTGGTGTGGAATGGGACGCCGATTTCGATATCGTACCAACGTAACAACTGATCTTTCGTGTTACGTCGTGAAATTTATTTATTTATTGGCGCTTAACACCACATCGGCATCCAAGGCTCTATTGTGTCGATAAAAAAATGAATTAAAAAAGAGTCATTATTTCCTGCGAGGTAAAACCGAGTTGATGGAATCTGGAAAGAACATGAAGAATAAGGGGAATTGTTTCATGGAGGAAATGTCTAATCTCTATCAATAGCCTTCACTCAAATGTCAAACCAATCTGTTTCTTTAATCTCCTCTTCATCGAGAATCACTGAGATTGGCGAGTTTGAGCAGGTCTCCCCATTGCAATATCCACAAGCATTCGTACATTGCAGTCCCAAACGTCGACAAGAACACTTTTTGGTAGCACATTCCCCTTTGCACCTCCACCAAATAACTTTCGAAAGATGCTGAGGAGCTACTGGTGCATCCATTTTCTTTGGGTGAAGAGCACCGTTTCGCACTTCCCATCCCCATTCGGTAGGATTCATGTCCTCCCCATCACCCATCCACGTACAGACTGGAAGAAATACTCGCAAGGAATGATACATTGCAGTGTCAGATATCGGTGGCAATGTTTTCTCATCGATTGCTGTAGCACCTGTCACCACCTTCTCTTTAAACTTTCTCACTCTTAGTGCATTCAGATTTTCTCCTGTTTTTCCTCCGTACAGACACACCAGTGCTTTTTCTCCGGCTTCAGTTATCTCACTAGTACATGACAAGTCAGTGGAGCAGAAGACTGCCGCTTGTTTCCTGAAGATCCTACTGTTCATCTTCTTCAATAGTGCTGCTTTTCCTACACCAAAAAGTCGAAACGTGGTGTCACATCCGACGATGGCGGGAATGAATGGCAAACCCGAACAGGTATCTTCACCTAGAACCCCACAGACTTGACCAATGTCCCACAAACTATGCTTTGCGTTCTTCCTTTCGGTTTCGAAGAACAACTGTCCTGGTGGTATTTTGAGGCTATTTGCGTGATGGCAAAACATTACAAGCCAGTCTGTGTCATCGCCAACAACACAGGTGGGCCTTATGGCTGCGAATTGTACTCCAGTTTCTCCTATTAAAAAGTCTGCATCACCTGTTGCCTGTTTTGTGCCTATTCCATTCGATGCAAAGTGTTGCTTCATCAGATTGGTGGAGTTACATTTGTTGATTTCATTACTAAGGACTTTTTCCTTCTTGGTCTTCAGTAGTTTGTGTCCGGTAAAACCACCGATCTTTGCACCAACGAGCCCTTTTGTTCGTCGCTGATGGATGCTGTTTTTCGTAGAAGGGCCCTGTAGATGGCAATCAAACACAACGACAGGACCTGAGCTCTGCTTGACTCGATCTACGTATTTAGTACATATACTATCAAACGATGTCTGTTTTCCACTGAATTGTGTCCAATAAAGAACCACCATCGAACACTGAAAACTGCTGCGCAACCACAACCAATGTTTCAACCTTGAGTCTGATACCTTTGTCCGATAGCGTCAGCTATTGGCGACTTTGTGGCTTCTCTAATCAGTCCATATTTGTCAAATAAAGCAGTTGAGTGTGTTGATAGTTCATAATGCAATAACTGCTCTAAGTCATTCTCATCTGTGGGTGCATTGCTAATGACCAGCAACCGTTGGAACAGCAGCTGATGATCGATGTTGACTTTTTCTCCGTCAGTGTGAAGTTGCTCTGCCTGACCCAACACAACAGCAATATCTTTTTCGAGAAGGAAAACTTTAATGCATTTGTACCGTACATCTTTAAGATCTTCTCAACAACGTCTTTCGCACTATGAACATTGACAGATGGATGAGCGGTAATGCCACTGGTGATACTCTACAGGTCTGATGTAGGCTCGAATGGGTTATTCACGCGTAGAAAATCTAAAACAATTGAGGAATCTTTGTTATCACGTTTTATTATTGCAGAAGGTAACTCTTTATGCTGTTCACTAGTGGCGAAAGTCCGGTTAGTGAGTTCTTGCATCGATTCATTGAATGTCGCGCACACAGGTAATGACAACAGCCGCTTATTTCATTGTTTCTCTTTCATAACACCTCTACCATGCACAAGACCTCCAGTAACTTTCATGGTTCGCATAAGTGTCTGCTCGATGACAAGGTCCTTCGACAGTCCAGCCCAGAATCTTTCCGTTCGCCGTATAACGAACAGGCCAGGGTTGAACTTCTAAAGAAAGCTTATCGTCCACAAGAAGGGAACAAATTTGACAACGATTTCAAGGTAAAGGTAAATAAATTTGTACAAGATAACATGAGTGTCGGATATCAGGGTAACCACTATTAGGCGGGCAGGGATAACTGTTGACCCCAAACAAATTGCAACAGAAACTAACGCAGACACAGATCGCCCCCGATTGCAAACTACATGATTTATGACATCATAACTAGGTTATGACGTCACAATGACGTCATAGGTCGGTGGGAGTATCATTTATGGATTCTTGGGTACCACTTTCCTATTTGTTAGTAATACATTTATGGGTGTTAGGATGAGCTGTTTGTGAGATATTGCATTCCACAGCTGAAGATGGCCGCCATTTTGAAATTATGTTAATTAGGGTATTTCGCCTGGGCCGATTTTGGTCTATTTTGGATATGATCAACCCTGATGCATGTTCAACCAAATGCCACTGCGTTAGTTTCTGTTGCAATTTGTTTGGGTTCAAAAGTTATCCCTGCCCGCCTATATACAGTATAGTCGCCGTGGATTGATCGTAATCCATGCGTGGGCAGTGATGTCCACGCATGCGTTTACCAGGTAATAAGAATCATTAGTAGCAAAATTTTAATTAATGGAGCACCGCCATCATGGAACATGTTTCTGGTATCGGGTAACCCTTTGAACCCTCGTTTTCTGGAATGGTATCGCCTTTGTGTACACTTGTAGTGAGATGGGTCAGTCACGGTTCTACCCGGTGCTTTATTAATGTTGTTGATGATTATTCCTATAATTAGTATTTGGAATCTTATATTATTGCGTCCGTGGAAATATTACTCACTCGTGGAAAGTGACCAGTCCACGGCGGCTTTATTGTATATATCGGGATGAGAGTTTAAAAGATTACACCAATTTAAAGTTTATTAAAAAGTTGATTTCCTTGAGGAACGACAGGATTTTATGAGAATTTGTGTTGTAAAATAGGTCTCAAAGGGACACAACATTAAAATACTGACCTCTGACGTGATTAAACTATGTACAGTGTAAAAGAATGTGTCACAATGTTAATCTCCACTGACAAGAAACAGATTCTGGTCGCGTATTACCATCTAAGAAAATGGAATGTGTAAGTCTAGTAAGGCTGATATAACATCGCGTCAATATTCCATGATCATTTCTACAAAGATTTCCGAACGAGTAATTATCTGCAATAGTAGGTCGAATGCGCTGGAGCTTTTGTACTTGTCGCGCCATCATGGAACAGGTTTCTGGTATCGGATAACCCTTTGATATCTCGTTTCCTGGAATGGTATCGCCTTTGTGTACACCTGTAGTAAGATGGGTCAGTCCAATATCAATATACAGGGAGGATAAAATAATAATTGCAGTCTGCAGCCGCCTCTCTGCAGACTGCAGTTATTATTTTATCACCAATGCCCCGTGTATAGACCTCTTATAATAAGACAAAAATGGGACAAATTATGCCTTGGACCGAAAGATCGGCCTTACGAGTTCCAAGAGGAAAAATATGCAATATTTCGAATGTCTAATACACAGTTATAAGCAGGGATTAATGGATTAGTAAATAGTTTAGAATCATATTGGAGTGACAGTTTAATTCTGCGCTTATCCAGAGAAGCCTTCCCCTGCTTCAACGTACATTGAATCTATTGGTGTTCTAAATATACCCAAGCTAATGCTAAAGCCACCTTAAACCACACAACCGAAAACTTATGATCTATAAGTGATCTATGCAGATGGAATAATGTTTTTTGGTCAGCGCCCCAATCAGTGCTATCAACTAGCTTGAAGAAGTTAAGTGTCTTCTAACATCTCATTCTTAGTAGGTTTATATGAGAAGTGAAATTCAGTTTATTGTTAACCCTTTACCCAACGTAACGGCCAAAACCGAACAGCGCTATTCACAAAAATCGCCAATTAATTTTCATTTTTTTTCATTTTTTGTCTCAAAAACATTGGTTATGATCCCTCTTTGGAACGAGCTCGTCGAGCTCGTTCCAAAGAGGGGCCACAACCTATGTTTTTGAGACAAAAAAAAGAAAAAAAAACAGTTATTCAAGAATTTATTTTGTTTGCAAGTGTCGTCTGCTTTTCATGTTAGGTAAAGGGTTAAACAATAAACCAAGGAATTGTACTTATTTAACGACTTCAGCAGTACTCCCATTTGTTTTTAACATTCGAATCGAGGTGATGTTTCCGAAACTTACTAAAATGTACGCAATTTGTTTTGTTTTGGTCCTTGAAAACTTAAAACCACCGAATTCTATTTAAACCCAACTGAAGTTTGCCTCCAATGGCATTCATGGTTTTGCAACCATAACAGATTAAAAAGTTATGAACTCACAGTGGAGAGTCTACCATATTCCCAATTGCGTCAATGATGTTATTGATTGGTTTCGACTAAAGGCTAACAGATAAAATAAAACCCTGAGGAACCCCCAATTCTTGTTTATGAATTTTGCAGGTCCAAGAAGATGGCGACCACCCGTTCTTTTCTGGCAAAGGCATTTCTGATGAACGTTTCAAGTCTAACCAAATGATGCACAGTATTTCACTGACTTCTGAAACCACATTAAACATTCACAAGTAGATTGTGCGACTCCGGAAACTAGACAAGTCGATCGTGTCATCCTTTCCATAGTTCTGCACAGAAAACATGTTAACGCAACAGGTCTGTAATTACGCGGATTCAAGCGGTCTTTATCAGGCTATGAAAAAGGAATTATTGCTGCTTTTTGCCTGGAAAGTGGAAACTATCATTGCTGCCACTATGATATGGCTTTGGTTGTGCGAACGCACAAATCATGGAAAGACGTAATCAGAATTAATATGGTTTTAACAATGTTAAGTATTTGTAATTTGTAAACAGTAAATGGGAAACATGTTTTACAAGATTGCCATGGGGCCTAAAACCACCTTGTCAGGTAGTTGTAAACAAATAGATAAGCTACCAATAAAAAGTGTTGTTGATGAAGTTGAGAAAATTAATTTAAAATACATTAAGTGGGCGCATTACTTCGGCCTTGGACTTGGTGTTGCTGCTGCATGGTTGTATCAGATTAAGGGTTCCCTCATTAGTTTAAAACAAATGTAAATAATTTTGTCAAATATGAAGGACTAATATAGATCTTGAACTTGCTGAACTTGCTGAAACAGAGCTCACAACGCTGGAAAGCAGAGTGAGAGCCTTCGTGCCACTGTGCAGAATAAGAGTGTCCATATATTTAAAACAGTGAGAGATTCTTTCTCATCCAAAAGCTTGGACGACGCCTGATTCACGTGCGACGACGCCAACAACTCCTGCGATAATAGCTCTTAACTCTTAACCCGCTGAGTATTTTCAAGATATTTTTCAGCAAATCTAGCCATGGCTGCTGTGCAGCCGCCATGACTATATTTGATGAAAAATTAATCCAAATGTAAAATAACATATTTTGTTGAAAACATCCGTGCAATTTACAGGCTGAACATTTTTATCATATGTGCTCAAATTATACTTATTTCGGTGCCAAGAAAAACCATGTGCTGGGCAGGAATTTCCACCAGCAGCATGCAAAGAATTAAGATGTATCCAACCAACCACGACGACGCAGCAGCAGATAATATGACATTCTCTCCGTTGGAAGAAAAGTGAATTCGTTAATAGTCTTTTAGATTGTTTAATTTGGTCACACGGGCAAACACGGTCCCATCGTATTATGGACTGGTGGGAGTGAAAAGCGCCGATAATTTCGCCTTCTCGACATCTGTTCCATATGTATTTTGACTCTTGGAATCGTAGGTTACATCTCCTTGTTATTGATCGCCATTGATATCATTGTTTCTCCTTGAGATACAGTTTAATTGAGAAGGTTTCATAATTTTCTGGAGTCAAGGAAAATCCTGTTTAAATGTAAATTTCGCGCGACAGAGTATCAAGGCGTTTCCCCAAAACTAGTTACACAGTTCTGGTGTTACATGCTACATATGTTAGCCCTAGTTTTTCACCATTTAATTTCTTCCACAATCACATATTAACAGAATTAATATATGGGTATAATATATATTAGAAAATAAAATTTGTCTGTCATCGTTATCGATCATTTGTGTATAATTTTTCACATACAATAGTACAAAAGTTCTTACATTGCTAACCACGGTTGCTCGGCGGAGCCACAGATCGCGCCAGCTTGTACTCTTCTCGGATTGAAATCAACAACAGAAGCACTTATCATAATGAAGTAAAACAACAGCTAATGTTATATCTTGATGTTAATATTCAGTTGCAATTCTGATATGTGTTATAAAATCACGGACGTCTTGCACTCGCAGCCCCTCCACTGTGTCTGTTCAATACTTCCCAGAGCCTTAGTCACAAGGAGAGGGAGTGGATCGGTTAAAAAATTCAGACTTATTTGCTTTTTTTATTTAGACATTTATTTGCTTTTGTCCTCGCAATAGTGGAAAAAACTCATTTAAAAAACTACAAAAGATAACGCGTTTCCTCAACGCGCGTCAGGGAAGAAAAATAAACAATTACCTAGAGAAACCGTATTTACTGCCACCAGTAAATTCAAGTCTGCGTGAAAAAGGGTTAAAGTATCAGGAAAAAACTATATAGAAAGAGAATTTATGGAGGCTCATTTTCGGGAGTAATATATTTCTAAACAAATCAGAAATGGCTTTTCGTTAATAGTATTTACAGATATTCATACAGGAATCAGAACATTTTTTCTGAGAAATCAGAAGAGGCAAAAATGTGCATAGCATTTAAAGGGTTCGATCAAGGAATCAGAAATTTACATTACTGGCTCTGCCACTTATTTGAATGAAGACATACATGTATATTCTTCAGATTTGCATTATAGTTTTTATAAAATGCAACTCCTAACAGTTCTGAAAAATACGCACGTAATGGCATCTGTTGACCGCATTGAGATGGACCATATTTTGAACCTCCAGCAAGTTCAATTCATTCGATGTAGGTTCGATATCCATAGTTCATACCAAGCCTGAAGTATGAGCATAAACCACTTTGAAAATATTGGCTCCGCCAACTCCGGATCTGCCATATTTGGAGATGAGAGCAAATATTCATATTTGCTGAAAAATGTTAAGGAACTTAGTACCTCTAGGAAATATATTGCAAGTAAAAGAATTCAGTAATGTTGAAATATAGACGGCCTTAAAGGCCATGGAGAGCCTATTTGAAGGCTTTTTGGCATTTGCAAAATATCGAGGTCCAATCGATGCACATGTGTGTTTAAAGCAACACTGTGAGAATGAAAAGGGTTAACATTTCTCTCGAACTGCATTAAATAAATTTTTTGCGACCCATATTAAGATCTGAAGAGGATTAAAATACTCCCTTTAAATACTCCATTTGAACCATTTAAAAATGACGTCATTCCAATGAGGGGTCATCAGCTATGTTTTTCAAGCAAAAATGAAAAAAATAATGAAAATTGAATGGGAATGTTGGTGAATAACCCTGTCCGGTTTTCGCCGTTACCCTGGGTAAAGAGTAATTGTGATTATGTGCCTTGCCAAGGACTCAACGCAGATATATCTGACGGCGTGGGAATCGTGAACCTTTTAGTTTAAAGTCCGATGCCATAACCTCAAAGCCATAACGCGCCTGTCTGATCCATTTAAAAGGCCTTAAATGCCTCTAGGGTCCTAAACAAGGCGTACGGGAAATAAGAAGATGAAGTTGGTTGGATCTTAAGAATGGCTGCTGTGAACAGAGGGGCAATGTGAAGAAAACCTACAAACGTTCTGCTGTCGTGAGTTAAATGAAAGTATTTGGACTCGTATTGAAATATTAAGATGGTTAAAAGTGGGCCATTTAAATATTCTATTTTATTATAATTGTGATTGGTGTTTTGAGAAAGCCACCCACCCTTGCTTCTAGAAACCCGTCGATCTTGAATTATGATTGAGAATAAATAATGTAACAGAGCACATGAGTTCCTAAGTGATTGGCAATGATCAGTAGGGATTAATCAGAACCGATTCTCAAGTGATGTCTATGGGTAAAATTAAAGAACAATACTCAGATTTGAAGTTGGACTTGGCCACAAAGGGTTAAAAGATATCTTTACTCTCATATTGCACCAAGTAAAATTTAAAAACTCCATTTTAACCCATTAAAAAAGCTCATTCCAATGAGGGATCATAAGCTATGTTTTTCAAGCAAAAATGAAAAAATAATAAAAATTGAATGGGAATTTCTGTGAATAAGGCTGGCCGGTTTTCGCCGTTACATTGGGTAAAGGGTTAAATATGCCTTATTGAGAGGATTAAAAGCAAGCCATTTAAAAAAAAGTACACTGCGTCACCGTGCCCCTTGGTGGGCAATCGGGATTACGCGCCTTGATAAGGACACAACACAAATACACATGGCGACGTTAGTACCATGAACCTCTCTCTTTGAAGTCCAACGTCATAACTTCATCGGTATCACGTGCCTGTCTGAACCATTTAACCCTTTACCTAACATGAAAAGCAGACGACACTTGCAAACAAAATTCTTGAATAACTATTTTTTTTTGTCTCAAAACATAGGTTATGACCCCCCATTGGAAGAGCTCGTCCCAAAGTGGGGTCATAACCTATGCTTTTGAGACAAAACATGAAAAAATAATGAAAATTAATTGGCGAGTTTTGTGAATAGCGCTGGCTGCTTTTGACCTTTACGTTGGGTAAAGGGTTAAAGGTATTAAAATGCATCTAAGGCCCTAAAGAAGCCGAGAGGGAAATAAGAAGATGGTTGGATCTCCAGAATGTCGGTTGTGAACAGAGGGGCAATGCGACAGAAAACGAACAAAACATTCTGCTGTCACCAGTTAAAGGAAAGCATATGGAATCACATTGAAGTATTAAGGGGGTTAAAAAGAGACCATTTAAATATTCCATTTTATTAAATTATAATTGTGATAGGTGTTTCGAGAAAGTCATTCACCATCATTGCTTCTTGAAACCCGTCGATCTTGAGTTCTGATTGAGAAGAAATAATGTAACAGAGCTCAGTAGTTCCTAAGTGGCTGGCAATGACCAGCAGGGGTTAATCAGGACCGATTCGCAAGTTCTATCTAACCGTTAAATTAATCCGGTGAACATTGATGTCAAAATTGCAATGTTTTCAGCAGCAAATAGTTCTCATGATGCAGTTTGATATTTAACCAAATATACCTTGTTTGACAGAGCTCAGTGAGCCCTGTCAAACAAGATATAATTGGTTAAATTCATAGTTACACAAGAGAAAAAACAGAGTGATTGGAGAAACATTTTGTTGTACTACCAGAGTGCTAGGGGTTAAAGGATTTTCCACTAATAGACCAACAAAGGCTACTTAAAATTTCACTAATTATTTGATTTAATTGGTCTAAAACATGTTATTCATACTATGCATTTTATTGTAAAAATCAAACTATTATTCTACATTCTACATTCCAGATTCCAGACACATCTTCATACACACCAAGGCGCAACTTAAAGAGGCTAAAGCTCTACAAGAGAGCTACAGCTCTTTGAGAAAAGTAGACGAAAATTATTAATTTATTATAATAAAAACAGGTTATAAGCTCTTTAGCCAATTATCCTAACAGTGCTAATTAAAACTAACCCCAAAATCTAGCATTCATGAGCTCCTTAGGAGAGAATAACTCTTCAAGAGAGTTCAGTGGGAGTGGCCATCCGCACTGGCAGTACTTTGAGAGTAGTGATTGTAGTCAGCTCAGCAGAGCTGCAAATTGGAGTTTCTTAGCTGACAGTACCTGATTTTATACACAAAAAGGATGAAACAGCACCAATCAGGGACATTCTCTTAATGGCACTTTGGCGCCAAGGTTTTCTGCACTCTCAATAAGACTGAGCCAACCACAGAGAAAGACTGGAACTTCTCCAATAAATTAATTTTAAACAGTCATAGAACTAACACAGTAAACAGTACAGTCAACTATGTCAGTATTGCATCTTTTACCGGCATCCTGACAGTATTTGTGATAGGTTCCAATAACAATTATTCAGTGTAGTTTTACAATTACATGTACCGACTGGAATTCTTCATAATCAAGTTGTTTGTTTTCATATTGACTTGGTTCTGTACATTGAGATTAAATAAACAGATCATGTTATTATATGTGACAGTCACAGCTTACTCCCTAACTGCTTTGTTTATGAGATTCTTTCATGGAGAAAATATTCATACATAAATCAGAACAATTTTTCTAAGAACCAGGCATATATGTGCACACCATTTATAGGGTTCGATCAAGGAATCAGAAATTGACATTACTGGCTCTGCCATTTGTTTGAATGATGAGATACATGTATAATCTTCAGAATTGCAATAATTGGTATAAAATGCAATTCTTAAGCGGTCGGAAAAATATGCACTTAATGACTTCTGTTGACCGCATAGAGGTGGACCACATTTTGAACGTCCAGCAATTTTCAACTCATTCGATGTAGGTACCCTTTCTATAGGTCACACCAAGCCTGAAGTATGAGCATAAACTACTTTATGAATATTGGCGCCACCAACTCCGGATCTTCCATATCTGTAGATGATGGCAAATGTTCATATTAGCTGGACAATGTTGAAGTGCATGCATGGTACCTCTGGGAAATATATTGCGAGTGGAAAAGTTCAGTAATGTTGGAATATAGACGTTGAAAAGCCTTAAAGACCCCCAGAGCGTATCTGAAGACTTACTGTCATTGTCAAAATTCCGAGGTCCCATCTATGTCCATGTGTGTTCAGAACAACATTGTAAGAATGGAAAGGGTTTTTTTCATTATTCTCAAACAATTGTTTGAAGAGAGGTGCACCATCGATGTGCAGTACACTTTAGTACACGGCGCCACCTTGCCCCCCCAATTAAGATGTTCAGAGGGTTAAAATACTCCATTTAAACACACCATTTTAATCCTTTAAATTTAAGCGCAGTGGCTCGGTTGGCAGAGGTGCAGGCTGCAAGTCGAGAGGTCCTCTCTCTGCCCTTGGGCAAGATACTTCAGCCGATTGCCAACGTGCATCGCGACGATGTGTACGAAAGCGTACTGCACATCGATGGTGCACCTGTCTTCATCCAATGCTAACCCTGCTTGTGTGGAGTTAGTATGTGGTGGATCTGTCAGTTGTTCGCTGTTGCCCGGTGGTTCTCCCCGGGAACTCCGGCTTCCTCCACCCGTAAAACTGTCGTGGTCATGATTAGCCACTGTGCAGAAACGTGTGACATTACACACTAATAAATATATAATCCTTTACAAGCTATGTTTTTCAAGCAAAAATGAAAAAGTAATTAAAACTGAATAGACATTTCTGTGTATAACGCTGACCGGTTTTCGCCCTTATGTTGGCTAATGGGTTAAGAATCCCTTACTTTGGAAGGCGCACTTAAAAGGTGTCCCATTTCACATAGAATTAAATTTTAATGAAAAGAAAGCGAAACACATTCTGAAGCCATTGGGTTATATTAAGTGTATTTTTTACTCACATCGAAATATTAAGAGGGTGAAAATCTGACCATTCAAATATTCCATTTTATTACTTTGTAATTGTGTTTCGAGAAAGGAACACACCATTCCATCCCAAAACTCTCAATCTTGAGCTATGATTGAGAGGAAATAGATTTTTAAAAAATACTTTGAAAAGTGAAGGGTTCTCTCTTCAATGATTGAGAATGAAGTTTGTAACATGATACAAAATAAATATACAATGCTGTTCAATATAACAAAGAATTCTATCTAAGCTTTCTATCTGCCATTTGTTTAAGAGAGATTATATTGTTTTAGATATTGGTTACTGCTTCAGCTAACTCATTTCCCAGTAAATGTTGTAAACATATTTTTAACCTCTAGAGCCCCAAGGCCCCACATGCCTCCAAATCATAGATGACCGAGTACCAATGGCAGGCAGTCTATCAGTATACCAAAAACATTGAGATAGGATTGATTGTATTTGGGTTATCGTGTTGACAAACGGTGCATAGAAGACAGAAATATTCCAACTACACCATCAAGGCATGCCTTCTATGAATGTTATTAATTTATTGGGGTTTAACGACCTTTTCGCCTCGTGTCGGACAGTTTTTATGGATGGAGGAAGCCTGAGAACCCAGAGAACCACCAAGCTGCAACAAGCAACGGCAGGTTCCCCAACATACTAACTCCACACAAGCAGGGTTGGTGCAAGTGCATCATCGACGTGCAGTATGCCTTAGTACACATCGTCACCATGGGCAAATGGGGTGAAGTGTTTTTTGCTCAAAGACACAAGGCGGTTGCTGCAGGTAGGATTCGAACTGCGAACCTCTCGGCTTGCAGCCTTCGCGTCTAACTACTTAGCCACCGCGCCCCTCTATGAATGTAATGGGAATACTTTGGAGGCTTATTTTGGGGATAAAATAATTTTAAAGAAATCAGAAATAAGTTTTTGATGACAGAATTTAAAGATATTCATTCAGGAATCAGATAATGTTTTTCCAAGAAACCAGATAAGGTATATATATATCTGTACAGCATTCAAAGGGACTGATCAAGGGAATGCACTAGGTGGTTCGAAAATATGATTTCCAGTAATTCTGAAAATAACCCTCAGTGACTTCTGGGCGACCTTGGCCCAAATTTTGAACCTCCATCGAGTGTCGACTCGTTTTGGTATTGGTCCCAGGTCCATACATCATGCCATGCTTGATATATGAGCATGACCCATTTTCAAACATTTTGGCCACACCAACTGTTTTACGTAAACATGGATGTATGGACTTCTGGAATGCTTTTGAGAGTCACCAAATGTGATTTTAAGCAATTCTGAAAAAGCACTCAATGACCCTTTTTGAACTTCCATCAAATGTCGACTCATTTAGTGTTGGCCCCAGGTCTATGCATCACACCATGCTTGAGATATGAGCGTGACCCACTTTCAAAATTTTTGGCCTCGCCCACTGTTTTTCATGAAAAAAATGCATGTCTGAATTTTGAGAAAGCATTTGGAGGTAAAAAAATGTAATTTCTAGCAATTATGAAAAAATGCGCTCATTGACCCCTGGGTGACCTCGGTGACCTTGACCCATATTTTGAACCTCCATCGAGTGTCGACTCATTTGGTTTAGTTCCAGGTCCATGCACCGTGCCATGCTTGAGTTATGAGCGTGACCCACTCTCAAAAATTTTGGCCACGCCCACTTTTTTCCGTCAAAATGCATGTATGGACGTCAGGAATGCTTTAAGGGGTCAAAAAATGTGATTTCCAGCAGTTATGAAAAATGCACTTAATGACCCCTAGGTGACCTCCGTGACCTTGACCCATATTTTGAATATCCATCCAGTGTCGACTCATTTGGTGTTAGTCCCAGGTCCATAGTGTTAGTCCCAGGTCCATATGTCATACCACGCCTGAGATATGGGCGTGACCCACTTTCAAAACACTCCTACGGACATCACTAACGTCCCAGGAATCTGCAAAACATAGGTGGCCGAGCACTTGTGACTGTCTATCAGCATACCAAAAATCACTGAGATAGAGCAATTCGTTTTCGAGTTATCTTGCGGACAAAAAAGTGATGAGAAGACAGAAGACAGGAGAAGAAGAAGAAAATAAAAGAAAAAAAGAAAAGAAAAAGAAACCATACAAAAACAATAGTCTGTGTGTTTCACTCGAAGTACAATGAGGAATCAGTGAAATAGGTGGACTTTAACTACTTTGGTTGCCAGGGATGTCGGGAAGATGACTGATTGGAGGAGGGAGAGGTGGTGTAAATCTAATTTGCAGCCCCCCCCCCCCCCCCCCCCCCCCCGTCCGCTCCGATTGCTCAAATCCCGAGCAACTAAGTTTTCAATTCAATCATCAAGGCATGCCTTGATGATGTAGTTGGGATATTAGTGAGCCGGGATTATAGTTAAAACCCTCAAGACTTCTTGGAAGTTTATATGTGAATCAGTAAAATATACATGTAGCAGTAGCAGTCGTGCCACAACTTCTTATTTAATTAACCCTTTATCCAGCGTAACGGCCAAAACAGGCCAGCGCTATTAACAGAAATCGTCAATTAACTAGTCTGTGTGAAACACACAGACTATTGGTTTTGCACGGTTTCTTTTTCTTTTTTTCTCCTGTCTTCTGTCTTCTCATCACTTTTTTGTCCGCAAGATAACTCGAAAACGAATTGCCCTATCTGGTTGATTTTTTGGTATGCTGATAGACAGCCACAAGTTCTCAGCCACCTATGTTTTTCAGATTCCTGGGATATCAGGGGTGTCTGTAGGGGTGTTTTGAAATTGGGTCATGCCCATATCTCAGGCGTGGTATGACCTATAGACCTGGGACCAACACCAAATGAGTCAACACTCGATGGAGGTTCAAAATATGGGTCAAGGTCACGGAGGTCATATAGGAGTCATTGAGTGCATTTTTCATAATTGCTGGAAATCACATTTTTTGACCCCCCTAAAGTATTCCTGACATACACACATGCATTTTGACGTAAAAAAGTGGCCGTGGACAAAATTTTTTAAAGTGAGTCATGCCCATATCTCAGGCATGGTATGACGTATGGACCTGGGACCAACATCAAATCAGTCGACACTTGAGGGAGACTCAAAATATGGGGCAAGGTCACGGAGGACACCTAGGGGACATTGAGTGCATTTTTTTCAGAATTGCTGGAAATCACATTTTTTGATCCCCTAAAGTATTCCTGACGTACACACATGCATTTTGACGTAAAAAAAGTGGGCATAGCCAAAATTTTTGAAAGTGGGTCACGCCCATATCTCAGGTGTGGTATGGCTTATGGGCCTGGGATCAACATCAAATGAGGCGACACTCGATGGAGATTCAAAATATGGGTCAAGGTCACGGAGGTCAACTAGGGGGTCATTGAGTGCATTTTTCAGAATTGCTGGCAATCACATTTTTGACCCCTAAAGTTTTCCTGCCGTACATACATGCATTTTGACGTAAAAAAAGTGGGCGTGGCCAAATTTTTTGAAAGTGGGTCACGCCCATATCTCAAGCGTGGTATGACCTACGGACCTGGGACCAACACCAAATGAGTCAACACCTGATGGAGGTTCAAAATATGGGTCAAAGTCACGGAGGTCAACTAGGGGGTCATTGAGTGCATTTTTCAGAATTGCTGGAAATCACATTTTTTGACCCCCTAAACTTTTTCTGACGGAAAGTGGGTCACGCCCATATCTCAGGCGTGGAATGACGTATGGACCTGGGACCAACACCAAATGAGTCGACACTTGATGGAGATTCAAAATATGGGTCAAGGTCACAGAGGTCATCTAGGGGTCATTGAGTGCGTTTTTCAGAATTGCTGGAAATCACATCTTTTTACCCCTAAAGTATTCCTGATGTACACACATGCATTTTTACGTAAAAAAGTGGGCGTGGCCAAAATTTTTGAAAGTGGGTCACGCCCACATCTCAGGCTTGGTATGGCCTACAGACCTGGGACCAACACCAAATGAGTCGATACTCGATGGAGGTTCAAAATATGGGTCAAGGTCACGGAGGTCAACTAGGAGTCATCGAGGGCATTTATTCAGAATTGCTGGAAATCACATTTTTTGATCCTCTAAGGTATTCCTGACGTACACACATGCATTTTGACGTAAAAAAGTGGCCATGGCCAAAAAATTTGAAAGTGGGTCACGCTCATATCTCAGGCATGGTATGATGAACGGACCTGGGACTAACACCAAATGAGTCGACATTTGATGGAGATTCAAAATATAGGTCAGGGTCAAGGAGGTCACCTAGGGGTCATTAAGTGCATTTTTCATAATTGCTGGAAATCACATTTTTTGACCCCCCCCCCAAGCATTCCTGAGGTCCATACATGCATTTTTATGTTGAAAAGTGGGCGTAGCCAACATTTTTGAAAGTGGGTCATGCTCATATCTCAATCGTGGTATGATGAATGGACCTGGAACTAACACGAAATGAGTCGGCACTTGATGGAAATTCAAAATATGGGTCAAGGTCATGGAGGTCACCTAGGGGTCTGCCTGAAAGAGGTCACCAAAGTCATCAAGTGCGTATTATTCAGAAATACTGGGAAATGAATTTTATTACACCTCAATGCATTTCTAAAGTTTATGAACGTATGTCATCATTCAAATTAGTGGGCAGAGCCAAAAATGTCCATTTCTGATTCGAGTATCGAACTCTTTGAATGCTGGTCACATGTATGCCTTTTCTGGTTTCTTATAAATAATTGTTCTGATTCCAGAATGAATATCTGTAAATACTGTTAACGAAAACCCATTTCTGATTTGTTTAAAAATATTTTACTCCTGAAAATAAGCCTCCGTAAATTCTCTTTCTGTATAGTTTATTCCTGATACTTTAACCCTTTTCACACAGACTTGAATTTACTGGGTGCAGTAAATTCTGTTTCTCTAGTTTTCATTATTTTTTTCATTTTTTGTCTCAAAAACATAGATTATGATCCCTCATTGGAACGAGCTCGACGAAAAAATGAGTTATTCATGAATTTTGTTTGTATGTGTCGTCTGCTTTTCAGGTTAGGTAAAGGGTTAACACGTAACAAATCGCTACTCCAAATTGGTTGTGGTGGATTCCCAGGAGGTAAGACAATTGTCTTAGATTCCGTGACAACATAGCCCTCTAGTAAAAACGTGAATCCGCATCTTACATTTCCTATTTTCTTCTGCACATTCAGATATTTTACTCCGAAAGCTTCTCCGATGCTCCTTTGCATATACGTGGCTGCTTCGTTTACTGTTTATCTGCCCATTCCATCTCCGATGCACCTTTTGATGCGGTTTCGAAATCTTGCACATGATATTCTATTTGTAATTCGTGTAAATGGGCTATCAACTAGCTCAGGTAAATCGGCATCGATGTATTTTTCAGCTTTGGCGCTTTCTTTGTTCATTACAGATTCTTTGGAATTATCTGAAGAACATTCCATTGATACTGTTTCGGAACGGGCGCAAAACATGCATGGCGACTTTTTTTGTGTCTCCACACCATTGTAGTCGAAGCACAAAGGAGGAACAACTCGAGTTACCATAATTATTTTCAGAAGATCTTCACAGATCTTTGACAGTTCAACCATAACGGTCGTCGATTTCCTGTGAATCTGTGAATTCAACCGTTTGTAACATCTTGTTTTGTAGCCGGACAGTTTCTTTCCTATTCAGAGCACAAAACTGCATAACCAGCATTAATCTCCTCATAGCGTCTCCTGAGCTCTGGAATGTTCTGTGTAATTGAGCGTGTGTTCCAAAACATCATTGCGATGAGGCATTATATAACACAAGTCAGTCGCACGAAAAAAATAAAACGAACTAATGTTAAGTTTCAAGCTCAAAGATTGTGCATTGTTCTCGTAATTTGCACAAAAAACCGTTATAGCACTCACGACCCACTAATGTATTAACCCGTATAATTGTGAACAGTTAGTTTACGGATTCCCGAAACCAACCGGAAGCAAGGGTGTATCCACAAAATTAACCTTAAGTAGCATTTCAGAATCCACAGACACGAAGAAAAGAAGGCCGCGATCCCGATCTTAAGTGGCATTGAAGGGTCCACCGACCGGGAAAAAAGAAGATCGTTATCACGACCGCGAGTACTCATGGTGAATCTGTACAATGTGACTCACCATTAAGGGAGACGAATTACCCCTTTTCGCCATTTTTGGTAAATTCTCAGAAAGTTGGAAACTCAAAGGTGAAGCTGAAATCTTTCTTCTCTCATTCATCTTCAGTAAACTATGCCATTATTCACTCGACAACCTTTACCTATTGACAAACCAACAGCCACGAAGGAGTGAGTACAAGGAATTCCAATGAGAGTGACCAAAGTGGTCAGTATATAAAAGAAGACAAAGAGAAGAAAAGCAAAGATATTCAAGATATTCTTTAATTAAACCAATAAACATGTCTTTGTACTTGCGTGTAGGTTTTATATGTTCATGTAAAAAGATTCACTTTCGATTCATATATTAAGTATGAACCCGAAGGAGAGTGATGTATCAAATGTTAGGGACGCAGGATCCTGGACGGGTAATCATTGTATGTAGTAGGTATAGTAACAGACGAGTAACCAGAAATTTTGTTGGGGTGGGGTGGGGGGGGGGGGGGGGGTGCACTAAGTGGCGCGCGAATTTTGAAAAATAACTGAGTATCAAATGAAGCTCTATGGTAGCATCTGGTAAAATATTACATGGAATGGAATTTAAGATCTTAAATATACTCATTTTGTACTATATTATGTGAATAATTACTTACAAAATTGATCGATAGAGTTGATAGGCTTTTTTATTTTCCAGATATATATTATACCTTTATTACACATCCATTAGACTTTAAACTCTTGTATTTAACGGAATCGCTGCTATGGCATGCATGTTTCTGTATTCAACTGGTGATGTAGAAGCCGGAATTGTTTCCCCAGCACCACTTACACGAGTTCCGTCGACTCATCAGTCAAGCTTCGAAAAGTGTCCAAATTTCGTTGTACAATTATCGATCGTCTGTCGCGTAGTGTGAAAATGAGATAACATTAAAAAGCAATCATTTCCAACCAAACATTAACCTAGTCCCGTGGCCGTTTCCTCTGCGGGTCCCCATATATCTAAATTGGTCAACTTTATTTCGGTAAATCTTCGGACATCCTGACATGCTTCGAACTGCTTTTAAAAAAGTTTCCCCCAGCTGTTTTGCAAATCTGCCCAAATGTGTACTTCTATTTTTACCAGCAGTAAGAGCCACCAAATGGTTAGACGTGCATGAACACCAGCCGAAGAGAAACAGCGATACGAATTTCAACAAACACGCCAAATAGAAAAGATTTTGTTTTGATTTTTTATCGATTTATTTGATCAGTACAGCTACAAGCAAAACAACGGACTCTTCACCTTTGTGTTTAAACATTGGAATTAAAATTTGTTTTACGGCTCTCGCGAAATATGACTACGCCATTCACACGAGTTATGTAAAATACCAACCGATTCAAACACACATCGCGCTCTGTCTATGTATATCTAATTCTGTAAATATGTGATTCTGGCAGACATATAACAGCGATAAGCCAAGTACAACATTCTGCGCCTGCAACACCAGGATCATGCAGCAAATTTCTGTGAAACGCCTAGGCACTTTGATACTTTTCTATTGCCGAGGATATACACAAATACCAAAGTAGTGACTAGACGTTTCACATAAACTACATGGAAACGAGAACATTTATGTTTGAAAACAATTTGCTCCAATATATCGTACTCTCTGTGCCTAAGTGTCGGAATAAGAGAAGTCGCCAAATTTTTAAAACATTTTCAAATCACAAATGGGAGATAGTTTCTCAGGCGGAACTCTAATTTTGTGGGAAGGTGCGTTTGCACCCGTCGGTTCGTCCTCTAGCCACGCGCCTGAGTAAGTATTCTCTCTTTGCGGACGTAAACGCACAGGGATTAACATACACTTTGAGGATGAATCTCGAAAACTGATTTCAGAGGTTTTGAAGACAATGCCAATAGGTAAAATCCTAATGTGTCGCTGTGTTACTGTTGTGGGATGGCGGGTTACCCAGAAAGAACCATCCAACAGCAGCGAGTACCGTT
The DNA here is from genome assembly GCA_031216915.1 of Pictodentalium vernedei. Lineage (NCBI taxonomy): Eukaryota > Metazoa > Mollusca > Scaphopoda > Dentaliida > Dentaliidae > Pictodentalium > Pictodentalium vernedei. The sequence goes on from CM062296.1 coordinate 234,688,768, forward strand.
ACTAGCGGACTTTCCCAACTTACTCTCCCTTTTCGACAAGGGTTAACATTTTTAAGGGTATGCCTACCGCTCGCATGTCATAGACTACACCACCATACTGCCACATAGGCAACTATACGGTTGAAACTCTCCGAGGTTTGTACAGTATTGTTTTCCCCGTACAACCAATAGTCGCAACAATTGGAAGGTCAGCGCCTGTTCAAGAGCGATCCCCAGTTGCTTGGGAATTTCCAGCATTCCATTCGGCGTATCCTCTCTCGACTTGATTTTTGATTAAAAAACGACCACGGGCAGTTTATATTCACCAAAAGTGAGGTACGATACAGACATATATATGATCTGACAGGACTGAACAAGCATATATGAGTATATGATAAAAAAGTGTGTTGAATCATGCCCGCTTTTTCCGCTGCCACCGCAGACAATGCCTAAAAGGAGTTAACTATTTACCTAATACGAAATGGCAGACGACACTTGCAAACAAAATTCTCGAATAACTATTTTTTTTCATTTTTTGCATAAAAAACATAGGTTATGACCCCCTCATTGGAACGAGCTAAACGAATTCGCTCCAATGAGAGGTCATAGCTATATTTTTAAGACAAAAATTGAAAAAAGTGAAAATTGTAAAGGTAATGTTTATGAATAGCGCTGACGAGTTTGGTCGTTACGTTGGGTGAAGGGTTAATCAGCTACTCACCGAATCTGCAATATATACAGACAATATGGCACCCAAACGCAAACATGACATCACATAACCAAGAAACGTATTCCGGAACGATGTCGGGAACAATTCCAAAACGTACAGAATAAAAACACCGAATGACGCTGATAATCCAAACTTCCCAATACCAAAACACACTAATATCATGGGATACATTTCTGAAAATAAAAACAAAACAAAACTGAAAGTTAGTTTTATACAGGGGCATAGCCATGCTAAATGAGGCCTAAGTATCCACGAAATGAAGGAATAACTTTAGCAAAATGGCCCAAGAAATATCAAATAATAGTATCTGAACCATATTTAAGATTTCAGGCATGAATGAATATAAGGTTGACAATTTCCAGTATTTTTTGTTGAATGAAAGGGATTAATGGGCAGGACAGTGTGGCCCATATTTGACCATTTATTTATTGGAGTTTAAGGACGCATTCGACAGCTACCTCGTGTCGGACAGTTTTATGGGCGGTGGAAGCCGGAGGACCCGGAGAAAACCACCGTGCAGTACGTCTTAGTACACAGCGCCACCGTGCCCCCACGTGGGCAGTCGGGATTAAGTGCCTTGCCCAAGGACACAAAACATTTAACCCTGGTGGGGATCGAACCGCGGACCTCTCGGTTTGAAGTTTAATGTCATAACCACTGAGCCACCGAGCTCCCCATATTTGGTCATTGGCCAACCACAACATGAATTTGCCAACGATTGTTACGTTCGCATAGGGAAGACCCTGGCAGAGCGGACTGGTTAGCGATTTCGTGGCATTATAAACGGAGTAGATTGTTAACCCTGTTAACATTTTACCTAACACAGCTATTTGAAAAAATAAATTAAATTTCACATTTTGAGAAAAACATTCTCATAATTTTTCAATAAAACTATACAAATATGGATATCATTAGAACTACGGCAGCGTAGAACCGCCACACCATAGTATATTTCCAGGGATTCCTAATCTGTTTAAACAGATTACTAAACTGTTTAAACAGATTACTAATCTGTTTTTACAGATTACTAATCTGTTTAAACAGATTACTAATCTGTTTTTACAGATTAACTAATCTGTTTAAACAGATTACTAATCTGCTTTTACAGATTACTAATCTGTTTTTACAGATTAACTAATCTGTTTTTACAGATTACTAATCTGTTTAAACAGATTACTAATCTGTACATTGTGCATAAGTATGTGACCTTAAACACCAATAAATAAATAAATACTAATCTGTAAATACAGATTACTAATTTGTTTAAACAGATTAATAATCTGTTTTTACGGATTAACTAATCTGTATTTACAGATTAGTAATCTGTTTAAAGAGATTAACTAATCTGTTTTTACAGATTAGTAATCTGTATTTACAGAATACTAATCTGTTTTTACAAATTAACTAATCTGTTTTTACAGACTACTTATCTGTTTTACAGATTAACTAAGTAATCTGTAAATACAGATTAGTTAATCTGTAAAAACAGATTAGTAATCTGTAAATACAGATTACTTAATCTGTTTAAACAGATTAGTAATCTGTAAAAACATATTAGTTAATTGTTTAAACATATTATTAATCTGTAAATACAGATTAGTTAATCAGTAAAAATAGATTAGTAATCTGTTTAAACAGATTATTAATCTGTAAATACAGATTAGTAATCTGTTTAAACAGATTAGTAGTCTGTAAATACATATTAGGTAATCTGTTTAAACAGATTACTAATCTGTAAATACAGATTAGTTAATCTGTAAAAACAGATTAGTAATCTGTTTAAACAGATTAGGAAACTGTAAAAACAGATTACTAATCTGTTTTACAGATTAAATAATCTGCATTTACAGATTAGTAATCTGTTTAAACAGATTAGTAATCTGTAAAACAGATTAGGAATCCCTGGAAATATACTACTGTGTGGCGGTTCTACGCTGCCGAATTTGAACCGGCTCGACGAGTCGGTTCTAATGATATCCATATTTGTATTATTTTATCGAGACATTTGTAAGATATGTTAGGCTGTGGTGGGTTTATTTTTGTCAATTTCTTAACCGTGTTTTGGCCGCTGTGTTTGGTAAAGGGTTAATATTATTTAGTAAAAGAGTCTGTACCTCATGTGTTGATTGGTGTATCCGTTACATCTGTGTGACAATTGAATTAGTTCTGAGATTATGTTCTGTCTTTGATGTGTGTTTGATCCACTGTGCCCGGAGGAGTGGGCAAAGGGCATCACTTGTCTGGGCAGAACGGATGAAAAAAATGTTTCAAACAATTTTTTTTTATTGTATTCCTTTATTTATATAACGACGTTTTTAAAGGATTTTAATTGAGGTTGGTTAAATTTAATAAAGTTTTTAAAACGCCAAAGAAATGAATCCGAAAAAGGCTTTTATTGTCGATAAATCTCGGCTTGCTACTATTGGATGCAACTTCTCAATTATCTTTTTCTCCATTTGTACACCAAAAACCCTTCTCACAATGAGCTAATTCTTTGTAACCCACCCAGCTTATACCTCAACTAGAAACAGTGCCAGTGGCGAAAAAAGCTACTGTGGGTGGCCAATAGTGGTGGCGCCAAGAATTTCCACACGGGGAGGGGGATGGGCTTTCGCTCCCCGACAGATACGCTAGGATATTCCCCCACAGGCCCACAATAACGGACACAGCAACCTTCTATAATGGGAGGTGGAGGGGGGCTAGATCTCGACACTGTTTATTTAGCTCCCCCGACCTCCCTTGGCGCCATCACTGATGGCCAAGATGAAAATTTTCCGACAGACAAAACAAGTTCTTCACAGATTTTAGAGGCTGTGAAATTTTTACTCTTTAGTTACCTTAAACCGGTTAAACAAACTTCAGTCGCAGCGTAACAGCTTCAACGTAAATCCATTCGTATGAGGCAGTCGAATTTAGTAAGTTTCGATTTTTACCAGTGAACAACCGGTTCTGGAAGAACTCCGAAGAAACTCCAACACTGCATTATTTTTATGGAAAAGAAAAACGAAGAGGGGTTTGGTCGGTGAATAGTGGCGCAGACACAGGGGTGGACAAGGCCGTCAGAAGCAGGGGCAGCTGCACTCTTTCCCCGAGATAGTAGGTGTGGGAGCGGGGTAGGGGGTGGCAATTGCTCTTTTTCGTCAGAAAAGTGGAAAACATTTTATCGAGTAAACAACAAGCAGTACGCCGTTAACCCTTTATCTAACATAAAAAAGCTGACGACACTTGAAAAAAAAAATTTGAATGACTAATTTTTTTCATTTTGAGACTAATTTTTTTCATTTTTTTGTCTCAAAAACATAGGTTATGACCCGTCGTTGGAGCGAGCTCGACGACCTATGTTTTTGAGACAAAAAAATGAAAAAAATAATGAAAATTAAACGGCGATTTTTGAGAATAGCGCCGGCCGGTTTTGGCCATTACGTTGGATAAAGGGTTAACAAGCATACACGAAACATACGTCAAACTGACGTACACAGCCGCTCTAAACCAGAAGTACGCTAAATGTTAGATTGACAAGCCAATTGTACGCAAGAGTTCAAATCACGCCATGTAGGCATAAGGTCATGGTCCCCATTGATTCCCCTGTTAAAAGAGTCAGATAAGTCTGCTTCGCTATTCCCCTGTTAAACATGTTGTGGAGACCCCCGTCAATAGCTGTACCCTGATGGCATTCACAGTGTGGCCCGGTAAACTGAAATGGGCGGCAACAGGATATCCAAAGCCATTGGCGCGAATGTTCTGCCGGTGTCCACTTATACGTTTACACAATGTCTGTCCGTTTTCTCCTATATATTGCATTAGCGAGCATCTCATGCATGGCATTTTATATACAATTCCTTCAGAGCGCAGGAGAATGACCCCTTGGGGATGAATGTTTTGCCATCTTTGGTGATAAGAGTGTTATTGGTAACGAGGCGACAATTTCCACATCTGCTCCTGTCGGACGAACAAGTTCTTAGTGCACCATGAGAATTGGACGATTGACTGGATTCAAGTCTCTTTTTGAAGTTAGGCAGCTGTCTCGTGGCGATGAGCGTTTTCTCTGGAAACACCGCGTTCAAATACGAGGCAACAGAACATATAATAACGATTGAATACAACTCATGAAGAGAATTTTCTACTCGGAACTATTTATAAGTATTTCTTTTGTATTAGTTTTATTTCAGGGAAGTTTTTTTTATATATTTAGTTTGCATGTGTGTTAGGGGAGGATCGTAGGGTGAAATAAGGAAGCTTAGTTGATCGGTTTTTCCGATTTTGTTTTTTGTTTACGTTAATTGCCTTTTTTCGTGTGTTTGGTGCCTTGGTGTTTTGTCGTTTTCGGTCATTAGGTCCTATAATATTTATAAACATGAATGGTAAGTGCTCGACGGGTGTCCAGACGGAGGTAAGTATGGTTATTAAAAGGGGTCTGGGGAGGTGAGTCGAGGGGTGGTGCAGGTGGGGGAGAGTGAGGATACAGAGGCGTGCAGGCAGTTAAATATGTGGTATGGTGGTGGTCGGCCAATGGAGAGTAGTGGGGTATGTGCGAACTGCGGGGATATTTTACAGTTGTTAGAGACGTGTGTTTGATTCGAGACTGCAGAGCTGAGAGGGAGGTTGGGGAGGGCTGGTGTATCTGGAGTTACCCCGTTGTAGGTTACCTATGATGGTGAGGTGGAAGGTCGTTGTGGACTCAGTGAGGACACTGGGAAGCAGGAAACGTGGGGGAAGAATGCTTGATGTGGGAGGTGTAACCGAGGAGGGGGGTTCTAGTAGGAAAGTTCAGAAGGTGGCGCCAGGACAGGGATGCGTAGAGTCGGGAAAGCAGAGTCGGCGTAAGGCTGCTAAGGTTGCTAGGCGATGTTTAGAAAACAGGTTTAGTGTTTTAGATTCTGATACCCCTGGGGATGAGAGTGAGGAGGAAATTGAGGGGGGGGGGGGTCGAGATGGTTGTTGTTGATGTTGATAGGCCAAATGGAGTAAGGATGGCGATGAAGAGAGAGAGTGGGGGGGGGGGGAGGGCAAGGCATGCAAAACGAGGGGAGTTGCAGATGATATAGGAACTGGGGCCAGAAGAAGAAAATTAGTTGTAGCGGGGAGCAGCATTGTACGTGGAATTGACAACGTGATTTGTGGTCCTGATAGTTCTATTCGAACAGTCTTATGCTTTCCGGGGGCGAAGGTGGAGGATCTGAGGGACCGAGTAGATGGCATTGTGGCAGGGTCAGGATCGGAACCGGTAGTGGTGGTCCATGTGGGGACAAACAATATCAGGGAGAGAAGGTGGGTAAGTTTGGTGGAGTCGAAAAGAGGCTTAGTCAGCAAACTGCTAAGTAGGAATGCAAGGGTAGTTGTATCCTGGGTCCTTTCCGTCCTTGGAGGTGGGGACGAACGGAACTCAAGGAATTTGGCGCTAAATGAGGAGTTGGAGGACTATTGTGTTGACCTGGGCATACCCTTTATCGACCACTGGGACAGGTTTTGGGGCAACGCGAGCATGTACGGGCGTGACGGGCTGCATCTTAGCAGGGTGGGGAAACGAGTATTGGGGGATGAAATTCTACGGGTAGCGTGGCCTTTTTGGAGAGGAGCGGGGTGGGAGGCCAGAGGCAAGTATAACTAGAGTGGACACAGGTGGGGCGAACAAGCGCGAGGGGGACAGAATAAGTTTACCAAGGCTAGCGCGAGAAAACAATGGGACCAGTAGGCGAAAGCCAATGAATCTCTGTTCCCTGAAAATGGGTTATAGCAACATCCAGGGTCTCCACCGGAAAGTAAGTGAAATTGCTACATTGATCGAGGCAGAGGAGTTTGATGTCATGGGCTTAAGCGAGACGTGGGTAAGACACGAGGAACGGATAGACCAAGTAAGGGAGTGCGTGTGGATAGGTGTAGGGCGAACGGAAGGCCGGAAAATGGGGGAGTGGTAGACATGTACATTAGAGGATTTACAACCGTCGCTGTTCACAGACCTGGAAGATGTCAGCACCTCGACAGAGATATCGAAAGAAATTGCATGGGTAAAGATCAATCTGAGAAACAAAAGTATTGACCTTGGGATTGTGTATTGTGCGGTGGAGGGAAGCAAACCCGAGTGAAATGACTCGATATACTCAACAATAAGGTCCAATATCACAGAACTTGAAAACAAGGGGCTCGGTATAATTCTGATGGATAACTTTAATGGACACATAGGTGATAAGAAAGAAGGAATAGAGGGTAAGGACAAGAAAGTCAACAGGAATGGAATGGAAACTGTTGAACAGGGACATGAGGCGTAAGAGGAAATGGACCTGGGAGAGGAACGAGAGAAATCAATAATCGACTACATTCTTACAGATATTAATTTATGGAGGGATAGAAGTAGATGATGAGGGTAAAATGGAGGTGGATAGTGATCATAACTTGACTGACGATCAGGACCAAAAACCCAGTAAAAAGCAAAGGAAGCTTCAATGAGATTTAGGAACTCAAAAAGGATGCTGACTGGGCGAAGTTCGAAGAAAAACTGAAACCAAAGCTTGCAACCGTACACAAGGGGGGGGGGGTGGGGGGGGGCAGTGTCCAGAAGATGGCCGACGCCATACTTGCGAGCCTGGTGGAGGCAGGGAAGAAAAGTGTTGGAAAGATTAGGGTGCCAACACGGGAACTTGGGTACAGAGTGAACGAAGAACTGAAAAGGGTCATACAAGGTAGAAAAGCTAAATGTGCTGCATACAGGAGAAGTAGAAAACTTGGCAGAGTTACAGACGAGCAAGATCAAATCGCATTAGAACTAGTCAAGCACTGGTAAAAGGTTAACGATAAGCGATGGGGCATGGGGAACCCAGCGGAGTGTCCGAACCAGGTCGAGTAAAATCTCTCGAACTTCGTGTGCAGCGAAATTAAAACGGAGGAGGTGCGAAAGGTGATCTCAAAATTAAGGAATGGAAAAGCGGGAGGGATGGATGAAATTCCTAACGAGTTTATCAAAAAAGGGGAAGAGGAACTCTTGGAAAGCCTAAATGCCCTATTCAATTTAGCCATAGAAAAACAAGAGGTCTCAAATGAGTGGAGAGAAAGCAAAGTGACATTTATTTACAAAAAAGGGAAAAAGACGTTTTGGATAATTATCGAGGGATCTCTGTCAGTAGCAACATTGGAAAAGTTTTCTATAAAGTTCTGTATGGGAGATTAGAGAAGGTGATTGGGGAGAATGGTTTTTTGGGAGAAGTCCAGAATGGCTTCAGGAAGGGGAGGAGAGTCATTGACCATTTTTTCACGCTATCCCAAATGATAGAATCCGCGAAAGCAAAAAAGAAAAGAAAAAGATGTTTTTGGCCTTTTTGGGTGTTAAAAAGGCATACAAAAGAGTATGGATGTAGGGTATGTCGCGCAAGCTTGAGGCTATGGGCTTGGGAGAAGAGTTTGTTGGGATTATGAAAGCATTATATAAAGATGTACAGAGTGAACTTGGCCTGGAAAACATTACAACAAAACGTGTGCCTATGGAGACAGGGGTGTATCCTTTCGACAATTCTTTTTGCATTGTACATCAAAGGTTTAGGAGATGAACTTCTGATTAGCGGCGAGGGGGTAGCAGTTGGGGACTTGAAGATCCCAGGGCTATTTTTTGCAGGCGACATGGTGCTAGTGTCAGAAAGCGAAGAGGGGCTAGCGAAAATGCTGGGAATTGCTGGGAAATATGGGAGCAAATGGAGACTCGAACTTAATGGAAGCAAGAGCAAAGTTATACCTGTGGGCCGCAAGGTGGACCCCACTCGAAGGTGGAGAGTGGGGGGGGGGGGGGGGGGTCTGCATTCCGGAAGGTAGCAGCAAACTTCTTAGTGTAGGAAAGACAGGTGACTACGAGTATCTGGGGGTAAATATAAACATCAAGGAAGAGGCAACAACCGACACCACACAAATAAATTGATTCTGAAGGGGAAGCGAATCCTTAACGAAATGAAACTAATAGCGAGAAACAGTTTCAATAAGGTTTTCGGGGAAAAACCATTTGGGAAATGGTGGGTCTGCCAAGTATAACATACGGTACGGAAGTGGTACGCCTAAACCAGACGGCTGTAAAGAGCTTATAAATCCTGCAAAACGATACAGGCCGATGGATAACGGGGTCGAGTAATGCCACAGCACTAGAAGCAATCAGGGGTGAGCTTGGGTGGGTGAGGATCAGGGACAGGATAGACCTACTGAAACTCGGTTATCTTAATTATTTGGTAAATCTCCCCGACAGCCGATGGTGTAAGTAATGTTCCTGAGAATTTTCAACTCAAAAATCAAGACGGAGTGGATGGTCCAAGTGAGGGAGTTAGTAGAGAACTACTCATTGGAAATCTCGGACCCAGATGCTGGGGCAAACCAGGGTAACAAAATCGTCAGAGAATGGGTCATGGAGGATGGTAACCGCAATTGGCGAGAGGGAGTCAAATCAAAGGGGTCTTTGGGTGGCCTGCGTGATAAAGAGAAGCCTGGTTTTGAAGAGTACCTTGATGGCACCTTTGGGGGGTCACTTTTGTTCAAGCTGAGGTCGTGGTCCCTGGAGCTGAGGGGGAAAATTGGAAAACAGCGAAAAGGAGTGCCAGATGTGTAATTTAGGCGTGGTGAAGACCCTGGAACACTTTCTTCTAGAATGCACAAAATACCAGTCTAAAAGAATAAGATTCACTGGGAGTATAACGGGGCAGTGGGATGGGAGAAAGAAGGACATGTGGTTAGTGGCAGATTCAGAGGAGAGGGTTAATATGCTAATCGGAGAGATTGGAAGGAATGAGGCAAGGGATGTCGTCAAGCAGTTCGTCTCCGAGTGTTGGGAGGAGAGAAGAAGCGTGGGAATGGGGAGGCAGTTGGGAGTACAGGGGTATCCAAGGCCTTCTCATCGGAGAACCATAACAAATCAGCGGCCAGCCAAAGTGTTATTATATTATTATTACAGAAATAATTTTATGCAAGTCAGTCGAAATTTGATGCAATTTCTCAAAAGAGGGATAATACGTGGCAACTAGACGTACTCGGTAACTTTCCTATATTTCAATAATTCAGATCTGTCGTCCAGTTTAGCTTTATTAATTTCCGAGCATACAGGGCTTCCTTCATATCCCAAATTAACAATTCTTGAGATAAAGTATCAAGTTGCTCATCCCAAGTGTTGGTATCAGAATTAATACGCGCATAATGGAATCCCTGGCTGAAAAGTACCGAACGTTTCATGATTTAGGTGTATCTGTCCATGGGTTTGATGTATACCCCTGCAGATAGGTGTCCGTTGGAGATATTGATTTTGATGTCAGGAAAATTAATACTTTTTTGGAATGTTCCATCTCCAGTTTGGTAGTAGGATGGAATCAACCTATTAACGCCATGCCCCCACAGTTGAACACTGTCATCGATATTGAGTACAGTCGCTGTGGACTGGTCGTAATCCATGTGTGGGCAGTGTTGTCTACACATGCCTTTAACAGGTAATACAAATCATCATCAGCAAACTTTTCTTTTAATTAATGAAGCACCGGGTTGCACCTGGTCAAGTTCATGATGGCTATACTGTCTATGCATTATATGACTATTACGATTACCTCCTCAGTAATGTTGCACCATTATATATTAACATCAAGATACAACATTAACTATTGTGTTAATTCATTATGATAAGTGTTTCTGTTGTTTGTTTCAATCCAAGATGAGACCAAGCTGGTTGAGAAAGTGTGCTAAATGGCGAGCAGGGTTGGCCACGCCTGTGAACATTTTGAAACATGACTTAACCGGCTAAAAAAAATTATCATCAGCAAAAATTTCATTAATTAAATTTTTGATGATTATTCCTGTAATTAGTGTTTGCAATCTAATATTATTGCATCCGTGAAAATACTGCCTGCTGCTTGTAAAGTGACCAGTCCATGGTGGCTGTACTGTACCTTAAGTACATCTGCAGTTTGAATCTTTGTTTAGCAAGAAAGTTTTCCTTGAGATTACAAGTTAACACACTGTGGTGACATTGGAGATCCCATGCTACATCCCATCTTTTAAAGATAATAATCACCATTAAATGTAAAGTAATTATGCTTCAACATGAACTCAACTAATTTAACAAAGGTATCCTCATAAGTACACTTTATGTCAGAATCGGTGAACACATTGTTTCTAGATTCCAGAGCATCTTCGTGAGGAGCATTGGTGTACAAGGAGACCACATCAAGCGTAACTAAAACTACATTATCATTCACTAGACCAATGGTAGATACTTTGTTGCGAAATGCTGTGGCGTCCTGTTTGTAACTATTGGATCTCTGCACCACGAGTTTCATAATGTCGTTAAAGTGTTTAGACATTTTTACTGTCATGGTGGCAATTCCTGATACAATAGGTTGGCCCAAGACTCACTCTTTGCGTATTTTAGGAAGAATAAAAGATACCTGGCCTTGGTAGCTGGATTAGTAATGATGTGACGAGGTGTCTAAACTCTGCTGATGCTGAGAAAGCAATTGGGAAAATTTGCATCATGGAGTACCATTTTTCTTCTGTTAAAGTGTTGTTTAGAGCACCATAGTTCCTTCATTATATACAACGCTTGAATGATAGAGGGAGTGGATAGTCACACCCAGTATTAATGAACACAGGGCAATGATATCAAACTTAATCCGGAAGAAAAGGATCAAGGATTTTGCAAGCTAGCACATTAGTTGTACTACTAATGGCAGCAAGGTCCAGAAGAGTAGCCGAGTATTCAGTAAAATTCGTTGGGTCCATTATTAACTGCTTACGGTTGAAGTTATTATCTATATCACTAAACTTACCACCATGTAAATGGAAAAGTGAGCTTTACACCTCTAATGAACTGAAACTACCGAGTTGAGGCAGGACTTCAGCTTGAAATTGATGGCGTGAGATATCAGCATACAATGATAATACCTGAAGTTGGGAGTCAGTGTATTTTAGGACTGCACTTCATGGAAAAATATGAATGTACTATAGATGTAGTTCAAAAGAATTTCACAATAGCTGGCAAAACCAGTAGAGTGAGTTGATAAGGAATTTTTGTTGTATGTAACATAAAGTTAGCAGAAGCAGTGAGAATTCCTCCTATGCATGTACTTTTGGTTTAAGGCGTCAGTCATGGAAAGATGGAACAGGGCCTGCTTGGTCTTATTGAGCCAAACTCCACCATTGCTACTAAGCATTATGTTGCTGCTGTCAAAGTCCCTGTAGAGGTAACAGATGCGAAAGGGAATGTTCCAGTCAGACTCTTGAACCCAACAACTGAGACAAAAGTTCTGTACAAAATCACAAAGGTTGGAGAGTTCTCCCCAGTGGAGATTTTGAGTGATTATGCCAGGGATCAGACTTATTCATCTAATGGGATTACCTGCATAACTTGTGGGCTGAGCTAGATCAAAGATTGACATGTGAACAGATGGTAGAAGCAAAGAAGGTACTGATGGAAAATAGACAGGTATTTGCATCTTCATCAGCTGATCTTGGTTTAACCAAAGTTGTTGAGCATAAGACAAAAACTGGAAATGTGAGTCCTATAAAACAGTTTCCGAGAAGAATACCCATCCATCAACGTGAAGAGGTCAAGCAGATAATAGATAACATGCTCTAGTGTGGTGTCATTTTCCCAATGACAAGTCCATGGGCTAGTCCTGTGGTACTTGTGAAGAAGTGAGATGGCAATCTATGCTTCTGCATTGATTACAGAAAGCTGAATATAGTGACAGAGAAAGATTCATATCCTCTGCCAAATATAACTGCAACCCTAGATCTTCTTGCAGGCGTACAATTGTTCTCTATGATAGACCTTATGAGTGCGTACTGGAGGTGTTCTGTCAAGCCTGAGAGTCGTGCAAAGTCTTCTTTTGTAACACCATATGGGGCATACCAGTTTAATGTAGTGCCGTTTGGTCTTCGAAATGCGCCGGGAACGTTTGAACATCTAATGGCGACAGTTCTAGTCGGTCTCCAGTTTGATACCCGTCTCATCTATATTGCTGATGTCCTGATCTTTGCAGAGAGTTTTACAGAGATGTGTACCCAACTTGGGCAAGTCCTCCAGCATCTGCACAAAGCAAAGCTCAAGCTGAAACCATCCAAGGATGCCCTCTTTCAAGTTGACAAGTTGAGATAGAGGTTTTAGGCCAGATGGAGTTTCAACAGATCCGGCAAAGACAAAAGCAGTAAAAGATTATCCTCAGCCATGTAATACCAGTGACGTCTGCTGTTTCCTGGTGCATTGCTCTTATTACCATAGATATGTTGAAGGATTCACAAAAATTACAACACCCCTCCATAAGCTGACATGGACACAATAATGCCAATTGGCTTTCAAGACTCTGAAGACTAGGCTCACAGAAGTGCCAATATTGGTCTATCCTGACCCCTGAGAAAATGTTCATACTCGACACTGATGCCAGCTCAGAAGGAATGCTGTCACAAGAACAGACTGGCAGGTAGCATGTCATGGCTTATGGTAGTAGGGCCTTGTCAAAGGCAGAAAAAAACATTGCACAACATGGAAATAATTGCTGGCTGTTGTTGCTTTTGTGACATATTTCAGACCCTATCTTCTCAGCAAAAGATTTCTCATTAGGACAGATCATGGATCTTTGAGATGGCTCATGCAGTTCAAGAATCCTGATGGCCAGATTGCATGGTGGATTGAAACACTAGGGATGTTCGATTTTGAAATAAAACACCCAGCTGGTCATGTTCACAACAATGCAGACATACTGAGTAGAAAGCCTTGCATCCAGTGTGGTCTACCAGATAAGCCATCCAAGGCCATGGTAGTCACCATTCAAGTATACACTAGTCAGATAGCAGCCATGCGGAGAGAAGATGATGAACTATCTAAAATGATATCCTGGATGGAAGATGGAAGCAAACCAAAGTGGAGTTCAGTTGCACAAGAAAGTTCTGTCAAGATGCTCTGGGTATAATGGAATATCCTTGAGTTGGAGAATGACATACTCTGCCTGAAAAGACAATAAGGTTGGACATGCCACAAAATGGGTAGTTATACCCTACAAAACACCACCAGGTACTGATAGCAAAGTAACATGACCCTCTGATGTCAGGTCAGTTGGGAATAACCAAAACATGTGAAGGACTGAAGGTTGCATATGTTTGGCCAGGCATGAAACAAAATATGGTAGATTATATCTCAACATGTTTAGTGTGCATCCCAGTGAAATTACAGCAGAGGCAGAGCCAAATGGAAACATATGCCATAGGAGTACCTTTAGAGAAAGTTGGCACGGACATCATTGGACTAATCAGACCAGAACCACAAAAGGCAACCAGTACATACTAGTGCTGATAGACTATTTCATGAAATATGCAGAAGAAGCGTATCCAATGAAGGATATGGAAGCCAAAACTGTGGCAAATTTGATGATGACAAAATTCATTACAAGACGTGGAGTTCCACGGCAAATCCACTCTGAGCAGGGCTCCCAGTTTGAAAGTCAGATATTCAAGGAACTTTGCTCAATGATGGCCATCACTAAAATAAGATCAACTGCATACCATCCACAGTCCAATGGTCTTGTGGAACACATGAATTGGACCATAAAAGCAATGCTCACATCATATGTCAAAGACAGTACCTGGGTTGAAATGCTTCCCTGTGTGATGAGTGCTTATCGCTCAGCCATACAGGAGTCCACAGGGTGTACACCCAATTACTTATTATTTGGGCAGGAGGTCATCACACCTGTAGATATACAGTTTGGAAGGCCGTGTGAGGAGGTTTATCAGGAGACTCGACAGTGGACAGCATACCTTCGAACTAGACTCATAAAGTAGCTAGAGATCATACCCAGACAGCAATGAAGCGGCAGCAAAATAATTATAAAGTTGCAAAGACAAAGCCTGACTTCTGAGAAGGGGATTGGGTGTGAAGAATCAAAGCATACCAAAGAAATTCCAAGTTTACTGGACAGGTCCTTACAAGGTAACAAAGCAAATTACAAATATGAATGTTGAAAGTGAAGATGTCGAGACTGCAGAAAACAGGTGGTCCACACAAACAGGTTTCAACCATTTTACAATATACACCAGTATCCAATGACAATGATGCAGATGATGAGTCCAGTGTCAGTGATGCTGATGATGGATACAATGACAATGAACAGTAAGAGAGATTGGATGACTCTGATGTAGATCCTCTAGCCCAGAGAGGTTTTAATAAGACGAGATATGGATGTCAAACAAGATTACCATCCTGATTAAGCCAGTTTGTCATGTAGACCAGAAGTTCCATGCAGGGGTGTCTTTTTGGGAAAGTTCTCATGGAGTCTGCAAAGGAATCATCAATGTAGCCTTCATTGAGGTGCATGAAGGAGTCCCCGAGGAAGCCCTCTTACAGTCCACGGAGGGGCTCTAGGAGGCACCATCATAAGAGCCGACAAAGAAGCCACTCTCCACAATTGAAATGAGGATGTTTGGAGAAACGACATTCACTCCCCACTAGGCGTGAATCACCCAGAAAACGTTCTGAAGTGAGTTCAACAAAGACGCATCCAAGTGTTTGGCAGTACAGCCACAGAAGTAGCTGACCCAGCTTTTGTGTCTATTCTGGAGCCATGGGTTCTGTCAGTTTTTTTGCAAAAATCACCGAGAGGACTGCATCGAGTTGCGAAAGAGGCTGATTCTGATAGTGTAGGTTCAGAACCGAGGAGACGAGTCGCGTGGACGTTGGCGTGCAGTGTGAGTTGGGGGTGCTGAAAATTGACACAAAGGTGTTATCATGTGAGAAGGATAAAGAAGTGGAAACTTCACTGATGGAGGTTGCCACCGTGGATGTTCAGGACTTCAATACCTCCTTGCATAGGTGCATGTTCCAATAAGATATTGTTTAGATGATCTTAATGTTTTTTATCCTTGAACTGTAAATGCGGGACACATTTTTATTGTTGAAGGGAGCGATGTGATGAATGTTAGTGCCTTCCTCATGTTTATATAGTCACTCTATATACTTATTATAGACACTCAATATACCTACCTTTTTTCATACTTATCTCTGCGTGCAGATGATCACCTGCCCTGCTTTCCATCCATTATTCACTCCATTGCCTTTTCCGTGTTTTGTGACATTGTCCCATTGCACATGTTTGTTGGCTTGGTCCAGTTTGGGGGAGTTTACATCTTGTCATTACCGAATGAACATCGGGATTCAACTCACAGTATTAAAGGCTAAACAGTAGGTGAATTGGGAAATTTACAATTATAAGATTTGCTTCAGACGTTGTCCCCGGATTTGCGCAGCGGAACTCATAAGAATTTTATTGATGTTTGACTTGTAATTTCCAATAAAACCTTGAATTTATCTAATGTATCTTGTCTTGGAGGTACCCGTTTAGGCACTTAATAGAGCCTCCACGAACCCAGGGACACCAGAAAACTCTATGGAAAGGGCTGGAATGTTACAATTGCAAAAGAATTCAACAATTTCTTCATCATCAATGGAAAAAACAACATCCAAACAGATTCTGAAACCAAAGAAGTCCTACTCAGGCTACATGAACAATAATGTTTCCAACAATCTTTATTTAGTACCCACAAAGCCCACAGAAGTCAACCAAGTAGTAAATAAAATGAAGCCAAAATTATCCAAAGACTGCGATGATATCACAATCTTCGCAACCTGTCTTCTTAAACATACGATAAGTGAACTATTGGATCCTCTAACACATATAATTAACAGTTCTTTCATAAACGACAAAGTACCAGACAGGATAAAGACTGTCAAGTTGACACCTATATTTAAAGCAGGTGACGAGCACAGCTTTATAAATTACAGACCCATCAGTATACTTTCAGTGTTCTCAAAAGTAATAGAAAAGCTCATGGAGGGGCGAGACTTACTAGTTTAGATTAGTTTTAATATTTTATACCCTCACCAATGCGAGTTCTGAAAACGACATAGCACTATTCATCCAGTTCTTCACCTCCTTAAAAGCATCACAATAGAAATTAATAAACAGGAAAAGAGCAGCACCTTAACATTGTTCCTGAATTTGTCTAAGGCATTTAACAGAAAATTCATGAAATACTGTTAGGTAAGCTGGAGAAGTATGGCATCCGAGGTGTCGCCAACAACTGGTTTTGAAGTTACTTGTCCAACAGGTCTCAGTGTTGTGTATGGGGAACACAAATCGGACATAGCCAAACAGGGTTGTGGTGTTCCACAGGGCTCAATTTTAGGCCTTGTTCTTTTATTATATATAAATAATTTTAATAACTCAACATCACTCAATCTTTTATCACTGGCCGATGACACCACTGCACACTGCTGGGGCTCCCACAATAACCCCATAACACCGTACTTCAATGACGAACTTCAAAAACAATTTGAATGGTGATCCACGATTCCGCTAATGTTGAAAGCTAGAAAACATCGTATATTATACTTAATCCAAATAAAAGTAGGAACAATAATCTCTGTCAGTAGGTAAAAATAAATAACCAAAACATTAACAGGGTTAGGGCACCTGAAGCAGAAGAATCTGTGCAATATTTAGGAATAAGCATTAGTAGGGGGGAAATTGAGAGAGCTGGTGCATTTTCACTATACACGAATCTTGTTGAACTAGAAAGTTAGGTGTGCTGGAAAATTAAGTTACTTTCGACTGAATTCTATTGATTTGTTCAATTCGATACCTCTGTCCCCACGTCATCACTTTCTCTTTGTTTTTAGCAGTGGTGGTCGTAGATAAGGTGTCGTGGGTTCAACGTTCAATTTCTCTAATGTTTGACTCACTTTTGATGAAATTTATTAAAAATGTTTAAAAATTCACCAACTTCAAAAATTCACTTTTCATAAATTTAACAACCACTCTCTCCCGTAAACATTCACTTTTTCGTAAAGGTAACATGGACTTGCCATTTAGGTGAATGTTCTCGAAATTCCAATACTATAGATTTGCAAGATTGTGACCAGAGGCAAGATTAGCACTGAGCTTCCCAATGACAAAAATTCCCCCAAAACATTGCGGTTGTAGATTGAAGATGCGCAATCGAATGCTGCTTCCCATGGGAACAAAGAGTCTGAATCGAGTGAGGAATTTATACTGGTGTGCTAGAAACTCCCCGCGATAATGCAGAATAAGGGTTTTATTTGGCATGGAGAGAGAGATCGCTCATCCGAGTCTATAAAAAAATATATATATGAATCAGCTCGATGACGCAATCTGGAATGGATGGATGGATGGATCGCGATTGAAGATGTGTGTGTGTGTGTGATATTATGAGTGCTGAGATGGATGATGATAAATTAAAAAAAAATAATTAGATTTTCCTCAGGAAAATCTATTTGTTATTGCCAAAATTATTATTCTTTTTGTTTTTTCCAACACATCGGGAAATGAGTTTTCTCAAAAACGGCCTTTACGATTTTTTGAAACTTTGCACGATCAATGACGGCCAAGAGTTCTAATCAATAAAACCATTAGCATTTTTGGGAAAATGTTTCTTGTTGGGCAAAAACGCCCCAAAACATCCAAAGCTTCGTAGGCCAATATCTCATGAACGGAAAAAGCTATCGACTTAATCTTTTTACAGGCATGTCAGAATTACTCTTGTCTAAAACAAATATAATCAGTAATTTTTTTAATTTTTTTTGTTTTCTGCAAAAATTTCCCACAAAACGGAAAATTATCTCGAAAATCATCCATTTTGGATTGAAATATCGAGTGAAAAAAACGAAAAAAATTCTTTTAAATTTTTCGTTAATCCAAAATGGCGGCCAAACGATTGATGCGATTTTTAACTCGTAAATTCACTGGCAATGCTGTGAAACAGATCGCAGTGAGCACTCTCAAAATTGGAAAGAAGATGGCGATCGATGCAGGTAAGAAAGCTGCGACCAAAGCAAGTGGTAGAATAGCTTCGCAAGCTGACAAGAGAGGTGCCGACGTGTTGATTAATAAATTGATAACTTTACCTGCCAAACGATCGAGAATCAAACCAAAAAGTTGGCAAGACTTCTATGATGATGCTGTACCGATACAAGACTTAGCTAAAATGATGAAAGGATCAGGATTGAAAGTGATTTATAAATAAAAAAACTTTTTTATAAATAATATATATATATTATAAATAGAAATTAAAATAAAAAAATAGAAAAAACACTTCAAAACATAGTTTAAAAAAAAACTGGAGAAAAAAAACTGGATATCAAAGACATGTCTTGGAATGATGTGATAACCAAGAGGTCGAATGACGAGTTCTTTCCCAAGGGCATAAGAGCATAAGAGGTCTGATAGTGGGAAAATCAAATTGCAGAAATACCAATCTCTTGATGAATCTATTGCTGTGATCTGGCTGGTTGGATTATGACAGATTATTCATTTTAGGCAACAGCCTCTTTCAACCGGAATACAGATTGCTTCGAGAGTGCATGAATCATAAATTACTGAAGGACGTCATAGCGAGAATCTTCGACAATCGAGACGAATTCAAAGGACACGAGACTTCGAATATATCGGAAGGGCAGTGAGAGAATCGATTTAGAGAAACATCAAGTGTTCGAACATGGAATGTCTCTTTTGTGAGAATGCTGACGACATTTCCGATCCCAGACAGTTGAAGTTGGAGAATAAGAATCTCATGATCTTCGACAATCTGCTGTTGGAGAGGCAGAATCGATGCAAATCATATTACGTACGAGGATGTCACAGCAACGTGAATTGTTTCTATCTGTCTCAAAATTAGTTTTGACTGCCCAGACAGACGATAAGGGAGAATGCTAATTTTCTGTGTCTCTTTCATCAAGATCTCAAGAATCTCAATCACATCTATGGAGATCACATAGCCAACGACATGAGCAGGGAAGAATTCAGGAGATTCTGTATGGAGGTGTGGGACAAAGGACATCACTAGTTTGTGGTGATCGATTTGACTAACAAATTTAACAACTGAAAATATCGAAGCGGATTCGATGATTTTTTTTTATTTTTCTGATAATAATATCGAAGAAAATGAAAAAATAAAAAAATAAAAAAAATATTGATAAAATATAAAAATATATCAATAATAAATAATAATAAAAAAAATGTCAGAACATCTATTAGAACAGATAGTCGAGAATACTGCTCCAAAACAGTCCTTTCAAATTGACACGACTTGATTCACTATGAAATTTGAACCTTCCATCGAATTGAAGAAGAAAAAGAGATACGAGATGGCGTTGGTTAATCTCGAGACTTACTATTCATTTTCCAATGTCACCAAAAAGGTATAATGCATTCAAGTATTCCAACGGAGTGGATTCGTTCGAGATTTGAATTCCCAAAGGGAGTTATGACAAAGACAATCTGAACCATCACATCCAGACGAGACTGAAGACTGATGGTCACAGAAGTAAGATGATAAGACTCGCTCCCAATACGAGTACTCTACAGACGATATTAGACTTGGGAGATAATTTTCGAGTGGATTTTAGAGCAGAAGATTCGATCGGTAAGATGTTGGGATTTGATCAACAGATGTATCGAGGTCATGCCGCATCCGAAAATATGGGCAACATTCTCGCAGTCAATAGCATTTTAGTGAATGTTAATGTGATCATAGGAAGTTACGTCATTTGTAATGCTTAGCCTACGATCTACTCGTTCTTTCCAGACATTTCACCAGGCTACAAGATTGTGGAGCGACCTCAAAATCTCGTCTATCTACCTGTGATTCTGGACACGTTGTATAGCATCAAAACTATGTTAATGGATCAGAATGGTGATCTGTTAGATCTTCACGGAAAGAGAGTGACTATAAGATTTCACATCAGAGAGATATGAAAAAAATAATAATAATAAATATAATCTGAAAAAAAATAATATCTTTAAAAAAAAAATATATATTTTTTATTTTTTTTTATTTTATATATTATATAAGCAATAAAAAATAAAAAGAAACTTATAATATTAATAATAAAAAGTAACTTATAATATTAATAATTAAAAAAGTATATATATAATCAAATGAAAAAATAACAAATATGAGTAGTCGATACATAATTAAAAATGTAAATATAACCGAAGGACAGAAAGCTAAACTTCACAGAACATTGAGTAATCGAGGTGAGGACGTTAGATTTAAATTCAGTTACGAAGATCTGGAGAGTAGCAGTAGCGATCGGATCGCCTGGACTAAAACTCAAATCAAAAGGATGGAAAAAGCAATTCTTAATCGAATGGGAACGATGGTGTGAGAATAAATCCCACTCAATTGAGATACAATCTGAGAATGAAAGCCGGTTTGTTATCACTATTGGCGGGACTCGCCGCCAAAGCATTACCTGTTCTCATGAAGATGGTGTTACCAGCTCTAGGAGTGGGACCTCTCCCGGGACTCGCTAGTTCAGTAGTCAACAAATTAATGGGTAGAGGATTGTTTTTGAAGAAGAAGGAAAACGGACTGTTTTTGAAGAAGGGAGGAGCCGTGTGTCATGTAGATGTTGAAGGTAAAGGATTGTATCTAGGACCTGTGAGAAAGTGCAGTGGCAATGCTTTCCATAGAGATGGTCTCTATTTGAAGACCGGAGAGAATGTGGAACCGATCGTTGAAGATTTGTTGTTTGGTCAGAATTCACCTTTTAAGAATATACCCCTTTTGGGTATATTATTATATATAAAAAAATAACAATTAAAAAATAACAATTAAAAAAAAAATGAAGTGACAGGAGAAAAAAAAACATCTTTTAAAAGATGTGTTAACAAAACCGTTTTTGTTAAAAAAACGTTTTTTATACGAAAAGCTTTTAGCTTTTTCTAATTATTTACATGAGTATACATTAGAAAGAATTCAATGAGAACAAATCATACACGACGCATGTTTAAATAGGTATGGAATGTTGTTTTTGTTAATTTTGTTATTCATATTCCTAAATCAAAGCTCTTTCGAAAATATCGAAATGATGAAGCATTTGAACGAGAAAAATTATTATAGATGTTCTGGATCATTTAAAATACGAAGTGAAATTTGTAGAACTTTACAATTATGGGAAATATCATTACATTATTTATTGCATGAAAATCGTAGTTAATGTATTCAATCGTGGTGGTGAATATATTGAAAAATCCATTCGTGCATGTGTCAAATTTATTTGCAGATTACACTCGTTCACGGCAAATAGTTCGTGGATTGAATTTTGCTGAAAGGTTAAAAATCATTATGGTTTATTTCCCATATCATTCTAACGATGACGATGACGATGAAAAAATGATGGTTTCATCAAAATTCTTTTGAAAAAAATGTCATCTCTTTCCTATAACAATATGGGCGATCATAATATATGGCAAGTATTCATTCATTCGTTTGATGATGAGATGAATAAATGTGTTATTATTAAAAAAAATGTAATATATAAAAAGAAAAATAAAAAAACAATAATACGAAAACAAATAATAGAAAAAAAATAATAAGAATAGAATTTTTTTTTAACCCTTTACCTAACGTAACGGCCAAAACCGGCCAGCGCTATTCTAAAAAATTGCCAATTAATTTTCATTATTTTTTTCATTTTTTGTCTCAAAAACATAGGTTATGACCCCTCGTTGGAACGAGCTCGTCGAGCTCGTTCCAACGAGGGGTCATAACCTATGTTTTTAAGACAAAAAATGAAAAAAATTAGTTATTCAAGAATTATTTTTGCAAGTGTCGTCTGCTTTTCAGGTTAGGTAAAGGGTTAAAATATATATAATTATAATTATGAGTAAAACGAACGATTCCATGGAATCGAGAGCTTGGTTTCTTTGAAGGGTACTGTGTGGAGCTTATGCAGTCTGTGTGAACAAACAACTTCCTCATGTCTTGCATGAAAGATGTCCTGGTTGTCTTGAGGAGAGAGAATTTAACCACATTAATCATTCGTGTCTTATTATGGAATGGGAAGACTTTGCCATTATGTATTTCATGTGTGCATTGGAATACGGCTGATACAATGACGTGATTGAATGTTAAATCAATTCGTGTTTTGCATCAGAGAACCCAAACCCACTAAATTGGAAAAGTTGAAGTTAGCGCATCGATGTCTCAACATCAAAGACAGGAGATGCGTTTTGGAATATTTGTTGGAAAAGGGGAGACTTCTAAAAAAATTTCCCAACCCAAGCCCACTAAATCAAAAGAGCTGAAGGTAGTGCATCGAGGTCTTACCACCGAAGAGAGGGGACGCATTTTGAATTCCTTGTTTACAGAAAGGGGAAGAAACCACTAAAAAAAATTTCCATTAAATAGTAAGGGATGAAAATAAAAAACACAAAAAATAGATATAAATAAATAAATAAATAAATAAAATAAAATGAAAATGTAACTTCGAAGTAAAAACATCTATCCATCGTTAGAGAAGTTGGGCATCGAGCTCCCGGCACCTCTTCTACCACCAGAAAGTAGTGACGACATGGGGCAGAGGTACTGAATCAAACATATCAATAGAATTCAATCATATCTGATGCGAGAGAGTGATTCTCGTCGTTCACTCAATAAGAAATATTCGAGATTAGAGAAATTTTTGAACGGTGTGGATTTGACACTCATCGCAGCCCCTATGGGTTTGAATGTTGCCAGAATCAGTCTATCGTCGGCCGCTGTTTTTGCTCTTCCAGTCGTGTTGGCCATAGAAGGATTGGCCTTGACTGTTGGATTTGTTAGTATGATCGTAAATTTAATCGCTAAGAAATTATCTTTGAAGGCCTAGAAGCACGAAAACAACAGCGTTTTGGCCGATGCAAAGATCGATACTGTGTCGGATAACATCTCCCTAATGTTAAAAGATGGTAGGATTTCAGATGGTGAATATATTGACATATTGAATGAAAAACAAAAATACGAAGTCATGAAAGCGAAGATAAGAGTAAAGAGTCATCAGATCATCAAGGAAGAAATGAAGGATTCTCTCGTGGAAAAAGGTAGGGAACCAGCAAGACGATCGTTTTGTAAATTATTGGATCCCGAAAAGATTCCAGAAGCAATCGATTGAAAAAAAAAATATATGTATAAAAGAAAAAAAAATACATAAAAATTATAAAAAATACCAAAAAAATAAATAATTTAATATATATGAAAAACAAATGTATTGCATCAAATGCAAAAGAGTTACCGACATGGTTAATGTTAAAAAAGTACTGATGAAAAATAAAAGTCCCATGCTTCGCAGAATGTGTAAAGTGTGAGGTTCGACCAAGACACATTCGGCCGCTTTCGCTCACGATCTGTGTTACACTAAACATCCTGATGTCGAGACTCGTAATCGAATCTGCAATAAAAACGTGTTGATGGAACTGAAATATATATCGAATCCCACTAGGAGAGAGAGACTCGAACGTTCGCTGGTTGGTAAAGTGATCGGTACCAAACGTCAATTTGGATGAAGTCATAAAACGAACTACACAAGCCCATCATGCGTAAATTTCGAAGGAGAAGGGTGTTCGTGAAGGGTCTGGATCAGATGTGTCGGCTGATCTGGTCAACATGAAATTATTAGATTTGAGATGGAATGAGGGTGATAAATACATACTGACAGTCATCGATGTGTTGTCAAAATATGGATGGATGAGACCTCTGAAGAATAAATTGGGAGCTTGTGTGGCTGAGGCTCTAAAAAGCATATTCGCATCGTCTTCTCGAAAACCGGATAAATTATGGGTGGACAAGGGGACGGAATTTTACAACAGTCACATTCGTCCGTTGGTCGACCTCTATTCTGTCGAAAACGAAGGCAAAGCTAATGTGATCGAACGTTGGAATGGACCATGAAGCGAAAAATGTACAGGTATTTCATGGCCAATAAGACCAAGAAATATATCGATGTTCTAGACGAACTGGTCGAAGAATACAACAACATGCGACACAGTTCGATCAAGAAGATGCCCGCAGAAGCTAGCGATCCTCGAAACAAAAAAATGCATCTTTGCGAATCTCTATTCCGAAAGGACCAAGACCAAGAATGAGTCCAAATCGCTGAAATTTGCAGTTGGTAATCAAGTGAGAATCACTTTTTATAAGTCACTCTTTGCAAAAGGTTACACTCCTCGATGGACCGAGGAAATCTTTAAGATCATTAGAATATTTTACACAGATCCAGTGACTTACAAAATAGAAGCATCAGAGGATGACGAAGATGACAGCAGCGAAATCATTTTACGAACAAGAATTGCAGAAGACGGCATTTTGAAAACCAACCCTTCACTTTTTTTACACATATATAGCAAGAAAAAAAAATAAATAAAAAAAATAATAATTTAAAAAAAAAAAAACAATTTATAATAAAAAAAGCAAATGAATTAACACAAACAAAAAAAACCCCAAAACATGACGAATATATTAGATATAACTGAAGGTCTTTTGAGAGTCGAAAGCATTCACGAATACAATGTTCACCAGTACAAACCCATGACTGGAACCACTTGAACAATGCTGAATCAACGTCGAGACTCAAGATCTGTTTGTTCATCCAAGCGAAAGTTACATAGTGATGCAGGGACGTCTCACCAAGGAAGATGGAAGCGATTACGTGGACGACGATGTAGTCACTCTAGCCAATAATGGCATGATGCATCTGTTCAGTAATATAAAATACATGCTCTCCGGACAATAGATAGAATCCGTGTTTCATCACAGACAGTCCACCACAATCTACAGACTCTTGATGTAACCAGACGATTTGTCGAAATCTAAGGGACTCAATCAATTGTGGGTGAAAGACGCCATCGCTGACATGAGTGCAGCTAATACCAGTGCCGCCCTGAAATTCAACTACGTCGTCAAGACGCCGAGACCCAGAGGAACGTTTTCGTTCAGGATACCTCCGAAACACATATTCGGATTCGCAGAAGATTACAATAAGATTCTCTTCGGATTCAAACACAATCTGATGTTGATTCAAAAAGGAAACAACTTAGCCATCATGAGACCCGCCGCGACCGATGTGGGTAAGATACATCTGAACAAGATATCTTGGTTCGTTCTGCACGTGTTGCCTTTGGTCACGGCGAAAGTACGTCTCTACAAGATCATAGAATCGAAGAGTAAATTACCAGTGGGATTTAGAATGAGACAGTGTGACATGGCTAGTATTCCATCAGCCAGCAATCACTTCAATTAAAGATTGACAGTGAAATCTGCTTTGGAAAGACCGCGATTCATCGTAGTGGCATTTCAGACTGATAGGGACGGGTCTCAAGAGAAAAATCCTTCCCTGTTTGATCATTGTCACTTGAGAAACATGCAAGTATTTCTAAACGCCCCGAGATATCCAGCCATTGATTATAATGCCTCTTTTGATAAGAACAATTTCTGCAGGCTATTTAGCGACGCCACAGATTTCAGAAAGAAATATCATCGACTGGACGAATTGATGGGTAATCCTAACATCACTCCCACCGAATACAAATCGATGTATCCCCTGTTCGTATTCGACGTTAGTAAACAGAGCGAGCAACTCAAGAGTAGCGTCTTAGACATTCAGATCAAGATGCAATTCGACAGGAATGTGCCAAAGAGAACTGAGACTTTCGCCCTAGTCCTGTTGGATAGAGAGTTAGAATTCGAATCGGATGGACAAAAAATGACCATTGTTCGATGAAAAAAAATACTAATAATAAAAAAAATTAAAATACCAAAAAAAGTAATTAAATAAAATAATTTAAAATGCCAAAAAAATAAAATAAAAATAATTTGGATTGTTTTGAGAAATTGAATATTCAATCTCTTAAAATCTAATTATATTTTTTTTGATTTGTCTCCCCTACATCACAAAAGTGATTATGTCATTTGTTTTTGTTTGTTTTCACTGTTTGTTCAGAGGATCGAGTTCGATCAATAGAGAGACCACTGAAATGGCGGCTTCGGGATTATTGGTTTTCGTCTTAAAATTGATTCTATCTCCAATCTGCAGCAGTCCATTACCTCCATTTCAGAAGGACCATTCGGCTTTTTCCGCATCTAACGCACCGCTCTCCTCAGCCCAAACAGTAATCACTTGTCTGGTGTATTTTATCTTTTCCACGATGGACATCAGAGTGCAAGCATCCGACATGTGAGTGGGATCCGGTAGATTCGTGAGTACGTGTCCTCCCATGTCCAGTTTGCCTTCCATGATATCACCCTTTCTCCAAACCATATTTTCGTCCAAGTACTGTCTGCTGACTGCACTGGAAGCGAATTCCAGTTCGTCGTCGAGACCATATAGATTGTGGCCGACAATGTCGATGCCGGCCTCCATGGTTCCTCGGATTTTTTGTTCAGATACAATTCGTCGACTTGAGCTTCCAGACAGGATTGAGAATCCTGTAGGACAGATTCCACGTAGCCTTTCTTAACCACTGTCGAGTCTTTGTCCATATCGTCGATCTGGGACAGATTCAATATCTTGATGAATCCCGCATCCAGATCCGATTTCATTTCTAACTCGTCGAAATTATTCTTTCTCAGTTCCAAGTCTACGTATTGTTCAGTCGCCACATCGTTAGGATTCATGGGAATGGGTACGTTGGTTATCTTGTTAGAATTCGTGTTCAATTCAGACTGCATCACTTTACGAATGTAGCGATCTCTCAGATGTTTACTGAATCTCCCGTGAGCGTCATTCACATATCATTTAGTGGCGACGTAAGTCGAATCTCTAGGATTCGCTACATTCACCACTCATTTAGATTTCAAGTCAAGATCGCCCGTCATATCTTTATTCACATAATTATCTCTCATCATCTGCCGGAAATTTTTGTCTCCTCTATCAACGTATTTTTTAGTCGCGGCATCTGACAGATTGATTGGTTCGGGAAGATTGCAGATTTTCTAATTGTTTAAGTTTAAAGGTTCTTCTTGAGGTTCGTATCTCCAGATGAATCGTTCGTCCAAGTTGGCAATGTCACCACCGTCACCAACAACTTCAACCGTTCTTCTTTGATTTCTAGAGGAACCTTCATTATCGTCAGCGCGACCAAATTTATCGACTGTCATGTTTGTGTGTGTTTTTGTGGGTTTTTTTTTATTATTATTTAAAAATTTGATTTTTATTATTTTAATTATAACAACGAACATTTTTTATTTATATATCTCTGTATATATATACCAATTTTTTAATGTAAATCGTTGAGATTATCCTGAAAGTGACCTCCTTCTGACCATCTCTTGAGAACGTAGAGACACAGGTGACGGCAAAACACTCGATCCAGCACTTGCACTCATTCGGTATTGTAAATAACTGACGCTAAATAGTTCCTTATTTCTGTCAGAGGTGAGATTCCGTAGTTATCGAAATAATAATTTTTATTCCAATTCGAAAACCACGTGACCCAATGTGTGCCATCACCGCCGATACCGTCCAGATTTAAAAATCCACATTCCGAATCGTCGTCTTTTTTCTCGGTAAGGCATCTCGAAAAAACGCACCTCGAGCATGTTTGATTTCTAAATCTTTCGCCGCTTTCAACAGATCAATGTTGGATATGGGTTCGCTGGGTAAGATGACACCTTCTACGGATATGTGTTTTATTTTCTTCTTATTCTTATTCATAAATATACTTTGTTTTGTTTTTATTTATTATTTTTTTATTCTTTTTTAATTTATAAACTCGCGAGTTTTTTTTAAAACTTACGACATTCCGATGCCCTCAGCCATACTGCATTCATCATCCTCTCGATTTTGTTGTTTAAATATCGCGGAATAATGATGTCCGAGTGCGAAAGTGTGTATTTTATCCTCACATATAATTCTCTCATCGTCGTCGGCCGTCAACGCAATCTTATTGATTTCTTTGGTGTACATCTCGTTCTTTTCGCTTTGAATCGCAGTCATCTTTTTATACACCATTGAACCGGACGGAATGGTTTCGTGCGCCGTAGACCCGCTGGGACACTTTGGGGCAAGGCCCTCTCGACCCTCTGTGACTGTTTGTGATCTGGTAGCTTCATGTCAAGGCGTGTTAAAGGAGGAAAAGGTTCGGGTACTCGGTAGTTGTTCCTTGTAGGGATAGAAGCAGTGTTGGGTTGATTTCGTTGACTGACCCCTTGGGTGAGGACCAGTGTGAGAGGTTGGGCCCTCTTATATAGGTACTACCTCTCCCTGAGGGTGCTGCGATGTTTTGTTTTTCGGGCAAGTATAGTCTGCTACTTCGGATATGGATGAATAATCGGCGGCGGGCCATCATTGGCCAGTATAGTCTGCCTCAGGTTGTCTTGATCGGTTTTGAAAAAAAACACTCTTTATACTCTTTGAAAGTGATGTTTTTCTTCTGATGCCTTCACATCTCTTGATCTCTGCACCGTCGAGGAGATAAGCATACAATTTTGGTCTCAAACCCACAAATTCGGTGATCTGTCTTCCACCACTCTCGTCTTTGAATTTACCAAACACCTTTTTATTGACGTCCTTTGGAATCTTAGACAGGTGATCGTCGGGATAATTACTCGTATCGAACCATTTGTTCACGTCTGGCGCTGTGGCCTCGTAGACGAGTTGAACGTCGGTTCTGTTCCTAATGTTTTCCATAGATTTCCCATACACACAATTGTTCATGAGTTTGAAGAAGTCTTTTTCGAAGTCGCTCTTAGCCTGCATTCTTAAATTCGTGTTGAGATCGATGTATTGTTTCATCCATGGCTCCTCGTCGAATCAAATGATTCGATGCACGTCGATTAATCTCATCCCGTGATCGATGTAATGTTTCCGATTTTCGCAATAGACCACATACTTGCATTTGCAGTCTAAACGAGTTTTTCGATGCCGTTCACTTCTATTCGTTCAGGAGCCAGTGGATAATCGTTGTGTGGATCGAGTAACGTTTCCGAATAATCCAAATCGACTTCTAGAATACAAGGATAATGTCTCCAATTTTGTTTTTCTTGCAACGCTTTGACCCATTTGAAATTTCCGATCGGTAAAGGATGACTCTTGGCCCAACCATACAAATTATTAGCATCCCAATACTGTATGCATTTACTCAGTTTTCCAAATCGAAGTCTTTCCCCATGTGATAATTATTAGCTTTGGCATATCTGGTGGAAATCATAGAGATGCCACCCCTCATGGCCTTTTCGAACATGAGCAACATGTTGGTATCTGATAATAATTCCAATCGAACTTCGGTCGTCTTCAAGAGAGTGTCCCATGCAAGTCCGGGTGCTGTGAAATACCAAGACGGATCTAGTTCGTAATGTCGACGACACTCTGATCAAACAGTTTCGAACACGCCAGCCAAGAGAAGCACATTAGTTTTCAAATAGAGGTCGTGGTAATCTCTCATGGATTTCATGTCGAATAATCTCCACACTTTTTGCACGTGTTCGTAATCGTAATCAGAAATGCGAGAATAATATAATTTCGAATAAAAATCTTCTTTGGGAGGCAGAGCAACGTCGTCGAATTTCTCGAGATTGCTCATGTAGTTGTAAGGGTAGACGCCTTTCCTCAACATAACGTCTACCAATTGTCGTCGATCGTCAAAATGTTTACTCATGATTTTAAATTTCTTCCTATTCAAACTGTTGTCTAATTTTTCCAGACTGGACGACATGAATTTATAACTGTCAACGAAACATATCTCTCTATGGATGGGACTCGTTTTCTCACGCGATTCATCGACGACTCTTTTTTCATCGACGGCCTTCCATTTAGTGAAGGTAATGTATTTTTCGTCGCTTTGCGTGATACAGCCCAACTTCCCCTCAGTGACACGCATATTTTTCATGAACAGGTGACTGTCGTAGCCCGAGAGATTGTGAAATATCACTGGATAGAATTGAGCGTCTCGAAATCTTAAATTACATTTGTTGTGAGCCGCGCCACGAAACAGACTCATGTGGTAATCATGATCTCTACCTTTTTATTATTTTCAGACTGATTATCGAATAATTGTCTGCAGTTGTGACATTCATTGGTTCCGTTGTATTCTCGCTGTTGCTCTGGCGTGATGATCATGTATTTGGATTTTTAAAATTTGTCATATAATGTTTGAATTTTTCGATTCTATCTCTTCCACGAATCTATGAGCCACGTCGTCATCATATGAATGTTTGGTGTAGATGAATGGACCTAACAATTCTCGATTGTCGAAAGAACATTTCACGTAATAACAATAGCCTGAATGTCTGTGCTTCTGATATTTTTCAGCGTAACTCCTACGATCGTCGGGTTGGCAAGAATTCATTTTCGTGGTGAAACATTCGAAATCGGCGTAGACGACGAATGGCGGTTCTAATCTTCTATTGTGATGACGAAAGTCCATGCAAGTGTTAGGTTTAGGCATTTCGATGGCAACACCTTGCTTTTCGTTGCAATATTCCCGATGATGCATCAACGATTCTTGACGACGGAACGAATTCATGCAGTTGAGACAGAAAAATCTCACGCCATTATGTTTACAAATCTGCTTCGACAGCAAATGACTCATATTTTTAATCCAGCAATAATGAGAATTGTCACTCTCGGATATTGATAACAAATTAATAATATTTTCTCTCTCTTTGTGCGATGTCAGTCTGAGAGAATAGACTATTCGTTTTTCAACATCGTATCCCAAGACGTTCACAGTCACGGTGGGATTTAGCTTTTCAAAACGTTCGATGTCTCAAGCACGTCGGGAAAGGCACTCCCGTCCAATCGAGATTTTTACAAGTCTTTGCGTACTTTGAAACTCTCTGAGCGTCCTTTTTTATGGGATACAGGGCCGATGTGATGCCCATTTGAAACATTCGCTATCATCTTCACTTTTCGCGTTGATCACAGATTTTTTTTAGATACGAAATAAGGCAATTTTATATAGGAAGACGCTTTCAAAAGGTCGTGTCTGTCCACGTGAATCTCGAGATTCAATACCTTTCGAACGTCCAACCACTTCCCTTGCCTTGATAAATAGCCATAGATTCCAACATCTTATATTTCATCACTTCATAAACGTCAGCTAATTCGTCGTCTCTAAACACAATCTCGTTTTTAGATCGGAAATAGGTGTCTTCCCCACCACGCTCTCACCCGTGTTCGTGTTGACTTTTTTCATCAGACAACGCAAGATCATTTTCTAGCGAACTGTCATCTCGAACCACGTCGCTATTCATTTTTTTTATCATTCTCTTTTGAAACCTTCTGTCACTCCACCACTTTTCGTTTAACGGTCACCTTCTTCTTCTTAGTTTCCTCCACTGTCGTTTGTTGACGTTGTTGTTTTGTCGCTGCTGTCTTCTCGTCGTTTTTTTCGTGATTCGAGTTGTTTTTGTTGTTGTCTTCTCGTCTTTTTTTTCGTGATTCGAGTTGTTTTTGTCGCTACCGCGCAGATCTTTCATCCATTCCTTTTCCATTGAGCAAATGACTGATGCATTCGTCTTTTTTCATGTATTTGACACCTTTCAATTTCAATGACTGACGCACTTTGGTTTGTAATTTCATCAGTGATAGATCACAGGTCTCCTCACGCACGGCTTCGATCAATCGTTCTTTGGTTCTGTGACGGTTGTAATTTTTAATTCCTAGATTTCTACAGTACTTTTTCAACTGTGGTATGGTAGACAAATATATTTTTTTCCACGATATACGTTTTTATTTTTGGCATTTTTTGTGTGTGCTAAACTTCTTATTTAATAAGTATATATAATATTTTTTAGTTTTTAAAAAAAAATTGTGAATTGTTAAACTTCTTATTAATATATACATATTTTTTTGTTGTCATTAAAGAAAAAAAAAACAAAAAAAAACCCCAGAAAAAAACGAGTACTACCTCATGATAAGTACTTTAATGAGCTTTCGAGTTGAGATTTAAAATCTATCTATAATGAACTAACTCTCTCTTTTTTTCATAATTTCGCGTCCGTGATGAGCATGTTAATTATAAAGCTATCGTTTCCCCGCTGATAAATCCATCAGAAACCAGATTCATCCTCTCGAACGTTCGTTCTTCCCCGGTGATCAGATTCAATTTGTCGACTACTTCTCCAGAGACGTTCGGATATATATTACTCCCGTAGATTAGCGACAGATCGTCTGGATCGATCGTCTTGACATTTGTACATTAATTCCTGGGCGGTCTCGTTCAATTTCAAAAGCAATGCATATTTGTCATATTCCTCTCTCAACCCACTCGTCTCCACGTCTTTCAATTCGATGGCGTCGTGCGATTGCAGTCTATAAATTTTACTATCGAACTTCGAATATCTCTCGACTCTCTTCAATTTTAATGCAGATTGTTTAGGTACTGTCGATTTCATGACTGATTATTTTTTTTGCTGTCGTCGTTTTGTTGAAAATGTTTTTATATAATATTATATTTTGTGTAGTTTTTTGTTTTCAAATGAAAAATAATTATTAATTGAAAAAAATATTCTTTTTCTTTTTTTTATTATACATGTAAAATATAAAATAATAACTTTTTTTACAGTTTCTTTTCTTTAATGACAAAAACGGTTATTATTATGATAATAATTATTAATAATTGTAAAAAATATATATATTTTTTTCTCTTCTTATTATATATGTAAAAAATAAAATAACTTTTTTACAGTTTTCTTTCTTTAAGGACAAAAACGGTTATGTCTCACAACTCATAATATCACACACACACACACACACACACACACACACACACACACACACACACACACACACACACACACACACACACACACACACACACACACACACACACACACACATCCATCATCCATCCATCCATCCATCCATCCATCCATCCATCCATTCCATTCCATTCCATTCCAGATCGCGTTGTCGAGCTGATTCATATATTATAGACTCGGACGAGCGATCTCTCTCTCCATACCAAAAAATCTTCTTCTACATTATCGCCGGGGATTCTAGCGCACCTCATATTTTTACACTCGGACGAGCGATCCCTCTCTCCATGCCAAAAAACCTCCTACATTATCGCCGGGGAGTTCTAGCGCACCAGAATAAATACCTCGCTCGATTCGGACTCTTTTTTCCTGTGGAAACGACGTTCGATCGCGCGTCTTCAGTCTACGACCGCAATGTTTGTTTGGAATTTTTGTCAATGGGAATCTCAGTGCAAATCTTGCCTCTGGACACAATCTTGCAAATCTATAGTATCGGAATTTCAAAAACATTCACCTAAATGGCGAGTCCGTGTTACCTCTCCGAGTAAGTGAATGTTTACGGGAGAGAGTAGTTGCTAAATTTATGAAAAGTGAATTTTTCAAGTCGGTGAATTTTTAAACATTTTTAATAAATTTCATCGAAAGTGAGTCAAACGTTAGAGAAATTGAACGTTGAACCCACGACACCTTATCTACGACACCACCGCTAAAAAAAAGAGAAAGTGACGACGTGGGGACAGAGGTATCGAATCGAACAAATCAATAGAATTCAATCGAAAGTAACTCAATTTTCCAGCGCACCTAACTTTCTAGTGCAACAAGATTCGTGTGTGGTGAAAATGCGCCAGCACTCTCCATTTCCCCCTACTAGCATTGATGAACACTTATCCTACAAGGCTCACAGAGACCGATTATGCTCGAAAATAGCACGTGCAAACTATAGCCTCAACAAAGTAAAACTATCCTCCCCCGCGAAGTTCTGAAAACATTATACTACGTACTTATACTAGCCATTCGGTATACGGAATACTGGCATGTGGCAACTCAAGAGCTATCAAAAAACTGTCATGCAAAAGCGATCATTACGAGTAATTAATAATAAAAAGTATAATTCTCATACAGATCCCCTATTTAAGGAAAATCAAATATTCAAGGTTGATGATTTGTTTAAACTACATGCACTGCTGTTCGTGTTTGACTGGCAAAACGGCAGATTTCCGGCTCTTTCAATGATATATTTAAAGTTATTGACAATCCATCTCGTAGGACAACGAGACAGTCTGGCTTCCTATACATAAAACAAACACGGACACAAACTCTGGATAAACTTCCTTTTTCACCTTCCAGAAACTATGGAACGCGCTAGACGATAGAACTCGTAATATTAGTGATAGAACCATGTTTAGGGACAACTTGACTTCCACATTCATTTCGTCATATTCCAGATATGTCCGTTGCAATAATCCCTACTGCCCTGATTGAACTTCGTAAACTTTGAAATCGTCAATATACGTAATATTCATGTTCTGTGACCTAATCTGGAATTATCTTCTTGCGCAACCTGCTGCGCTTCTTCCTTACAGTTGTCCAACGTAAAATACTCTCTGTACCTTATTAAGAAATTGCTAACAACATTTAACTAAACATACAGATAACCTATCGCACACATTTCAGCAGATGCTCTGCCAAAGAGCATTCGTCCTCATTGGTATGTGTGAATTCATTACATTTGACACCCTACGGTGATCCACCTGACGTATACCCCAAGCCCAAACATAATGAAGTACCTCCTTGTCGCAGTCTAACTGACACGAACTTCACGATGGGACTTGTTGTCGTTCTCATGTGTTATGATTAATAGTGGAGGGAGTCTAATACGCAGGTTGCTTCTTTTATGATTCGATTTCCATACCCCATCATGTATGTCTCACATAACTGGTTCTGAGTCCATTCGTTTGGTCACAGGTTGTTTGCAATTTCTCTATCTTCCAGGGGGTGGCAGGTAAACCGCCAATCTGACGATGCCACTTCCCACGGTATAATATTTATTATATTTGTGCAACATGTAAATTCGTAACCACTTTACATGTATGTATATACCGTGAATAAAGAATCTGAATCTGAATCTTTCCCTCATATGATGAAAGACGAACGCCTCGGTTTAGATACAATATGTAGTGATGGTGGGTGGGATAAGCTGAATGGGGCGCTATGATTGATTGAGGTCAGAGTCCAGGATAGGTACAGAGATAGGGAGAAAAAGAAGGTAAGACTAGATAGGCTGCTAGAATGGTCAGAATATGGCCAGTAATGGGAAACATGGGGCAGAGAATAAAAGTATAAGCTACAAAATAGATCAGAATAGGCAGAAAAACGAGGATTGTACAGATATCTAAACCTGCTTCGGGAATTTTGGGTGGTTTTGGTGATTTAAGATGATTACCAGGTCTGTGTGTGGTAATTAGGTATACTCCTATTCTATCGAATCCAGTAAACAAAATGGACTATGGAACACGTGTCACCCTAATAAAATATGCTGCGCGCTGACACCACGTATCACTATGGCATAATAAGATGGCCGCACACGTGGACCACCATGACCTACCCTAACGTCATTGGGCCACATGACTATGACAACACTTCCGGGGTAATCTGTGAGTTCATGCAATATGGGCCGACCCATCCATCTCCTACTACTCACTCTGATTGATACACTCGCTGAAGTAAAAACAAATTGCTACAATAGTAAATTGATTTGGGTTGTCATGTTCGTCGAGTTGACGAGATTGACCGCCAGTTGCAGTAATTTGTTTATTACATGGTAGTGGATATTGAGGTCTGTCCTGAGTTGTCAGTGCAAAAGCTTTCCTAGTTTTCATTAGTCAGTTGTCAAATTGTTGCATATAACATCTCCGCATTTCACTGACGTCACATCAACATCATTTGTGGCAGGTATGATATGGGTTAGGAGAAGTTTATGAGCAACGCACAGCATTATTAAGAAGGTAATCGTGATAGTCATATAATGCATAGACAATACAGCCGTCATGGACTGGACCATGGCGCAACCCGGTGCTTCATAACTTAAAAGTTTGCTGCTGCTGACTTTTGTTACCTGGTAAACGCATGCGTGGGTATCACTGTCCAAGAGAGCATTACGGCCAGTCCACGGCCAGTGCATTGTAGTATCTACTCACCTTCCTTGTCCATGAGTACAGGAATGATAATACCAAGACAGGACACGCCAGCTACTAACATGTGCAAACATGATGATTTCCGGCGACCAATCTTATCAACCGTGAAGTATGCAAACGCATAGCCGGGTACTTCCGCTAATGCTGCGAAAAGGAAATTTACGTACAAATTTCCTGTCAAATTTCCGGTGTTCAAGCTTACTCCATAATATGTCATACTCAACACAAAACTACAAAGAAAATAATTAAATCAAACCAAATTTAGTTCAGAAGGTGCGCACAAGCATTGTGAGAAGAATACCAGTGGCGATTCAGGAGGGGATGAATCCACTAATTTTGTTTTATCATTTTCTAATAAGTGCAGACATGTAGGCATAATCACGTTTTTCATGTGCGGATCTAGTGTGTATGTGAGGGAGGGGTGGTTGGGGGAGCGACATCGGCGTCCCCTATTGTTCTTAGCAACTCAATTGTTTCCCATGCACCCAGAACATGGCGGAACAGGGAACATGGTATACACCGCGGTAAAATATGGACATCCGCTACCTCCGGTAGTGGGCGCCCATGTGTTATCGGGCATAATACACTATCGCATAGATACAACTATAGCTCTTGTGTGGGTCTTCTGTGAAAAGTTATATTTTGGCTTCTTTGCAGGGAACAACACTGACACTTTTGATTGAGTTCCCAATCTGAAATCCTGGAACTCCCAAACATCGACCTCTGAAAACAGTTCACCATACCGAACGACGTCTAAATTGTGCATATTTTAAAACGATTCTTGATGCCCAACTTAAATTTTTTTTCATTCCCAATATATTTCGCTTTCAGCAGATTACCTACAATTCCCCGAATTATACCTAAAAAATGGTTAAAAATCCACCTGATTCAACAAGACTGAAATTCTACCCCCCCCCCCCCCCCCGATGAACTGGGCCTCAGCCGGTAATTCCGCTGCTTGATAATGCAAAGGGGTTGATACATACCTCGCCATTTTACTGTGGCGACTAGAAATCTGCTCTGTGTTCGTATCTGCTGGGTGAAAAAGAAGCGATTTCAACATAGAAACTTACGAACAGCAACAGAGAATACGCGGATTGCTCATAGAACCCGAGAACCGATTGGACAATGTAAAATTGGCCCAGAATAAAATCCGCAAACAAAATGGTGAGGAGAGGCAGATTCTGCTGTGACAGCCATATTTTGTGATAACATATTTCCTTTGCAGATTTGGGCAGAAACTGACGACAACTGTCGTTCATGGAATGCAGCTCAAGGCCAAACACTTACCGCCATACTTGCACACGATTTGAGGTTGGTGGCACGCATATAAAAAAGGTTATATCACGTTTGCCAATCTTTGTGAGCTGAGTCAGAAATATGTTTGATTGATCTGCTTATTCTCCCCCATTTTGAGAAAGCCTGCAGTCTGAGAGCGATTCGACTCAGCGAAATGTTTCTCATGTTATTACCTTTGGATGAGTCTATATACTTCTTTTTGTATGATATTTGGGCTGGAACAGCAATTCGAGGGATGTCGTCGATCTATGTGTGCAGTGTGAGAGTGGAGAGGCAGAGGGGGGAGGGGGGGGGGGGGGTGGGGGGTTAGGGGGGGGGGGCGTGGGCTACGCCTCATACATCTAGATTGGTTGATCTCATGTTCCACCAATCCATGTTTTTGCACCTCTGAACGTATGTTTCGATCGAATAGATCCGCAAAGGCAATTGTGTCCACAAGCCGATTATTTCCGCAAAACGTGAGCCGATTCTTTTTGGAAATGAGCCAATTGTATCGGCAGGTAGACCCCGAACGGATTAGGTCCGAAAAATCCAAGCCAATTATGTCCACGAAACGCACGCCGACTGGATCTGCAGGTCTGCCTGTTGATACAGTTGGCTTGAGTTTTGCGAACGAAACTGGCTAGCGGACATAACAAACCTGCGGACAGAATCGGATCGCGTTTTGCGGAACTAAGCGGCTTGCGGAAATAATCGGTCCAAGGGCCCATTCGTTCGAAACAAGCATGCCTTCTACCCCTCCCCCAGCCTCCAGAAGATTTCCCCAATTCTTCATTGAAATGAAAACAACTCAACTACATCGCATATTTAGTGAAACCATCAGATACATTTGTATATGGGAGTATAATCATTGTAATCGATCTCTCAGTTATTTACCTTTTGAAAAAAATTCGTTGCCATTATTAATTTCGGTGACTGTAGCAGTGGCAGCTTGTCCTATGGACCACAGTGACCGAAGATCAAGACCCCCGCCCATATAGATAGCCCCTTTGGGAATTGTTTCCAGTATCACGCCATCCGCCAATTTACTGTCCATTAACCAGTAAATATATAGACAACTAGCAGGGTTACCCGGCGTTGCTCGGGTTGAGGAGAGTATTAAAATTACCCCTAGTAGACCCCTTTGAAGACCTATATCGATGAGAAACATTTTGGTCATAACTGTTGGTACTCTTCTACACCCCCAACCCACTCCACCCTGGCACTTTTTTAAACCTCACCATTAGATGCCTGGTAAGAAATTACCCCTAGTAGACCCCTTTGAAGACCTATATCGGTAAGAAAAATTTTGATCATAACTTTTGGTGCCCCTCTACACCCCCACCCCCACCCGATACTTTTTAAAACTTCACCATTAGATTCCTGATAAAAACGTACCTCCAGTAGACCCCTTTGAAGACATATCTCGGTAAAAAAATTTTGGTCATAACGTTTGGTGCCCCCTACACCCCCACCCTCACCCCACACACTTTTTTAAACCTGTCGATGACCTCCACCATAAACAAAGTACTCCTAGGAGACCCATTTTGGACACTGGGGGTGGCACCATATTCATTTCTATAGCGGACAGACAGACATACAGACAGACACAGACAGAGACGGACGGACGGACGGACGGACGGACGGACGGACGGACGGACGGACGGGCGGACGGACGGACGGACGGACGGACGGACGGACATTCTAAAATATAGTATAGAAGATGTAATGCTAATTAACGAAAGGAAAATATTTGGTATTCGGTTCAATAATACACATGGACACCTCTCGTTAGATTCCAAGAGTGAAGGTTTTTCATTCCTTTGGCGCCAAGTTTTAAAATCTTCTTACGCCGGTGCGTGCGAACCACGGTGCACCCGGCACGTTAAGTGTCCTACGGCCCCATGCAACTTCTGTCTATGGGTGAAAAATATAAACTTTACTTTTCTACAAAAATATGTTTTTCATCAGAACAGATGGATAAAGAGTCAAATGGTTAAAGGACTTGCTCTTTAAAATGGTATTCAATACTTATCGCTAAAATCTACTCTTTGTGGTAACATTTCTATTTAAGGTTTTCAAATATTATCTGCGTGCATTGCCTCATAAATTCAGGAAAAATACTGCTGGAGGCCACTTAACAGTTAAAAAACATTAAATGCTCATGGGAAGTTTCGACGGACGTAGTTTTGAAAATAGCTGAAACTACTTTTATTTGTTCAATAAAAATATTTTGGGTGTAGTATTCTTTTAATGGTTCTATTTAATTTTGAAAAAAAATGTTTTTGTATTTTCGTTCCATTGACAAGACGATGCCCCCCACACAGTGCTCTGATCGTTTTGATGTATATGTAATTTCTAATGGCTGTGCAATAAAGGTGTTTATTCTTGATCTTTCGACAATGGGCGTGATCACAATAAATTGGAATATAAACACCGCTGCGTGTAAAAACGTGTCAACCTGAAGACAATGTGTACTTGTAATCGGTAAACATTTTGGCGTGATGTTATTATTCTAACAACTGCTGCCTGTCTTCCCCCTCCTCTTCCTCTCTCCCCCTCCCTCCCTCCCTCTCCCTTCCCTCCCTTCCTATCTCATATGCGCGCGCCATTTTCAACCCCTTAAATGTTTACTGGGTAAGTGACATCTTACCATTCATCTTTTTTGTCACCTTATTTCAACTGAAATTTTAATCAGTCTCGGACATGCAGTGAGAATAATGACGCACCGAATTGTCCTTACATGCAGAATTTGCATTGACGCGCCAAAATAAAACAAAATAGAAGAGAACTCCAAAACTGGGTCTCAACTACAAGGGTGATTAAAGTTAATATGCATGGTGTCGGCTACCTAGCTACACAACTAATACCAAAACTCGAGCCATGTTTGCGAATTCTTTTATATCAGCAATCATTGTGAGATTATAAGCTTCCGAATGGTATGGAGAAGACTGAAGGTGTGTATTCGTGCAGAAAGTGTAGGCTGTTTGTGACTGGTATTGCTGCTGAACGTTATGGACGGGAAATTAACCAGGGTGATCATGGTTCACCTCAAACAAAACGTTCTTAAACAACAATATGCTTCTGCAATACCAAGGGCATTACTTACGTGAATGCAAATTCAGCGTTTCAATATCTTTCGTATAATTTGTTTTCCCATGGAATAAACTCTGCGGTATGTTAGAGAGGCGTTGTGGGCTGAATGTTGTGTGTCATAATCATGCCTACAGGAAGAGTATTGCTATTTAAAAACGATGCTGTGAAATTGAAAACCTGTGCTGGAGTCCACATCAAAAGGTGACATTGTGACAATTTGCATATCACTCCAGTGATTTTGCAGTCTCGGCTAGGATTTTTATTGGGGTTAAACGACACTTTCGACAGCCAGGGTCACCTAGTGTCGAACTCTCCTTGGATTTGGAGCCGCTGGACGGAGCCGCGCTTGTGGAATTTAGAAGAGGGAGGTAAATTTTACAACAGTGGACATTTTTAGCGTTAACATTCAGAAAGCTAAGAATAGCTGTCACACATGACAACTTTTTTGTGACCTGTTTGTTATGTTAACAATGTCTATGTCTGAGGCATTGTGGGTGGAAATTATGGAATAGCACCTTCGGATAATTTCTGCACTGGCTATTTGCGAGGGCTCACGAGCGTTTGTATGATTTTATTAGTATTAACTAGAATACGAATATCAGTTAGAGATAGCTTAACAATTCTGATAGGAATTTCCCCAGTCGGCGGGAGTTAGTCGGGGCCGAAGGTTATTCTTAGCACCTTGACGTGACTCGTGCAACAAGCGAGTAACAACAGTGCGAGCTCTTATTATCTGCTGTTTTAGAATCGAGGGCATTTTTGCTATTTATTTCGGCCTCTATTGCCGGTTTGAGGACCCGGGGCAATGCTGATTGTTGAATCAGAATTGAGGGAGAACGAAACGGAATGACCATGTTGTCAACGTTAGAATTTTCTAAGGAACTGCGATTTCCTTGCATTTGAGTTAGGACCAGCGAGTGAATTTCATAAAATTAGAATATTTTACAGTTGTTGTATTATACGTTCAAACATGTACAGTCTGCCCATGTTTCAGGGAAGATAAATTGTCGGATAACTGGGAGTAAAGTTAAGATCATACCGTGCTTCCACTGATGGTCCCAATCATTTCACCGAAAGTAGGTAATAAATGCGGATTCACAGCCACTTTGTACATGTACGTGTACGGTACACGTACACGATGCGTTTACCAACGTGGGATTCAGTGTTAAATCGCACGCTTGTTCACAAAAATGTCGGGTGGCCTAGAATCCGCTGTTTTTTTTAGACTCCTAGATCGCAATTTTAACGTTCAAATACTCGTGGTGAACGTCGAATGTACACGTTTTTTCAAAAAAGTGAAAATTGTACATTTTCACTTTTTTTTTTTTTACTTAAAAATTTTTTGTCTACGTTCCCATCGCGAATCAGACCATCGATCCATCGTTGGTGAACGTGTGCAAAAAATGGTTTGCGGATTCTGGGCCAGCATCAAAAAACCGGTTTGCGGATTCTGGGCCAGTGGCCTAGAATCCGCTATTGTTTTTGAGGCGGTGGGTTTTTCCAAAAAAAAACTTAACAGACTACTATTGGACGCTTCCCTTCCTGACGTAAGTGGGGGAATACCCGGATTTTTCCAAAAACTTAACAGACTACTATTGAGCGCTTCCATTTCTGACGTGAGTGGGGGGAATATCCGAGGAAATTAAAAAAGTGAATATATATATAGGAGAGAATAAAAAATATAAATAAATAGTTATTTAAAAGATAAATAAATCAAATCGAATAGATAATAAAAAAAAAAAATACGTAAATCATGAGCGCTTCCCAGACTATTAGAGCAAGGCTTCTTTTAAAAATGCTGATCAGAGCCTACGCATTCTGTGTGAACGATCAACTAGGTCGCCTCTTGTGAGAACGATGCGTCGGATGTCGGGATCACCTAGACTTCGATCACGAGAATCATTCGTGTCTGACGATGGAAAGGGAAGATATGGTCGTCAAGTATTTCGAACCGGCGTTCGAACGCGTTCAAATCGACGAAGTGATCGCGTTTTGGAAGAGATTACTCTTCTGTAAGGATCAAAGCAAGCCCACAGTTTCGGAAGAACTGA
The DNA here is from genome assembly GCA_031216915.1 of Pictodentalium vernedei. Taxonomy (NCBI): domain Eukaryota; kingdom Metazoa; phylum Mollusca; class Scaphopoda; order Dentaliida; family Dentaliidae; genus Pictodentalium; species Pictodentalium vernedei. The sequence continues at coordinate 234,731,631 of CM062296.1, forward strand.
AATTGGCGCGTAAAAGTCTGACTTTAGAAGACAAGGGATGCGTCATGAAATTATTGTTCAAGGAAGCATACGTCTAAGTTTTCTCGTTGATATAAAAATAAAGGAGAATAGAGAATAAAAATAAATACACACATAAATTTTTTATCTAATATTAGAAAGAAAAAAAAACACAAAAATGAGAACCAGAAATAAATTGTATCCGACGTTAGATGACGACGAGGATGAAAAAAACACAAAAATGAGAACTAGAAATAAATTGTATCCGACGTTAGTGGATGACGAGGATGAGAATCTGATCAGCGTTTTGCCAACGGCACCGTCACTAGAAGAAAGAGAAAGAGGAGAGAGGTATCGTATCGATCAAATCAGTAGAATCCAAGAGTATCTAACTCGAGAGAGAGATTCTCGCCGTTCTCTCAAGAAGAAGTATTTGCGTTTCGTGAAATTCGTCAACGCGATCGACACGACACTCATCACGATTTCCATGGGTTTACACGCGGCCGGCATCGGATTGTTGTCGACCGCGGTCGGCATTCCGATCGTGTTGACCGTAGAAGGAGTGGCTCTCGCCGCCGAATTGTTTAGCACGCTCGGAAACTTTTTGAGTTGGAAATTATATCTGAAGGCGAGGAAACACGACAAGATTCGCGTCTTGGCCGACTCCAAGATCGACATGATATCCGAAATGATCTCGATGGCGTTGAAAGACGGTAGGATATCGGACGGAGAATACTTTGCGATATTGAGCAAGAAAACGAAATACGATGCCATGAAAGAAGCCGTGAGAATCAAGACTTGTCAGATCGTCAAAGAAGAGATGAAGGATTCTCTCGTGGAAAAGGGGAGGAAAGAGGTCAGGGAGGAATTCAGTAAGATGATAGAACTCAAGAGCAGCGATTGAAAAAAAAATATATATAATAAGAACAGAATTAATTAATTATTAAATTTATATATAAAATAAAAAAAACGAAATTAATTTAAATAACTCTTAAAAATGTATTGCGTAAGGTGTAAGAGAGTTACCGAGACGAGTAATTCTCGAGAAGTACGAACTAAAAACGACAGACAGATGCTTCGCGGAATTTGCGACGTGTGTGGTTCTATCAAGACTCGATTCGTCAAAAAAAAAAGAACGCGAGCAAAGGTAAAGGCATCGTGAATAAAATGATCAATAATCTACCTTTCGAAATGCATCTGCCCGGTAACAGTTTCGCGGGACCCGGAACGAAATTGAACAAGAGACTCAACGCCGATCTGACTCCCAAATCTTGGAGCAAACCTGTGAATAGGGTGGACGCGGCCGCGTATGATCACGATCTGTGCTACGCTGGACATCCCGACACCAAGACTCGCAACGACGTCTGCGATAAAAACATGTTGGGGAAATTGAGAGGCATATCGAATCCGACCAGGAGAGAGAAGATAGAACGTTCGCTGGTCGGCAATCTGATCGGTGCGAAACGTCGATTCGGATGGGGCGTTCAAAAAAAGTGCATCTGAAAAGAAGAAGAAGAAACGATTATTGACGAGCGAATTGGCCGAGGAGTTACACAAACCCATCGTGCATAAATTTCGAAAGAGAAGGGTGTTCGTGAAGGGTTTGGATGATATTTGGTCTGCCGACTTGGTCGACATGAGATCGTTTTCGAGGTGAACGAGGGCGTCAAATATCTATTGACGGTCATCGACGTGTTTTCCAAATACGGTTGGATCAGAGCTTTGAAGAATAAATCGGGACCTTGCGTCGCCGAGGTTCTGAAGAGCGTGTTCGACTCGTTTTCTCGAAAACCGAGTAAATTGTGGGTGGATAAGGGAAAGGAATTCTACAACAAGCACGTTCATCGATTGGTCGACCTCTACTCGATCGAAAACGAAGAGAAAGCCAGCGTGGTGGAACGTTGGAATCGAACGATGAAGGAAAAGATGCACAGATACTTCACGGCGAATTCGACCAAGAAATACATATACGCTCTGAACGGTCTGGTCAAAGATTACAACAACACACGACACAGATCAATCAAGATGACTCCCGTGGAAGCTAGCGATCCTCGAAATGAAAAACGGGTCTACGCGAATCTATATCCCGAAAGATCTAAGATTAGGAAGAAGTCTAGAACGCCGAAATTTGCGGTCGGTGATCGAGTGAGAATCTACGCTTATAAGAAGCACTTTGAAAAGGGTTATACTCCTCGATGGACCTCGGAAATCTTCGTGATAATCAAAATATTTCACACCGATCCGGTGACTTACGAAGATTTGGATGGAGAAGAGATCATCAGAAAGTTTTACGAACAACAATTACAGAAGACAAAGTTTTGATAAGAAAACAAATTTCTTTTATTTACTCTCTTTAACATTTTCTTGTTTACACACACATATATATAAGAGAGAAAAATAATAATAAAAAACAATAATTAAAACTATTTTTAGATAAAAAAGCAAGCTAATTAATGAACAAAAAAAACCCCAAAATCCTTTAAAAATGACAAATATACGATATAGCACAAAGCATAGTGAAAGATGAAAGTATTCAAGAATATGAGGTTCACGAATACGAACCGGTAACCGGAACGAGTTTGAACAATGCGGGAGAGATAAGAATCAACGTCGAAACTCAAGATCTATTCATACATCCTAGCGAGAGTTACGTAGTGGTGCAGGGACGTCTCACCAAGGAAGATGGGAGCGACTACGCCGACGACGACACGGTTACTCTAGCCAATAATGGCATCATGCATCTATTCGATAATATAAAAAACATGCTATCCGGACAAGAGATAGAATCTGTGTTTCATCCCGGTCAGGCCACCACGATGTTCGGACTCTTGACGTATCCTGATGATTTTTCAAAATCCAGAGGACTTAATCAGTTGTGGGTGAAAGACACCGTCGGCCCTGCTAGCGCCGGCGCTGCCTTGATATTCGACTACGTCGTCAAGACGTCCAGACCTAAAGGAACGTTTTCGTTCAGGATACCTTTGAAACACATCTTCGGATTTGTGGACGATTACAACAAGATCATGTACGGATTCAAACACAATCTGACGTTGATTCGAATAGGAGACGACGACGCAATAGTGAGACTCACTGCAACCAATGCGGGTAAGATAACTCAACACAAGATATCGTGGTTCGTTCCGCACGTGGAGCCTTCGATCATGGAAAAAGCGCGTCTCTACAAGATCATAGAATCCAAGAGTAAATTACCTGTGGGATTTAGAATGAGACAGTGCGACACAGCTAGCATTCCTCACTCCACAAATCACTTCGATTGGAGATTGATGGTGAAATACACTTCCGAGAGACCGCGTTTCATCGTGGTTGCGTTTCAGACCGATAGGGACGGGTCTCAGGAAAAGAATGCGTCGCTGTTCGATCACTGCCATTTGAGAAACATGCAAGTGTTTCTGAACGCCACGAGATATCCAGCAATCGATTACCACGCGTCGTTCGACAAGAACGATTTCTGCAGACTGTACGGCGACGCCGCTGATTTTAGAAAGAAGTATCATGGTCTAGACGAATTGATGAGCAACCCTAACATATCTCCTGGCGAATACAAGTCAATGTATCCCATGTTCGTATTCGACGTCAGTAAACAGAGTGAACGACTCAAGAGTAGCGTCTTAGACATTCAGATCAAGATGCAATTCGATAGGAATGTGCCGACAAAAATCAAAGCCTTCGCCCTGGTTCTGTCGGACAGAGAATTACAATTCGAATCAGATGGAAATAAGATGTCGATCATTCGATGAGAGACGAGTGTGAAAAAAAAATTAAAAAAAACAAAAAAAAAATAAAAAAAAGTAATGAGTAATTATTAAAAAACAAAAAAAAAAAAAAAATAAAGTAATGTGATCTAGAGAGAATGAACATCTTTCTAAATCTCATTACTTTTTTTTTTGCTTTTAATAAATCAAACATTATTTTTTTTTAATTCATTATTTTCCACGCGTTCACTGTTTGTTCAAAGGAACTAGTTCGATCAGTAGACTCACCACGGAAGTGTCGGCTTCGGGATTATTGGTTTTCGTAACGAAATTAATCCTGTCTCCAGTGTTCACTTTGAGAGGCGTGGCGAACGTGCTAACATTCGCGTGTTGATTCTCAGTCTTTTTGATGCTGTATCTCTTATCGCTCTCTACTCCATTCACCATGAGATTGACGACCGCTCTGTTATCCAAATCTGAAGAAGCTAGACTCATTCAAAGGATTTCACCTCCCAGCGGCATGGGATATCCCACCTGACCATGTTTCGATCCGCTACCTCCATTTCCGAAAGACCACTCAGCTTTTCCCTCATCTAAGGTGCCAGCCTCCTCGGCCCACACGGTGATCAATTGTCTAGCATATTTGACTTTCTCCACCACCGAAATCAGGGTGCAGGCATCCGTCATGTTCACGGGATCCGGTAGATTCGTGAGCGCTTGTCCACCCATGTCTAGTTTACCTTCCATTATGTCACCCTTTCTCCAGACCGAGTTGTTGTCCACGTACTTTCTGCTGACTGCGCTGGAATCGAATTCGGGATCGTGACTTAGTCCGAATAAATTCTTACCGTTCATGTCGATACCACCCTCCATGGTTCCGCCAGGTAGATATCGTCCACTTGCGATTCTAGGTATTCTTGTGATCATATCACGGCAGAATCCACGTAGCCCTTGTTGACTGCGGTTGAGTCCGCATCCGTGTCATTGACCTTCGACAGATTCAATATCTTGTTGAATCCCGCATTCAGATCCGATTTCATTTCTCGTCTGTCAGACTTTCTCTGTTCCAGATCTCCATAGTGTTTGATCGCCACGTCCTTGGGATTTGTGGGAGTGGCCACGTTCGTTATCTTGTTAGAATTGGCGTTCAATTCTGAGTGCATCGTTTTCTGAACATATCTATTTCTCAGGTGTTCACTGAAGTCGTCCGTGTATTTTTTTGTCGCGGCATCAGTGGGATCTATGGGATTCGCGACGTTCACCAAATGTTTGGATTTCAGATCGAGATCGTCGGTCATGGTTTTATCCACGTAATTATCTAGCATGATTCATTCGAAATTGGCATTCCCCCTGTCGACGTATTTTTTAGTCGCAGCATCTGCGAGATCTATCGGCTCGGGAAGATTGTAGAGCTTCTTATCATTCATGTTCAAAGGTTCCTCTCAAGGCTCGTATCTCCAAACATAACGTTCGTCCAAGTTGGCAACGTCGTAATCATCGTCGACTTCGAACGTCTTCCTCTTCTTTCTTAGGCTGACTTTTTCGTCGTCACTTCTACCAAATTTATCGACTGGCATGTTGTTTTTGAGATTTTTTTGTTTTTTTTTAAAAAAATATATTCAAAACGCAGTTTATTAAAAAATGAATTATTTTATTTTTATTTTTCGTTTTTATTCGATTAAAATTTTTTAAAATAATTTTTTTATCTTTATATATACTATAAAAAAAAAAAAAATCTCTCTCTAGTGGAAATCATTGAGAATGTCTTGAAACCGATCTCCTTCAGACCATCTCTTGAGAACGTAGAGACACAGGTGACTGCAAAACACTTGATCTGGTGATTGCACTTGTTCCGTGTTGTAATGAACCATCGATTTGTTGAAATAGTTCTTTATTTCTTGTGGCGGTGAGATTCCGTAGCTGTCGAAATAATAATTTTTCTTCTTCCCGTTCTTGAACCACGCCACCCAGTGAGTGCCTTCACCCGATGAATCGTCTAGATTTAAAATTCCGCATTCCGATTGTCGAGGTCTTCTCTTCGGCAAGGCATCTCTGGAAAACACGCCTAGAAAATCTTTGATTTTCAAATCCTTCGCCGCATTCGACAGATCGACATTGGATAGGGTTTCGTTAGGTAAGATGACACCTTCTACGGATATCTCTATTTTCTTATTCATAAATGCGTATATATTTTTTTTATTTATTTATTATATTATAATTCACTAAAATGAACGCTTTAACCCCTTTGCACTTCTTGATCTCTTCATCTTCTAGACGATAAGCATACAGTTTGGGTCTCAAGTCCACAAATTCGATGATTTGTTTACCGCCGCTCTCGTCCTTACATTTACCCAACACCTTCTTGTTGTCGTTCGATTGAATGTTGGATGGGTGATCGACGGGATAATTGCTCGTGTCGAACCACGCGGCCACGTCCGGAGATATATCTCAGTAGACGTCTTTCATCTCTATCTCATAAACTAAACTGTCCATGTCGGTGAACAGTAGTTTGGCTTTATCACCAAATTTTCGTTTGATGTAATCGTAGTGAAACTCGTACATCAATCGCTTGCTGATATCTAAGATGATTGGTCCGAGATAATATGGTTTGTTGAACTTCAGGTGCGTCTTTTGCATGTGAACGGCTACTAGATTTTTGTCGAATATGGTTCGGTGTTTGTAATTGGGTTTTGGCACTAATTTTTTAGACAACGTAGTTATGTTTGTTAAATAAATTGGGAATGTGTCTTTCCTCGTCTCCTTCGTTCGGTTCCATTCATTCAGGAGCCAGCGGATAATCGTTGTGTAGATCGTGTAATTCTTCTGGATAGTTCAAATCGACTTCTAAAATGCAAGGATAGTCTCTCCATTTTTGCATCTCTTCCGGTTCCGTCACCCATTCGAAATTTCCAATCGGTAAAGGATGACTCATAGCCCAACCGTACAGATTATTAGCGTCCCAATACTGTATGTATTTATTCGATCGTTTTGAATCGAAACCTTCTTTCATGTAGGGATTGTTAGCTTCAGAATATCTGTGGGAGATCATCGAGACGCCACCTCTTGCAGCCCTTTCGAACATGAGCGACATGTTCATGTCGGATAATAATTCCAATTGGACTTCAGTGGTCTTCAACAGAGCATCCCACGCCAGACCGGGTGTGGTGAAATACCAAGTGGGATCCAGATCGTAATTTCGACGACAGACGTCTCGAAAATTTTTGAACACGTCTGCCAAGAGCAGAATGTCCGTCTTCAGATAGAGATCATGTTAATCTCTCATGGTTTTCATATCGAATGATTTCCACACGTTTTTGGCGTGTTCGTAATTCTCGTCGGAAATGTCGGATTCGTATAATTTTGAATAAAAATCTTCTTTCGAAGGTAGTGTGGTGTCTTCGAATCTCTTTAGATCGTTCATGTAATTGTAAGGATAGACTCCTTTCCTCAACATGACATCTACTCGTTCTCCGAAATGTTCGCTCATGATTTTAAATTTATCCTTACTCATGTTATCGACTAATTTTTCCAGAGCGGTCAACATGAATTTAAAACTGTCGATGAAACATATGCTTCTACGAATGGATTTCGTTTTTTCTTCCAACGCCTCTCCGTCGATTACTCTTTTCTTCTCCATGACCTTCCATTTCATGAATGAAATGTATCTTTCTTTACTGTTCGCGATGCAATTTATTTCTTTGTGGGAGGTGCCGAGATTTTTTACGAACAGATGACTGTCATAACCTGAGAGATTGTGAAATATCACTGGATAGAAAACGGCGTCTCGATATTTTAAATTACACTTGCTGTGAGCTGGACCGCGATACAGACCCATGTAATGACCATGGTCTTTGACCTTCTTATTTTCCTCCGAATTCTCGTTGAACGATTGTCTGCATATGTGACATTCGGTGGCTCTGTTATTTTCGTCCTGCTGCTCTCGCGTGATGATCATTTTCGTCGGAGTTTTGAATTTGTCGTATAACATTTGAATTTTCGATTCTAACTCTTCCACGAACCTTTGAGCCACGTCGTCGTCTTCATACTGTTTCGTGTAGGTGAAGGGACCCATGTCGTGTTGCGAGTCGAAAGCACATTTCACGTAAATGCAATAGCCTGAAGGCATGTGTTTTTGATATCTTTTGACGTAACTTTGAAGAGCGTTGGGTTGACAGGAACTCATTTTCGCAGTGAAACATTCGAAATCGGCGTACACGACGAATGGTACTTTTAACCTTCTATTATGATTTTCAAACTTCACGATGGTGTTGGGTTTGGGCATTTCGACGGCGACACCTTGATTTTCATTGCAATATTCCTGATGTTTCACTAACGATTTTTCGTTGTGAAACGCGTTCATGCAGTTGCAACATAAACATATCTTTCCTTTATGTTTATTATTTTGTCTCGACAGTAATCGGCTCGGTTGTTTAACCCAACAATAATGACGATTGTCACCATTCGAAATCAATAATAAAATAATTGTCTTTTCTCTTTCGAGATACGAAGTCTGTCTGAGAGGATAAATCGTTCGTTTTTCATCGTCGTATCCCAAGACGTTCACCACTACGGTGGGATTTTGAGCCTCGAAACGTTCGATGTGTTTTAACTCTGTTGGAAAAGTCACTCCAGTCCAATCAAGATTTTTAGAAGTCTCCTCGTAATGAGGAACTCTATAGGTATGCATTTTGACAGGGTATAAAGCGGAGGTAACTGCCCATTTAAAACACTGATCATCTTTATTTCTCACGTTGACCACGGCGTGTTTTTTAGCTAAGAAATACGGTAATTCCAAGTAGGAAGATCCTTTCAATGAATCGTTTTTAGTTATATGAATTTCGAGTTTCAACACCTCATCGAACGTCCAATTTCTACCTTCATGTTGATAATTCGCGAGAGACGTCAACATCTTGTCTTTCATCTTTTCGAAAACATCCGATAAATCTGAACCTCGAAGTACAGGTTTGATGTTAGATCTGAAATATGCATTTTTCACGATGCTCTCGCTGGACTTCACGTCGATTTTATTCATCACGCAATGGAGTATCATCTTAATTTTTAGTCCCACGTTCATGTGTTCGCGAAACAAATCCAATACTTTTTTCTTCACCCATTCCATGAACGATTTCAGATCGATTTTCTTGAACGAGGGAACCACGTCGAAAGTTTTAAAAATGCCTTTGATCGCACCTATTCTACGGGTTTCGATAGGAATAGTTCCGCGATGAGTCATGCTACATATTCTTCTCCTTTCCCTTCGTCGATTGCTCATTGAATTTTGCTCGATATATCTCGTTTATCTAGAATCTGAAGTGCATCACTCGTTTTCCTTTTAGTTTTTCTTTTCTTTTCTTTTGAAACTTGAAGTTCTTCTTCAATGGCTTTTCGTTTAGTTGTCTTCTTATTTTTCACAATCGAAACGTTTTTGGTTTTTTTCGACGTCGGCATTTTGATTCTTTTTACTATCTTTTTCTTCTTCTTCTTCTCATTTTTCACAACCGATGCATTTTTTGATGTCGTTGCTATCGACATTTCGTTTGCCTTTCCATTGTTTCGCAAATATTTCTGTATGACTTCAATTTTTTTTGATTTAGTTCTATGATTTCTGAAATGTGAAATTTTTAATAGTTTACAAATCTCGTTTAACTGAGGTACGGTTTTCTCATTTAAATTTTCCAATTTTTTTTCATCTGTTTGCTTCATTTGTAAGAATATTTTTTTTTCCGAATTTTGTATTTAAATAATTTGTTTAAAAAATTTTTTTTTTTAATTTCAATTTTTTTCTTTATTGTGAAAAATATTTTTTTTTTTATAAAATTAATCAATTTTTTTATGTTCCTTAACGTGAAAAAAAATTGAATTAATACGAGAAAAAAAGGATGTTAAAAAATTAACTTTTTATTTATATATATAAAGAGAAAAAAAAACAAAACTTTTTAATCAAATTATTAAAATACAAAATTTAAAATATACATTATTTGCAAGAATTCATAAAACAAAAAAAAACAAATAATCGATCATGACGACAACATCTATGACGGAATCTCGACATAAATGTCAACGTTGTTTAATAAATCGTTATTCTCCAAAAAACCAAGAAGAAAAAAATCGTAATTTATATTTACGCATTTCGAAAGAAAACGATATGATTTGCGATAGAAAATCGAGTCATAATACTATTAGCGAACAAAAATTAATCGACAATGTCGTTCGAACTATTACAAAAGAAGAAGAAGGTTCAAGACAAATAGAACTTTACGACTTTTATGCGAAGTCTTGCACGAGGTTCAAAACAAATTTCCGCAAAGCAGACGCATGTTCATGTCACCCGATTCCTTCTCAATAGATGATGATAACTCATCTGCTTCTTTCATGAATCAAATCAAATCTTCTAAAGTCAAGAAACGTTTGAAGTCTTGCACATTCTAAACTATAATTCAGATGTTCGGACTTGATCACTGTTTTTTATCTCAAAATTGGGTTTGTAAGAATATTTTTTTTTTTTTCGAATTTTGTATTTAATGATAATTTGTTAAAAAGTTTTAAAATTGTTTATATATGTTTTAATTCTTTCAAAACAAATTAATTGATTTTTATGTTCTTAACGTGAAAAAAAATTGATTTAATACGAGAAGAAAAAGGATGTTAAAATTTAACTTTTTATTTATATATCTATAAAGAGAAAAAAACTTTTACTAAAAAAAAATTTTACATTAAAGAAAATTAAAAATTAAAAAAAAAACAACTTTTTTTATATACATATAAAGAGCAGAAAAAAAAAAAAATAAACAAACTTTTTTAACAAATTATTATTTAAATACAAAATTTAAAATATACATTATTTGCAAGAATTCATAAAATAAAAAAAAAACAAATAATCGATCATGACAACAACAACACCTAAAAGATGCGAATTGAAATTGAAACGAGTTGAAATGTGTAAGAAATTAGGTTTTAAAATCTATAGATTACAATGACACGATCCCATTGAATTGAACGAGGTCGAGACGAAGGGTTTAGAGCACAAACAAGTACAAATATCGCATGCCTTTGAAAGTGGACAAAGCTGCGCTCGATTTGTTTTATGAGTACGAAAGCGATCTGCAGAACATCGTCATCACTGAAGATAGAGAATTCAACAAGGATGATTTGTCGTTGCCCTATGGAAGTTACATATTTCCAAACATCTCATTCAAACTCGTTAAGAAATTGGGTCGTGAGAGCGAGTTGACCGAAGTAACAAAACTCAAAAGAGTAAAGATAAACATTCAACACATTTGCGAAAAAGGAGAAAACACGAGTGTCAACATGCTAATAACGGACTTGGAAATATAAACAATAGAGAGATTGATTTTTTTTAGCGAAGAAGAAGGAAAAAAAAAGTAATGAGATCATCTTTAGATCTCATTACTTTTTTTTTTTTTTTTGTTTTCCTTCTTCACTATTACCATATATTATAATAACGTTTCCTTTTTTCTTTAATTTCAGCATTGATTCTTCTTTTCTTTTTTTCTTTTTTTTGTAATATGATACGTTTTTATAACAACACATTTGTTTATCCAAATCATAATTATGAACGAATGTTGTGCATCTCTTGGTAACACTCGCATCATTACCATTCTCTTCAGAAGGTAGTGGTGACGGTGGAAAGCATCTCATTCTTTTCATTTTCAACCGTCTATCCCGCTGTTTATCTAACTCTTTCATCAGTTCTTTCCTTAGATATCCATCATTAGCATCTAACCATTTTTCCACATTTTTTTTTTCGCACTCTGTCTCCCGATATTCATCATTATCGTCTAATTGTTTCTCCACCTTTTTATCCATTATATATATATATTATTTTATATTTTTCTATGATTGATATTTATAACATAATTATATATTTTTTTTTATATTATAATAACATATTCAAAATCGGTATATTCTTAAACGGCGAATTCTCACCAAGCAACAAACCCTTGCTGAGTCGCTCAACATTCTGTCCACTCTTCAGATAGAGACCGTTTCCACTCAAAGAGTTGCCACCTCTAACAGGTTCTAGATACAATCCTTTACCGCTGTCGTCTATGTGGACGTGACACACGGCTCCTCCCTTCTTCAAAAACAGTCCGCTACCACCCATTAATTTCTCAACTGCCGAACTCGCGAGTCCCGTGAGAGCTCCCACGCCAAGAGTCTTTCTGAGAAAGGGTAGTGCCTTTGCGGCGAAGGGTAATGCTTTTGTGGCGATTCCTGCCAATAGCGGTATGAAACCACCTTTCATTCTCAAATTGTATCTCAATTGAGCGGGACTCAATCTGACCTTCAACCCTCTTCCATCACGAATCGCTTTCTCCATCCTTTTGATTTGACTTTTGGTCCAGGCGATCGAATCCTGACCGCCTCTCGTCAGATCTTCGTGAGTGAATTTGAATTTCACCGCCTCGCCTCGAGTTCTTAATGCTCTCTCAAGTTTCTTCCTCTGTACTGCGGATATATTCACGTTTTTTTTCACGTATTCTGTCATAATTCTTTTTTTTTAAAATATACATTTTCTTCAATTGTTTTCTTGTTTTAATGATAATTATATATATTAAATAATTTTTGTAAAATTAATATTGCGTTTATTTTATTTTTGTTATCTATATATATACAATATTTTTTTTTTTTTGCTTTTATATTTCTCTTATGTGAAATCGTATCGTCACCCTCTCCCCGCAAAGATCTAATAGTTCACCATTTTGATCCGTCAACATGGTTTTGAGACTATACAACGTGTCTAAAATCACTGGTAGATAAACTAAATTTCGAGGTCGCTCCACGATCTTATAACCCAGCGACACGTTTGGAAAGAAGGAATAGATCGTCGGTTGAGCGCTACCATTCACGTAGCTTCCAGCAATCACGTCCACATTCACAAGAATGCTATTGACTGTGAGAATGTCGACCGTATTTTCAGATGCCGCGTGGTCTCAATACATCTTTCGATCGAATCCCAACATCTTGCCTATAAAATCATCCATGTTGAAATCCACTCGAAAATTATCTTCCAAATCCAACATCGTCTGTAAGGTATTAGGATTGGGAGCGAGTCTGATCTTGTTGCTTCCCTTTCCATCCGTCTTCATTCGCGTCTGAATGTAATTGTTCAAATCGTCTATGTCGTAACTCCCTTTGGGAATTCGAATCTCCAACCAATCCACTCTGTTGGAATACTTGAATGAGTTATTCTTTTCGGTGACGTTGGGAAAGGAATAATAAGTCTCCAGATTCACCAACGCCATCTCGTATCTTTTTTCTCTATTCAATTCGATGGAAGGTTCGAATTTCGTAGCGAATCGAGTCGAATCGCCACTCACCACGATTTGAATGGATTGTTTTGCAGCCGTATTCTCGGCTATCCGTTCTAACAATTCTCCTTGTTCGAACATTATATTTTAATTTTATTTTTTTTATTTTTTTCAAAACTAATTATTTGAAGATTTACTATTTTCTAAATTTTTTTTATTTTCACGCTCTATCTTATTATCATCAGAAACATAAAACTTGTTGAATCCGCACCGATATTTTCCGTGATTAAATTTGCTTGTCAAATCGATCACGACGAAATTGTAAAGTCCTCCATCCCAAACCCTCTTGCAGAATCTCCTGAATTCCACCACGCTCATGTCGTTTGCGATGTGATCACCGTAGATGTGATTGAGATTCTTGAGATCTTGGCGAAAGAGACATAGAAAATTAGCGTTCTCCCTTATCGTCTGTCCGGGCAATTGAAAATAATTCTGCGACAGGTAGAAACAGTCCACGTTGCTGTGTCGACCCCTAACGTAATACGATTCGCATCGGTTCTGTCTCTCCAAAAGCAGATCGTCGAAAATCATGAGATTCTTATCTTCCGATTTCAATTCTCTAGGATCCGGAACGTCGCTAGCATTCTCATAAAATCGACACTCGACGTTCAAAGATGCATTTCTCTTCATCAGTTCCATCACCGCACCGTCCAGAATGGTCAAAAGTGGAGCTTCACTCTTGTCGAATTCCTCACTACTGTCAATGATTCTGGCTATGACGTCCTTGGGCAATCTATGATCCATGCACTCTCGAAGCAATCTGTATTCGGGTTGAAACAAGCTCTTGCCAAACACGAACAATCTGTCGTAATCCAACCAGTCGGGTCGGAACAACAGATTCATCAACAGATTGGTCTTTCCACAATTCGATTTTCCCACTATCAAGCCTCTTATGCTCTTGGGAAAGAACTCGTTATTTGACCTCTTGGTCGCGGCGTCGTTCCAAGACATATCTTTAATGTTCATCTTTGTTTTATTTTTTTGTTTTTTTTTGTTTGTTATTTTAGATTCTTTCAAACACAATTTTTTTTGTTTTTTTCAAACTCACTTTTTAATATTATTATTTATTTATATCACACCATCGCGAGTTCTCTTCAATCCGGATCCACTCGTCATTTTGGCTAAATCTTGTATGGGTACCACAGCATCCTTAAAATCTTTCCAACTTTTCGGCGTTCGCTCTAACACAGCTCGCTTCGCCGGCGGACTGATCAACTTGTCGATCAACGCGTCGGCTGCCCTCTCGCCAGCTACAGAAGCTATCCTACCACTGGCTTCGGAAGCGGCTTTCTTACCAGCATCCAAAGCCATCTTCTTACCGACCTCAAATGCAGTCGATGCGAGTTTTCTACCTGCATCGCTCGTGAACGCTCGCATTATAGAATCGACGATGCCAGAACCGCCTTGAACATAAGTTCTGACGTATCCCCTGTTCTTTATCACCAACATATTTTTATTTTTATAATATATTTTGGTTTTTTTTCACTGGTAAATCGTTTTGTTGTTTAAATACTTTTATTATTCTAGTGTAAAATTTACTGTTTTTATTTTTATATATTTTTGTTTGTTTGTTTGTTTCTCTCTACTTATTATATATACATCAATCCTTCAATTCGTTCATCAGCCTTTTATAATGGTTTTTATTCAAAACCTTCTGTCTTAACAATTCGTCAGATATAGTAACTATCTGATTATCTAATCCTGTGTTACCAGCCCGTCTGCTTGCCATCAACAAACTCAATCTCTGAGACAGAGCGTCAGAATCACTCGGAAGAAAAGTGGTTTTCACCCCTTTGCCAGTCACCGATTCGACGAACTTCTTATTCATATCCCATATGGGTTTCACCACTTTCGTCCACTTGTAACCTCTGTTGGCTTTGGGTCTCGTCTCTCTGGCATCGTTATTTCTCTTCATGGCGTGGGTCTGAACCAGAATGTCGCCGTAATTGTCGAAATCCTGTTCCGTGTAAACACTAGGCTTGTCGTAAAGGAGCAATCTGTGCAGTCCATCAGTTAATTCGTACCTATTCGAGCCGACGGTTAATTCATCATCATCTATTTCTACTTCTGTGTCGCCGACAAAAGTATTACCGTCCGAATCCTTATAAAATCCATACAACAGATCTCTCTTACCGCCATCCTCGGACGACGCGACGCTATCAGTGGTGATAGTCGAAGCTGTATCGCCGCTCTCGCTCAAGTCGGTTTGAATCCCCGTGGGAACGTAATCCGGTGTAGATTGAATGGAATACCGATTTCCAAAACTACCGGGCAACGAACCCATTCTCAAAGAACTCTCTTTTATGGGTCTCAATTCTTCGACTATCTCCTTCCTGCTTCGCTCTTGACCCTCCGTCGCGGGTTTAAATATTTTTGTGGCTTCGCGTTTGAGTTCAATCTCACCAAGACGTCTGCTTCTGTCAGCCGATTGAATGCCCTTCTTGGCACGTTCATACTCGCCTAAAATTTGATCCCGGGTTCTAGAATCCATCTGTAAAAACATTTTTCGTTTTTAATTATTAATGTTCCTTTGAGTATGCTAATATGAGTTATTTATTATTTTCAAAATTAAATGTATAATTATTTTTTATGTTTTAAGTAAATAAAAATCTTCTGTCTTTAATATAATAACTAAAACCAGTTAAGGAAAAACATTTATAAAATAAACCTCTTTAAATGCGTTTTGCCCTCAAACGTGTTAAAGATCACATCAACAGTTATTTCCGACAATGAGAAACTTAGAGTTTAGTCTCAAATAAACATCTATAAATACAACGTTTTAAAGTGTTAAATCATACAGGTAGTTATTTCCTCACACTTGAAGTGATTCTCAAAATAATACTCCATGAATATCTTGTAATATTTTGGGTTAAAACCGCGTTAGTACTCGCACGTTGAACAACGCTATTTCTCTAAAATTTGTACATGGAAATCGTTTCAATCAAAAAAACAAGAGTTGAAAAAATATTTAAAAAAAATTCTCTGGCGAGAATTTTTTTGCAAAAAAAATATATGGGAAAAAATAATACTCCATGAATATCTTGTAATATTTTGGGTTAAAACCGCGTTAGTACTAGCACGTTGAACAACGCTATTTCTCTAAAATTTTTACATGGAAATCGTTTCAGTCAAAAAAATAAGAGTTGAAAAAATATTTTAAAAAAATTCTCTGGCGAGAATTGTTTTGCAAAAAAAATATATGAGAAAAAATAATACTCCACGAATATCTGGTAATATTTTGGGTTAAAACCGCGTTAGTACTCGCACGTTGAACAACGCTATTTCTCTAAAATTTTTAAATGGAAATCGTTTCAGTCAAAAAAACAAGAGTTGAAAAAATATTTTTAAAAAATTCTCTGGCGAGAATGTTTTTGCAAAAAAAATATATGGGAAAAAATAATACTCCATGAATATCTGGTAATATTTTGGGTTAAAACCGCGTTAGTACTCGCACGTTGAACAACGCTATTTCTCTAAAATTTTTACATGGAAATCGTTTCAATAAAAAAAACAAGAGTTGAAAAAATATTTTTAAAAAATTCTCTGGCGAGAATTTTTTTGCAAAAAAAATATATGGGAAAAAATAATACTCCATTTAAAAAATGAAACTTCGATAAATAGTTAAAAATATTAAAATAGCGTCCGTTTCAAACGTGTTAAAAATCAGAAAGAAACATGAATAATTATAATCTCGAATAAATCACGTCAGTAAATGTAATGCTTTTCAAAAAAAAAAAATATAACCTAACATCAATTGATCTTTTGAACTGTTTCCACTTTGATCCATAGAAATAGTTTTTCAGATAAACCATTTAACTTGACAATTAATCTCATTTGAATAAAAACCTGTAATACATCTCAAGCGTGACAAAATAGCGTTCTCAGTAAGTGTCTATACAGTAAATGTCACTTTGACATGCGACCTGCTTGTCAGTTTTGATAAAAACACAGACTGACAATTGTAGACTGACATTCGAATGAAATGGTTTAACACGCCGAAGGCGCGCAGGAACGGTATGGGGAACAAGCCCCTTTCAACCCTCAGTGACCGAACAATAAAAAAAACCACAGTGCTTCCTTCGTGAATAATTATATTCACGTGTCAGAACGAGCTTCATCGCAGAGTAACTCGGTGTAATGATACACATTATTTTGATAAAATTTATTTGTCATTTTACATTTGGATTCGCGTAGATTTCTTCTCACCTTTTTTGCGTGTGGTCGATACTGGAGGATCTTCGCCAATGATGATTTGTAGCGCGCAGGAGCTCTATTTATACTGTACAAGTGGAGATATCCATGGTAGGATTTTCCAAAAAACTTAGTTTTTTTTCTGTTGAGTTTTTTAGAAAATCTCACTATGGGTATTCCCCCAACTCACGTCAGAAATGGAAGCGCTCAATAGTAATCTGTTAAGTTTTTGAAAAAATCCGGGTATTCCCCCCACTTACGTCAGAAAGGGAAGCGTCCAATAGTAGTCTGTTAAGTTTTTTGGGGGGAAAAACCCACCGCCTCAAAAACAATAGCGGATTCTAGGCCACTGGCCCAGAATCCGCAAACCGGTTTTTTGATGCTGGCCCAGAATCCGCAAACCATTTTTTGCTCGCGTTCACCAACGATGGATCGATGGTCTGATCCGCGATGGGAACGTAGACAAAAAATTTTTAAGTAAAAAAAAAAATGAAAATGTACAATTTTCACTTTTTTGAAAAAACGTGTACATCCGACGTTCACACCGAGTATTTGAACGTTAAAAGTGCGATCTTCGAGTCTAAAAAAACAGCGGATTCTAGGCCACCCGACATTTTTGTGAACAAACGTGCGATTTAACACTGAATCCCACGTTGGTAAACGCATCGTGTACGTGTACCGTACACGTACATGTACAAAGTGGCTGTGAATCCGCATTTATTACCTACTACCGAAGACCTGCAGGCAACACAATCGATTCAGGTTTGAACACTGCGATGATTTTATGTCATAGATGCCCAGATGAACTGCATTTAGTTGCTAATCACAATGCTTTTGTCCAACATTGAATCGTTGACTATAATTTTCACGCTGATATTGCTTTTATCGCCTTCGTGAAATCGGCGTTAACCTTTGTTTTACAGGGAAGAACGAATTGCATGGTCATGTTCGAAATGAAAATGTAAGACTAATGTTTTATTTTTCCGTCACAACATTATTGGTATCGCGTGCAGAATTTGCCGACTGAGAAACATTTCTGACTCTAACCATCAATTAATGACGCGGTATTAGTATTATTCAACCCTCTGCCATCTGATGTTGAAATATCACAATTGTAAGCAGCACATTTGTACTTTAATGCAACAAGGAAAATCAACCAATTCAATTTTGTTTGACAGAGCTCATTGAGCTCTGTCAAACACGATTGAATTGGTTAACTTCGACGTTGCATTTTGGGACAGTTTGCCGGGTAAAAGCGTTAAATTTCGACTTCAGTGTGCAGAGGGTTAATAAAATGGTATCGACTTCACTCACGAAAAAAATCCAAGAGCAAGGCTTCGAATAACGAAAATCTTCGATGAGAATAACTTCCTGAACTGCGCTCTATTCTGTTGTTGTATTTCAATTTCCTCCAAGTTTATGGACATGACATTTTCTAAGGAATTGTTCACTCTTGCCATTTCCAACATGACTTTCCGTGCTTCTCCATACCGTTTTTTACTTATCAACCAACGCATCGACTCTGGTAAATACCTGCCGATAAAAGATTTTTTTATCAGAAGTAAACCACTGAACAGAGGAGAAAAACAATCGTTCGTGAGCCTGTTTTCCAGACAGCAAGGTACCATCTTAGGTTTACTTATCGATTCAGATCCCAAGGTGTAGTGTTTGCGAAGGCAACATATACTCCACTTCAGACTCTAAGTTAAGCTTGGACACCGTGGGGGATCCGATAAATAAGATATACATTGCCGTAATCACCCTATTTTTAATATTTTTTTTTTTACAAGCACCGATACCAAGGGACATGGTATTATCGTCGATAAAACCTTTGGTAGTGGATGCCGATGTTTTACGCCGATAATGCAGTCAACGATGCATACAGCTACAGACTTAGCTCCTACGCGTCTTATTTGAGCCGATATCAATTGGCTTCTTTCCTTCAAAATTTGAATTTTGGAATATTTTGTTTGGAAAACATCGCGGTCATGTGAAAACAAACAGCCGTGGGCCATACTGACCTTCCGTTTTTCCCACGAGACTCTCCCCCTCCCCCGTACCCCATTGACAAGAGTAGTGTACCCTAACTCGAACACGTCACAAACTCGCCGCAACGATCGTTGCTACGCATCTATGCAGCCTTACTACCAGCGTTACAAGCAGCGTACCATTGCATGGTTGACCCGAGAGTGTCAGAACTGGGATTCTGTTGGCTCTTGTATACCCAGTGGAATGTGACAGATCTTGATCAAAATTGTGTAATATCTGCTGATCAAGCATCATGCGACTTAGACTGTAACAAGTGAACATGGGGCACCTTTGCCAATGAAGTCAAGGAAGTGCTTCCACTAGTCCGTTCCCAAACTATAACAAGAGTATCCAAGCTTCAGTAATTGTCGGCCTGGAGGATGTTCTGTTAGATGTGTACGTGACAGTCCAACCAGGTTCACAGGTCGGGTTACAACCGGTTTAAGCTAACTAAACATAACGCCACTGTTCCATTTCTACAAAAGAGGTATGATTTGACAGAGTAAATGGAACAGTTTGACAATCAAGTGCCAAATTTAAAATCCTCCCATCGGTAGAGGAATAACATCTTATTAAATTTTGCAACTTAAAATTCCAAACCGTCAGAGAATCGTCAATTTCTAGGTTCAGTTTAACTGGGTATGATTGATGTTATAGAGGGTTTTGACTCAGCTTCGTCAAATGTTTTAACAATACGTTGACAGCATTGTACCCATTGCAACACACACCTGCAAGCGCAACAGGTGTTCGACTTGCAACAATAGGTACTGAGAGTGACATCAAACCTGCTGGGTTTATTAGTGTAATAAAAACTTTAATATCTTCCTAGGATATACGAGAATATCCTGTTCACCGAGTACATTTGAGTACTCTATAATATTTCAATACAATTTACTCCAGGTTGTCATGACACGTTTTAACACTTCGCCCAGCAAACTTCTACTACTGGCGGCTGAATTTCTCAACACTTCTTACCGTATTTGGTAAAGAACAAAACTGCTTCCTCAATCAGCTGTATGGTGCCATGTTAAAGGTATTAAGTTGCCGAAAGACCCATTCCACAGAGACACCATTCTGTATCATATCTTAACATCTGTTGAGAAGCTGACCCATTTTTCTGGCTCCATATTTAGCAAATTTCCCCAGTGGATCCGAAATATTGTTAACCCTTTACCTAACGAATCGCCCAAATCCGCCCGAGTATTGTGAGAATTGAGCAGTTGAAAAAATTAAATTTCAAAATAGTTCAACAAAACCATATCATGTGACCCCTCAATTTTTAAAAAAATTATATTCAAAATAATAAATTTCGATATCGTCTGCGTTGGGTAAAGGGTTAAATATGGAGCCAAAATGCGCATTTTTGTCAACTTTATATATTTATGTCCAAATCAAAGGAGGGTATCTTTAGAGCAAACAGCCCGCGCACCCAATTCCTGCTAATTTCCAGTAAGATTTCAATAACGGGTTAGTAAAGATAATGTTGGCCTAAAATCCCACACACACTCTCTCTCTCAACTATTTCTAGAAACAAAGTTGGGAAGCAGGTGAGTACGTGCCGCTTTGCCCTCGGTTCCTACGTCCCTGAGTATAATGTAAAGAAAAAATGGATTTGTGTCGGGTGGTAGGTAGTGCGCAGCCGCCGTGTTCTGGTCACTTTCAATGGGTGGGCATTATTTCCAAGGACGCAATAATATTAGATTTCCAAACACTAATTATAGGAATAATCATCAACCCGGTGCTTCATTAATTGAAATTTTGCTGTTGATTTTTATTACCCTGTAAACGCATCACTGCCCACGCGTAGATTACGACCAATCCATTGCGACTGTACTGTAAGTTATGAAACTTATTTGAGGCATCTTCCGTGAACTTTGTTGTGAGTTAAATTACTAATCGTGATCTTCAAATAGAAACACGGTCCAAACCAAGAATAAATGAAAATTCTCTGTTTTGCTGTTAACAACATGATAAAGTCGCAGCAATAAGAATATACAACTGAAATATTATGAGATAGATATCTTTTGATGGAATGGAAAAAAAGGATAAAAATGTATTGTCGATTGGCTGTTTTATTGTCATCCTCTGCAAAGTGGAATACAAGAGAGATGAGAAAGAAGAACAAGAAAGGAGTATTGATGAGAGCAGACTTTGAATTCCACATTATCTTCTTTAACCCCGTGCACACTGACGTTCTAAAAAATCCAGGGGCTACTGCACAATGTTCCTTTTGTAAATAACAAGCAATCGTCGTGTAAAAACCAAACGAACATCAAACTTATGAAGACTTATGCCAAGATCGATTCGAATTTGTCCGAGTTAAGGATTAATGGTCAGGGATTGTAAATAATTAATTTGATACGTTTGCTTGTAAAAGCCGCAAATAGACACTGGGTTCAAATTATTGGAGGCTAATTAATTAACTGCTTGACCAGGTGGGTGTTTATCTCTCGTTGAGAAGACTAATGGTTCCCTGCTGCGACGTTTAAAACTACGACGCAACTTATCGCTGAAAGTTCCTAATAGTAATTCGTTACTGTCAGCCGCAGGTGGTGTTCCACGCTATATGGCCCTCAAATAAGTGTCATCCCCGTAGTTCTAAATGTCAGACTCACGAGCTTAAAAAGAGATATCTCATCTATCTTAATAACGGTGTCCTATATCACAGAGGAACCGACTTAATGATTAATTAGACACGAAAATGCTATATAATGGGAGACTGATCATCGGTAGTCTGTCTGTCGACCTTGGATTGAGTAAGTAATCCGTCGGAAAGAGGGCTCGGAGCTCTAGCCATTGGGACTGTCATTTGTAGAAATTAATTGTGGAGACCAAGCGGGCTCCGTTTAAGTTGGCGAGCGGTTGCTAGGTTAAGTGACGAGACGCATAGGTGAAGTGTAGAGTAGTAAAGAGCTGTCGAGAGCTCGAACAATTAACTTAAACGAAGCTATTGAGAGCTCGAACAATTAACTTAATCGAAACTGTTGAGAGCTCGAACATTTGATTTAAGCTAAGAGCTTAGAGTGAGCTTAGTTGAGACAGGCAAATTAGATGCATGAAGTTTATTTGTTTATACGAAGATTGGTGTAAACGGAGATTGGTGTAGACGGCGAGTTGTTAAATCCGTGGAGTGAATTGACTATGATATCGAATGTGTAAAATTTAGTTAGACAAAGTTGGTTACAGTTGACTGACAATTTAGCGTATTTGGAGATTGAGCGGCGTAAAATAGACAATACGTTATGTATGCAATCGCTTGAGAAGTGAAGAGGAAACCCAGGAGTGAGGAACAACCAGAAGCATCTAGACAACAGCATCGAACACGGGGTACCCCGGAAAGAGCTCGAACTTTATGGGGGAAATTCATATGTGTTTTTTTTTTTATATAATGTATATTCTTGGATTGTTCTTTGATGCGTATATGTGAGTACATAGTATTATTTTTATTTCCATTAAATTATCCTCAAATGATCCTCAAATGATCCACCGTCTGTTACCTTTTTAAATATCAAGTCACGGACACCTTAAGATGACCAATCTGCCCCAACAAAACCCACAATACCGCGAGGCCGAGAGACGTATGTTCACTCGAAAGCACGGCTGCCCTCTCTGAGAACGGCCGAGCTCCAGAGTGATCACAAATCTCACATATCTGCCCCAACGTGTTGTGACACCTTATAACATAGCGGTTCCTTCTCGTTAAGTGTCGTCTGCCTATTGAGGTAGACAACACTTTTTTATTGATACGGCTTTGCTGCTCAAAATAACAATGCGGAGTATGCAACGTCAGAGGCGAGTGGATTCGACTTGAAGGCTTTCAGATGTTAGACAAATTCTTAATTCGTTCCTTTACGCCGTAAGTGTCTCCAATGGGAATGTTTTTGGACCCATTTACACAGAGGGTGGATAGACACGCTGCGTGATGCATCATGATCATTACAAAGTAGGCCTTTGGATCGAAATGGTTAAACAAAGATACGCAACGTTTAAGAAATTTGTACTTACCGTAGATCAACAACGAACAGCAACACAAATGGACACGACACTGTTAGAATCAACATTCGCCAACTTCTCACAAAATACGACGCCGCTAATAAAAATAGCATGCCTCCTGGAAAGAAGAACTCCGACCCCAGTCTGACAGTGTTTCGCCATTTCAGACCAACCATCTCAATAGCTGCGATCATATGAAAACAGAAAATAACTTGATTATTTTAATGGTGTTTTTTCAACGTGTTTTATCAACAATAAATTATTGATATAGAGATTGGCGAAGAGAGACTGGTTCTCGTTAGATCACCGAAGTTAAGCAACGCCGAGCCCGGTTAATCCTTGGATGGGTGACCATTCGGCGATTAATTCCGGTGCTTCCCGTAGTTGTGGCTGGTGTGCGATCGGCGAAGTTTGAGAGAGTGATTGTGCGACGTTGCATCACATGCCAGCTGTGGACGTTGGGAATGTTCACCAGTACTACGCAATCCCCACCGTACCTAGGTGTAAAATAGGGACCTGTTGAGATGCTTGCCTTGTGTTCCCGTCTGTGGAGCACCGGCAGTATGCTCCGTTGAGTTGAGCTGAGAATGTCATAGAATGAACAAAGGGTGTGAACACCTGTGATACGGGGTAATAATGTAAGTCAGAGAGCGCTGCGGTGGATTCTAGTCGTTAACATTGAATTAATATTAACAATAATAGAAAGCTTTGATTTACACTATCCTTAAAACTCAGCTTCAACAGGAACTATCTCATTGGGAAATTTCAGTTTTGTTCGAAAAGCCTGCAAGACCAGAATAGGTGGGCTTAATGACCGCATGTGGATTTGGGCGCTGTGTATAGCGGTGCATAAAAAGAGTTGCGTCAGTCGGACATACTTAAAATAATTTTGAAAAGTTCCATACTTCGTTTCCGAAATTTTTAAACATGAGCAACAGTAATTTGGGAAGTGCGGAAAGGTATGTGAGGAGAAGGGCTCGGAATATTTGTAATTGGTAGTCAGCACTAAGGCGTACCTGTCGAAATTCGATGAACTCCGAAACTCTAACAATGGAACAAATTCATCAGCTCGGCGGAAAAAAAGAAGGAACATTTATGATTTCTCGAGTCATCATGTGTACGTTCGTACCTGCCGTGCTCGCCCAACTGTCTGACATCACCCCGTTTTGCCAGGAAAGCAAGAAGTGGCATTTTGTCAGAGTGTTGGACAAATTCTTACTGAACCGTCACTACGTCGCTCTTACAAAATAAAGTGTCAAATAAATAAAAATTGAAAAAGATCAGAAACCAAAAAAAATTGCGGCTCAAATATTAACTTCAAACAGTGGCAGCAAAACTAAAATGAAGGTTGGATTGGAGGGTGTTGAATGTTTTTCAAACATAGCTCATGCCCACTCATTTGAATGTGCTCGTTCCACTGAAGGGTCATAAGCTATGTCTTCGAGGCAAAAAAACTTTGAAACAAAATTATTAATATTCCGACTTGTTTGACAAGTGTCGTCTGCTGTCCGCGTTGGGCAGAATAACAATAATTAAATGCCGATTGTAAAAACGCGTGCGTGCGTGCGTGCGTGCGTGCGCGGGCGCGTAGTTGGGCGAGTTCTGAATGGTGGGTGGCTTTCTGGGTGGGTGGGGGATTTGGGTGGGTGGGTTTTGGGAGGAAGTTAGTATTACCCCACTATCAAGGTAAATTACAGAAGTACACAACCACGTACAGAGGAACACAAAAATACCGAGGTAAATTTCCTATTACCTCGGTAAGGTAACCCCACTAAGTTACTCCACTTTCAGCACTGGATCCTATAAGTATAATTTGAGAAGTACCTCGCTTCGTCAATGCGGTATTTGTGTGCGTGCATGTGTGTGGAACACACTCCATAATCAGAAATCCGACATGACAATTTTTTGCAGCTGATGCATGCGTATGCTAGTTGAATATTAATTATCATCAAGGAATGTCCATGAGCTTCACGAAATGAATAAAAAAAGGAACACTACCTGGGAAAGGCATTACCATATAAGAAACACTACCTTGGAACGACTTTACCATATAAGGGAATAAGGAATACTATATATATACCTCGGAAAGACACTTTCATATAAGACTGTGCTTCGGTATGTATGTGAAATGTCTAACACTTAACCCTTCATGCAAGACAGAAATGTGGACGGTCCTTAGACAGTCCATGTTATGATAGGATAAAATACGAAATATCTCCTTTCTGGAAGCCTTAGAAATAGATGACCTCGCTCAGCTGGTATGAAATATGATACCTCACAATGTTGGGAAAACACACCTGTGTGTGTGTGTGTGTGTGTGTGTGTGTGTGTGTGGGTTTGTCTTACCAACTTGACGAGGTAACTAGACAAAAGAGTTTGCGTGTTTCGCCTTACCGAGGTACAAAAGACAAAAGAAACCCTTTACCTCGGTTGTTTTCCCAGAACTGTACCGGCAAAACGAGGTTGAAACCGTTAGTACACACAAAGGACAAACAATGGGGTACCTCGGTATGTAGGGTAGACAAGACTCTGTGTGTGTGTGTGTGTGTGTGTGTGTGTGTGTGTGTGTGTGTGTGTGTGTGTGTGTGTGTGTGTGTGTGTGTGTGTGTGTTTGTGTGTGTGTGTGGGTGTGCATGTGTGAGTGTGTGTGTTTAAGGTTAAAAATCTGCACTGGCACAGACATTTCTTACTGAAACGTTTTTTCTTGTAATATGCCGCCGAAAAATTGTTTTCATTTACTGAACCTTGAAGGGTTTCAAACATGACAAAAAATACATAAAATTGATTTAAACTAAGTGATGAGCTTAGGAACTGGTTAAACTGACTGGCAATAATTGATGTTATTCATTGACGGGCTCTAATTTAGTCCTTACAAGTATGTTACGCAAGCTTTTGTTTTTCTTATCGGCGATGACAGGTCGAAGATTCAAAGGTTCATTTAATTTAGCATTGGTTAAATTGAATTCATCTTTTAATATTTTTGCTATTTCGATATTCATTCTGTTAAAGTGAAAGGAATGATGGACCTCCTTTCCATACACCCTCTGATACGATCACACCAAATGGCCAGAGGGTTTGAAGGGTATTGATCCAAAAAGCTTCACGTTTTTTCTAAATTAAGCTGTTTCTTCTAATGTGTCTTTAATTGGTGGTTGTTCAATACGATGGATTTCGAAATCGTCCAAAGAATGACCAGGAAGGTTAAAATGTTGTTCTACTGGAGCATCAGCATTATGTTTTATATCCTGTCTGGGTCTAGCAGCACGTTCTCGGAATGGATTTTGACTCTGACCAACATACTGCTTCCGACAGCGTTTGCAAGTGAACAATATTAATAGGTCTACCGCATTCACTGAGCAATAACTTTATGAACTTAGGACATCTCAGGTAATAATCCGGGTGACAACAGCGGCCAAATATATTTATTAGGTTTAACGACACTTTCTACAGCCATGGTCACTCCGTGAAGGACAGTTTTACGGGTGGAGGAAGCCGGAGTACCTGGAGAGGACCACCGGGCAACGGCGAGCAACTGTCAGACTCCCAAACATACTAACCCGCACAAGCAGAGTTAGCATTGGATGAAGACAAGTGCACCATCGAAGTGCCGTACTCCTTAGTACACAGCGCCATCGTGGCCCCGCGTGGGAAATCGGGATGAAGTGCCTCCTTACCCAAGGACAAACTACGGCTGTGATGAATCTTTATTCATAATTAGTTAGCAAACAAACATTTATAATTAAACTTTTTTCTGTTCATACATTATCAGACAAAATGATTGGTCAAAGTATATCCTTTTTTTCTTTTCTTAATACAATGTACCGAGCAAAAACGCATTTAGGCCGATCGAAACCACGCCCCCAGTGTCTCCTCTTAAAACATTACGTTGCACAGTGTGAATGAGAACCCCTGTACGCTCATATTGTTTGAACATGGAAAGTAATTAATATTTATCTCATCATGTTAAAAAGATTGTCAAAATAATATTTAAGAAACAATGATATCCTGATCACAATGTTTATTCCATGTTCAATTTGTTTATACGCAATAGGTGAACGTCTGCGTTCATCGTTTTACCCAAATCAAACGTAAACAATGGTATGTTATAATAATCCACAAACGAAACTCACGCGAACAAAACTTTCCAATTTCCAAATAGCCTGAATGAACTCTTTCTGTGACAAAGTTCAACCAACTTCATGGCATCTGGTGCTTTGAATGACAGTACCCTCCCGTGAAGTGGAAAAGGAGATTGAAGTTTGTGTGGGCGTGGCCCTTGACGTTCCTTTTAACCTACACAATTCATTTGTCAAACATTTTTTTTCATGACACAAGGTCATGTTCAGTGAAATGTATCGTTATTTCAAACAGAATTTTAGAAAACTATGCCTTTATTATTCAGTATCACTAAGAAGCATGATGCGACCTGGTTTTTATTTTAACTCCGCAAAAAAGAGAGTGTTTAAATTTATTGCCCGTCAAGTTTAATTATAAGGAATGATAGTTTGTTTCTGTCTATTTCTTGAGTTATGGACCCCAAAAACAAATGGTAAACTGTGTAAATGGGTGTAGCCCATTTACTCTATGTTTGGCCTTTGATTTGTGGGGTTCATAACTCAAGAAATAAACAGAAACATACGACCATTCCTTAGATAATGACATTCGAAGTGTCATCAAAGATTCGGTTAAATCATTGGGAAACATTTCTTGCGTTGATTCAAAGAACTTGAATGTTTCTGGTATTTTAGCTTCAATCGGAGGGGAATAAATAAATTGGTCAGAAAAGCTTTTCCGATCAGCTGAAATATTCTAGACGAGTGAATATAAACATAGGCGATAAACTATTTAATAACTAGACTAGTGTCAGGCCATAACAGCGTCGAATTCTTTACATAATTTGACCGGTGGCTTGAGAACTTGGTATTTGTCGTGACAAAAGATGTTGAACAACATTTTAAAATTTTTTCTCGCTACCTAAAATGTTATTCTACTTTAACACGGAAACGTCCTAAGTGAATAAAGTGAGCAGTGGTCAAAATGGATGGCAGGAGCCAGCAGTTTTAACCCTTTACCCAACGTAACGGCCAAAACCGGCCAGCGCTGTTCTCAAAAATTGCCAATTAACTTTCAAAATATTTTCATTTTTTGTCTCAAAAACATAGGTTATGACCCCTCGTTGGAACGAGCTCGTCGAGCTCGTTCCAACGAGGGGTCATAACCTATGTTTTTGAGACAAAAAATGAAAAAAATTAGTTATTCAAGAATTTTTTTTGCAAGTGTCGTCTGCTTTTCATGTTAGGTAAAGGGTTAATAAAGCAATGGTAGCGTAGACATATAATCTAAAACTGTTTGAATTCAACAAAATCAATGCCCTGGGATATTTAACCCTTTACCCAACGAATCGCCCGTATCCGCCCGCGTAATATGCAAATTCAGCAGTTGAAAAAATATTATTTTTCAAAAAATTTCAACAAAACCATATCATGTGACCCCTCGTTGGAACGAGCTCGTCGAGCTCGTTCCAACGAGGGGTCACATGATATGGTTTTGTTGAATTTTTTTGAAAAATTTGAAAAAATGATATTTAAAATAATAAATTTTGATATCGTCTGCGTTGGGTAAAGGGTTAAACATCTTTGCGTGCATCAAATAAGTTTACTATGTGTGACAAACAAAACGAAATTTATTATACAATGGCATAATTATATTAATTGAAATGATGCTCTTGAGATTTTAAGAACGGTGCAAAAATTGCTAGAAATTTATTGCACAACAAAATAATTATATTTATTGAAACAGTATGTCCTTGAAGTCTGAACCCCGGGTACGTAGCGAAAATCATTAGACGTTTTCGTCTGTTTAAAAACAAAAGTTATGTTGTTTAGGAAGATTCTGTTCTTTAACATCTTCACTGATGCACAATTTGGTAATATCCAATATATGCTGAACCATATTTGGCGGAAATGGGTTAAAGAGAAAAAGATGAAAACCTCTTGAAAGTACTCTTACATGTAACTTTAAATTGTTAGTACATATTTCTAATTATCATATGACTCGTCCGTTTTGTTCACTTTAAAGCATTTGATATTTTGTTTTCATATTAATCAGTGATAAATAAAGCCTTTCGCCAATTTCATTGGTCAATTTCAAACGTAGACAATTGGATTGGCTGAACAAAATACAACTGGGCCACATTTTCATAATTTGCATAATTAGAGTTGGGAGCTTTCATTGGTCAATTTCAAAATTGGATAATTTGATTGGCTAAACAAAATACAACTGGGTCACATTTGCATAATTTCAGTAGGGAGAATTTACGTTATCTGTCCTATTTAGGGTAGGTTATATTGTATTAATCTTTTACCTACAAGAAAAGCGTCATTCATTTTTTTTTATATTTTCACTTTTTGCTTCCAAAACATAGATTATGACCCCTCATTGGAACGATCTCGACGAACTCGTTCCAATGAGGGGTCATAACCTATATTTTGGAAACAAAAAATGAAATTTTTTAGTTACACGAGGATGTTTTTTTCCAAGTGCCGTCTGCAACTCAAGTTAGGTGATGGGTTAAAAAGTCATACTAAGTGGCTAATGTGTGCGTGTGCGTGTCATATGATAAACAGAATATGATATGAGTGTTTTTCTCATATAATATTCATGAAACTCGCCCGAATTTTCCGATGGGCTCGCCAGAGGCTCGCCAAAACGGAAAATTCTTAGTCTCGTTTCATAAATATTATATGAGAAAAACACTCATTCCATATCCTCTATTTATGCAGCAATATTATAAGGGTCATAGCGTTCAAATGACTAAGTAATGAAGTTACTTGTTTACATAAATAGCCCCACCCCCACCCTAGCACACAGACTCCACTCATATTATTATAAAGACGGTTGTATGACTCGAAAAAAATTCAGTCCAGTGGGAGCTACCTTCGTCCAAGTCTCTTACCACCTGAAGTTACCTCCTATTGGACTGACCTTTTTCGAGTCATACAAACGCGTGCAGAACTTCACGAAAGGTAGCTTTAATTGTTTAAGTCATAGTTGCGTTTCCAAAACATCAAAAAGCTAACTCTGACTTGTAGCTTAGCACGTAGACAAAATATGATCCAACATGCCGTTATATATATATATATATTTATTATACGCTAAACAATAGATTATCGAAACAATTGCCGAAAGATAGAAATCCTATCCCCCACTTTGAAGAAATAGACAATCTCACTTTCACGGCATCAATCAAGATAGCCGCTTCCAAAGCATCACTTCAGGGTGAATATGAGCCAAATTATCGCTGGAAATGATCAATAATTTGTTCTACAAACGTGTAATGAAAAGAAGATCTAGTGTTTTGAGTGGATACCGATCATTTCCAGCAATAATTCAACACGTATTCACCTTGAATTGATGCGTGAAACCCGCCAGGTGAATCAGATCGCAAGACGCTACCTGTTCCGAGTATCAATCAAACCACTTCCGCATATCAATGCGCATCAGCTGTTTACATTCATGCATCAACTCAAGGTTAAAAGTGGAATTATCGGTAGACATGATCAGATTCTTATAAAGAGTGTATAATAGAAAGACAATCTTGTGTGTTTGAGTGGATACCGAAATTATTCCACTCGAGACCGAGACAAATGGTTATTTTTGCTCATGCTTTAGATATCCTCTATATATATATTTATTATATTTTGTTTTGCCGTCCTGTGGCATTGCGAATGTGGTTACCTTATTTCGGGTTTTCCGTAAAAACGAATAATAATGGAATAAAAGGATAAAGTCATATCGTCTGTCGTTCAAATTTATTACAACGTTTGCCTTATACATGTACTGAGAATAACAATGTGCTATGGTATACATTCCTTCCATGTGGTATCCCCTCACTGCTGTAAATCCACACAGGACATTAAAATTTGTAACTGTATTCAATGCGGACCACAGCATCGAAAGGGTTAAAACAATGTCCCATGTCTTTAGTGAATTACACATCGAATCAAAGTTTCATTCTATTCCTCGATGGAAACTTCCTGGAGAAAATTGATTGACACAGGTACAGGGGAACCAAAGTTAGTTTTACTGCTTAATTTTAACCAAAACCAGGGACACAGGAGGCATTTTGAACTTAAGAGATTTGGGACACGGCCATAGAGATATACCTGCACACTGATATTTACATTACGGTCGCCGCTAACTAATCACTTCCCATGGGTGGACAATATTTCCACGGATGCAATAATATTCGATTCTAAACACTAATTGTGTCAATAATCATCAAAAAATTAATTAATGAAGCAACGGGTACAACCCAGTGCTTCATTGATTAAAATTTTGCTGCTGATGACTTTAATTACCTGGTAAAGTCATGTGTGGACATTACTGCCCACGCGTGGATTATGACCAGTCCACGGCGGATGTACTGCATCAGTGGTGGCCCATGACATAGTGGCGTGGTAGGAATACAAAACACAGCGTATGTTTGTTGACGCCAAGAGAATCTACATTTAAAAAAAAATGTGCTCAATGTTTAACAATTTTTGGCCCAGTAAAATTTTTTTAAATATGGAACCCAAACTTTTGTCAACTTTAAAGATCGCAGAAAAGACAAATCATACGGGAGAATCTGCGGTGACATCTTAAGTTCCGAATAAGATTGCAATGACGGAAAAATGAGAAAAACGAAAACATATTGCAATTATATTTTTCTAGGTATTCGAAAAATTGTGAATAAATGCCTGATTCTGAATTTACTTACGAATCATTCCCATGGTCAGAGTTGAACCAGACATTACCAAACCAAATAGGCCCCTGAATATGGCGTAGGCTGCATACCCCGGGACAAACACCAAGGCAAACGCCAAAATAAGCTGAATAAACAGTGACACAAGCAGCGTTTTCCTTCTACCATATCTGTAAAATAGTGGAAATTTCAATCACAATTAGTATCACAGAAACACTTTTACTACTACAACTTGTCCCATTAGTTTTCTTTACAAACCGGAAGGCCAATTTACGCTGTTGGTGGAGAATGAATTATTAAAAAAGAGTGTTTAATTTCCAAAGTCTGGGGTTGGTCACTGGTAAAAAAGATTAACGGTAAAATGTTTCGCTTGTTCGTGAGTATGAAGCCAGTAAAGCAAATATTACAAGAGTAACTGTGGTGGCAGCGCGGTGGCTCAGTGTTTAGCCCTTTACCCAACGTAACGGCCAAAACCGGCCAGCGCTATTCTCAAAAATCACCAATTAATTTTCATTACTTTTTAATTTTTTGTCCCAAAAACATAGGTTATGACCCTTCTTTGGAACGTGCTCGTCGAGCTCGTTCCAAAGAGTAGCCATAACCTATGTTTTTGAGACAAAAAATTAAAAAAATTAGTTATTCAAAAATTTATTTTGGAAGTGTCGTCTGCTTTTCATGTTAGGTAAAGGGTTGAAGTATTGGACATGAGACACTGGGGCAAGGTGTCTATTCCCGAAAAAATACTCTCAACCATGTTGCTGCCTTTCACTGGATGCACCACTTTTGTTTCGTTTCATTAATTCCAACTTACTGGCTGTTCCTACCTGCCCCCAGAATGCACACGGACATGGAATATGGCGTACTATACAACGAATGATGTGTGTATTCAATGTAATACACCATTTGTCGCGCCATCCCATTCAGACTGCCAGAATGATGTTTTGACTGATTTGTGGTTTATAATCACTGAAGGGAATCCTGAAATCAATGATAGGCTCCTATAAGGCTTGTTTTGCTATACTGTCTGCCCTGGTGTTACCGGAGATACCAACATGTCCAGGTAACCAGCAAAATACAATATCATATCCATCAGGTATGAGAGTTTTCAACTTCTCATGAAGTTCCACAATGAGAGGGTTCTTCAGCTTGGGGTTGATTAAACCACGCAAAGGGGAAAGAGAGTCGGAAAATTAATCGACTTCATTTCTTGTACATTCTCT
Source organism: Pictodentalium vernedei (assembly GCA_031216915.1). NCBI lineage: Eukaryota > Metazoa > Mollusca > Scaphopoda > Dentaliida > Dentaliidae > Pictodentalium > Pictodentalium vernedei. The sequence continues at coordinate 234,764,851 of CM062296.1, forward strand.
GTGTGTCCAAGCGCTAGTTGAAAAGCTTCAACTTCAGCCATGAAAATAGATCTTTTGTTTGGTATTCTGATTAAGGTGATCTGATCACCAATAACAACGGCTGATGATACTTTGTCACATTCTTTAGACCCATCTGCATAGATCTTTTTATGCCCACTATACTTTGACTTTACTCCGGCATATTTTGGTTTAAACTGCAAAGAATAATTTGTCTCAGATTTGTTCTGGAGGAAGCAAGGTCCAAAACAACAGAAAGTTTTCTAAGATGCCAAGGAGGAATATGTAGCTCACGGTTCTATTTCCTAAATCAGATTTAAGTGTGGCGGACTCCATGTGAATTTAATTGATATTCCCAATGGAGGAATATGTTTCTGGCGTCTGTGACAAAATGCTACATTTTGAGGGTTTGAGTCACAATTATAAGCAGGGTTTAATGGATAGGCAAATAGTTTAGAAGCATATTGGTGTGATAGTTTAATCCAACGCGTCTCAAGAGAAGTCTCCCCTGCTTCAGCAAGCATTGAATCTATTGGTTTTGTACTAAATGCACCCAGGTTAATTATAATATGTGGTCATGGTTAGCCATTGTGCAGAAATGTGTGACCTTAAGGTGATTCTAAACTGAAGATTGTAGTTTGAGTGGACAGGTCGAAAACATGATGTTTTTTGCATTACTTTTCATTAGTAATGGTTATTTAATACATGAATGATTGCTTCCTACCTAATAGATTACCAAAATGTGATAAAAAGTTTTAAAAAAAGAATTTACTCACCAAAAAAAATGCTTTTAAAAATCCCTAACTCACGGTCAACTTCCTGCCATCAAAACTTAAAATATGAATCTCACATTGAAAAATATGTTTTCTATGTGCACTAGAGAACAACAGTTGAGTCATAACTTTTTAAAAAATAAATCCAATTGTATGTTTATTTAAATTTTTGAAGGACCACTGCATGCACTAGTCCAGCCATTTTTTCACAGGGAACTATTTACAGTTCAAAAGTATGGCACACCACACTGATCAGTAATCTAGTGTCAGAAACCTACTTTGTTTTCTTTTTTTTTTTTTGGTGGCGACTTGACCCTTTGGCGACTTGACCCGGTGGCGAGTTGACCCAGTGGCGAGTTGACCCGTTCCCAAAAAATTGATGCTCGATTGTGCATTGTGTGTGTTGCCATTCTTCACTTTCGTTGAGAATTTCTATGCAACGGCTGATAAAATAATTTTCTATAGAAAAATTTCATGTTCACACTTCTGTCATATTTTATTTGTGATTAGGAGGTCTAGTGGGGTGGATAGAAAAAAAAAAAAAAAAAATTTTCGCACTTTGAACAAGCGACTTACCAACGCATGTGACTTTCCGGTGACAACAACTTCGATCAACAAATACTTGCAGGCATGAGTCTAATAGCCCACAGATTATTCGAAATTATCGATGATCGTTGTGGATTGCAAACAAATTTAACGAAATACATCATTTACAATGATTCGCAATGTAAATCACACCAGATCGCAAAATTAGGAGCATTATTTCTGGAACTCACCGAAACCAGACCGAAACGGGGCCGAATGACAGACCACTAAAGTTAACCATCAACATTACGTGACGAACAATAGTTCCCCCGATTTGCGATTAAAAGAAGTGAAAAAGCAACCAGTTTACGAATATTTCAACAACGAAAGAATACATCATGGTTTTCTAATTCCACTATATGTCACCGTTTTGTTAATTAAAGAAAATTGAATTTTTTGTTCTCTATTGGTAATTTTGGCGCATGAATACAAACTAATGGCAAGGTCGATCCATGTAAACAAATTGATTGCTTCAGTTGGTGAGGGAAGAATATTTACACAGAACAGACAATCAATGCAATTTGCCTCTATTAGTCTGCTTCCCTTGAGATATATCGACAATCGGAATTTCAGCAGTAGCATTGTCATGAGAATTTACGGGACATATGGTGAGATCTTTTGTCGCAATTTAGCCTACAACCTTCAGAGTTTTGAATTTCCCACCGTAAACATGGCGGACACTTTTGAGACTGAAACGACCCAGGTTGGCAACGTGCTTTGTCCTATCTTCGATGTGTTTTATTAAAAATTAAGACTCACCTGCTGCAGTACATTATTGATAGTTCACGTTGGTTGTTCATTGGAAGGTGAGGCGTCTCGCTATTTTTTGAAATCCTGCCCACGCCATTTCCGACTTTTTGACAGTACACATTTTCTAATGTCTCCAAAAGACTCGTAAATTTGTTAAATGCATATTTTGCGGGTCCCATCACGTTCTATGTGACATGACCATTCCCCCCAACCCTGGTATCCAAGGGCAAGGCTGTGTTGATGCCAAGTTATTGTTCAATGAAATGTTCACATTTTTATGTGTTTCTGGCTTCCATTTTGGCAGCCATGACTTTAGAATCACCTTAAACACCAATTAATGAATATAAATAAAGAAATTCTAATGCCCCTATTATAAATAGCATCAAGTGATTTAAGGTACGACTTTCTTGCAGAACCGTAAACCACAAAGCCGTAATCTAATATTAATCTATTAGACTTTTTCCGAAAGTGGGCATTGTAGAGGTATTATACGGTAGAATGTCATTATCCATGTGTTGTGGTACTATGGGTGTTGAAGTGTGAAGTTTCTCGTGTCATAATGAACAAACAACGAACAGCTAGGCCAAACTAAACAATGTGTAGCATATATCATTAACAGTTTTGTACCAGTTATTGTTGTACACTGTATCGAATCATGGACAAAATGCCCCTCAGTATTTTGTCCATGGGCATTTTGACCATGGACATTTTGTCGGCCCACCCACTGCATCAAGCCGCGCAACATTTATATTTATTTATTTGTGTTTAAGGTCACATATTTCTGCACAATGGCTAATCATGACCACGACAGTTTTACGGGTGGAGGAAGCCGGAGTACCCGGAGAGAACCACCGAGCAACGGGGAGCAACTGTCAGCTCCCCAACATACTAACTCCACACAAGCAGGGTTAGCATTGGTTGAAGACAGGTGCACCATGGAAGTGCAGTACACCTTAGTACACAGCGTCACCGTGCCCCCACGTGAGCAATGGGGATGAAGTGTCTTGCCCAAGAACACAACGCGGTTGCCGGAGGTGGGATTCGAACCGAGGACCTCTCGGCTTGCAGCTTGCACCTCCACCAGCTGAACCACCGCGCCCCCAGCCGCGCAACAACATTGTGTCTCGAGAGGAGGCAGAAATACGCAGAACGACACACGCGTGTGAATGGGTTAATAGATATGGCACGAGTGCCAGCGCGGAAAGACAGAACGAGAGGCCGTTTAGAATGTTAGGCATAACGAGGATAGAACGAGGACTGTCCACTTCCGCGATGGCACAGGTCTTAACGTCTATAAAACAATTATTAGTAGGACACTCAGCAATTCATTTGACAAATCGTCTCCTGAGTTCCAATGTGTTCTTTGTTCCAGTAGTCACATAGAACACATTGGAACTCAGCGGACGATCTATCAACAAAGACAACACATTTTATCTCCAGCCAAATTTGCGAGGGGAACGTGCTACTATTTCGTCCCTTGAGTTCCAATGTGGTCTGTGCCTACTGTCACATAGAACACATTGGAACTCAGCTCGGGGACGCTTTTTAGCTATCGCTAGCTGAACAGATTTTCATTTTGCGCATGGTTTAGTGTTGCTGTAGACGGGGATTTCATTTTTTTCAGTTTTTCGGGTATAATGAAAGCTATAAGTGAAGAAAACTTGAACCCAACTATTTAAAATATATATATCCTGTCAACGCTAAGCCCATATACCTGATACGAATATCCCATATTGTGACAACCCCACTGCTTTAACGGAGCGGGAATATATCCTTAAAACTGGTGAACATTTGCTGGCAATTGACTCCTTCACTGCCGAGCATAAGCTGTACCTCGTTGAGACTGATTTTGACGGGACTGTTCAGGTCACTCTCTGTTGCGTTTCTCGGGAATATTCAGTCTGTCGGCCGTTTTGGCGGTTGCAGTATCATGATTTGGGCAGGTGTCTCCCCTTGAGACAAACCTCCACTTCACATCGTCGACGGAAACATGAACGCACAAACGTACAGGAACCACATTTTGGAGCCGATTAACATCCCCAGTATTCACCACGATTGCCATTTCCTTGAAAACCGATTTCATTATTTGGCCGTTGATGCCAGGCCTCCGCGAGCGAGAAGATATGCAACAGGACTTGACCTTGATTGATTTTCCTGCAAGGAGTCCGGACTGCATTCCGATAAAACATTTGTGTGGCATGCTCCGCAGGAGAGTGGTCAATAGACAGCCACTGCCCCATGACATCGAGAGTCTGCGTTGTGCGCTTATAGGGGAATGGGGCAGCATCACCCGTTGAAATTTGGAGGACCATCAACAACATGCCACGCCGTTTAAGATGTGTTGGAGATGATCGAGTCGGTCCCATCAGATCTTGGACAACGTTCCGTTTTTTGACGTTGTGAAGCTACAGTACGGCTTCCGTGAAGTCAGGGCCGTGGCTAGAGATTTCTGATTGGGGGTGTAGGGTAATGCCCCCCCTCCTCCCGGTCCCTCCCCAGTTGGAAATTCACTACCGAGAAACATTTTGAAAATGAAGCCATGAAATGGGGAATAACGTTGATTCTAGTAACTGAAATCACAACACTTTTATGATAGAATTATCAGGTTATTATTATTTGGTATTATTATGGGAACTGACTGTGTGCTAAACTCTCAATCTGAGAACTTTGAAGAATTCAAACTGTCCTAACATTAAATCAGATCTTATGCTGGAATGATCAATTTTCGATGTTTCATCATTTTGTAACTTTGAATGATGGAATTAACTCAGGACAACGGTTTTACATGATCTGATTTTCTTGAAGAGCATTTCGCTAGATGAAATGTACTTATTCATTTATTTATTGGTGTTTAAGGTCACATATTTCTGTACAATGGCTAATCATGACTGCGACGGTTTTACGTGTGGGAGAAGCCGGAGTACCCGGACAGAACCACTGAACAACGGCGAGCAACTGTCAGCTCCCCAACATACTAACTCCACATAAGCAGAGTTAGCATTGGTTAAAGACAGGTGCAACATCGACGTGCAGTACGCCTTAGTACACAACACCACTCTGCCCCCAAGTGTGTGGGCGGGGAGGGGGGGGGGGGGGTGTGAAGTGTTTTGCCCCAAAACACAACGCTGTTGCCGCAGGAGAGATTCGAACCGATGACTTCTCGGCTTGTAGCCTGCACCTCTACTTACACCTCTACCTACTGAGCCACCGCACCCCAATGAAATGTACTGCAAGACACAGCAATCATTAAAACATAATAATCAGTAAAAGCAACTTCGCTGTCATGAAACATTTCAGGGGGTGCTTAATTAAGTTCCAGGTGTATAGTTGCAGAGGGGGTGTGTTCATCAACTACAAATGAACTACATCTACGATTCGAACCAGAGTACAATTTGTTTGGCCTTACTTCCAACAATCCGACTGCCCAAAGTACCACAACACACTGATAATGATATTCGGTGTATATAATACATTCATAATACCAGATCTCAGAAAAAGTCTAATAAGTAATCTATACAGATGGAGTAATGTTTTTGGTCAGCATCCCAATCAGTGTTCCCAACTACCCTGAGGAGGTTAAGTGCCTTTTCACATCTCACGTTTAATTGTTTTATTAGAGAAATAAAATTCAACTTTTTGTCAAACAAGAGAACTACGAATTTACTTCCTTTATAACTTCAATAGACCATCATCTATTTTCAACACCGAGTCGAGGTCATTTTCCCAAAGCTCACAAAAATGTGCACAATTTGTCTTTGTCTTTGAGAACTTAAAACTATTTTCCATGGCCCATTTTGAATTCTATTTAAGCACATTTGAAGTTTGCACTCGATGGCATTCACGGTTTTGCTGCTACGGCAGATTAAAATTTCAAATCATCAAAATACAATGACTATTGATCTTCGCTGAGAAAAGGCAAGCAGATAGCATACTACCCTTAAGAACCCCCAATTCTTGTTCGTGAGGATTGGATAACATAGATCCAATACAAACCTGAAATTGGCCGTCTTTTACAAGTTTTCTATAAAAAGAGGCATACGACATCTCAATCCCATGTTAAGAAGATCTTTTAAAATCCCACACTTCCATGTTGTATCTTATGCCCTTTCTAGGTCCAAAAAGTGCGACAGCATATTCTCTCCTGGCAAAGGCATTTCTTATAAATCTTTCAAGCCTAACCGAATGTTTCACATTACTTCTCAGGCTCAAGTAGATTGTGCGATTCCAGAAACTACACAAGTCGATCAATGGTCATCCTTTCCATGGTTGAACATAAACAACTTGTTAGTGCAATAGGTCTGTAATGACTTGGATTGCAATTGTCTTTATCGGGCATTGGAATAGGAATTTTTGTTGCCTGACTCCAAGAAGGGGAAACTGGCCAGTCACCCATATTTCGTTGAAAATTGATAATACAATTACAAGTGAGGATTGTGGCAGATGTTTTAAAATTTGTTAGTGTATTTCGCCGGTTTCATTGGCAGTATCTTTTGCTCTACGCATAGAGGCATTTAACTCTTTCATACAGAAAGGCTCATTGTAATGCCCTAAATTATTGGAAGTAAATGTGATCTTTTGCTTTTCCTGTTATTTTTTAATTTTAGCGAATTCTGGATTACAATGTGGAGACGACGAATGTTTAGAAATGTGGAGGCCAATTTGTTTGATATTTCTTTTTTGATGTTATTTGTGTGCTGTTATCTTCCAAGTGTTGCGCAGTTGATTATGTTTCTTTACCTTTAATTTCTTAAATCATTTTCCCAATTTTGTTGATGGGTGGATGTTGGTAAATCCTGGAAACAATTTTCCCAAGAACGTTTTCGTTTTTTGTTTTATAAGTCGTCTTGCTACTTCCCTATTCATACGTAGTTTATTCGAATTATTTATAGTTGATGAGTTATTAAGTGCCCGCTCCGTGTGCGTGCGATCTTTTATAGACTGTTTGCTATCATCATCAAGCCACGCTTTGGAGAAACGGTTTGGGTGTGTCGAGGTTTTAGGAATGGCTGTCTGTGCGATGTCAAGTAAGAGCTCAAAACAAAGTTTAAGATGGTCAGTACTTTCTTGAAATGTCTCCCGTGTGAGCTGGTCGGGACAAAGCGTTGAGAAAGTGTCTCAGTTTACTTTTTTAAAATCCTACTGGTGCACCCTCACTTATTCTGCCGGAACTACACATTCCAGCACAATTGGAAAGTGGTCACTCCCACACAAATCATCTTCAACCTCCCAAGAACAACCAAGGAAAAGAGAAGAATAGACAATGATAAGATCAATGGAAGAGTATGAAGCAAATGCAGGTAAGTGTCTGACGCATTATTGAAGAAACACAAGCCGTAATTTGAATTAAGCTCTTCTACTGTTTTGCCTTTTATGTCTTCTTTATTGTTGGAATCACTACAAAGAGAGCTACATCATTGGAATCACCTAACAAAATATACGGAGTTGGGAGTCCGTAAATCAGATCAATATGCCGAAAGGGTTTATTTGGTGACATGTAATTTGAATATAACGTAACCGTCTTGTCTAAGGTTAGGCAGACTGCTACAGCCTCTACATATCTGATTGGAAAGATACAGAAGAGTTAATATTGTCGTCTCTATCCACAACAGATGGTCGACGCAAATGAATATCATTTTCATACGCCCAGGTGTTATACCTGTTATATGCTTAAAAGTAGAATGATCTTGAGTGTCTGGTTTCTTATGAGTGTTTTCTGCAGGTAAAAAGCAGCAGGTATACATTTTTGACATATAAGACCCAGTCCATTAACCCTTTGAACCCCAGAGGCCGTTTTTCCGTCCCAGTAACATGATACTTTATAATTTCATTAAGTGGGTTGACTTTTGAGTGAAGGTGTGGTGTAGACCAATCAATATTTTCAACGTGCAGCCTCAAGGCTGCACGTTAAAAATATTAATTGGTCTACTCCCAAATAAAGAATATGGACTCTTCCTGTTGCTGCCGTTGAACTGATATGGAAGATACCACTAGATTTCAAAGGGTTATAATTTGCTCTAAACCCCTGACAATTTAACTGGATTATATTATTAGTGTTGTGATTCATGTTTGGGTGATGATTCAGATGGTGGACGTATGTGAGAAATTGCCCCGTGTTTCTTTTTGATGATTTTATTTTTACGTGGGGACCTGCACTGAGAAGAATTCAAGCGCAGTTTAACAGAGAACGTGTCATAAATACATTCATCGACTGACATGTCCTCACTGCCTTCAAACATGTAGCTTTTGACAACATTTTGAAGGAGTTTAGGTAATCTGTTGGATTTTATTTTTCCTTTTCTTTTTTCTACTTTTCTCTAATTTCGGGTTGTCTTCGTTTTTGTGTACTGATTTAGATATGTCTGTTGTTTGTTCTTGTTTTTGTCCACTTTTTGTTGTTTTCTCTGTTGTGACGATTGCTGAATTTGATTGGGTGGATTGTGATTCTGTTTTGTTCTGTTATAAAGGCCTTCACTAAGGATGGAATTAGACCTTTATGCCATGTGTATTGTGTCTGACATTCTATTGGCTGTATTGGTAATTTTTGTGATATTTTTATAGCATATGAAGGCGATGATGTACTCATACCAGGCATTGGTGCTACGATTTCTCTGGCCTCTTTGAAACTTTGAAACTTATTTTCTGTTCGAATTTTTCTTTCTGTAAAGATTTTCTTCCCTGACAGGTCAATCTTTGAATGTGATTGCTGTGTGATTTACACACTTGGCGGCATTATTGTATGACTCTTGGTGTTGTTGGTTGCAGTTTTAGCATATTATAAATCCACTTTGGTGTTCATATAACTAACTTAGAGAGATTTGGGTGGCTGAGAAGAATCGAATGCTTCTATGTAAGTATTTTTTTTTATAACTGATCCATCTTTTTTAATTTCAACATTTCTAACATCTGTTAAACCTTGTCGTTCGAGGTCTTTCCGTATTTAAAGTACACCTACTCCAGATAGTTCTTTTGTTCTAATTACTCCTCTGCTGTATTGAGTGCTTTATTAGGGAAAGCATTCATCTCCATATCTGCAGATTTTGTCGTATTTAATAAGACGGGGTGGATGGTCCAAGTGAGGGAGCTAGTAGAAAACTACTCATTGGAGATCTCGGACCTTGACGTTGGGGCAAACCAGGGTAAAAAGATCGTCCGAGAAAGGGTCATGGAGGATTGTAACCGTAATTGGCGAAAGGGAGTCAAATCAAAGAGGTCTTTGCGTGATAAAGAGAAGCCTGGTTTTGAAGAGTACCTTGATGGCACCTTTGGGGGTCACTGTTGTTCAAGCTGAGGTCGCGGTTCCTGGAGCTGAGGGGAAAAATGGGGAAAACAGTGAAAAGGAGTGCCAGATGTGTAATATGGGCGTGGTGGAGACCCTGGAACACTTTCTTCTAGAATGCCCAAAATACCAGTCTGAAAGAACAAGATTCACGGGGAGTATAATGGGGAAGTGGGATGGGAGAATGAAGGATATGTGGTTAGGGGGCGACTCAAAGGAGAGGGTTAATATGCTAATCGAAGAGATTGGGAAGAATGTCATCGAGCAATTTGTCTCCGAGTGTTGGGAGGAGAAAAGAAGCGTGGGAATACGGAGGCAGTTGGTAGAACAGGGGTAACCAAGGCCTTCTCATACGAGAACCGCGGCAAATCAGCGGCCGGCCAAAGTGTTATTAATATTATTATAAATGTATTGCTTGTGCGTCTTTATTACATTCGATTAGTAGCGCAACTGTTCTCAGCTTTTTTACGTTTTTAACTGTGCCAGCAATTCCTTTTATAGCTTTTGCCAAGGCAAAAGGGTTGATACTGGAAGCCCTTTTACCCTCGTCAGCTGCATAAGTAAAAGTAATAACAAATTTTGGTCACTTTCTGAAATATGTTGTAATGCCTTGATCCGAGTTAGAATCAAAATCCGTAGAAAATAAATCACGAATTCGTTTTTGTTTTTTGATTTTGAATGCCATAGTGTTTTGTTGATAGAATTCTTCTGCCTATGACTCACACCCTTAATCTGACCCCAACTTGTAAGTATATGTGTGGGGAGGAGGAGGGTGGGGGTTAATGTCGTGGATAACCAGCGAACGGCACCAGAAGTACATAAGGCAGAACAATAGACGCGGGTGATGCATACCGCTGATCGACTGTACCGTGGAACAAGTCACTTTGCGATACTTGTGCAAAGAAAATTGTCACTTATAACTTACGAAGACAGCGCAATAAAACGGGACATGTTCAAAAGGTGCGAAACTTATTAATAGTCAGTATACGTTAGCAATGACACAATTGAGTTAAAAGAAATAACTGATTGAATGACCCCCCCCCCCCCCCCCGCCCGCCCCTCCCCCCGCAAAAACATAATAGATGAATAATTAATGTATTTTATGCCTCTAAGGGGGCGTTTGTCAATTTCAGACTTGACATGCCGAGGAGAAAAATATGGAACAATAATTGTTTTTATAGTTGCAGTTGAAGCAACCTTTTGCATGAAGAAAAATCTGAATATCTTTGGAGAGATGACAAAATAAACACACACTACTAAGGGGTGGGTTAAGGGTCAGTAATAATTTATTCCAAATGACTTCATGTGCCATATTCCTGAATAGAACACAATGATTCATTTGCTAACAATTCCATAATGTCAGTTCACGTTGTTAGCGTGGTAATCAAAATAAAAACAATTTTGTCTGTTAATTTATTTTGAGGGATGAAAGTAGTATGCCATGTACCCGGACACCTCTCATTTGGGGATCTCATCGGGGGATCTCATGTGACGTCATAGTCACGTGACCCAGTGGCACCATGTTGTGTTGTCATGGTAACCCGCGTGAGCGGCCATGTTGCGACGTCATCTCCATAGTGATACGTGGTGTTAGTGCGCATGTGCAGCGCGTGTTGTTAAGATGATACATGTTTCCGTCGTCCATTTGGTATACTGAAGGCCGTCATCTTGGTTTCTATGGTAGCACGTGGTTGCTATGTTACCCAAAGGCATATAACAAGACAGGGGTATGTTCGGAGGGTATGTTCGATTGAACAGGAGTAATTTGCCGATTCGCAGAATTACCCAAATGACCCCGGCAAGTTTTACTATTTCGAATTCTTTCAGAATTCTCTGCTTCTTTCTATATATGCACTAGTTTTCGTCTATCTGGCCATGTTCTTTTGTTCTAGAGTATACTGCAGTAGCGTAGAAGAGCCTATTAGTTGGAACAGCTTTGCTTATTATTGCTATATTTAGCTATTCTGGTCTATTCTTGTTAGTTCTGACCATATTCCAAGTACTCTTGTTGTTTCATTTATCTAGACCATTTATATAAATTATAACTAACCAATCAGATTGCTTGATTTCCCATAACCTGTACTTAATCGTACAGAGTTATCTCCCCTTATTACAACGAAGTTGTATCCGATTCTCATCGCCTCTATATCCAATGGCAACATCCCGGGCACCCCAATTTCGGCACCCCTTTTTGAAAAACATATGATCTTCCGCACCCCTTTTTTGTCATATGTGCTTACGTGAAAAGGCACAATGTGACACAATGTGCCCTAGCACATGCTTTATGTGCCGATATGTGCTATGTGAAAAGGCACAGTGTGACAAAATGTGTCCTAGCACATAGGCACATGCTTTATGTGCCGACATGTGCTTATGTGAAAAGGCACAATGTGACACAATGTGACACAATGTGCCCTAGCACATAGGCACATACGGGTGTTTGAGGATACCTATTGCCTGCTATTGTATTATTTGAGGATACCTATCTAGGATACATTCTGGAGAATCCCTTTTTTGTCATATGTGCTTATGTGAAAAGGCACACTGTGACACAATGTGCCCTAGCACATAAGCGCATGCTTTATGTGCCGATATGTGCTTATGTGAAAAAGCACAATGTGACACAATGTGCCCTAGCACATAGGCACATACGGGTATTTGAGGATACCTATGGCCTGGTATTGTATTATTTGAGAATACCTATCTAGGATACCTTCTGAAGAATCCCATTTTGTCATATGTGCTTATGTGAAAAAGCACAATGTGACACAATGTGCCCTATCACATAGGCACATACGACCAAAAAGGGATTCCATAGCCACAGGTGTTTTTCAAAAGGGATTCTTAAAAAGGGATTCCGTAAAATGGGATTCCTATCCGACTCCGTAAAATGGGATTCCGTGTTTTAACATCGTCACTCGAGGGTATTCCCCTTCCCTGTTAGAAGAATTCAATTCAATGGGTTGTAGTCTAAAATTTTAATTCAGATCACCTTCGTTATATTTTCATTAAACCTGTAAACTTTGTCCAGTTCAAAGGGTGTTAAGTATATACAGTTTATTCAGTCCAAGGGTGTTAACATTGGGATATATTGAGGGGTTTTAAGTTGCAGTATCTGCATTTCTGAGTAATGCCCAGATATGGGCTTCCAGAACTCAACCAAGTTAACACAGGAAGCAAATTTTAGTCCCCGCATTGTCTCCAAAACAGCGTAATGAGATTTGTAGCAATTGCTTTAGAATAAGAATTTATTAGGAAGGCAAACACCAAAGAACTGTATTTTCGATTAAAGTACAACAGTTGCCTTAAATTATAGTTTCTGATAAGAGACAATCTTGTTTATTTGCACTGGCGTTATGACGTTAACTACGGCACTGCTGTTGTAGGGAACAATGTTCAGGCTGGCCCGGAACTGTGTGGTGCCAACTTCGAGTCATAATGGGTGTTTTAAACAAACAAAGTGTTTTTCTATCAAAGTGCGAAGGGTTTTCTTCGATGTCTAAAACAAATAAATTGATCGAGATTTGAAAAAATCAACGGGCTGTTATTTGAAAATCAACGGGCTGTTATTTCAAGCGTGAATGGTTGGTCACGGGAAAAATCCGACAGAACTCAAAAGTTCTGACCAACCCCACGTTTGGCGAAAAGGATGGTCACCTAGGTTATATCTATGCCATGTATTCAATTAACCCTTTACCTAACATGAAAAGCAGACGACACTTGCAAAAATAATTCGTGAATAACTAATTTTTTTCATTTTTTGTCTCCAAAACATAGGTTATGACCCCTCTTTGGAGCGAGTTCGACGAGCTCGTTCCAATGAGGGGTCATAACCTATGTTTTTGAGACAAAAAATGAAAAAAATCATTAAAATTAAGTGGCGATTTTTGAGAATAGCGCTGGTCGGTTTTGACCGTTACGTTGGTTAAAGTGTTAATGATTAGGCTGAATGTTGCTGGTACGTTCATCGGTTGTTGCACTTAGGTAATAACAGATTAGTGGCCTTATCACTGGTTATCAACTGGGCTTACCAGGTCGCGACTCTTTACAAAATGCATTATTTAATCAGATAGATACTTCATACTGCCGCGAGTCACTTCTTCAAAGTACTATTTTTTTAGTGCCAACATTTTAACAAGTGGGGAGATTTTAGGCGCCAAATCAAAATTTTTAGTGCAATTGGCTAAATTGGCACCTGACAGATTGAACTCTGGTTGGGAAGTAAACACAAAAGGAAATATTCTCGAGAAACATGTCAATATAATTCACACGTGTGCTCAGATATCGTAAGGAAACCGGGCGAATAACACAGATTTAGCTATAGGCAGAATATTTGACAAAAAAACTGAATCTAAATTTTATCATTTTTAGGCAGAAATTTCTAGAAGTTGTGAAGCTATGGATGTCCGCGTGTCAAGAGTCTTGTCGGTTAGAAAAGATACAATAACTTATGTGCTGCATGCGCTCGCCTCTTTTTGTGTTATATCAATTATGGTTAATAAGCAGATCGCGGAATTCTCCAAAGGCATTGTTTATACATGGACAGACTGTGCCAAAACATTATCGTGAAATCTGCCGAAAGAGGTTCCATTTTAGAGTAAGCGAATCCGAGAAGACGACCATCGTTCGACCCATGAGAAAGAAAAAAATGCTGCACCGAAAAGACATACAATCCTCGCATCTGAGATATCGTGCTCTCACGAGAGAGTTCAGATGGTCCACAATTCACAGGGCATACCAGTGCTCGGCCCGTGTCACATTCAGATTCAGAATGAGTGTACCACCAGAAAAATGTCCGTTGGTGAATACGGCCCGTTTTGTAGGAAGTGGTTACGATAAAAGTGCTTTACTGATACCCTATGAATCTGTTCATTCTTATCTTCGCAATCCACGTGCGACATTTTACTACCTAAAAGACAATGCCAGACCTAATAACATTCTAAGCTGCTACCATTCCATGTGGAGCGTACGTTGACAAGAAGACTCAGTCTATTTTACTTTTCTTTTAAAAATAAAAGTATGATTTATCTTAGTTAGGTTACAGAGAGGATGTGAAAGGTAAACAATATAGAAACATACGTGTCTGCGAATACTCCGCTGATTAAAGATCCGACGAATCCACCTGCCATGAAGGCTGTGGTAACGTGAGATGACTTAATTTCTTCTCCGCATACCAAATTAAACTACAAATAGAAGTAAAAAATTGCCATGTTCAGTACAATGAAAACAAATTATGTATCTCGATTTCATTCAAAATATATTTCGCAAAGCAGGCAGGCGGGCGCTCGGGCGGGCGAGCGGTTTGGCGGGCGGGCGGTCGGGCGGCGGACGGGCTTTGGGCGGGCAGGCCGGCAGGCAGACTCTGGTTTGCAATATGTTACGATTGGGGAGACACAATGACAAATCATGGCAATTAGGAGCAGATTCATTCTTATTCAGACACAGCACACACAAAACGACAAATACAGTACTACAGAACTACTTAATTCTCAATGAAAATCGATTTGTTTTGACCAAATGTACTTTACACACACCTTCCATCCACAAACACATTTATTCTAGCACACAGGTCATTTCAGCTTCGTTACAATATTCTGGTCTTCTAAATCAGTATTGGGTACAGAACTGGAGGTGTGGCGGCTCAGCAGTTACGGCATCGATTTCAAACCAAAAGGTCCACGGTTCGATCCACGCCAGGGGTAACTGCGTTGTGTCCTTGGGCAAGGCACTTAATCCCGATTACACATGTGGGGAACGGGGCGTTGGCGCTCTGTACTGTACGTTGATGGTGCACTTGTCTCCAACTAATGCTAAACCTGCTTGTGCGGAGTTTGTACGCTGGGAGTCTGACATTTGCTCACCGTTGCTCGGTGGTTCTCTCCGGATACTCCGGCTTCCTTCATCTGTAAAACTGTCCAACACATGGTAACCCTAGCTTTCGAAAATGCCGTTAAACCCCAGTAAATAAATAAATAAATAAATAAATAAATAAATATTGGGTACAAAGAACTCTCTTCAGAAGTGTACATACTGTGGCCATAAAATCAGACAGATAATTCCGATCGAATCGCGACTAGGTCGTGATCCTGTCGAAAGTATCGTTGCGCTTTCTCTCCCCACAATACTTTTGAATCTCTCCCGTCGGCGACGAAATGCGAAAACATTAAATATGGGAGGTTAGTATCGTTGTTTTTCGTGATTTATTCTTTATTTTACAATATTTTATTTTTGAAATGTCTACA
The DNA here is from genome assembly GCA_031216915.1 of Pictodentalium vernedei. Classification (NCBI taxonomy): domain Eukaryota; kingdom Metazoa; phylum Mollusca; class Scaphopoda; order Dentaliida; family Dentaliidae; genus Pictodentalium; species Pictodentalium vernedei. The sequence continues at coordinate 234,780,474 of CM062296.1, forward strand.
CACTGGTGTGTAAGCGTGTCGCGACCCAGACGCGTTCTTATCGAGGACAATACTTCCCTGGTCGTAGTTCTGTAACACATAAAGTAATCTCAATCATCAAAATCTAAGACAAGCCAGGCGTTTAATTTCATTCTAAAATAGATCGTTTCTCTTAAACGTGATTAAAACAGCTTACCTCTGTTACGACTGTCGACTTGAAAATGGAATCGTCAAATACCCAGCTGTCACATTTCTTAATAACAGGATTGCCGCTGGTTTCGTCCATAGAACACGAGTGACAAGACGAATCAAATACGCCACACTCAGAAACATTGCCTGAAGTGTTGTGAAGTCCATTAGTGTAAAACGTATCTGCATCATCGACTCGGCATCTGTACAAAACAAAAGCAGAAATTTTTGTTGCTTCTAATTTTGCTTTTGATTTTTTCACACAGAATGTCATACCAAATTGTTCATGTGCACTGGTCATTATCTAAAACGTAGCATTAAGTGTCCGATTTGAATTTCCCTGAATATCGCTGCTCTGTTTGTATGAAAATTTGTCTTAGCGGATATGATATATTACTCAAAGTTTGCTAAGCACCAAATATTTGACACATCTTTGTGAAATTTGCTTGTGACATATTTGCGATATTTTAGGTGGATGTGATTGAGGAATGTATTGAGATGGTCCCCAGTGTTTACATTAGCTCTTTTGACAGGCAGACTTTTCGTGACAGTCATGGAAAGCATGTACCCTTTGATTTCCATGATGTTTGCGTGTACTGTCTACATGTACCTGACATGTGTAGTATTCAATCTTCATTTCAACACAAACCCTTGTGATTTAATGATTGAATATGGCAAATGCAAATGTAAGAAGACATTTGTCTGAAGCAGAAATGTGGCGGGCTGTAGGGATGGTGGAGCAAGGGGCTACCCATCGTCAGGTTGATGAAGCCCTTGGTGTGGTGTGCACCATACGGTGATCACCAAAGCCTGGGCAAGATTTCAGCAGTATGGCACATCAGTCAGACGGCGTGGTGGTGGAAGAGACAGGGCAACATCTGCAGCTGAAGACCGGTTTTTGTTTGATGACTCAGGCCCGTTGGAACCGCTTTGCAACAGCAACCCAGCTTCGCAGTGATCTTCAGAATGCATCCGGGGTAAATGTTTTGACGCAGACTACCCGGACAAGGTAGCACGAAGGTGGTCTCCGATCGAGAAGACAATGTATTCGCATTCCGCTGTCCCAGAACCACCGCCAAGCACGATATGAATGGGCCATGGGCCACGTTGGATGGACCAGAGAAGATTGGCGACCTGTCATTTTTACAGATTAGTCAGGGTACTGCCTAGACCACACAGATAGGCGTTCTAGGATATGGAGAAGACCAGGAGAGCGATTCCATGCAAACAACATTGTTGAACATGACCGCTATGGTGGAGGGTCAATCATGGTCTGGAGCGGCATCAGCTGGGATGGACGTACATGTACCCTTGAACGTGCTGCATTGACTGCACAACGGCATATTGATGACATCCTGGATGTCCACGTCAGATTGTATGCAGGTGCAGTGGGTGATAGATTCTTTCTGATGGACGATAATGCCCGTCCTCATGTTGCCCATGATGTCGGGAGTACCAGAGGGAGTGGATTGAGCGTATGGACTGGCGAGCAAGATCCCCTGACCTCAATCCGATCGAACATGTCTGGAATCAGTTGCAGCTTGCAATTTCAGCTCGTCCAGTCCAGCCAAAAAGTGTTCAGGAGCTTGGTGCCATGCTGGTCCAAGAATGGAACAACATCCCACAAAGGACCAACAGGAACCTGATTGGGAGCATGAGAAGGCGTTGTCAAGCTGTAATTAACAGTAATGGGTCTCATACTCGATAATGAGCCCACACCAGTTCGCTCCGTCAACTTTTTGGCAAATTGAAAAATTTCTTCTTTTACCAATAATATCCATTTTCCATAGTTATCGTATTCAAAAGCTAAAAAATAATGTCAAACACGAATAAAATCTTAATTTCTGTACTTAAACCATTAAAGATATAATTAAATAAAAAGTATATACACTTTTCATAACAATATTTCAACTAAAACGTAAAACAGGTAGTTGGATGCACTTGGTGCTTAGGAAACCTTGAGAAGAGAATATAATTGGCTCTACAAAACAAACAGCCTGTATCGCATCTTTATTGTTATAGAGGCAGACATAAATGCGTTCATTCGTCTCAAATGTGTAATTAGTGGGTCCACATAAATAAATATTCACATATTTTTCATTTCAAAAACCCCTTGTATAAAAAACAGACTAATTTCTTTTCAGCTCATTTTATATTGTACAATTAGATACTGTGTTGAGCCGTTTCTTAAAAACGGTAATAATGAGTACACACTGAAATCAGTTGGGTCAACCAAGAGTTTAAGAGTAATCATGCAAACGAGGTTGGTGTCTGTATTGTGACCAAACTGAGAAGTCATATGTACATGATACTCCAGCTGTAATTAATGCCAAAGTTCTAAGAAGGTTTGGGGACACCACACTTCCAGTTCCATCATTGTATCATTAATTTAAACATATTTTATTGTCATTAGATATTAATAGACAAAAGGATTGGAACACAATTTATTGCAACCTATTTAATTTCCTCTTCAAAACCATACAATAGCAGACGTGCATGGAACGTGCATGAGTACATTCACATCAGCCTTCGGCTTCAGACTGATTTGAAATTACCTCGGGATGAAATCGCGAGGATATGAAACTAACCAAGTACTATCCTATAAATATTGACCTAGAGTTAAAACTAGAAGTTCTGTCATGAAATGCGCACAAATAGCACGTCGATCTGCGCGTTAATCTACGCGTTATGGCCATAGTAAGGCTATCAAATTTTATGCATATGGCCTGTGCACGAGCAATGTCTCAGCCAAACGGACCTCCGGGTAACCCGGAGGTCCATTGGCAGAAACATTGCCTGTGTTTGCTATGAGTAACCAGGAGAACCTGTCGTGCTTTGGATACCATTCGATATGGTAATTGCGCGCAATTCCTACGCGCAGTTAAGCCTAGATAAGGGCACAGTTCGTGACATGACTTCTAGTTTTAAAAGTATGGTGAACACCGAGGCACAGCGCATAGTGAACTATTTTTCTGAGAAGCGGAATCTTCTTGTTCACTATATAGGGTTTCCCTTTGAACATTAGTGAACCAGAGTTCACAAAAAGTTAACTATTAGAAAAAAGGAAACATGCCCTTGATGTGAACAAAATCATTATCTTCATAACAAAACCACTCTTCCTTTAGGACCCTGAACATAAATGTTTTTAAACACGATCTTCCTTCACCCAAAACGAAATTTCAGAGTTACATGTTGCTTTTAATCAAAGGACAGGCGCATTGCCAGGGATCTATATTGTTGGGGGATACAGGGATCTTATGGGGCCTATCACTGCAAATTGAATCATTGAGTGGTGAAAATGTATGGAGATGGTGTCCCTCTCACGTCACCATTGCTGGGGGATATATTTCTGAAAGATTTCTTCTGGGTGGCCCAATCCTGTGTTTCCCCGGAGATATGTTTGAAAAATGTGCCCCAAATGGCGCTCTTTGAAGATATTTTGAGGCGCGGAAGATTGTAAATTTTCACGAAGTGTGGTATGTCATCTGTAAATTCATTAAGTCGAGAAAATCAGATTTTTTAAGGAAGCAAGCGGGGATTTGGGGATTGGGCAGTTTCCCCATGCGCATCTACAAAAAGCGGAGAAAGAATTTCGACCGGGTCGCCATTGAGTTTGTATCACTGCTAACAACACTGTAGTATATCACCGGTCGAAATGAAAATGCTAACATTCCTTCCCAAATGCTAATATTTGTATTTGTTTCCTTAATTAGTCTTGATTTCACAATATCCTATCTATTCATTGTCAATCCGCTGATGTGAATTCATATGTCGCGATAGGATTGCTATTAAATTGATAATTCGTCCCCTTTAGCGATCATAGTGCCGGTAATGTAAATGGTTAACGCTGCACTTAATATACCAGGAATATTTCCACAGGAAACCACATTTCCTCTTTCCAGTAGAGTCATGCGAATCACATATTTTCGATTCGAATCGAATCTCCAAACAACTGGATTCCATTATTCGAAATCGAATCGAACCTTGAATCGAATACAATAGTTTTGAAGTCCCAACCAATAAATTATTTCAACTACATCATCAAGACGTGCATTGATGATGTAGTTGGTGGAATATTACCCAGTAAAGGTTTTTATTCAAAATCAGAAGCGGGTGCGAAAATTCTGTACTGGGCACTGCAGGGTCTAGCCGTTAGTAATCGTGAATTCATCGTCGAAATTGCTTGGAAACGTTAAATTTGCTTTCAGCAGTGGTAGTGACTAGTGAAACTGGAATTACCATGGATGGTGGCATGGGATCAGATTCCTTTTATGTATATATCGCGGAAACACACAGTCTTTATTTTCAACATTATTTATAAACAATGTCTATACAGTACGTGGAGAGTGGATTGTAACTAAATCACCCGCGGAGTGGAGTTATCACCCAAAGTGTCACTGTCAAATTCTGTACACATGGACATAAAATACAAGCAATGTTTCAGCCAATGGACCTCCGGGTTTAACCCGGAGGTCCATTGGCTGAAACTTTGCTTGTGATGGTTATTTTTTGCAATAAATTTGCAATTATTGCTTGGGTGGAATCTCCACTCTGCGGATGATTTAATGATAGTACGTTCTCCACGGACTGTATGAGCTATACAATTTGTGAGACGACTAAGATGACTGATACCAAGCGAAATGTCCAGTGAAAAAAAAAAGGTTCGAAGGAAAACGAATCGGATAGCTGATTTCGAATCGAACCGAATACCAACTTAAGATTCGAAATGGAATCGAATCTCGAACCTTTGCAAGGTCCTACTCTTTAGGACTAGATTTGCTTTTTGAACTGATGTCACATACGCAGTCGGTCTCATGCAAATGGATGTCTGTGGCTGAGTTGTGGTGTTGGGATCCCAACGTTACCACTTTTGAGTCCGGTATGTGCTAATCAAATAAGAAATTGGGCCCATAACTTGACGATGTATTTGAAATATTTCTTCAATCGCGACTTGAGTCACGACAGTTGGGATAAACTGGGTCTACACCCCACCCCAAATGATCATCTTCGCAACGCCCCCTGCATATTTCTTAGAAGGATGAGATGTTAACTTCAGTAATTCTTTTCTGTACATCTGTCAATTGAATTGAATAAAATACGATAGATTTTTCTCCACCCTACTTCTCCATGTCAGAGAACGCTCTACGCTATTGAATGGAGCTGACGCAATTTTAGGATTCAAAAAGGATTTTTACTATGATCGCAAAACTGATATCTTTCTTTGTCATATCGCGATTCGGCCACGAAATATCAAGACCAGTGGATAGATATTTCAAACAAAAAAATAAACTAGAGAATTGTAATTTATTGGACAAATTACGGGCTTTCAGAATCTTTCAATGAGAAAAGGCAGACTGTATTGTAGACGGAACTATCAATCATTTCGACTATTTTTAGACCTGATAACCAGAGCTTTGTGAAGGAGGCAGCGCTCTCGGAGTCTGGCAGGGTGGCTCTTGAGTTAAAGATTATAGGCAGACAACAGAGACAGAGATCTAGCAAATAATTAGAGAGAGAGAGAGAGAGAGAGAAAGAGAGAGAGAGAGAGAGAGAGAGAGAGAGAGAGGGAGAGAGCAGAGAAGTGAGAGATCGATTGGAAGCCAATTTAAAAAACAACGCGATGCTGAATTTATTCATCTTTATTATATTGTGGTAAAACAGGACCCACTAACCAAAACCTGGGGGGGGGGGGGGGAGGGGTGGAGCCGTCTAAAAATGTCTAAAGTATGCGGCCATAGATACTGAATGTGACCTTAAATGCCAACAATTAATTTATTTTCTACCATCCTGTCGGTTTGTGAATGTGTGAGACATGCCAACAAAACAGGGTCTGCTTCAAGTGTCAACGAATAGCTAAATTTGAATACTTGCCATGTCATGGCCAGGATATGATGCTGAAAGTGACCTTAAATACCAATAATTAAATAATTAATTTATTCTCTACCATTCTGTCTATTTGTGAATGTGTGGGGCATACCAACAAAAGAGGGTAAGCTTCGCACCCCAACGATTTCACAATTTTTCCATCATATCTGTTTCAGATAAGAGGAAATACATGTTATATAAATTACTGTCACACTTATATTGTTGGACTATGTTGGGTTGGGTGCTTGATGATATTGTTTATTTTATCCAGAGAGTTGATTAGTTGATTAAAGGGATATTGAACTGTTTGTCAATATTTCTTGCATTACATCACTAACTTCGGTATTTATTGACTGAAGGCTTTCACGGAAGGCTTTCCATCAAAAGCAAAGTGTTTGAAATTAACCCTTTCCAAAAACGATAGAAAAAAAGCAACCAAAGTTGGTTAATTTTGAAATTTTCAAACTGAACTCTTAATCTCGGCCTCGCTGTGCTTGGAGGTTAAATCTTAGATTAAAAAGTAAACAACAACTTTCTCCTCTATCACTGTTGCATCTATACACACCAAAACATTGTTACAACATCCTTGCAATTAGAGAAATGCGCTCTTGGAGTTTGTTAATTTTGAAGACGAAAGAAGAAATGCTATATTAATGTCATTGTTAACCGAATATTTGTGTGGTGATTTTGGCGAATCATGTTATGCTCTAAATGTTTGAAAAATTTGTGCTAAATAACTGTAAACAATTTTGAGACTTTTGAAAAATGGTAACATTTTGATGGTTTTAGCAGAATATTTTGAAAATAAGCGTTTTCACGAATATGACGATACCTCATGTCACTAGATTTTATGACATTACATAAATAGGCCAGAAAAAGTTTATTACTTGATGGGAAACTAACTTTAAATGAGTGTGCTATGGCTCTAAAAGATATGGGTAACAACGAATCATCGGGTTCCAATGGATTTACAATTGAATTTTATAAATATTTCTGGGGCGATTTGGGCAAATACGTAGTGAAGTCCCTAAAACTTGGCTATGGCAGAGGAAAATTATCTATCACTCAGAGGCAGGGGCTTATTGCATGTATACCAAAAGAAGGGAAATTGAAAGAATATATAAAAGATTGGCGACGGATCTCCCTACTTAATGTTGATAAAAAAATAGGCTCATCAGCAATTGCCAACGGACTTGAAAAAGTTCTTCCTAAAGTAATTTCCGAAAGTCAGCTGGGATTCATGAAAGGAAGATTCATAGGTGAATCCACGCGATTGGTCTCTGACTTAATTGAAAAATGCGAATCTATGAATATTCCAGGAATGTTAGTTCTAGTTGATTTCGAAAAAGCATTTGACTCACATGAATGGTCTTTTATCAGAAAAACACTTATGTTTTTAAATTTTGGCGAATCCTTAATTCAGTGGTTCAACACGTTCTACAGCGAGGTTTCTGGCTGCTTAATAAACAACGGGCACTGTTCAGATTATTTTATATTTAGAGGGGAGTACGTCAAGGGGGCCCATTGTCTCCTTACCTATTTATTTTGTGTGTCGAAATACTTAGCGCATTCCTTAAATTCAACACCAAAATAAACTGAATCAAAATTAATGACTCAGAGTATGTAATCAACCAATACGCTGACGACAGTACTGTATTCTTAGATGACGACCAAGATTCCTTAAACGAGACCTTAAATTCTCTCGACAACTTCGCTGCGATATCCGGATTGAGCGTTAACTTTGATAAAACTCATACTGTTTGGATAGGATCTCGGCGTGGCAGTGGGATTGAACTGGAAACAGAAAAACATATACAGTGGAATCATAACGGAACGTTTACCACCCTTGGCATAAAATGTGAACTAAATTCGGCCAGTTACTTCTATAAACACTTTTCAGAAGAAATAAACAAACTGCGAAAACTTTTAGCAGATTGGTCCCTCAGAAATCTTACACTAGTCGGCAAAGTTACAGTTATTAAAACGTTAGCGATCCCCATCTTAATACACTCCCTTACTGTTCTCCCTGATCCGACTGAAAGGATATTAGATGAAATTCAAAGTATAATTTTAAAATTTCTATGGTCGGACAAAACGGACAAAATTAAACGTGACGTAATAATCAATTTAATCGAAAATGGCGGGCTCAAACTACCCCACGTAAAAACGCTGTGTTGCTCTTAAAAATGATATGGATCAAAAAGTTACTAGATTCAGAAACAATGGCCCAAAAGAAAACACTCGTAGTGGATAAGTTTGAAAAATTTGGGGGGGGGGGGAGCAAAATGTGGTCTTTGAATAAACATAGCATACTCAGTGTTTCAAATTTTATGGACACTTTTTGGGAAAACCTTCTTAATGTATGGGCTCTCTTAAAAATAGCAATCCCACAACCCCGACTGAAATTATCTCACAACTACTATTTTATAATAATTATATAAAAATTAATAATGAACCGTTTCTTTACAGACGTTGGTGTACAAAGGGTGTTTTCTTTATAAACGATATACATAGCGCTTCAGGATCCACTGCTGACTTTCAAGAATTTAAGTTGAAATATGACCTTGATATACTATTCACCAACTACCTTGGTGTGGTCAATGCAATACCAAGGTCATGGAAAAATATAATATCTAGTAGTTCAAAACTTGAATTTGTTTCAGATCCCTTGGTGAATGACATCATATCTTGCACTAAAGCAAACCGCCCTTTCTATCCCATATTTCTTAATAAAGTATCACAAAAACCTACACGTACCCAAGAGAAATGGAACATCACATTGGACGAAAATATTGACCATAATGATTGGCAATACATTTACAAACAAACTTTTAGGGAAACAGAAATGATACATATCTACAAAGTTTACAATATAAGATTAACCACAAAATCCTATTTACAAAATATAGACTCTTTAAATGTGGGCTTTCAGAAACAGAGCTGTGCTCATTCTGTGGAAATACGAAAGAAACGATCGCACATCTATTTTACGATTGTTGTTTCTCAAAAACAGTTTTACTTTCACTAGTGGAAAAGGTTAACCTTAATCCGGATCCGCAAATTCAACTAAACATTAATAAAAGAGAAATACTTTTAGGCTCTACTTCCGAGCATGCCTATCCAAATGTCTGGAATACCTGTCTCCTCATCTACAAAAAGTATATTTACACCTGCAGTCGAAGTAATACCATCCCCTCTTTCTCAGATCTAGCAAGAGTTATAAAATCCTACAAAAATATTGAAACGTATTCTCTATACATGTACACAATCAGCAGGGCTGAGCGTATTAGGGATAAATGGAGCTACCTAACTGACGCATTCTTTGAATAACTGGAGAACTGCTTTGTATGTACATTATACTGTAAAAATCTCATTTTGCTGTAATCTTATATAATGTATTATTTTTCTAGTGATGCCAATAAAAAAAAATAAATAGGCCAAATTTGGTTGAAATTATACAGCCCAGTTTTGAGCCATGCAACAGACAAAATTGATGGAGGAAAAAAATAAAAACTTGAGAATTGTAATTTATTGGACAAATTACGGACGTTCCCAAGCTTTAATGTGAAAAGGCAGATGCATCGTATAGAAACCACATTGAGCTATGTACTTTTGGTTTTGGAGAAAATGAGTGCAGAAAACTGCAAAATTCACTGAAAATCACAATATTTCAAACTGTACTAATCCTTAAATGTCCAAAGCCATGTTGTGTCGAGTTATGCTATAGAAAAAAACTTGCAACAGAAGATTTATTCAGCGAGCATCTCTAATCGACGCAAACCACTCTGTTTGAAATTAACCCTTTCCAAACTGACAGAAAGTAGCAATCAGAGTTGGCCAATTTTGTCATTTGTCAATGATACTCTTTTTATAGCAGTCAGTGTCCTGGAGAGTTAAATGTGAGACTAAAACGTGAACAGCAACGTTCCTCTACACGTGCAGAACATTTTCCGGCAAACAGTTAGCTACTTTAATAGGGACACCAAAACATATAACACAAAATGTGCTCCACATTGATTTTTGAATGGAGTTTTGGAAAGCACAGTGAGCTTTTTCAATTCTGTTTTTTTGGAAAATGAGTACAGAAACTTGCAAACATTCACTAAAAATCAATTTTTTGGGACAGCACTATTCTTCAAGTGGCCAAAGCACATGTTGGGTTATGCCCTAGAGCATACCTTACAACATCAGATTTTGTTCATTAACCATCTCTGCATATATCTCAGCAAAGAGTTTGAAATTTGCACTTTCCAAAATGATAGAAAAAAGCACCCAGAGTTGGCAAATTTCGGCATTTTCAAACGACACTTTTATTCTCGCCCTCATTATGCTCGTGGGTTAAATCTCTGAGATTAAACAGTGAACAGAAAGTTTCTCTTGCAGTCATTGTCACATCTATACATACCAAAATAATTGTTGCAACAACCTTGCAATTCGAGAAATTTGCCCTCGAAGTTGGTCACTTTTGAAGAAAAATGCTATATTCATGCCATACCCATATTTGTATGGCCAAAATTGTTATTGGAATTAGAGGACACCAGAACATACAAAACAAAATTTGTTCCCCATTGATTTTTGAAAGCAGTTATGGAAAGCACAATGAACTCAGGCAGGCAGGCAGGCAGGCAGGCAGGCAGGCGGAATGCATTTCTTACAACTGTTTCGACAATACTCTCACATTGTGTAGCGAAGTGCCTAAAGATCTACGATCATAGGCTAGGACTAGTTGTTGTGCAGCTGACAGAACCACAAAGTTCCACCAGCCCATGGCGTTTTGGCTTTTTCTTACTGACGAACCTTGGACGCAGGTTCCTGACAATGTTCAGTTTTCCGTAACTCATGAGTCTTGTCGTGCATCAAAATGATTTAACATAACTAACTGTTCACACTATTATCTATAATTTTGATATATAAATTCTCTACTGACCCTCGTTATCTTCTAGTAATAGTATTATACAATTTATAATACAACAAAAATCAGAGCATCAAATTTCATACCTTAATATTATGTGGCGGCATCCATCTTAAGTACTTCAGCAAGATAAAGGGCGCGTGATGAGCCAGTAGACAGCATGGCTCGATCAACCAGAAAATGGTGCTTATATCCACCAATTTTCTGATGCAACACCTTATCACACGACTACCAGTCAGCAGAAAATTGAGGAAAAGTCCCATGACGTGGAAGTCGTCATTGTTGGGGTCTTGCACTGCCACACAGACTGTCGGCCAGTCAGCATGCAGTCCATGGAATTTTTATATGCAAATAGTATTCTGCCGGGTGCTTGTTAACCGGCAGAATGTCCCAGTGGAATGCACAATTTGAAACTCAGCATCACCTGATAACAAGTGATGTTCCACCAGGTGCATGTTATGATTTATTGACAGTTCGGACAACACCATCTCAGAAACTACTGCAAAATGTTATTATACTACCTATCAACAAATCCTACAATTTTACTGTTTGTTGACAATAATGGCCTGCAAAGATATGCAGAACATCAGGCGTCCACTCCAGTATAGGAACTCTAAGTACTTATGTACTCTGATTGCCATGTAATTTAGTTTTAACTGAAACTGTTAATACGTTGAGTCCAATTCTCCAAATAGAAATTGTAAATGAGAACTCTCACGACTCTATCATCTCACTTAAAAGACCTTCGAGGAGCTGTAGCCCTTCTAGCGAAATTGATGAACCCTTGTGGGCGAACTTCGCAACAATTAATGTGAATGGTGTATGGCTAATGTCGAAGCTAATGTGAATGGTGTATGGCTAATGTCGAAGCCAAGGCGGGCGGGCGGGCGGGCGGGCGGGCGGGCGGGCGCTTGGGCGGGCGGGGGGCGTTCGGGCGGGCGGGCTTTTGGGCAGGCAGGCAGGCAGGCAGGCCTGTATAACAACTCTACCGACTGTACTTTTTCACACTGGCATGACCGTGCACGTTTAACCTTTTACCTAACGTAACGGCCAAAACCGGGCAGCGCTATTCTCAAAAATCGCCAATTAATTTTCATTATTTTTTTCATTTTTTGTCTCAAAAACATAGGTTATGACCCCTCGTTGGAACGAGCTCGACGAGCTCGTTCCAACGAGGGGTCATAACCTATGTTTTTGAGACAAAAAATGAAAAAAATTAATTATTCAAGAATTATTTTGCAAGTGTCGTCTGCTTTTCATGTTAGGTAAAGGGTTAAAAAAAATCAGTAAAAGATGGTTAAAGACGATTTTGAAAATTTCAGTTTCTCAGACAGTACTCTCAAATTGCTTTGGTTACGTAAAGGGTTACTCGAGGCACAGTGATATTCAATTGATTTGTGTAAGTTATAAAATAAATGCAAAAGTTGACTGGAGAATGAATACCGATCAGCTATAAATGACACTATAAATAAATAAGGCATCTCAGTTTCCAGAGACCTGTAATCGATCGCAGCTTGAGTTTCTGGTAAGAGACATGGAGGAATCTTGGTTTTGGAATGAATATGTACAATTTGAGGGTACTCCAAATTCAAGGCCGACATCTAACTGAAGGTTAAAACTTTGAATAAAACATATAACAGAAAAAAATGTTCTTAGATGAATGCCATAATTTCTGATGGGAAAGAGTAAGAAAATATGGCTCCAGTGCTGAAACATGCCATGTAAAAGTTGGCGAAAAATAATAATTATCCCGACAGTAACCTTATGGTAAGTCTCAAATCTGCCAGGGGTTAAACTTTTAATACTAACATATAAAACAAAAGTTGTCATACGTTTACTGCTGTATGCAGCCATAGGAGAGCTAAAGAGCTTAGTCAATTAGAAATGGAGTAAATTGTCCCTTAAACTTACCAAATTCTGAAAAATGGGAGTTTGTTGGATGGTACCCACCTTTATGCAACCAGAATGGGCATAGGGTTAAACTTTACAACCCATTTAACAACAGCAAATATGCTTGGTAGTCAATTGTGAATACGGACATGCAAAGTGTTTGAAATTAACCCTTTCCAAAATGACAGGAAAAAGCAACCAAAGATGGCTAATTTTGGCACTTTCAAACGATACTCTTATTTTATTCTTACCCTCATTATGCTTAAGTGTTAAATCTGGGATTAAAAAGTAAACAGTAACGTTCTTCAGCAATCATTGTTGCATCTATCTATCTAGCTAGCAAAAAAAAAAAACAATCTTGCAATCAGAGAGATTTGCCCATGAAGTTGGTCAATTTTGAAGAAAGAATGCTATATTCAGCATGCTATATTCATGTCATTTTTCGCCAATGGGGGTTAATTTTGAAATATTTGTGTGGTGATGTTGGTGTACCATATTATGCTGTAAATGTTTGGAAGATTGGAGCTAAATAACTGTAAACAATTTTGAGACTTTTGAAAAATGGTGAAATTTTGATGGTTTTGGTAGAATATTTTGAAAATAAGCGTTTTCACGAATATGATGATACCTCATTTCACTTTCCAGAGACCTGTCGCCAATCACAGCTTTAGTTTCTAATAAGAGACACGGAGGAATCTTGCATCTTGGTATTTGAAAGAACATGTACAATTTGAGGGTACTCCAATTCAAGGCCCAACAATTGGGTGAGGGTTAAAACTTTGAATAAAACAAATGCAGTAAACGTATTCTAGGATAAATGCCCTATCTTCTCATGGGAAACGTTTTGAGAAAATATGGCGGCAGTGCTGATAAATAGCATGTAAACGTTGGCGAAAATAACAATTATTCCGGGAGTACCCTTATGAAAAGTCTCAACACTGCTAAGGGTTAAACTTTTAATAATAACATATAAAACAAACGTTGTCATACTTTGACTGCTGCATTCAGCCATAGAAAACATTCAGCGCTCAATCAATCAGAAATGGAGTAAATCGTCCCTTACATTTACCCCGTTCTGACAAAATGGGAGTACTTTTGGACGGTACCTACTTTTATGCAACCAGGCTGATCATAGGGTTAAACTTTACAACGAAACTTACAACAGCAAATATGCTCGGTAGTCAATTGTGAATACGGAAATGCAAAGCGTTTGAAATTAACCCGTTCCAAAATGATAGGAAAAAGCAACCAAAGATGGCTAATTTTGGCACTTTCAAACGATACTCTTATTTTATTCTTATCCTCATTGTGCTTAAGGGTTGAATCTCGGATTAAACAGTAACTTTCTCCAGCAATCATTGTTGCATCTATACATACCAAACCCCAAACATCAACCTTGGAATTAGAGAAATGTTCTCTTGAATTTGGTCAATTTCGAAGAAAAAATGCTATATTCATGTCATTTTTGTTATTAGAGGTTAAATTTGAAATATTTGTGTAGTGATTTTGCTGTATTATATTATGCTCTAAATGTATACAAATTGGAGCCAAATTACTGTAAATAATTTTGAGACTTTTGAAAAATGGAGAAATTTTGATGGTTTTGGCAGAATATTTTGAAAATAAACATTTTCACGAATATGACGATACCTCATTTCACTATATTTTATAACATTACATAAGTATGCCAAATTTGGTTAAACTCGTACGGCTTGTTTTTGACCTGTGCAACAGACAAAATTGAGGGAGGAAAAAAATGGTAAAGAAGAATTTTTGAAAAGAAGGGCCTTTAATAAAAAAAAAGTAACGAAGAAAAATTTTTGAAAAAGAAAAATAACAAGAGTTTTTTCGGAAACTGGGTTTGGGAAAGCCTAAAAATAAAAAAAAAATTAAATGTTTTAAAGAAGAATAACAAGAGTGTTTCTCTAGCTGGGTTTGGGAAAGCCTAATAAATAAACATATATGTAGAGATGAACACATTGAAATATATGAAGAAATATTATCTTTGATGACTATTTGTTTGTTAAGTGTATATTAATATATATGTTACAGTAAATATGTAAAATCAGTTAATATGTATAATTCCTGAAAATTTCAGTAAATATGAATAATTACTAAACTGATCAGGAATTATACATATTTACTGAAATTTTTAGGAATTATACATATTTACTGAAATATCAACTGATTTTTTAGACATATTTACTGAATCTATTTATTGACTATTTAACATCAAAACAAAAGACAACTAAATCCATTTATTCACTATTTAGGCAGATTTCTAGGAGAGGCTCTAGAAGTCCAACAAGACCAATAAACGTATTTTACTCACACAGAAAGAATAAGACAAAGCATTTATCGACCTTCTAGAAGCGAGTAGTTCCTTAAAGAAAACAGCTCATCAGTACTACCTCTTGAAGAAATATGAAGTTCTTGAATGCGGTGATGTGAAGAAACTCGTCTGAAAACGAAAAGATGCTGAAGAAGAGCCCTGCTATTTTATATCAATTGAGGATACCTATGATGTCATCAAGCGTGCTCACGTTGCGACAGGCCATGGCGGCAGAGACAAGATGATGAAGGAGATATGTAAAAAGTATGCCAATGTTACCGTGGAATCTTTGAGTCTATTCAAGTCTTCGTGTATTCAGTGCCAGAAGAAAAGAAAGCGGACAACTACCAAAGGTGTTGTTGTTGAACCGACTCTTTCCAAGGACTTTAGATCGCGTGCCCAGATAGACTTGATAGACATGCAGTCTATGAGCCAAGGACAATATAAATGGATTATGAACTACCAGGATCATCCGACCAAATTCATTATTTTTCGACCATTGACGTCTAAAAGAGCAGCCGAGGTGGCGTTTCAGTTGTTGGACATTTTCCTGTTGTTTGGGGCCCCGTCCATTCTCCAGTCCGACAATGGGTCCGAGTTTACCGCCAGCATTATCAAGGAATTGAAGGATTTATGGCCAGATCTTGTGATTGTACATGGGAAACTTCGACACCCACAGAGCCAGGGTTCCATCGAGCGGTCGAACTATGTCATCAAGGACATACTCGTCGCTTGGTTAGCAGACAATAACACCACCGACTGGACCATTGGATTAAAGTTTGTGCAATTCCAAAAGAACTCCAGTTTCCTCAGCGGCCTAAAGAGAACTCCATTTGCAGCATTGCTTGGTTCTGATGGCAAAGTGGGCCTCACAACATCCAGCCTTCCACAAGAGGTCATCTCCAAGCTGCAGACATAAGACGACCTTCTCCAGGTGTTACAACAGCAACCAATGCCAGAAAATTCAACTGACACACCACCTCAAGATGAAGAAATTGAAGACCGCACTGAAGAAAGTGAAGAACGAACTGAATCCATTCAAGAGAACGGGAAGGGAGCAGCTGAATCCCAATTTAAGCAAGCAGAGAGAATGGTAAACTTAGATGTGAGTCTTCCATGGAAGACGTGTGTCGACTGGCGTTTCAGACAGAATTCTAAGTGGAAAAGGGGCATAACTCTGGAAAAAATACAGCGGATCAAAAATAAAATAGGAGGTGCACAATGCCATTATGTGATAAAGAATCACTGAAAGTTTCATCAAAATCCATTCATAGGTTAAAGAGGAGTGGCGGATAAGAGAAAGTGTGACGCGGACGACGCAAGACGACGGGGCATAACTCTGGCAAAAATACAGCGGATCAAAAAATAAAATAGGAGGTGCACAATGCCATTATGTGATAAAGAATCACTGAAAGTTTCATCAAAATCCATTCATAGGTTAAAGAGGAGTGGCGGATAAGAGAAAGTGTGACGCGGACGACGACGCGGACGACGCAAGACGACAAAAGTAATCCCTATATGTCGCTCCCCACTTCGTGGGGCGGCGACACAAAAAGAGCAAGATCGTCCTTTCCGCAGTCAAAGTCGGCGATAATGTAACTCTGCCAATTCGGTCTGTTGATAGAGGAAGGACTGACTTGATTGGTGTTGTTACAGACATTTCAGACAATGATATGTATGCTATAGCAGTTAAGGCTGGGTTGCTGAATGTCAAATACCCACGAAATCAGTTTGATGTATGTGCCACTTCCCTGTATTCCATAAGTGATATGTGTACTGATAATGTTATTTCTTTGAGAACTGCTGTACAATGTGAATCGAATTGTGGTGGTCAGGGTTTCACAAAATGTAACTGTTCTGGTAGGAAGAGATGTGAGACCAAATTATGTCAATATTTTAAAGCTTAAGTGTTATGTAATTCCAAATGTCATGCTAATTTAGACTGTAAGAATAAGAATGTTTGAACATGTGAATTTGCTGATGTGCTCTTCTGGTATGTTTCTTGTTTGTTTGATTTTATTTTCATCATCATATCATATCTTGTTTCTGTTATTATGTCAATAAAATGATCAAAAACATAATCTGGCTTGTCATACACCCAAACCACACTTTCAGTAAACAACTATGAAAAATCAGTTGATATTTCAGTAAATATGTATAATTCCTAAAGATTTCAGTAAATATGTATAATTCCTGATCAGTTTATTAATTATACATATTTACTTACATTTTCTGGAATTATACACATTTACTGTAACATATATATATATATATTTTATTTCAATTATTTTATATATTACAGTGTAGATATAAAATAATTATAATAATAAATATACATATATTATAAAAATTGTTATTCTTAGACTGAATCAAATCAAAAGGGATTCTACGATGCACTGTTTTGCATATTTTGACAGGCATGTTTGTGCAGAAATGCTGGAAGAGGACTTTAACCAGATCATGACCCAGTTAGCTTTGGCAGTCACAATACTGTAGTTGACCGAAACCATGGTGGATTCCGACGTCCATAGGCTACCGTTATTCCTGCCATATATGATTTAAGATTATTCATGTATACAGTTGAATTCTGTAATGCAGTCTTACCTATACTTCGGCACACCAGCTATGAATACAGACAACAATGCATGAATCGCCAGAAACGACATACACAAACTTGTTAAAAAGAAGGTTCGTTTTTGATAAAATCCGAACTCTCCAATTCTTTCAAGCACGTCTTCCACCTTCATTTTCAATGCGCCTGTCGTGTCAAGTCAAAAAGTAGTTTACCCCAAATATAATCTGCTGTTAACTGCTGCGTAACATGATTAATTCTGGACTAGTTTTCGAATGATGGATGATCTTTACTTCAACCGATGTTATAAGTATTCCGTAACCCTTCGAACTCTGTTGTAACTTCCAAGTCAGTTCAATGACAGCAATTGGAAGATTCTATATTCATTATTTGCGGTAGACCAATTACCTTCTTCGACGTGCTGCCTCAGTTAATTTTTTCACCGTACAGCCTCGAGGTTGTACGTTGAAAATATTAATTGGTCTACCCAAAACATTCATTTGTTTAGAATTCCTCATGTTTTGTCTCGATTCATCCACCGTTTCGGGAAAATAATAATGACCGCTTTAATCATTCGATCCAAATGAGGTGTTAACCACAAAGGAATTAATAAAAAGTAAATAAGTTGATAAGCACTTTTCCACAGTGCTTCGCATAACTTCAAATCGTTGACTAGAATTCCTGTGAGAAATCTAGATATTCTAAGCACCTCAGCTTGGCTAAGGCACAACCGATAGTTAAATCACTGCCCTATATTAAATAATTACGTTGTCCTTGACATATATGTCCGGACGGTAATGTTCCGAGTACTTTTAGTGTATAACTAGATTTAATCTATTATATTCTATCATTTTAAATACACTGTTACAGGTTGCAGGAGCGTAGCAAGTGTGTGCGGGTGTGTGGGTGACACCTTCTTCCTCCTAAAATTTCCTTCTAGATTGGAGGCTTAAATATCGTTCGCTAGTAATCATGTTCATTCTGACGGAACTAGATTTGGCACTAGGCTATGTCTCACACAGTCGACCATGTATAATTATGACCAAGAGCTCTTTAGACGAGTTGTACAAAAAACGATGCCTAGTCTTTGAGATATACCTAGATGGATCTTATAGGGGTCTTTGTTGTTCAAAGTGAGATCGAAGGCACTAGAGTTGAGGGAGAGAATCAGGAAAGCGAGGAAAAAGTGTCAATTGTGTAATTTAGGAGTAACGTAGACGCCGGAACACTTCTAAAATGCCCCAAATATTTACCTAGCAGAACAAGTCTCCTTAGAATACTAATGAAACATGGGATGGAAACCTGAGGGTTAAGTGGTTGGGGGATGATATGATGGAAAGTGTAAATTTTATAATTAGCGGGACCGAGAAAGCGCTGATGGGAGGAATTATGAAACAATTTTTGCCTGAATGCTGGGAGATTAAGGGAGAGAGTGGCGGTGGAATAGCCGGCGAGAGGACTGGGTTAATGTAGAACTCTCGTTAGAGGATCCCGACAAATCAGCGGAAGGCCGAAGAATTATTATTATTATCAAGGGTTAATATCCAAGACGCCTTGAATGTTTTTAACTATAATCCCGACTGACGTATATCCCAACTACATCATCGAAGATGGAGTTTGAATATAAGTTGGGACTAAAACCGTCATAGTTAGATCAAACCGGGGGCCAATAATATAAAACTTCCAAACCTCTATACAAGTCCCAAGTCCACTGCACTGCTAAATATGGGTACAGGAATTGTAACAGGGAAATTGCATAGTACGCATCCATGCACCGAGGAGGTGTGCATACAGGCGTAAATTTCGCATACGCGTTTACAGTTACAATTGTTTTATAGTATTGTCGGGACTGAGAATCGGGGGTCTTGCAGCTGCAGGTTCCTGTAACTGCACCTGGCTCTGTGCGTTTGCTCCCCGAGGCGTCTTTATGTGTGCGTATGCTTGGTCGGCCGGGATTCTGGTTTGGTCAGTGTTTCACGCCGCCGTTTTATAGAATAATCGCATGCTATTTGTGGGCCAAGGAAATGGATCGACAAGTTAGTTGCCTCTTGAACCGCAACGATGTGAAATCATACCAGTACTTGAAAATACTAGAGCCTGTATTTGGGCCAAAATTTACAGGCGCTTGGCCCTTGTGTTTATTGTACTGACGTTTCAAATCCACACCTGTATTTCGGCAATGTCATATCTACAGGGGAACAACTATAGTTGACCGATGTAAATCGTTACTTTATAGTATTGGATTGTATTTGCGCCTGTAAATTGTGGCTATTGTCCTACAATTACAGGTGCATGAAGTTTTATAGTACTGGTTCTTGGTTTACACCCCTACCCAATCGGTCATCAGTGCGACGCCCCTGATAGGATGTCTCATTATGAATAAAATTACAACATCACAAATGTTGCTTATGTTGTACAATTTTAACAGCCGTCAATGGATAATCTTTCATGAATCTTGGGTAGCCACAACAGACCGAAAACATTCAGGTGTTCCCCTGACGTACAGAACAGTCGCCGTGAATTGGTTGTCATCCACACGTGGGCAGTTATGTCCACGCATGTGTTTACCATGTAGTAAAAATCATCATCAGCAAAATTTTAATTAATGAAGCACCGGGTTGTACCCGGTGCTTCATTAATTACATTTTGATGATTATTCCTATTATTAGTGTTTGGACACTAATATTATTGCGTCCGTGGAAATATTTCCCACGCGTGGGAAGTGACCAGTCCACGGCGACTGTACTCTATGTCCTGTTCTATGTTATCTTTTTTTGTTTCTTATCAAATTACAGTGTACTCTCCCAATGAAGTTTGACTGATGAAAACGTTGCCAGTGTTGTATCTTCTCGGGGTTAGATGACGGCAATCGCTAATTCGATGGATGTCACTAAGCCAGGAATTGTGTTTTCATGGGGAGGCGGGGTGGGGAGTTCCGCTAAGTTATGATCACCGGCTCCGCTCCAGTTGATAAAATTTGGAAAAATTAGTATCAAATGGAGCTCTGTTGTTACATCTGGGAAAATAAAGCTATGTGGAATTGGAATTGGAATTTAAGATCTAATATATAGGCACTTTTGTATGTGGAAAATTACTTACAAAATAGATCGATCAAGTTGATAGGCATATTTTAATTTTCAGATATTATACCTTTTTATGTAATTCTGTTAATTCATGATTTTTGCAGAACTTAGATAAGCTCGGTGTAACATATAGGGCCGGTAACGCCAGGACCTCGCTACTTGTTTCTGCGGGTGAAATGCATAGGCACTTTGATGCTTTTATCGTAGCCGAGGGTATAAAAAAAATCAAAGTAGTGCCGGGGCGTTTCACAGAAACTACACGCAAACGAGCACATTTATGTCCTAAAACAATTTACACCAATACGTCTTCCTCTCTTTGGCTCGAGTTCGATGTTTCGGGGTAAGTGAGATCGCCCCGTTGTATCAAACTTTTTAAATCACAAATGGGGAGATTGTCCCGCAACAGAAACATCAATTTTGAAGGGAGATGCGTTCGCACCCTTCACCCCCCCCCCCCCCCTTGGATGCGCATCTCATCATCTTTAATTCTCCAGGCAGAATCGTTTCTATTCGACATCTCATTCTTGATGTAATCGGTTTTATGAATTTCCGTTTACTCTTTGGAATCGGTTGTATAGGCTTGAATGTATAATACTGAATCCATAACTACTGTATCAATTTTACATCATATTGTGAAGTCTGGTAATATTGTGTAAACTAAATGCTTATCATATGAATCTGAAATTTGTCCAACATTTTTATTAGAACTCCACTCTCTTGAAGCGCCCCTACTTGCAAATGTCAATGACGAAAAGAGTACAGAATGGAGAAAAACATTTACATGTGCACACCGTGTGTCCAAAATGATAATCTCACTTTGACATCTGGATTTCCAAATGTTCGGATTCCAACATTCAATACGCCTCTCTGCAGGCCAATTGTGGCTATTTCGTGGAATCACCATTTCATTTTTTTTTCAAAATTTCTATTCTTCACTGTTAACGTAGTTCCAGAAAAAAGTTCAGGCTTTGTGTGAGGTCACTCATTATCTTTCGTTTCCCGGAGGACAGTCCGTTCGTAATGGCATACCTTTTGGCTGGCTTCCTTTCAGAATGCAATTGCCATTATTAACGATTACCCCTGTATCTAATACGAATAGAAGACCCAGCATCTAAACAAAATCCTTGAGTAACTAAAGATATTACCTTGTGCCTAAAAACCTAGTTTATGACATCTCATTTTGTCTTACAATAAGTATGTATTGGTTCCGAAATTACTAGAATAAAACGTGTATCAGGGGCCCTTGACTCAAAACCTGTATCTGGCAACTGCACAATACAAGCGCGTGCTTGGATATAATTTGGTGACGTTATTGTTTGTAGAACATAACAAGCTTTCGAAATGCATTAGCGAGAGACCTTATACACTTCTATATACGAGAAGAAAAAAAAAACACTTCTCAAAAGTATAATTACAGAACTACATTGCTTTTATGTTTTTTTTTTCGGAATCACTGTGAGCATTTAAGCTGGAACAACATGCAGGTATACTGTTACTGCGCACGGTCTTTATCGGAATACTGAATATGTTTGCGCTCACTAAGTTTATTTGAGGATCCCAAAAGTTCAAGGTACCCGCATACAGTTTCAACCGAAATGAAAGCATTTGAGTCTGAAAATGAAATCTGAAATTAAAATACTAGTTAACCCTTTACTTAACGCACATGGTATCATAATTTAGTATTTTAATTATTTTTTTGTAAAAAACAAATCATGTGATCCCCTCATTAAGACGAGCTCGTATGGTTAAACCTTGACCCCAAATGATTGCAATATTGAATTCGAAAGAGACAATCCTGAATTATCAAATTATTCATATTCAAGTGCAACTCGTATGTGTTTCTTAAATACAATCCCACAATGGACCATTTCAGTTTTAACCCTTTGAACCCTAACAGCCGTTTTTTTCCGGTCAGGAACAGGATGCGTCATAACACCATTATATAGGATGGCTGTTCAGCGAATGTGTGGAGTTGACCAATCAATATTTTCAACGTGCAGCCACGGGGCTGCACGTTGAAAATATTGATCGGTCTACCCCAAATAATGAATATGGACTCTTCTAATTGCTTCCATTGAACTGGTGTGGTAGATACCACTAGAGTCCAAAGGGTTAAAGCGGTATACATAAATGTTTGCTGTAAGAAAATATTATTTATTATATATGTTTTTTCCGAGAAACATTTGTTAAATATATAACCGCAAATGTGCATTTTTTCTAATTGTAGATGCCCTTTAGTGCCAAACGCAGCTTTACGTATTGTATTCCCATGAGACCCCTAAGGAGACCACCAATGATATATATCTCAGTATATAGTGGCCTTCTTCGACCACCCCCCCCCCCCACTTCGAAATGATTTCTACGCTCCAGATGTATAGCGATCATTTCTCTTTTCTTTTGTGCTCATCTTTCTGAATCATTAAATTGCACAAGTCATAATTTTTACGCTAAATGGCACCTGGAAATCTAACCTGTTTGCACTTACATGCACAACATTTATGCGGCCACAATATATGTACATGAATTTGACCTTGCACATTTATTTGAACGCATTAATTAACGGGTCACTAATTAGCGTCCCATGCAGTGAAAATGAACGATTTTGGGTATGGATGGATCTGCGGGAGGGTGTAAGTATGATTTGTCCCAATTGTAATAGCCCAAGCCCGAATTGATGAAACATTCCAATACTGATTTATTTCATAGATATTAGAAGTTACAACAGAAGATATAACAAGAGACTTTTGACTCAAAACCATGCTGTTTCAGAAAATCATGTAACATCACTCAAAAAGTATGTTTTAGAAAGTACAACTTTAGAACCCAAATGTTATATATTTTGAGCACAAGGGGAAGAAGTGCATTCGAATGTCTTCAGCAGGTTACTATTCACAGGTAGCAGGTAACCGTGAATACTTTTAGAACGTTGCAATTCAGTTTGAAAATATCAGTGCGGATTTCCTCTCTACTCAATGTGTTTTATGATCAGCTGTACTATTAGGGTTTGCAGAAAAGCATCGTTTTACATTTTATAGTCCACTGATACACCCAACCCAGTTCTGTGTTTGTAATAAGAAGGTGTAAATTAATGCAAGTTGTAAATATAATTTACATAGTTATTTGAGGATAGACATAGCTGTGAGTGTTTGTGCGTGCTCTTTAATTTGAGTGTGTGTGTGCGCATTTGGAGTGTGTATAAGTAGGTACGATGCAACTGTGTGAATATCTCATACCACCTGTCACCTGTATTAGTCTGTTCGGAATTTCACACTTGAAATCTGTTAAATAGTCCATCGCTGATGTTTAGATTCACTCGTCAGGAACATTTAAACTGGTTCGAAAAGCGATCCATGAGGCGCTATGTTCGAATGAAAGAAGAAAACATACAGCCCGTCCAACAGGTGTCAAACCTAAGCGTGTAAAAATGGGATTGTATGGGCGACGGCAGCGACATTCAAAACACGAAAAAGGGTCAAATCATGTATTTCTATATACTGGAAGCTGTATTCACAATCCCCATACCATTTATTATGTATTCACTGGCAGATTGGCAAATAGATGGGGAAACAACCGAGGGGAAGACAACGTCACTAAGGTTATTCTAAATAACCAAAATAGTTTAGGCCTAAAAAAAGTTCAAAATCTGTTTCTCTGGCCCTGCCACATGATCCCCTCTTTTTATAACCAATATAAACTTAAAAAAATAAAAAAATAAACAAAAAATGGCATGAGAAACAGAATTGAAATTCTTCTATCTCGGTGGTCACCTTGTAGGTACCAAACTGTAATATATTTCATCATTACAGGAAAGAGAACATAACAACGAGGTAAGCGCTAAACAGTGCATCAAAGATGTTCATAATAGGTATTTTTTCTTGATTTCGTTTCATGGATATTGGACGTTAAAAAACCCTCTCATTTTTCGGTAGTTAGTTCTTGATGATCCAGATTGGCACCAGGGGCGTCGAAAAGTTCATTGATTTGATGAAAGTGTAAACCTGATTTGTGCCGACTTTGATGGCTCAAGTCCCGAATGTCTGGTATCCAGCTATATCATCAAAGCATGCCTTCGTCGAATTCGGACAGGACTTGATGATGCAGTTGGAAAATTAGTCAGCCGGGATTATACTTAAAAAACCTCAAGACGTTTTGGAAATGTATTAGTGAATAAATAAAATATATATGTAATAGGCGCGACCAAACGTATTATTGAATTTACATGTACTGTACCGGTATTCCATATGCTGGACTCTTGGTAGCGCGAATTGGCTACCACACTCATACATTTGTTCGGGCCCCACAAAGTGTGTCTCAAGCCATTTTTTTATTATAAAACTGCATGTGGACGGGCGGTTTTATTATTTTATTTTTGTAATTATTTCTTTGCCATTAAAAGTTCATGTCCTTGATTTGTTTCATGTTTTAGGCCTCATAATCTACAGCATAGCTTAGGTGGTGGTGTATTTCGTCCCTTTTCTTCAAGAAGGCTTTTATTAACTTGGCTAAAATGTAGAGAGTAATCGCTTGACTGGACTGGTTACGTGAAATAATTCATGAGAGGTGAGGGACGGTGTACAAACACGAGGGCGCGAATGCGCACGAGTGTTTTATAAGAAAAATCTCTCTCCTCGAATGAATTATTTCACGTAACCAGTCCAGTCAAGCGATTACTCTGTTTATTACTTTTCATCATTAACGATAATTATATTATTTAACCCTTTACCTAACGTAACAGCCAAAACCTGCCAGCGCTATTCTCAAAAATCGCCAATTAAGTTTCATTATTTTGTCATTTGTTGTCTCTAAAACATAGGTTATGACCCCTCATTGGAACGAGCTCGTCGAGCTTGTTCCAATGATGGCTGTTACAACCAGTAGTGTATAAATTTACCAGTAATGTCGAAATCGACCAGTAATGTCGAAAAAATTAACCAGTAATGTCGAAATCGACCAGTAATGTCGAAACAATCGACCAGTAATGTAAAAATCCGTAATCTCGAAAAATTACGTGTACGGATAAACTTTTAATCTCCTTTTATATAAAAGGAAATTAAGAGTTTATTCGTGCATGTAGAACACCGGTACAGTGAGTTATCTGTAATTCAAATTATTATAATTCATATTTTAGACTATATAACAAAAATTGGTAAGCCTTTCAATGCATTTGTCACATCAGACCTTATAAATATAAGTTATATATATTTGGGGGGGGGGGATCTGGATGGAGTTGGAAATTACTGTAGCCTCACCAAAGAAATGGTCATTATTTTTCCTTGGGAACCTTTTGACCAAGATGACCCAAACTAGTAGAGGGCCGAAGGAGCCGACCGACCTCCCCCCACCCCCCCCCCCCCGCCCCATGATAATCTGCCGGAAATTTATACCTCTGTTTGCTGAAATTTTAGACGTTTTTGGCCTCTTTTCACTAGAGTTTGTGAGCAAAATGAAGGGTTTGGGGTTATTTTCCCAATATTTTCAGAAATTTTATCGAAAATTTTCAAACTTCGACATACTCTCTCGACCCCACCCCTCCCCCTTCCCCACCACGGTAAAGTCGGGTTTCGGGCCTGGGCTCCACTCACTTCGACATCCGTAGAGAAGATAAGTAATAATGAACTCACCGTTTTGTTTTTCTTGTGTGTTATGAATCTTTCAACTTGGTACGTTGAAGGTAAAACATTTCTTCTTGTGGATATAATGCGTTCAGTTCGAGGAAGTTTTTCTCCTTCTGATAATTTTTTCCAGTCAGTTTTTTATGAAGACGGAGTGACCGCTCTGCCATGGCTCAGGGTTTATATATTCAGTTATGAAAGAACTGAATTCATTCAACTATCACCTATGAAGATGTACTGGTTTTATAATAATTAGAAACCTGACATTGAGTAATTGTTAAAAAAACAACCCCCACATCAAAGTTTTTCCAGTTAGCTGTCAACTTCAAGTTAACCTACTGTTCTAAACCTTACACCGTCAGCAAAGTTATTAATTCCAAATTGTTAAAATCACATACATTGTGTTCAATGCAAAACTAAACACTTATATTAACGAGTCAATAGTATTCTAACCGCGTGCATAACCCCCTCACACTCCATTTTGGGCAATAGGAAAGCTAGGCCTGTGTGATCCAAGGGAAAAAAAAATAAGGTTAACCGGGTCGCAAGGGATTTGTAAATCCCACATCGTCCCTGCGCGCCTTCGGCGCGCTAAAACCTTTCATTCATTCGATGGAGCTTTCAAGTCCTTTTATTCACGTCAGTGAAGACAATATTAGCCGTGGAGAATCGTCTGTTGAAATCGTATAGATATAAAAATCACTATTTTCAAAGTGAAATGGAAACATTAAAACAAAACAATAATTGAAATATTTTTTATAGAATCAAATAATTTAAAATTTACTTTATTCTGAATGATGTACGCGGAAAGCATGCTATTGATGGTTAATATATATTTTTAACTTTAAAGCAACCTCAGTCAGCCTTTTTTTCATAAATTCATAAGGAAATGCACACAAATAAAATGAGATATTTAAAACAAAAATGGAAACATGAAGAAGTTTGTCTATCAATAAGTATTAAACATCACTTTAAAGAGGATGCCCTAAACTATTTGCCCATATGTACGCGAATTTTATTGAAAAGCAAATAAGGATGAAAAATGAAGTTTTATTGCTTTCTCCCATTGACCTCGAAAGTAAATTGGATAATGAAGATAGCTCTGTTTTTCACGCATGCGCAACTAGGGGGATAGAAATAGTTGTACATGGGCAGCCGAAAGGACCACACGGGATGACCTGAGAGGCCGAGAGGGCCTTTTTAACTTTTAGGCCTTTACTGGCTGTGTGTGTGAAACAAGTCCAAGTATCAAATCTAGTCTTTTAGGAGAATACATGATTACTAGTAAGGGCGAGTTGATGTCATAGACTCCAAATCAGATGAAAATGTCCCGTCAGGAAAACTTCTTGGGAGTGGGGGGTGTCATCTTAGCGACGCCCATGGCTGCCATGCACTCATGATCAATGTTTCATTTTCAGTTTGGACAGTGCCATGTAATTTCGTCCTGTTATGGACAAGAATAATATGAGCATACCTGAACATACTAGAATAAACGCGCGGAATTAACTGGTTGAGTTCTAAAAGCCACTATCATGGCTTTCAAAAAATGAGGGTACCATAGCAAAACCCTCTGTTTCCTTGCTCTTGTTTCATATTCAGTAAAACACAAATAATAGTTTGTTTATACCAATTTGTTCTATCACAAATTATTGGAAAGTGGCTGTGGGCACTCTCCAAGAATTTATAATTTATTTTTTTGCCCCGTTTCTGCGTGTCATTGGTTAAAAGCATACCACGTGACATTCGTCAACATCGTGTAAACCAAATCACGTAACGTTTTAGAATGTCGATATGCTCGCGTGCCTGAACAAATTTTGAAGCCCCGGTGACCGGTAAGCCCCGCCCGCTCAACCTTATCGTCAACGTGTCAGCCGACTGATCGATCGATATTACTATCGCCTTCAGTGAGCGAGAAAATAATAATTTCTTGGAAACAAATAATTTAGTAGAAACACCGAAGAGGGAGATAAATAAAGGGTCTTATTTTCGAACATAATTTTGATGGAAACTAAAAAATTGTTTTTAATGATGTTGTTGCGTGACTTGCTGAATAACCATCGTCTGCAATCGAAAATCAAAACGTAAACAAACAATACTATTAGTTTCACAAATTCAATATCTAAATTCATCGTGGTGGTGGAATGTTATGGGAATTTCAATATCGGTGATCCTGCAGAGTTTATCAATTTAAGAGGGGTGACAAATGATAACTTTCAATCTTTGTTTAACAAGCAAAACCAAATATTTTTGCGCATTTCTTCTAAACAGTTGAATGCCAATGATGAATGACGACAAGCCACATCAACAAAAAATAACTCGATGACGTTGTACTAAGCATTGATTGAAACGGGCCAATGAAACGTCGAATTGATATATGATTGACGTGACCTTTTGTGACACACTTTCCCGTGTTTACCTGTTGTATTTTTACAGAAATTACATGTTTTTCGTTCTAACACACATCATTATGTTTTTCTGTTAACGCCAGATTAAATTATAAGAAATAACTGTTGTTTTCTTTCGGTTTATGCGATATAAACCGAAATTTTTCAACACACGCTTAATCATAACTCGCTCCGCGAGTTATGAAGCTTGTGCTGAACATTTTCGGTTTATATCGCATAAACCGAAAGAAAACAACAGTTATTTCTTAAGTAATAAAATAAAGTTTGAATAACAAGTTCCGACCATGAAAAATAAATTAGCTGTCAACCAGTAAGAAGACGACTTGGATAATGAAGAAATGAATGTATTCCGATGTGTGACGTCCTATGATATTGAGAGCAGCAGCGTAATTCAACGAACGAAAGAGGATTCCAAAAGAAGCGATGGGCAGTTTCCATTCAAGCTACTGTTTACACTTGATTTTAACCTGTATTCCTTATATATTTTGTTTTAAAAACGAAAACTGGCAACCGAAGGTGATATTTGACACTATGTGCGAGAAGAAAAGTTTGCATAGGAATTCCCGCAGATTTTAGGTAATTTGATGAAAAATAAAGAACTTTGGCGTCTAATACCATCTGCGGTAGGTATGCTACCACGCCGAAAAACGTTTTCTGAAGCCAATACTATAAAACGTTTGCAATTGTATTTTCTGGAATTGTCCCGAATTCGATCCCCATCCGGGACCACCCGCGTTTCGTCCATGGGCAAGGCACTTTATCCCGGTTGCCTACGTGGGGGCACGATTACTAAGACGTACTGCACATCGATGGTGCACATGTCTTCAACCGCTGTAACCCTGCTTGAGCGGAGCTTGAACAGAGTTAGAATGTTGAGGAGCTGATACTTGCTCGTCGATGCTCGGCAGTTCTCTCCGGGTACTCTGGTTTCCACCACCCGTAAAACTGTCACGGTCCCGATTAGCCATTGTGCATAAGTATGAGACCTTAAACACCAATAAATAAATAACAAATAAATTTTCAAGAATTGTATTTTATACCTATCAATAGTACTGACTAAAATAAATCATTTGCATTTTAATAGGTATGGCAATTTGCCAACTGGAAAATTGCCACATCTCAGAAAATGTTAATGGTTCATTTCGGCCCATTTGGTGTCATAACCAGAAAATACAATTCTGGAAAATACTATTGTAAAAGTTTTATAATATTGGCCTCTGGCGTAATTGCCCCACAAAAGCGAAGAAGATTCTAGAAGAAAACCGATCTACCCATTTAGTATAATAGATACATGACTAAAGGACAACTCGTGTGCAAATGTTTTTTTTAATAACTAAATATTTTCAACTCTCCTATCAACAGTGGAGAATATGACCCCTTCTTTGGAATGAGCTCGGTGGATTCGTTCCAAAGAGGGGTCAGGCGATATGTTTATGAGGCAAAAATTATTGAATATTGGTGTTTGATTGACGATTTGTGAGAATACAGTTAGTCGGATATGAACGTAATGGTAATAGTTTGACCTGCAGTAGAATCTTCTTACCTGCTATTGTTGTATTGATGGTGCTCTGACAAAGGCGGGCCATATAATAGTGAGTAAGGGGAATCATATAACTTGAGCAACGGTTTCCTATAATGGGTCGTCTATCTGTTATATAACTTGAGGCACTGCTTCCCGTAATGGCTCGTCTACCTCAACAAGCATATGGCACTTTATTAGATATAAGAGGCCCGAGATGCCCTCGTGGCCTCTGGAGCTCACCTGATAAGGACTTTTTTAAAGAATGATTTAGTTAAGTAAAAATTCCAATGTCCAAAACCATCTAAAAATCTCAACGTTTCGTCAGCAAAATGCCAGCTTCATCAGGAGAAGACACAGAATGAGAAATGAGAAGACAGAGAGAACCGGGAAGAGAGAAGGTGTGAAACATGAAAGATAAACAAAGCTCACGGAATTAGCACACTGTTAACATCCAAGCGGGTCGTATTCATTAAGACCATAAGGCCAGACACAGTTGAGTCTGTGTATCCAAACAGACTCAGCAATATTAAGTTTGTTTTTATCTTTGGAAGGGATTCTCTGTAGCAGATAGCAAATGAAGTAATGTTCTGGCTGATTGAAATGTGGGGCCACATGGGGGGTACGGTCAATTTTATTATATTTAATATTGTGCCTATGACCCGATAATCGTTTGCTAAAGGGGTTAGTGGTCTGTCCTACGTATTGCATGCCACATTTTGCACAGGTAAGACAGTAAACCACAAAGTCTGATTGACAGGTAAGGGACTGTTTAATATAAAACAACTTAGAATCTCTATTAGAGACAGATGTAGCAGTTACCATAGCGGAACATGCTTTACACTTGCTTCTAGAACAGGGGCGACATCCAGGGCTAGTATCCACATAAACCTCACTGGGGTCTGACGGACGTAATTTGTTCATCTGTAATAAATTACCAATAGTGGGGTTCCTCCTCTGTGCAATAATGATCGTACCTTTATCAAGAATTTTTGACATTCTGTGACTCGTTCTGAGGATTGAGTCGTTATTAGCCAGTTGCCTCAAATCCGGTTGCCGGGGATCATAATTAGTTACCCAGGGGATGGGATCGATGCTTTTTGTGTTGTTATCCTTATATTTTAAGAGCTCTTCTCTGGTTTGGGTTCGGGCCTTAGCAAACATCTCTATAATAACTTTTGATTTATAGCCCGAATTCTTAAGGTAACGGAAGAACTTATCTAAATTTTTATCGGCCCATTCAGTTTTACTGCAGATACGAAGGATGCGGAGAGCTCCACTGTAGATAATAGATCGGAAGATATGCCTGGGGTGACAGCTGGACGGGGGCAGGTATCTATGTGATGCAGTATCTTTGCAAAACAGGTCAGTTTGAATAGAATTACCTTCCTTAATTACCATCACATCTAAGAATGGGATCCGCTCTGCACTAATTTCAAAAGTAAACTTAATGCGAGGGTATTGTTCATTAAGCTCAGTGACAAATTGTTTAATTTGATCAGCGGTAGCTGATGATATACCGCTAATATCGTCAATGAATCTGTACGCAAAATCTGGCTTGAATGGAATCGGAGACCAGTATTTGCGCATCCAGAAAGACATATAGATATTAGCATATGTAACTGCAAAAGGGGTACCCATAGCCGTACCTGACAACTGGCGGTAGAATTTGTCATTAAAAGTGAATACATTATTATACAGGACAAACTTGGCTAAAGAAAGAGTTGTCAGGTACGGCTATGGGTACCCCTTTTGCAGTTACATATGCTAATATCTATATGTCTTTCTGGATGCGCAAATACTGGTCTCCGATTCCATTCAAGCCAGATTTTGCGTACAGATTCATTGACGATATTAGCGGTATATCATCAGCTACCGCTGATCAAATTAAACAATTTGTCACTGAGCTTAATGAACAACACCCTCGCATTAAGTTTACTTTTGAAATTAGTGCAGAGCGGATCCCATTCTTAGATGTGATGGTAATTAAGGAAGGTAATTCTATTCAAACTGACCTGTTTTGCAAAGATACTGCATCACATAGATACCTGCCCCCGTCCAGCTGTCACCCCAGGCATATCTTCCGATCTATTATCTACAGTGGAGCTCTCCGCATCCTTCGTATCTGCAGTAAAACTGAATGGGCCGATAAAAATTTAGATAAGTTCTTCCGTTACCTTAAGAATTCGGGCTATAAATCAAAAGTTATTATAGAGATGTTTGCTAAGGCCCGAACCCAAACCAGAGAAGAGCTCTTAAAATATAAGGATAACAACACAAAAAGCATCGATCCCATCCCCTGGGTAACTAATTATGATCCCCGGCAACCGGATTTGAGGCAACTGGCTAATAACGACTCAATCCTCAGAACGAGTCACAGAATGTCAAAAATTCTTGATAAAGGTACGATCATTATTGCACAGAGGAGGAACCCCACTATTGGTAATTTATTACAGATGAACAAATTACGTCCGTCAGACCCCAGTGAGGTTTATGTGGATACTAGCCCTGGATGTCGCCCCTGTTCTAGAAGCAAGTGTAAAGCATGTTCCGCTATGGTAACTGCTACATCTGTCTCTAATAGAGATTCTAAGTTGTTTTATATTAAACAGTCCCTTACCTGTCAATCAGACTTTGTGGTTTACTGTCTTACCTGTGCAAAATGTGGCATGCAATACGTAGGACAGACCACTAACCCCTTTAGCAAACGATTATCGGGTCATAGGCACAATATTAAATATAATAAAATTGACCGTACCCCCCATGTGGCCCCACATTTCAATCAGCCAGAACATTACTTCATTTGCTATCTGCTACAGAGAATCCCTTCCAAAGATAAAAACAAACTTAATATTGCTGAGTCTGTTTGGATACACAGACTCAACTGTGTCTGGCCTTATGGTCTTAATGAATACGACCCGCTTGGATGTTAACAGTGTGCTAATTCCGTGAGCTTTGTTTATCTTTCATGTTTCACACCTTCTCTCTTCCCGGTTCTCTCTGTCTTCTCATTTCTCATTCTGTGTCTTCTCCTGATGAAGCTGGCATTTTGCTGACGAAACGTTGAGATTTTTAGATGGTTTTGGACATTGGAATTTTTACTTAACTATTATACAAGACTTTGTTCAAGTATCCGGTTTGTATGGCTGTGATCCCATCTTATGCTGTTCCAATGAAGATAGGTTTTTGTGGTGCCGTGCTATCTTTGTTATTAAAGAATGATTTAACATCACAGTATCTTTTATGACTAGTTAACAGTAAAGTCGTGTAATTATTTTTAATTTTTTTTGTCCAAGGCAGATGATATTCCCAGATTTCCTGAATATCCAGGGATGCTAAAAAGGAGCATTTATCCAGGATTGTCCAGGATTGGAGTTCTAAATCTCTATTTTCCAGGAATGGCAGCAAAACCTGAGGCCTTTTGGGTGATTTTTCTTTTGCTTTAACCCTTTGAACTCAAGTGGTATCCTCCATGTCAGTTCAATGGCAGCAATTAGAAGAGTCCATATTCATTATTTGGGGTAGACCAATCAATATTCTCAACGTGCAGCCTCGGGGCTGCACGTTGAAAATAGTGATTGGTCTACCCCATACATTTACTGAACAGCCATACTATTTAATGACGTTATGGCGTATCATGTTCCTAGCTGGAAAAACGGCAGCCCGGGTTCAACGGGTTGAAAAGCGGTTTCAAGGATTTCAAGTGCATTTATGCCCTTTCCTCACCCCTATGAACAGGTTTTCGTCCAATTTACTTAATGGGGTTGGGATTGGGCTTCGTGCAGGATGGGGTAAGTTGGGTGATTTTTTTAATGGACCCGCTGAAAATCCTTCAAAACTCATTTATAAGCCAAATAAATTAATATAAGTTTACGGAAAGAAACCCACAAATCCCGCGGAGGAGCAACTGAGTTAATGTTTGTTTTTGTTTTGCACAAAAGCACTCAAACTCCTTCAAAACTCGTTTTAAACAGAATAACTTCTGCGATCGACCTCCTTCAACCCAAAGGCTTCATACGGCCTGGTGTGACCCGTTTGGACAAACGTGAATCTTACTCCCCCGTATTGAACACTTTAAGGAACAGAATATTAAATTCTCTTTGGAATTTGAAGTTAAATTTTAACCCCTTCTGGAGCACCCATCCGCGTAGATCAGTTGAGAGTTACGCATTGAACAAACTTTAATCTATGAGTCATAGTAATGCTGTATGCCACATATCAAATATCTTTGCCTCGTTGATACGAAGATTTTTTTTAAAATTCCTCATATTGCACTTCCCTTAGGGACTTGCTTTAAAGAAACTTGAATCCGACCTACTGTACACACCAAATATCTAAAGATTCTACCGGTGGGTCTAAGAAGAATATTTTAAAAGAATGTTCATAATATTGCACTTAGTTAAAATTTGGGCACCTTTTTATCGTTGGAACGGCCTTCCACGCATATGTTGTGATCAAGCTCTCCAATCGGTGGCAATAGGAATGTACGCAAAATGTATTGATAATATTCTTAGGTTTTCCCAAGTTTATTTTATCATACGTTAATCATTAAATAGCCCTACTGCGGAAATATTGTCCACAACACGTCTCATAAACGCATGCCGTTAGAGTCAACGTGACGTCGTAACGTTGTGAGTGTGTTCGTTTCTAAAGTAGAATTGCATTAACCCTTTACCCAACGTAACGGCCAAAACCGGCCAGCGCTATTCTAAAAAATCGCCAATTAATTTTCAAAATATTTTCATTTTTTGTCTCAAAAACATAGGTTATGACCCCTCGTTGGAACGATCTCGTCGAGCTCGTTCCAACGAGGGGTCATAACCTATGTTTTTGAGACAAAAAATGAAAAAAATTAGTTATTCAATAATTTTTTTTGCAAGTGTCGTCTGCTTTTCATGTTAGGTAAAGGGTTAATCTTCTCTGTATAATTCCTTTATTTATCCTTTAGTGCTTACCTTACACGACTAACAGACGGCATATGAAAAAATCTAAATATTTCTATTTTTACCTCGAAAACAAAGTTCATGGTCTCTCTCGACGAAGGAAGTTATTATTAACAGGTACATTGGCACAGTATAATCCATTATGTTTCTGGGGAAACCAAACATATGTGGTTCTTATTTCCCTTTATCTGAGCTGTTTGTTAAGCCAGGGACATTCACCCGCACAACCTCTTCACTAACACACATTCAATCAAACACAGATGAAGTGTTGATAGAATGCTTCTGAACCCAGAAAGTATTCTTCATTCCCAGTCATGACAGATTTGTGGATATGAAATATTTCTTACCCACATATGGGCGATATTATTTGAGCTTCATTAGAACGGCCAGTAATCCCACTTATGGAATCCTTCTATAATCTGTCTTTGACTGTAGAATCCCTTTTTATTGTATCTTCCTATATGCTGCATGTGTAGTGTGTGCATTTAACACTAGCACACAATCTCATAACGGCACCTCCAGTGTGTGCCCATATGCTATTATTATGTGTTATGCGCAAATTGTCCACTAGCACAGAAACACATTCCATCAAGCACCAGTCCCACACCTCGTGGCATCCCCATTCGTACGAACGACACCCCTATTTTCAGAATAAGTCGAAGAACCACACGAGAGGTCACTATTTCGTGCAATAAGTTGATAGCTCGTTTTCTCGATAGCTTTCGAATCGTCCGTGTAAAGCCTGTTCCAGCAACTGCTCGAATTCGATAGGATTAGAGTCGTCAGTGCAGACCCCCATTCGAGTAGTCTATTTAACGACTTTTCCCTGTTCCCCGCTGTAGTAGTAGCTAACTGAACAACCGATAGTGGTTAGTACACCTGTAGAACAGGTATTATAAAACTGGTAATATTGTCTAGATAAGAGACAAGAGTACTAGGAGGCAATAAGACTGGAGGGGTATTATTGACAGGAACTGCGGTTTAAGTCACTGTCAGGTAGCTTATTGGATTGACGGGATTGGAGTCATTTGAGCAATTTCTCTTCTAGTCACTACTCAACTGACTTGGAGATCACTAAGTCCTATTGCACTACATGCTATCACGGAAGGAAAATTCGAGTCAAATTAAGTCTGGTTTGGTAATTTTGGTATAATCGTCTGTTACCGGTAAGTAAACATTCTCCAGTTCAATAGAACACCATTTTCAGACCCTACATGCTACTCATACCAACTGGAGTCTGGAAGAATACGAGCCAAACAAAGTTCGTTTCGGTGTTTTTTGGTCGTTTTGGAAATCTTAGGTAGTTGCCTGGTTGTTTGTAGTAATTAGATACACTCCCCCTTTTGTTCGAACATACCCTCAAAACAAACATCGTACTGTTAGAAGCCTCCCAGGCTCATACTTAGTCTTACCACATGTCAACGTTGAAACCAAGATGGTGGGTTCCAGTGAACAAAATGGACGACTGAAACACGTGTCACCCTAACAACACGCGCTGGGTATGTGCACTGGCATCACATTTTACTATGGTAATGCCGTCACAGCATGACTGCTCACGCGCGCTACTATGACGTCACTAGGTCATGTGCGTATGACATCCCTCTCGGGGTGCCCCACCGGAGGCTTCCAACCTAGATATAAAGAGGTACATGACATACTACTCCTAACTCAATATGCTTCTTTAAAAAAATAATAAATGAAATCGGCTCAAGTTGTTCGTTTATTATTAATATTTTAAAGGATTTGTTTCTTTCAACGAATGTAGTATTCTTTAAAATAATAATGATACGTGAAAATTTTCCGTGTATAGTACGGTCGTCGGGGAAAGGTCAAAATCCACGGGTGGGCAATATTTCCACGCATGTGTTAACCGTGAATCTCCGGCAAATTTTCAATGAATGAAACACCGGGTGTAACCCGGTGCTTCTTTCATTGAATATTTGCTGAAAATTATTGGTTATTGATTGACAAAAGTGCCCGTGGGCAAAACACCCTACACGTGGATTTTGACCATTCTACGTCGGATGTACTGTACATGACCACTCGATTATCATATATCTATAAGGAACGCTTCCATGCAAAGTATATATAAAACATACTGGTATTTTTGCAGCATAAAAATTGCGATTTCGTGAATTGTCAACTTTTTGTTTTCAAATTTGCGACTTGCTGAGATGTTGGCCTTCGGGCGACAAACAATTTTTCCGACCGACAAAATTTTTCCACAGACAGTGTCATGGAGGAAGGGTCTGAGTAAAATTAAGACACGCCAAACGTATGACTCTCTTCGAAAATAGACCGTGACATCAAATGCGGTTG
Source organism: Pictodentalium vernedei (assembly GCA_031216915.1). NCBI lineage: Eukaryota > Metazoa > Mollusca > Scaphopoda > Dentaliida > Dentaliidae > Pictodentalium > Pictodentalium vernedei. The sequence goes on from CM062296.1 coordinate 234,818,094, forward strand.
TCACACCTCACCTCTGTTACTGTGAATTTGAACACCGAACATATTCATTGAATGGTGTTTAAAGTCACACATTTCTGCACAATGGCGAATAGTGACAACCAAATTATAAATATCCAACTGTCACACTTCTTAATAAGAGGATCGCCGCGGGTTTCATCTGTGGAATAGAAGTGGCAAGACGTATCACATACGCTACAGTTAGATACATTGTCCAAACTGTTGTATAATCCATTGGTACAGGCATCTGCATCATTCCAGCGGCACCTACATGATTTTACTTTAAGCCTTTACCTAACATGAAAAGCAGACGACACTCGCAAAAAAATTCTTAAATAACTAACTTTTTTCATTTTTTGTCTCAAAAACATAGGTTATGACCCCTCGTTGGAACGAGCTCGACGAGCTCGTTCCAACGAGGGGTCATAACCTATGTTTTTGAGACAAAAAATGAAAAAATAATGAAAATTAATTTGCGATTTTTGAGAATAGCGCTGGCCGGTTTTGGCCGTTACGTTGGGTAAAGGGTTAAAAGGGAATCGGTGATTGAGAGATGTCGAACAATATGCATTACCGAGTAAATGGTTTTTGTTAAGCACGTCTCTTTATAGGAACAATTGCACCCCCACCCTCCCTATTGACGGATGCTGAGACAAGTTTTTGTTTGTGACCAATGAGCGTTCCAAAAATCCAGCTCACGGTGCTGTAAGAGCTAACAAATGAATACTAAGGGGAAGTCGTGTTTACAGTCTTCTTAGTTGTGTAACGTGTAGTAATATAAAGTCAAACAAATGCAGCCATGGGGACGGCCCTCCCTCCAAATCCACGACCACCCCCTCCTCCAAAAAGAAACAAAACTGAATTATCACAATAACCTAATACAATGCCAAACTGGGTTGAAGATCCCTTCAAAGTACTTTTTCTGTCATTCAGGTTATTGCATAAAATGTTCAACCCTTTTTGATCCAGAGTGATCAGTTTTACTCGGGTTTTTTTGGTGCAGATGAGTTACACGAACTGCATAATTGAATACAGCCATCATGTTCAGAGCTTCATCTATATGGGAGCTCATAATGATCTTCTAAATTGTAGGGTGGTTGTAACCTACTAACTGTTTGAAAGCAAAGTTCCAACTTTTATAAAGATTGGTGGTTCTACCTTCATTATTCAATGTGGGCCAAGGCAAGTTCCATAAATGTGGTGGAAACTTACAGGCCCCCCTAACATGCGTACTAGGATGGGCTCAGCATAAAATATAGGCGGTGACTTCACACATCAAAAGGGGGCCGACATATGTGTTTGGTAAAAGAAATCAGCAAAGTTTTCTAGTCTAGAGGTGTACAGAACTGTGATCATAAGGGTGGTATTTTTCTCGATCCAATCACGATCGTATCGTGTCACACTTGAACACAAGGGGGGTGGGGGGGGGGGGGATTTCATCATCAAAAAATACTGCGAAAATAGGACCAAATCAAAGAAATGGAAAGATTAAAGACTTTCCGTTTCCGGCGTGCGAGATTCTACATTGAAAGTGGGGAGATAACGTGATCCGATCGAAATTATTTATCCGCTTTTATTTATTTATTTATTTATTTATTTATTTATTTATTTATTTATTTATTTATTTATTTACTGTAGTTTAACGACACTTTCGATAGCCAGGGTCCCCTCGCGTCTGAGAGGTTTTACGGCTGGAGAAAACCGGAGTACCGGAGAGAACCACCAAGCAACGGCGAGTCAACAACGTACTAACACCACATACCCAGGGTAACATTGGTTGAAGACAGGTGCACTATCGACGCCTTAGAACACAGTGACACCATGCCCCCACGTGGGCAATCGGAATTAAATGCTTTGCCCAAGGACACAGCACATTTACCGTGGTGGGGATCGAATCGTGGAACTCTCGGTTTGAAGTTCAGTGCCGTAACCACTGAGCCACCGCGCTCCACACGTTTGTGATAGCAGTACTGTTTTAACATGTTCATACGCCATTTCATTACTGACCTCATATAGTGAAGAAAAATGCTGGAGTATCTAACTTCCCACAGAAGGTTTGATTTTAACATAATGTTTATACATTTTCGCATGACCAAGACTTTGTATCTTGCGCCATGTGCTTTGGATTATATGATAAAAAGCGACTACGTGATATGATATACTTTCCAAATGTTGAGGAAATTGTGTTAAGCACCTTTTTCTCAGAATCCATTATAACTGTGAGATGATCGAGTCTGAAACCTACTTCATCACATCTAAGATTGCATAAAACATTTCCCTCGTATTCAGGTTGTGAGTTCACAACAAGAAAAACATAAACACAAGTTATCGCCTCCGTCGTTAAACGAGTTATCGGCCCTGAGGTAATCGCTAAGTCTACCGCTGGTTGGTACTTTGTATATATTAGTCATAGCGGCGGCGTTCGGAATGGAAAGAGTAGCATGTAATATTAATAATGAAAGTGAAGACTTATTGTTTAAAAACGAGAATTATATCTACCTTCCAGCATTTTGCAAAAATCAGTTCGAAAAGAGCAAACGAAAGGGCGAAACGACTAAAACTGGACGAGAAAAGAAAAAAAGGAACAAGTGAATGATATTTGCTGAATATCACACTTTGGCGAGGGAGCGGTTTTGGCGGTCAGTGAATGTTTTTGCATAATCCCATTGTGTTGCACTGGATCAAACTAAAGGACTATGTTGGCTAGTGAATGCATATTTTTTTGCCACTGAAAAACATCAACTCCTTGTCCGCACAGGACTACCACCATACGTTCTTGGCTCCTTCAATTTTGGTCCGAGGGCTAAAATAATCTACAATAATATTTTTTTGTTCTCGTATTGGATGTCAAAGTTCCGTGGTTAAAGTTACCGATGGAAATTTCTGGGATGTTCAACCAAGTAATTATAGTAGTTATTCATTTTTTTATTTTATTGATGAGGTTTAATGACACTTTTGACAACCACTGTCACCTCGTGTCGGACAGGTGGAGGAAGTCGGAGTACCCAGAGAGAACCACAGAGCAACGGCGATCAACTGTCAGACTCCCCAACGTACAAACTCCGCAGAAGCATGGTTAGCATTGGTTGAAAGCGGGTACGCCTTAGTACATAGCGCTACCATACCATCACTGGGATAGAAGTTCACTTGGTGAATAGAACTCACCCTAAAAACATGCTTGTTGACCTATTGTGCTGAAGTCGAAACTACAGTTGCTGTCATGCCAGGCTTAGTACAAACTTTCGACTGGATTTCTTTGTTCCGGCTAGTTGTATCAAGATCATGTAGTTTTTAATTCTGTCTATCCAATATTCGCCGTGGATCATTGAGACCCTTTGTTAGATGTAATTTATAATGAGTACGTCTGCCTAGATTTCATAGAATCAAATCGTTTGTGTGGTTCAGAGAGTATTAGATAGAAATATTATAATATTAGAACGTTCCTTTTCATGTTCTATGGGTCGATAGTACCTGAGTTTGTGTGATTTCTGAAATAAAACCTGAAGCAGCGAAGCTGCTGAAGGTTTTATTTCAGAAATCACACAAACTCAGGTACTATCGATCCATAGAACATGAAAAGAAATGTTCTAATTATTTTATTATGCCGAACAAAATATGGCTTTCATTGTTAGCGTTAACTGCAACATGCCATCAATCTTGCAACAACAATGTAGTCGAATCCAAAAACATGACGTCATTTCGAACGAATGACGTCTCTTCAAAAATGAATTGTCACAAGTGCCGTCGCTTTGGTTGTTTCTATATCAACAAATGCCAATGTTTACAACTGCATCATGCTGTTCATGTTATAATTCATTGTTGATGCTTGTTATGAAGCTTGTGCTGAAAATTTTCGGTTTATATCGCATAAACCGAAGGAAAACAACAGTTATTTCTTAAATATAATTGATTGAAGTCATAACTGAGACTCATATTTAGGATTCACTGAAGTGGTGAACAACACGTGAGTGAGTTTTTAAATATTTCTGATTCTTTTTAATTCATTGTTAAATGCTTGCAGTTAAATTGAAAACATACCCACTGAAGATGATATGTAGTTTGTGTCTACTGGTGTTGGAAAAAGTTAAACGGACACGGAGCCAGCGTTTGGTGTTGACAAATTCCAATCGACGCTGATCAATGGAAGTGGCGCTTACATTTTCTTCGTTCTCTTGTCTCCAGGGAAAAACGTTCTGATAGTACCCGTGTTTTGCCCCAAAACTCCAGTACTATGACTTTTAGAAAGTGTCAAATTAACCAATTACGGCTGATGTTACAAACTTGAAGCATAATAAGTAAATTTATAAACATTTCCTTCTTACCTCTTAGAAACCACACCTTACTCATGAATCATTTTGTGAAATATCTAATCGATTCACGATGTTGTGCAAACTTGGACTGTTTTGATACCCTGTACGGAAAGGTAACCCGTCTGTATAATTTTGTTGTATTTTCAGGTTTAATTATGATTTAAGGAAATTGGACGAAATTTATAGGAGTCAGCATTAGAAAAAGACATGAAAACCAGAACAGTCTTGCCCCACACAGCAGTATAGAAGATAGAATACCGCACACAGTTGTATAACAGATAGAATACTGCACACAGCAGTATAAATAAAGATAGGCTGACACACAGTCGAAATAAACGTTCAAATGGTTCGGCATTCACAGTAACACAAAAATTGATTCCAAACTAATATCTCAAATCAAACGAGCATTACTCTCAAGACCGTTCACTGGCTGAATCTTGGCAACTGATCTTCACAATATGAATTAACTCCAATTATACAACATTTCTCCTATGGATGTTTAAGTTTGGGTCCTGTCTTAATACAGGCATGCAGGTGAATAGTATTGTTGACCATGAGCTTAAGGAAAATGGAAATGAGTTCGTGCAAACCATCTGAAGATATATATACTATTCACAAAATAGCACGACAGCGCTGGGACAATCGTCGATGGAGTAACGTCATGTTTTCCGATGAATCAAGGTTCACTCTCGACTTTCTCGACAGGCGAAACAGAGTGGGGTGGCGGCGGAACGAAATTCCCGTGACGTAACCGTTAGGCTGCACGATTGTTTTGGTGGTGGATCGGTTATGGTGTGTGGAGACATAACCATGACAAGCAGAACAGCATTACATGCCATCCAAGGACGTGTCACATAGCAGTACTACCGTGACAACATGTTAGCAGCTCATGTGGTGCCATTTCCACGACGTCACGGCCGTTGATTCATGTTCCAAGATGACAGTGCAAGAGCACACAGGGCCAGTGTCGCTACAGGGTTCCTCCACGAGCAGAACATCAATACACTGCCTTGGTCAGCACTAAGTCCAGACCCTTTACCAATCGAGCACGTCTGATATATGCTTGGCGGAGGCGTATGACAACGTCAACAGCCCCTACCAATGTCCAGGAACTCGTCGCACTGCAAGGAGAATGGCTGATATTGGACGTTTGGTGAGGAGTATGCCACGTCGGATCCGTGCTGGTCTCGCGAACCGAGGAGAATTTACAAGATATCGAGGTTTTGGACTGAATGTGATAAATTCTCTGACTGATCGTCCATGTCTTCTACAGCTCAGTGCGTGGAATGCGTGCTTGTCAGACACCTACTTATCGCTGAAATCATTCACCAGATGCCACAGTGTAATGCCTCAACTGTCTTTTTGATGAAATATAAATATATTTCTTTATATATCTCACTTCTATCCAATATCCTCTACTTTGTTTAATAGTATATAATACATGTGTAGAATCATGTTTAGAATCATAAAAAAACTTGTCCATATGAGCAGTTAAACAATGAAGAGAATTACCTCACTGTTGTATTCACAAATATCCATAAGAGACAATCATCTACTTAAAACACAATTATTCGTAATCAATGAAGCCAATAACCTCATTAATTATCATTATTTCTTTTCTCTTTTTTCATATGGCTGTTATTTTTACAACTGAGAAGTGTGTTGAAGTCTCCGACATTTGGGTAAGTTGAAACATTGTCGGATTGCACCCCTCTCTCCTCCCAAACCAGATGCAGCAAATTGCCACATACATGCTGAAGGTGAGATGCATTGGACTTTCTAGTGCTTAATTTTATGTACCGCATAACTTGGTGGTGGTGGCACCATAAAAGCCCGAGATGAAAGTGATACGGAAGTAAAATAAGAATAAACGGGTTTAGGCGTTTGTTGTGAAAGCTTAGTTTCAGTTTGCTGGGAAGTTGAGGAGACTGTTGTTGACACGGATGATATCAAATGAGAGCTTTGTGTTGTATTGTGTACAGTATCTGTGTACGATGATTCATAGAGTTTAGCTGGAACAGCTGTATTGTCTGATGTAAATGTAGCATTTGTCTTTGTCTTCATGAAACTGGTCAATTCCTCATTAATGTTTGCAACTTGGTCTTGCACCAATTTCATCTTTTCATACATTTTCATAGTCCGGTTGGTCACTCTTCCTCTCATCCCGTGTATTACACCATTGCAATTATGCTGTCGTGATTCTTGACAATGTCATTCAACTTAAATCGTACTTGGACGGAGTTAAAATGCTTCTGAAATCCATTGGACGTAGGTCTTTTCTAGGTATCTAAAACGATTGCACCATTCTTCCACCCCTCCATGTTTGAGTATCTGGCTAAAATCGATTTCTGGTTCTTGGGAACTGATCTTCACAAAATCAATTAACCCCAATTTGTCTACAATTTTGAAGTAATTTACAACTGCTGAATACCATGGGAAATTGACATTTTACTGCAGTGTCGTCGAGGTGATGTCTTATTGTTCGTACGATTAATTCAGTAATTCAATATGATACACCAAACTTTTGATCGAATGTCAACTTGTTAACACTTGGTGAAGAGTTTGAATGCCAGGCTAAGACCGGGTGTTACTTGGGGTGTAGAGATACATATGTGCACCGGTACACTGCGATACTTATCTCGACGACTCGCCTATCGGCGAGAGCAGTCAAATATGGGTTGAATACTATACATGCAAACTGAGTTCAACTAAAGCAACAGTCCTCGTTTTTCGACGGGAATCCGATTCTCGTAATATTTCCGTAAAACTAAACTGTGGGAATCCAGTTGGAGTCCCGTCATTCAAACGTAAATTGTCAACAAAGAATTGATTGTATGTCCATGTGACCAACTTATTTGCCAAATTATCAATAGATAATCAATGTCCGCGGAAGTGCAAACCAAAGTCACGCTGTTGCGTTACAACGAAAAATGGTTAGTAAGGCGTGCTGAATTAACCCTTTACGTAACATGAAAAGCAGACGACACTTGCAAAAAAAATTCTTGAATAACTAATTTTTTTCATTTTTTGTCTCAAAAACATAGGTTATGACCCCTCGTTGGAACGAGCTCGACGAGCTCGTTCCAACGAGGGGTCATAACCTATGTTTTTGAGACAAAAAAATGAAAATATTTTGAAAATTAATTGGCGATTTTTGAGAATAGCGCTGGCCGGTTTTGGCCGTTACGTTGGGTAAAGGGTTAAGCTCACGAAGTCTCCAAAACTGCTTCAAATTCGGAATGCATTGATAAATTACATATATGTATTATTCTAACTAGAGTGTTGCGATTGACTGTAGTATTGACGTTTGGCTAATCGAATGTGGATGGCGTAGTCACATGTTAAATTGAACATTACTCGTAATTCCCTATATGGTATCGGGGCGACCCGACTGGACATTGACAAGATTTTTTGGTCACGTTTCACAAACACTGAATACAAATGTTTGTCTACATAAGTCCAGCAATAATGCAAATAAATGTCCCGATGATATTAAAATATTGCAATTTGCCAATGGAATTTGACCAAGTGAAACAGAGTTTCAATAATATACCAACAATAGGTTGATCAAAAACAGGTTTAAGCTATGACAATGCCTATTCATCAAGATAATATGCGGGTTTACGAGTTTCATATTATGTAATTTCGTAATATGATAATTGAGTGTGTTGAGTTTGAAGAATTAAAACTGAATTTGACCATCAGTGCTGAATATTAGGGTTGTACGGTGGGTGGAGCATATATTACTCATCAAACTAGCCTTGAATGGATTCTGAACTGTTAGACCTATCAATCTGATACTTAACCCACAAGAAATTGCCATACAAAAGCTTTGATTTTGAACGAAGCATATATATCTAAATAACAGCATACTAAAAATCCCACAACGGGACATTATGTGTTTGATGTCTTATTTCTTCGCGAGAAAATGAAAATAGTCAAATTATACCCCAATCGCCAAGAAATTGCTATACAAACGTTTGTATTATTTTGGGACAGGAATTAGTATGCAAATTAACATATGAAAAACCCCTCTTAATCCCAAAACAGGAAAATGATTATTTTGTGGTGAAAACATTGAAAAAGTCAATAAAATCAGAGAAAATTAGAATTTGCTCAACACTCATTAAAAGATCTAAAATAACAATTCCGTGGTACTACATCAAAATAACCGTGCACAATATTACACTTGAAATCTCAATTACTGAACACAAGCAAATGTGTAATGTTTGGGTGAAAATTGTGAAAAAGTAAATAAAATGTACGAAAATTGGAATTTCATCTCTGCTCGTTCAAATAGTTCCAAGATTAAACTCTGTCATTATACATGTATTATACGTTAAATCGTCTCTTGAACTCCAAATAAATGATAGCAAGATGAAAGTGTCATTGGCACTGCAGGTCAATTTATCCAAGAAGGGACTAAACTAAATAGAAAGTTCCAGTAATGCCAACCAGTTTAATCGAGTTGTTACAGAAAAAAAGATCACACCAAAGCTACATATGAAAACAGAAAAAGATGGGGTGACGTTGCGACCTGTATGGCGTGTTAATGGAACAGCAGGCAATTTATGCGCCAAATACAAGATGGCTGATGGAGGCCATGTTTTTCAACAAAATTCGATAGCTTCCATCTAGGCCAAACCTAATTATGAAATTTGAGAAAGATCGGGTGAGAGATGTAACCTGTAGGGTGTGCCAATGGAATTGTTGATAAATTATGTACCAAATCCAATATGCCTGCTGTCGGCCATGTTTTTTAACGAATTTCAGAAGAATTTGATCGCTCTCATCTAGACGTCACACCAAAGCTACATATGAAATTTGAAAAAGTTCGGGTGAGAGATGTAGCCTGTAAGGTGTGCCAGTTACATTATTGACAATTTATATGTCAAATCTAAGATGGCCGCTGTTAGCCATGTTTTTCAACAAAACTTGAAACAAAATTATTTCTCTCATCTAGACATTGCCCCAGGGCCACGTATAACATTTGGAACTGATCGGGTGAGAGTTGCGGCCTGTATGGTGTGCTAAATGTATAGTAGACGGACAATGAAATGTACAGGCATATGGGCGGGCATACAGATAGACGGACGGATATGAGTACGGACGAACGACGGATCGCAACCCATCCCAATATCACAAACTCGACGTTGTCAAGTTGAGCTAAAAATGCGATTTTGGGGATAAAATGTTTCACAAATTACCGTTATATATCAATGCCATATCTAAATAATAAATATCAAATAATAACTGCTGCAGTAGTTTTTATTTTCCTGGTATTTCGTCGCCTGAGTGCTAGAATGTCCTATGTCCCCTATGGGACATAGGACATTCTAGCACTCAGGCGACGATTTCCCACACGCATTTGAACAGGTGAGTCAGTTTTCTTGCACCTACACCTTGACGTCTCAAACTGTGGCACAGTTGTATCTTTTCATCTTTAGCAAGGTGTTAGGTACAGGCGCGGATGTTCATTGGTTATTTTGATGTAAGTTCCACGGAAATAATTGCTGTTTGAACGCTTTCAATGAGTATTGAGTAAATTTCAAATGTTCGCTGATTTTATTGAATTTTTCAATGTTTCCCCCCAAAATAATCCATTTCCCATGCTAGGATTAATGGGGAGTTTCTATATGTTATTTTGCATACTAATTCCTGCCCCAAACAATACAACCATTTGTACAGCAATTTCTTGAGGGTTGTGGCCTAATTTGACTTGTGTGACTGGACTATGTTTTTGACTAACAGTGTGTTGAGTAGTCCAGAGACGGCCTTCTGTTCATTTTGCTTTTGCTGCTGTGCCAGTGGGGAATCAAGTTATCGCACATCACATCAAGAAATGTATCCGCATCGTAACTCGTCTATCGAGATATGTAGTGTATCCCGACACGGTCGTACCTTTACACCCCTTGGTGTTACTGGAATTGGGTAGAAATAACTGGATCTCTTAGGGCTGAAATGTTAACACCAGACAATAATATTAATATAGCTCACAATACATATATTTATTTATGCAATAAATTATATTTATTGTATAAATACTATTCCAAAAAAACTAGGGGATATCCAAACTGATGCTGATATTTTCGGAAAATAGTATTGGTTACTCGTGATCGGACATATCAGTTTGTTAGCAAGTTTAGTGTGGATTATGAAAGTCACCAGCCCTCGAAACTTCGTGCAGGTTTTTCGCACTAGCGCCGCGTTAATGTTTGCATTGTTGGGTGTCCTTTGTGTGTAGTGGAGATGGAATGGCATAAGGCAGGTAAATCGATACCATATCTCAAGTAATATAACTTCAAGTTAGCTATCAGGTTTAATATATACTATTCAAAAAAGTAGGGGATATCCAAACTGATGTTGATATTTTCGGAAAATGGTATTGGATACGCGTGAATGGACACATCAATATGTTACCAAGTTTAATTTGGATCATTAATGTCACCGGCCCACGAAAACTTCGTGCAGGTTTTTCGCACGAGCGCCGCGTTAATGTCTGTGGGGTACGTTTAGAAATTTTCATCTGTACTGGAAGGGCTTTTTCAGAGATCACATCGTTCTTTTCTTGGTATAAACTCGTTCATCAACAGTTTCTGGTCAAAACGTAACCTTTGATGTATGCGAACACTGACACGTGATGGTCGTTTACGTGCAGTTGGCCTGCTGGATGCTGGCAACAGACAGACTGTAGTTACTCAAATTATCAACATTACTGAATCGGTGATTAGCAGGTTGTGGTCACGCTACCGTCAGACAGGCAATGTTGACGGTGGTAGACATCGGTCAGGTCGTCCAAGGGCGACAACTGCTAAACAGGATCGTTTCATACGAACCACAGCATTACGTAACCACCTTCAAAGTGCCTCAGAAATTGGACAGCAGCTGCACCGAGCAACAGAAGTGCGTGTCAGGGGTCAAACTATCCGAAATCGCCTACACAGCTGGAAATTATACGCTCGACGACCTCGAATTATTTCCACGTTTGACTGAACGTCACATCGCAGCAATACGTAATTGGTGTGAAGCACGTCATCGCTGGGACAATCGTCGGTGGAGCAACGTCATGTTTTCCGCTGAATTGAGGTACACTCTCAACTTCCACGACAGGCAAAGCAGAGTTTGGCGGCGGCGGCGGCGGCGGCGGCGGCGGCGGAACGAACGATACCGTGACGTAACCGTTAGGCAGCACGATCGTTTTGGTGATGGATCGGTTATGGTGTTGGGAGACATATGCATGACACGCAGAGCAGCACTACATGTTATCAAGGGCGTGTCACGGAAGTACTATCGTATCAACATGTTAGCAGCTCATGTTATGCCATTTGCACGACGTCCCGGCCGTCGATTCATTTTCCAAGATGACAATGCAAGCGCACACAGAGCCTGTGTCGCTACAGAGTTCCCCCACGAGCAGAAATTACTATTCTGGCTTGGTCAGCTCTAAGTCCAGATCTTTCACCAATCGAGCACGTCTGGGATATGCTTGGCAGGCGCCCACGACAACGCCAACAGCCCCCTACCAGCGTCCAGGAACTCGAAGCTGCACTGCAGAAGGAATAGAATAACATCAGCCAAGCTGATATTGGACGTTTGGTGAGGAATGTGCCACGTCGGATCCGCGCTTGTCTCGCGAACCGAGGAGGTCTTGGACTGAATGTTGTAAATTCTCTGACTGGTATTGTCTGAAACTAATCACACTCTAAAATCAGTTGGGTTAAAAATTAACCCAAATCGAGTGGGATGAGTGAATATGAACCCAATTGGGTTCATATTCACTCAACCCAGTCGATTTGGGTTAATTTTTAACCCAACTGATTTTAGAGTGCATCTACGTGAGCCGACGCTGCTATTATTTTTGGCGAAATAGACAACTGGGTACAAACACTCGAATACAGGTAACTTACATTTTTCACGAATTTTAAAAATAGTAGCAAAAATTACATTTTCTCATCGGTAATCAAAATGGTTGATGAAATATTCGGAAATTTGATATTGAAATGGACTGTTACTCGAACCTAAGCGATCTAGAAGACGAATTGTTGAACGTTGACATGAGCGAGATCAGCTGTCTTCTGTCATCAAAGTCGGACAGAAATACAATGTCTAATCAATTGAATCAATCGGCTTTTGACATTCCCAGACCAGAAATGTCAACAACACTAACTTCTGTCACGAAGCCAGAAAATTCAAAACGTTTTGACCAGACATCATCTTGACGGGAGTGGATTGAGTTCCGACATTTTATCGCTGATATTTCAGCAATCCTGGTGACCTGGGGACGTGACAACCGTTACTTATTCCCAATTCCTTATTCGACATTCGTTATCAACCGATAAAATCGGTTGATAATGAATGTTGAATAAGGAACTGAAAATAAGTAACGGTTATCATGTCCGTCATTCCTGTTGTATCGAGATAAGTGGGTAGCATCCGGTGGTCCATGAGCTGAAAAGTTGGGAAAATATTGTGTCATTTTCCTAAGAATTCGCAGATATCCATTGATGGAACACTATGGCCCGTAGTGTTTCGTATATTTTGCATACCCCTTCCTGGATAAATCCTGCCGACGTCGGTGCCTCATATCATATTGCGTCTTAGCTATTTAACCCTTTAAGCAACGCAGACGATATCAAAATTTTGTTGAATTTTTTTTAAATTTGTTTTTTTTTCGATTGCTGATTTTGTCCATTACGCAGGCGAATGCTGCCGAATCGTTTGGTGGTGGGTTAACATATAACACAACACATTGTGGGGAAATGTCCATTGGCGGATCTTTTCGATTGGGTGGATATCGGGAATATGTTCAAGGGGAAATGTCGTCGAGAAATGTCGATTAAGAAACCCCCTTTACTCAGGGTTTCTGGAGACAAGAGAAATATGATAAACTTGGGCGATTGAATACATCAAGTCATTTGTGTGGCATTCCAAAAGTGTCAACGAACTATCTGTGGCCGTCTGTTACATGTTTCTTAATTAATTCTAAGAGAATTTAGAAATAAAAGTTATATAAACAATCACACATGGAGCTGTTATTGTCAGGATATCGTGTCCTAATGGACACCGTGTCCCGGTTTCTATCTTTTCTCTGCGACCCGAATAACTTATTGTGTCTATGAATGTATAACGTTCAGCGACATGTAAATATAATCAATCCAGAACTCATCCGTGGGTTTTCGAAAACTGTAATTCACATTTATTTATCTGTCTTTAACGCCTAAAGATCTGACATGTTGTCGTTTACCACTTTGTCTGTTTTCACGAAATTCCTGCAAAGCAAAAAAAAAAAAAATAAAACTGGTCTAACGAACAAGGGCTCGAACTCTATTTATAGCTGTAATTCACAAATGGGAGTCCACAGACAACGGCATGCTTATAGCAGGCAGCTACGACTTGCCTCGAAACAACTGCAAACTCACAGAATGTAAACTGTCAGCGTGAAACAAAAATGTTTAAAAATCCCAAGCCTTTAAGGGTTAAATGACGCCGTATGAAGTAGAAAATTATGGATAGTAAAAACGCAATATTTTTTCCGACGGCTTTGTATCCAGACTATAACTTTCGACCTTGTGTTTCAGAATGCATCTTGACAGTGACCTTACCAAGATTTCGCTTGAACTTCAAGGTTGTAACTTAAAGTTGTCGGTCACTGAAAGCATATATATACTGACGGAAAAAGAAACGCAAGTTCACTTTTTTTTATCCGTATTGCAAATGCAGTAAAATGTGACAATTAGATACCTCGGTATTCTCTCTAAAGAGTCTATGGTTAAAATTCAGTGTATCATAACCACATGCGACGCTGCATGCTTTCAATTGTCGGTTTTGTGATGTGGGTTAAAAAATTGCTGTGGACCTGGAGAGTGTAGCAGCCACATAGAAGTTTAGATTTAATTCTGGCTTTCATTGTGTCGTTAGGATGTGTCTTACAAGATAACCAAATAAAAACTGCACTTTGCACGTTCAGTGAGGAGGAAGACAAGAATCTTAATATAGACATTGTTTTCTGTAGTGATCTTCAATTGATTATACTCCTCCCAGTGTATCAATACAGTGTTTTATTAATCAGTGATACGGAAATGGCGTCGGGTACCCGGATTTGAGCGTTATAATGCAAGCGCCGTCTGTGTTAAGGCAATAAAACTCGTGAAAATGTAATCAGTAATGAACAAATGCCACCAAAAACCTAACAATGAAATAATCATCCATAACACATTTGAAATATTTACCACCGAAAAAAACTTAGGTTTCTTTTTTCCGCAAATATATAATTTGAATCAAACAACACTTCACATTGCTTTTTGGAAAGTCGTCCGACGTTGACGTGCCCTAAATAAGTTGGGATGTTAAGGTAATAGTCCCCATAGATGGTTAGGAAAACCAAAGATGCGAGTTTGATACGCTTGTCAGCATTTTGAAACAAAAAACTTAAATGTATTTACCAACCACATAGATTCTCTGCAGAACATTGAACTGGGTGAAGTTGGAATGTCAAAACCGTAGGTCAAAGTTGAAGATTATGCGAGGAGGTAACGAAAAATATTTTTTGAATTCTTTGTGTCCATACGTCTGTTTAAAAATTCCAATGTCCAGATAGGTTAACCCCTGGCATTAATTTTGGAATGCCTTTTCATTTTAGCCTTGCCAAGAAGGAAGTTTGAAATTCAACTATCAAGTAGTGCCCTGAGAAGCTTCGATACGATGTTGACGTTGATGATCTGATTCCGGGACGACACCGAATGGCTTCCTGATTCGTATATGTTCGAATCGGTTAACTCGTGTTTTTTAACGAAGTCACGATGGCAAATAAATGTCTTTTATCTCACAATCGGGGCGTTTTCGCACTGTTACGCAACTAAAGTTTTCTGTATCTGGGCCCTTGTTCCGAATCCGTATCAAGGGTCCTTGATACAAGCGCGTGATTCTGCTGTTGCCAAAACAACGGCATTAATAACATTTTTCGATCGCTTCGTGTTTTTCCCGTCAGAGAAAACAATATTAGGTGAGGTGAAGCCGAACCTAATATTGTTTTCTCTGAGCCGTATATGACAGTGTATCTGCCAACTGAACGCCCTGTAACGTATTTATTATGCACGGCATGTTAACATGTCACTGGGGAAGTTAACTCGACGAATAGTTAAATTACGCGCACTTTTCGGCATCTTGGGCTGGTTTGTAGCCTATTATTGGGATTTTCCTGAACGCTCGTGTCGAGGCTTCTCTCTTGAAGTTAAAGGGTTAGCTTTCGCTATGAAATGTGGAAAACTCCACCTCAATAAACGATGAACGGCATATTTTAAAATATAATAAACCTTTACACCAAGAGGGATATTTAATTCACCAGTAATTATTGCAAAAGTAACAACCAAATTCACGTTGACGAAACACACAGTTGCTCCACTTCGCAAGACAGTATTCAGTAAAGCGAATCCCAGTGACGTAATTTTCTCTGAAGTGTAACGTCATCACTGACCTCAATATGGAGATCAATGAACGCTATTCTATTTTTCAATTTGCGTCTTTCCATCGATAAGGCAAATGAAAAAGTTCCTCTTGAAATAGTTTTATAACACATTTGAGGTCAATATTGTGAGATAAATTTATCATCACCGCAGTGTGTGTCTCCGGAAATTCTGATCAAGTCTCGTTGTAGGCACAGAATCGCATTTCGACTCGCCCTAACGGGCTCGTCGAGATACTATTCTGTTCCTACAACTCGACTTGATCTGAATTCCCGGAGACACACACTGTGGTGATAATCTGTATGAATCGTCCAAATCATGTCGCGTAAAAGAAAGAATTGTCCCTTGCTGCGTTTTCGGTTTTTGGACATGCTTGTCTGCCTTTCAAGTTACATTGTTACAAAATAATTTATAACGTGAAGTGCGGTAATACCGTGCTCCACGAAGTAAGTACTATTGTTGCAATGTAACTTGTGATCTCTGCACTAGGAAACTCATCCTACTCGCGGCTCGTGCAAGCCACAATGACTTGTGGTAATTTGGTAAAATAAAAAGTGATTTCACGAGAACTGTTTCGCGTTGTTTCCGATTCGGTTCGAATTCGAGGTCAATGTCTACATTGGACCTCCGATTCGTGGACAGAAATTCCGATTCACAGGACCAAACTATCAAAGATACACAGTACGGCCGCTGTGAACTAGTAGTAATCCACAGGTGGCCAGTTATGTCCACGAATGCCACCTGGTAATAAAAATCATCATCGGCAAAATTTCAATTAATGAAGCAACCGGGTTGTACCCGATGCATCATTAAAAAGAAATGATGGTTAATCCTGTAATTAATGTTTGAAATCTAATATTATTGTGTCCATGGATATATTGCCCACACGTGGAAAGTATCCAATCCACAGCGGCCGTACTGTACATAAAAGGTAAGAGTCATGAACAAACGGAGATGTCAAGTGCAATTTTGTCTCTTAAACAACATAAGGCGCTACGAGGTCGGTGTGACCTCATCCGGGGGAAGGTTAGGTCATTAAGTACACACGCACTCTCACCTTCACATCCTTACTCATCCCAACCACTCTAATAGACACCCTACCCTATCCTACCCCCCCCCCCCCCCCCCCACACACACACACACAAAGGTATCATAAATATTCAGTTTTGAACAATCAGTCGGATGGGTTTGGAATAAAAAGCAAAGTCCAGAAAAAGTGAAAAATGTCAAAAATTGAGTGTCAAGTAGAGAGGTTTCGCAAACGTACGTTCGGCAGTTATGGAAACGGACAGGGCAATACGTCATCAAGATAAACGCTCTCTCTGAACGTTTTTGTCATTTGATAACCGTAACAATAGAAAGAAGAGTTTCATTCCGTCAATAAAATTTTAATTTCTTCAGAAAATGCCGGTTTCAAGCTAACTCAATACATTCTGTCCCATGCCAATCGAGTACCCCATCTATTGCACATAATATGCGACCAGGGTTGTGGCTAGAGGGTGTGGGTTAGGGCTGTGAACCACCTCTGAATTTCCAACCGTAACCACTCCACACCCCTCCTCCGTTCCGAGAAGCCGAACATCCAACGTTTGTAAAAGATTTACAACTCTCCTCCAGTGAGAAATTTCCAACTGTCTGCTGGGAATTTGCAACTGCGGAAGAAATGCGAATGCACCCTCTTTCCCTTGTATTCGAAATAAATGACCTGTGGATTCTAGAGATGGAAAATTATTTTTTGAATGCAACAAGGCACCATCTGCAATGCTCAAAGATTGTAGCGTCCTTTTTGCACTCAGGGGACGTTGTTAGAAAATCCCATGAAATATGGTCCAAAAGCCACTAAAAGTGCTGGAAACGGTCACCTCCACCGATAAAATGCCACGCAATCTACTACAATAGAGCAGGAAATTTTCAACTTTTGGTCGTATGAGGCTTCAAGTTTCAACTATTGAAAAATTTGGACGGGATTGGGGTGAGACACCCCCTACGACCTCCCCCCTCCCTTGTCGCTACGCGTCTGTCCGTAACCTTTTGTTGATTATCATTCATTCTATATCTGTGCACTTTTGTGAAAAAATATCCTTTGGCCGCGATGACGGATCACAGCGGCATACGAATATCTCTTACCGTTATTGGTGATTTTGTGGAGCCTCTGTAGTCTTCAAAAAACACCAATTAATTTGACCGGGACGACAGTAGAGGATTAGTTTTTTTTTATTAATCACTCATCATCGCGGAAGTGGCGGTAGTGTGTGTGTGGGGGGGGGGGGGGGGGGGGGGCTGGTTGCATGTGCCCACGAATTTACAGATCATGTATCAGCCTTTTTGGCCAATAACAAAATATCCGTGGACGCTCTTTATGAACCTTTATTTATTAACATTAAATACTTTGCACGAAATGGCAATAAGAGCGGCGAGTATTTGAAAAATACGAATAAAAGACGACAATTGCCACCCCCCCCCCCCCGAAAAAAACAAACCTGGACTAATTATATATTTTAAAAACTTTTTCCCTCGAAACCATATCTTATGACCTTCATTAGAAGAAGCTCAACGATATATATATTTTAAACAATATGTAGTGCCTCTCCTCCCACAGACACATTAATTTTAATTCCACCAGCACTGCTTTACCCAAATCGGTAAACTATCATCCACTCACATCTGAATATTCTCCGCTTCTTTAATCGATTCCGGCATTGTTGTCCCGGTTGTTTCCGGCAATATCAAAATCACCAGACCAGCAAGACAAGCCAGACCACCAAACACAAGAAGTGGGATGATTTTCCCAATATTTTCTTCAACATATAAAGCCTAGAAATAAGAAAAAGACATTGCTATTACGTTTGCTGTTATGTTGCCAGGACTGGGTAATCATTATCAGTAATCGTAATCATCTGTAATTAATTACTATTTTCAAAGTAATCGTGTGTAATCGGTAATCATGGTATTTTTTATAAGTAATCAACAGTAATCAATTGCATCCATACATTGACAGTACTTGTGATTACTTTTACTTGCTTACTTCAAGATTACTTTTCAATAAATGTTCTTTAAATGATTTTAAAAAAAAATCACTGCAACTTTGTCATCTGAGAAACAAGTTGGTCTTAAAATAGTATTATGTTCTGAAGAAAGTCCGGATGGCCTGGTGGTTAATAATGTCATTAATAAATGGACCCTTTTCTATTTGTCCATATGAAAATGTCCGATTATTTCACCACGCAATACCGTAAAAACGTTTAATAATGCAGTCAGCTCAAGAACGTGTGCGGTGTCTTAATATAAATTTACCAATAACTGACAATATATGACAATTGTAAAAGTTAGTTCTCTACATGATTTAATTTCAGACAACTCTGGGAGGTGGGAAGTTTCTTAATATAAAGTTACCAATAACTGACAATTTATGATAATTGTTAAATTTTGTTCTGTACATGATTTAACCCGTTACCCAACGTAACGGCTAAAACCGACCAGCGCTATTCACAAAAATCGCCAATTAAATTTCATTATTTTTTTTATTTTTTGTCTCAAAAATATAGGTTATGGCCCCTCTTTGGAACGAGCTCGTCGAGCTCGTTCAAATGAGGGGTCATAACCCATGTTTTTGAGACAAATACATAGGTTATGACCCCTCATCGGAACGACCTCGACGAGCTCGTTCCAAAGGGGCCATAATCTATGTTTTTGAGACAAAAAATGAAAAAAATTAGTTATTCAAGAATTTTGTTTGCAAGTGTCGTCTTTTTTTCATGTTAGGTGAAGGGTTAATTTCTTTTTAAGCTTAAATTTCAATTTTAGTCAATTCTTTGTTTATCACTTATAAGACATAGGGGTGAAACCTACTTAAATTCACACGTTTGTTTGTCAACAAGTGATTGTAATCTGTATTGAACAAATGCTTAACCTGCGTTTTTAATTGCGATGTTCTGCACGAGTGGTTTGTTCAGATTGAGTGACTAATATCAGAATGCCAAAGATAGCTTACTTGCACATTAAAAAATATTATTCAGGTTTATTGACAAAACACAGATGTAGTGCACTAAAAGGTTTATTGGTGACACCCCATTTGTGCATCTTTCTTAATTCAAGTTGGGAAATTTTGTGGGAGGATGGAGAATTTTTAATTAATTCTCTGTCGGCTTGGCCAAAGGTAGGCTCTGACTTATAGTTCATTTCACTTTATAAAGTCAGGTTACTGAATAGATCACTTAATTATTTGGCAATAAGCAAACTGAACATATGATTGCAATATTTACATTTAAAATAGCATATCTAACTATTAATAAAATTAAGTTCACACAAGAAATACAAAAGCACAAAACATGAACAAAATGTAAATTAAATTTACACTTAAAATAGTGTATCTAATATAATAAAAATAAATAATGATAATGACAAACATTAATATATACAAAATGTATCAGATTATTTACAAATCGCCCCTCCTTTGCATCAAAGAGCGATCTGCAATGCTTTAGCTATAGGCCAGTTTCTAATTAACTTTTTTGTAGCGAAAGTTCTGGAAAAGGTGGTAGCTAAACAACTTCGGAATTACCTCCAAGGTAAAATTCTCCTTGAACCATATCAATTGGCTAATCAACCAAGCCACAGAACAGAAACTGACCCTTGAGAGTCTGTAATGACATAATTTGTTCTCTAGGTCAACGTAAGTCGGTTCTTTTGGTCTTGTTGGATCTCTCGGTAGCTTTTGTCACGGCAAATCATTCCCCGCTTCACTCCATGCTACGTCAACTAGGAATAGCAGCAACAATTCTGGAATGGTTTGAATATTACCTTTCACTAAGAAAGTAACAGGTTTCTATTTTAAAGACGAAATCATATAATAAATTCCTTGTACGTCGTGTTCCAAAGGGCTCAATTCTGGACCCTATGTTTTTTACGTTATATTCTGCCTCACTGTTCCAAACACGGGGGGGGGGGGGGGGGGGGGGGGGGGGTGAATGGGGGGTGAAGGCATTCCATACCAACTCTACGACGACGATACTCAGCAATATGCGTCTTTTAATGCACTTTATGAGTCTGATTCGCAGAAATCAGTGGAGATCGTGCAAAACTGTGTTAATAAGGTGCGAAACTGGATGTCTGGTCATAGGTTAAAAATGAATGATGATACGACAGAAGTGTTGGTTATATCCCGAACCGATATTCCTTCTGATTTTCAAATTAAATCTATAGAAATCGGCAACTCAAAACAAATAGTATCAGATAGTGCTCGCAATTTTGGGGTAATATTTGATTCACGTCTTTCGATGGAAGTTAGTATTGATGCAATTTGCAAGCGCTGTTTTATGCACATCAGAAATCTTGGACATCTTCGACGTTATTTGACTCAAAAATCTTTGGAAAGGCTTGTTAGCGCCTTTATTTCTGCACATTTGGATTTCTCCAATTCACTGCTTGTTGGCCTATCGCAATCCCTCATCGCAAAGCTACAAAGAGTACAAAACTCTGTCGTTCGTAATATTACGGGATCAAGGCGATTCGATCACATAACCCCTTTGCTTCAGAAGGTACATTGGCTCCCTGTTCAACAAAGTATCACCTCTAAAGTTTTGGTGCTGTCTTTAATTGCATTAATGGATCGGTTCCACAATATCTTCAGGACTTCGAAACTGTTCAATCACCAGAACGGAATCCCCGCTCATCCAAACAGTTCATGCTTCTTGTTGATTTTCCTGTTCCACTTTGGTGAATACCAGGGCCTTTTTCTTCGTAGGTCCACGACTCTGGTACCCATTGCCAGCCCATATCCAATCTTCCATAAGTTTAGACGACTTCAAAGCAAAATTCAAGCCCTATATCTTTCGAGAGGCCTTCAAAGTTTCAGCTACCTAATTTGATCAGTTTTTGTTTACTTCAGCGCTTTTAGTAGGGAGCTCAAATATGTATTTATTTTCCATGTGAAGCGTTTTGGAGAACAACCATGTGATTTTAAGCTATATAAAAACTATGTTTTATTATTAATATTATTATTATTATTATCATTATTACAGGTGGCACATTGGTGCAATCAAGGAACTAAGTATTGATATTATGTAGTCAACATTTCTGCGATTTTTCCTTTCCGTGGAGGAATACCATCTACTTCAAAATTAATCCGAAGAAACAAAACCTGTGTGGCATATCTGTTAATGCCACCTTATTAAATTAATGAAGTAGCTGCGCGACAATCACGTTAAAGATAAAATGACAGACAAAAACTCTGATAAAGTACGAATGGTTGTAATCTGAAATGCAAACAATATGATAACTATACTTATGCTACCGAATTGAATCAAGAAACCTGGATGAAAGAACGAAAACAACACAGTCAAAAGTGAGTAGTGTCCAAATTATGAAAGCAACTATAACTTATTGTCTTAAGTGAAGTGGGAGAACATGGATAATCAATCGGAGGATGTTAAATTCAGAAAGTGGGACAAACAGGAATAAACCTTTATTAAAGTATTGCAGAAATAATTTCCTTTTCGGGGTTATCTCCAGGTTAAGCAATATTTCAAACAAAACACACTCTCACACAAACTCAAGAAGAAACTAACCAGATCAAATACACGGTGGTTGCAGTATTACTAATAATATGTAGAACATTGAAATGACTATGAAGAAAAAGTCTTAGATTGTATTTATATTTTTCTTCGAGATATTTTACTCATCAATTTTGATCCCCTCAAGTGAACAAATAAAATCAATTTCAAACTCCTCATTCTTGGGCTCCAGTGGCGGCGCCAGAAATTTTTTTGTGGGGGGGGGGGAGGGGGGGGCAACTAGAGGGGCAGACTCCCCTGAAGGGGGGCAAATACGTAAAGGATAATATCATTACTTTGTTATGAAGTAGTCCAAACTTGGACCCAAAGTCCGTAATATACTTTTTGGGTTTGGTACGTCCTGTGGACGTACTAAACCAAAAAATTATATTACGGACTTTGGGTCCAAGTTTCGACTAAATGTAATGGTAATTAGCGGTCCTCCTTTCAAAAAATCCTGGATCCGCGTCTGGTGGGTCTGTGCGTGAGAGAGAGAGAGAGAGAGAGAGAGAGAGAGAGAGAGACTCATAATGCCCGTCTGCCATAATGCGAAATCCATGAATTTTTTTAGACAAGGGATATGGATAGACATGCCTTTGTTGGCTCATAACTTAATTATAACTTATAAGTATCTGCATCCGAGTCTTTAAATCTCTACTGCCTGGATGTGTTCATCAGCTAGCCTGAGGCTTTGGGCTAAGTGTGTATGGGAAATTATTGGGAATAAAAAAAGAGAGGGGTGTGTGTGTGTGTGTGAGAGAGAGTGACTGAATGTATTTGTGTGTGAGGGTGGATGGAAATGCATGCGAGAGGGTTGGCGGGGGGGCAAGGGGGGGCAAAGCCTTCGTTTTTTTTTGGGGGGGGGCAATTGCCACCCATGCCCCCCCCCCCCCCCCGTAGCGCCGCCACTGTTGGTCTCGCGTTTCGGCTGATACGCTCCAGGACACAAAGGTGCTAAAGTGCCCAATCCATCACTGAACAAACACAAGTCATATTTTGTAATTAGTTCGTCGACTGTTTTACTCGTACGTATTCTTGGTTGCAAAATCACTCCACTGTGGGCCAAGAGCGTGGAAATCACACAAAATATATGATGTGGGGACGTGATGTTTCGGATGAAAGGGTTTATTCGGGGAAATATAACTTGAGCATTATAAGTTATTCTGGTTGATTGACGTGGACATAGCCTGACGTTCACGGCTCGGAATTTATGTTCAACCGAGCCGCGTTAGCGGCGAGGTTGAACATACATTCCGAGCCGTGAACGTCAGGCTATGTCCACGTCAATCAACCAGAATAACGAATATGTTCCACCGACAGCCTCATGCAACTAACTGAGTAAATAATTTAACGCATATTTCATAAGCAAATAATTTAATGAATGGAAACGTAAACCCGTCGTGTGCCCCGAAGGTTCTGACGTCAAAATGTCATGTAGCGGTACATCAGCTGATTTGGCTGCAGGGCTTGCGATTCCTGTCAAAGTGCTTGAAGTTTTCGGGAACAGTTCAATACAGGTTTAAAACTCAAATTGTTAAAATGTTGTCAACACACAAGAACGACTTAAATATCAATAGTTATGTCCACTAATGTTGATGGAAATGGAAGTGTACGTCTCCGTTGAATGTGCAGTTGTTGAAGGAGGGATTTTTTTTCAACTGCTGGAAGTTATTTGTTGTTTTTGTTGATGTTGAACTTGAAGACGATTCTAGTGTGAAATCGGAAAACAAGTCGTCTACTAAAACACCATCAAAGGTTTCCGTTGACTGAATGGAAGATATAGAGGATGTTAAATGTTCTACATTTCTATGCTGTACATACGAGACCGTGGGGGTCGCAGCGTTTGCTTGAAATGTCCCGGTTTGAAATGTTGAACTTTGATGTGGCACGACAGACTGACACAGTGAACCTCCAATAGCATCCCCCATTGCCATTTTCTCTACATCTGACACTCGCTGGTAAACAGAAAGGGACGAGACCGACTTGTGACCAGTTACAGCCATGATCTGCGAGGCACTAAAGTTCAAACGGTTCAAAATTGTCGCACCTGTAACCCTGATACTGTGATTAGTATAACGTTTAGAAAGTTGGATTCTTTCTCTCAACTGAGGCATGAACTTTGCACGAGAATCTCTACCGACCGGTTTGTTCTGATACTACACCTCATTATCATAAGCATAACCACTGAAACTATCTTTAGGATATTGCCAAAGTCTATCACATGAAGGGTTCAGCTTCCTCAGGTAAGTTTCAAAACACCTTACAGGGCAGAATTCATTGTCCACTTTGTCACCTGGCATATGACCTGAGAAGCTCTCTTGATCCATACCTCTATGATTTTGTGTTTGTTCGTCCATTTGTTTTACAACATACTTGCGTCCATCTTGGTACTTTTTTATTTCAAATGTTTCTTTTGTCATTTTTTCCATGTTTTCATTAGCCCTCCTACAGAAATACAAACGAACGTTCATTTGTACGCGATTGAAAAGACCACAGGGTGTTGATGGGGAAAGATACAAACTACTATAAATTTTGGACATGTCAAAATCACTAATTTGTTCAAAATGTTTAATGTCTCCTTTACCACTCTGCTTACACTCTAAAATCAGTTGGGTTAAAAAACAACCCAAATCGACTGGGTTGAGTGAATATGAACCCAATTGGGTTCATATTCACTCAACCCAGTCGATTTGGGTTGTTTTTTAACCCAACTGATTTTAGAGTGTAATCTAACCAAGTGCTGTTTTAAAACATTCATTAGCATCAGAGAATTCCGGGCTAAGAATGATGTCAAATTTTTTCAAGTATGGTGGTGATTTTAAATGTCTATTTAAAGAATGTCTGAGGTTGATAAAAGTTGCACTTTTGTACAGTTCACCTTTCTTTGAACGCACATCCATGTAAAAATGTTGTAAAATTTCATTCCATTTCACCGTGTCAAAATCCTCAAAGTTAGAATCCTGTCTTTTTTCTACAAGATAATCACACAATACCTTGGCGGCTACATTGTTAGCTTTGTTTGTACTTGATGGTATTAATTCTTTTCTTTTTGCAATAATTTCATCAATCGAATGATCTGCAAACCGCTTCATTTTTGCAATTATTTTTGCGCAGACGATTCTTTTGTTTACATCGATGTAATCAACCTTGACCCTCACAATTTTAATGACATCGCCAATTTTAATTTAGCCGCCGTTTCAAAACAACATAAATCTACCATTCTAAAAATGAAGGGAAGAAACTTCAATAGTTTTATTCACTAACTTTAATTATTCGAAGATTTCCTTTAAAAGGGAACACAACATAAAATAAAACATTGCCGATAATCAAAATTAAAAACGGCAGATATTTTCGCGCATTCAATACGCCCAGTCTCCTTTGCGAGCCTCTTGCACACATTCCAAACTGATGGCGTCAAACGAGAACATAACCGCACACGACGTAGACATCAGCTGATGTTTGACGGGCGCTATCCAATCAAAGGAGTAGAATACAGGTGGAGACGAAACATAGTGTAACCGTTTTGTTTAATGTCAGACGTATCGCTACAGCCTGTAAGTTTGTTTGTAAAGCTACAGAATTGTGAAGAATTTCATTTCTAACTAAGACAAACGTTCCTCGAACATGAATACCATTTCAGCCAGTCCAGGCGTTATACAAAGTATAATGCTTAAAAGCGACATGATCCTGATTTTTCATATTTCTTTCGGAAGTGTTTCCTGTTTATATTTGCACCCAGAATGCACAATTCATTAAAAGTCGCCCCAAAGCCTCTACAATTCCATTTTATTATTTTATTAGTGTTGTGTGCCATATTCGGTTGGCGATTTATGTGGATGTATGGGAGATATTACCCCGACATTTTCTTTGGCGAACATTTTACCGTGGACCCACCCTGAAAAGAAGTCAGGCGTTCTTTCGTTGATAACGTGTCCTCGATGCAGCCATCGACCGACATATCTTACTCCCACATGTTTGTTTGGCGATTGTTTTTACCATGGATCCACCCTGAGAAGAAGTCAGACGTTCTTTCGTTAATAATGTGTCTTCGATGCAATCATCGACTCAAATGTCCTCATGTCCTTCAAACCTATTGCTCGCAACAATATATTGAAGGCGTTGTGGTAATCTATCGGATGCTAGTTTCTGTTTTCCTTTTGTTTATTCTTCTGATCTCTGGCTTGCCTCCGTCTCTGACTCAGAGTTTGTTGTTGGGGTCCTTCTTTCTGATCTGGTTTTGTTTTGTTTGGTCCATTTCTGTTGTGGTTTTGAGTTTTGTTCTTTGTTTTCTTCCGATTTTGGAATATCTTTTTTATGTTCTTGTCTTTGTTCTGTTTTACTTTTCTCGCCTGTTGTTGCTTGAGCAGTTGGATGGGTTCAAATCGACCATGTTTCCCGTTTTATCTTTGGTAACGAACTGTACTAAGGATGGAATTGCATCTTTTAGCGATGTGTATAGTGTCTGACATTCTACTGACGTTGTCGGTAACTTTTCTGATAATTTCGAAGCATTTGATGAAACTGATATAGTCATGCCAGGCATTGGTGACACAATATCTCTGGTTTCTTTGAAACCGACTTTTCGCATGTTATTTTGGGTATTGTATTTTTTTCCATACATGGTAATCTCGTGGCGATGCCATGTGATTGCCCTGGCAGTTGAAACATTTCATAGTATTATTGGTACATTGTTCTTCGTGTTTTTGGCCGCATCCGTGGCAGGTCACTTGGCATCGGCTTGCATCCTTGCTGTGTCCCAACATTTACC
The DNA here is from genome assembly GCA_031216915.1 of Pictodentalium vernedei. Lineage (NCBI taxonomy): Eukaryota > Metazoa > Mollusca > Scaphopoda > Dentaliida > Dentaliidae > Pictodentalium > Pictodentalium vernedei. Next base: position 234,845,182 of record CM062296.1, read on the forward strand.
TCTTGAATCGTCGAAGTGGATTTGGTATGAGCAAATCCTTTTTGGCATTTAAATAACTATTTTTAATAGATTTTGGTGGCGTAGAAGTGTTGAATGTAAAAAATATATGTATTGGTTGGCACCATTTTGCCATTTTATAATTGTTATGTGTCTTACAGGTAATGCACCCCGTGATTCCATTTCTTTCTGAACATTGAGCTCGTCTATTTCACGGGTTCGAATAACACATCTGCTTTGTATAAGAGTTTTTTTTTCATTTTTTCATTCCGTCTTTTTGTGTCCTGGTTAGCCATTGGATTAACATATTTGTTTCATCATTCCATGCTTCTTTCTCCAACACCAAACCCCACGTAGGAGGTTACTTAACGGATATTCCGCAAACACAACCATGAGTACACGGACAACATACTCGACCAGAGTGATGCATACGAATACCTCTGACCGATCGACCCACTGAGTGCTGGTGGCGCCACATGATCAGAAGTTGATCATCCAACCATTTTATTATGTGAAACTAATGCAACGCAAATTGCCACTCACAACAATCCATATATTGCAATAAAAATAACATATTCAAATATTCTAACATTCCTTAAAAGTTAGTATACGTTGGCAATGATAAAAGGTGCCAGAAGAAATAACTAGTTCAATGACCTTCCAATGTCCCCTGACTTGACACTCTTTTTGGGTGCTCCATATTGGCCAGACCAGGCCTATCCGACCATCCGTCTACGTCCGAAGTTAGGGCCAAAGCAGTGTATTGGATCGGTATCTGTAAAAAGGAGATTGCCTTAACCGGAGCAATGTTTGCCCCCACGGCAAGGATTCTTTCCTTCATGGCCTTCGGAACGCACCCCACGGGAGAACAATGTGCCCTTCTTTCCCAACCAGAACTTGGGACCGGGTAAGGCGAAGTCTTCACTCCTTTTGGTTTCGATCCCCACTGGGGAACTACACAACCCAGGAACCACGTCAAGGCAAGAGTGCGTTTTCCTAGGCACATCATGTATTTTATGTGAAATGAAATGAATTATCTGTCTCTTTATCGGATTATATTCGAATGTGGGATAGGCGTGTCAAGTTGTATGAATGTGCTACACATTTCATACAAAATTAAAACTTAACACGGTCCCATCCCGCATTCATAATCCAGTAAAGCGACAATTGATCGTTGACGAAGTTGAGAAAATTGATTTAAAATACATTGAATGCCCCCCTACTCCCAATTGGGCCTATTATTTAGGCCTTTGGGCTTGGTATTGCTACTGCATAGAAGTTTCAGATTAAGGGTTCACTCATACGTTCAAAAGAAATGTAAATAATTACGTCGTAAATGAACGGGTAATACAGACCTTGAACTTGCTGAAATTGAGCTCACAACGCTGGAAAGTAGTGAGAGCGTTTCCTCAACGCGCGTCGTGGGAGCAAAATAAAAAAAATAGCGAGATAATTGTTTAGAGTAACTTCCCTTCCATTGTTACCAATTGAATTTCGGAGCAAGCGAAAGATATGAACTTTTGCTGCGTTGGTTGACAGGGACTTCGGGAAGATGACTGATTGGAGGAGGGAGAGGTGTGTAAATCTAATTTGCCCTCGCCCCGATGGCTCAAGTCCCGACTGATTAATATTTCAAGTACATCATCAAAGCATGCCTTGATGAGTTGGGATATTAGTGGACCGGGATTTTAGTTAAAAAAGTCAAGCCATTTTGGAAGTTTATTTGTGAATTAGCAAAATATACATTTAGTCACAACTTCTTACTTAATTAACTCTTTACCCACGTAACCGTCAAAAACGGCCAGTGCTATTAACAGAAATCGCCAATTAATTTTCATTAGTTTTTCATTTTTGTCTCATATTTATTTATTTATTTATTTATTTAATGGTCTTTAAGGTCACATACTTATGCACAATGGCTAATCGTGACCTTGACAGTTTTACGAGTGGAAGAAGTCGGAGTACCCGGAGAGAACCATCGAGAATCGACGGGCAACTGTCAGCTCCTCAACATGCAAACTCTGTTCAAGCTCCACTAAAGTAGGGTTACAGCGGTTGAATACATGTTCACCATCGATGTGCAGTACGCCTTAGTACACGGCATCATCATGCCACCAGTCTAAGCCTCTGGCGAGCCCAAACGGAAAATTCGGACGAGTTTCATAAATATTATATGAGAAAAACACTCATTTCATATTCTGTTTATCATATGGCACACACACAAATTAGCCACTTAGTATGACTTTTTACCCATCACCTAACTTGAGTTGCAGACGGTACATGGAAAAAACATCCTCATTTTACTAAAAATGTTCATTTTTTGCTTCCAAAACATAGGTTATGACCCCTCATTGGAACGAGCGCGACACGCTAGTTCCAATGAGGGGTCATAACCTATATTTTGGAAGCAAAAAGTGAAAATATAAAAAAAAATGAAAGGCGTTTTTCTTGTAGGTAAAAGATTAATACAATATAACCCACCCTAAATAGGAAAGGTAACGTAAATTCTCCCTACTGAAATTATGCAAATATGACCCAGTTGTATTTTGTTTAGCCAATCAAATTGTCTTGTTTTGAAATTTACCACTGAAATTGATGGAAGGCTTTATTTATCACTGATTAACAGGAAAGCAAAATATCGAATGTTTTAAAGTGAACAAAACGGACGAGTCATATGATAAAGTGATACATCAAATATTTGCGACACAGGATCCTGGGCGGAAAATCAGTGTATGCAGTTGGTATAGTAACAAGTCAGTAGACAGTAATTTTGTTGAGGGGGTACACTAAGTGCCGAGCGACATCATCGATAACGAGAAAAATGACGGAGTATCAAACGGAGCATCTGGTAAAATATTAGATGGAATGGAATATAGAATCTTAAATATACGCATTTTGCACTGTATTATGTGAATAATTACTTACAAAATTGATCGATAAAGTTAATATGCTTATTTTATTATCCAGATATATAATATACCGAAATATGAAATTCTGTTAATATGTGATTCTGGCAAACATAATAACAGCGATAAGCTAAGTACAACTTTGACCGGGGAGAGGAAATTCGGGTTAATTTTCTGACGAGCACCTTTTCAAAAGTGTCGGGATACTGATACGAGAGGCAAAGGCCCGAGCGATGATAGAGAAGGGTGGGGGGGGGGGGGGGGGGGGGGGTGGCTTTTAGGGGTTCTTCCAGGAAGAAAATTTTGAAACCAGTGATTGAATGGAGACTTCTGGTGGCGTTTGGAATAAACAATTACCTTATGTTTTTGGCCGTCAAAATGACGTTTCTAAGAGTATGTTTCAAATTTCCAAGTTTTCACTGAGTATACACTGACGTAGAGTTATAGCTTTGATTGCTTGAAGTGATAACTATATTACGTCAAGCTGATTCAATCAAGTTATTACTTCAAGAATCATGCGGTCCGAAATTACAATCGTTCATCAAGGGCAGAGCTCCATTCGCGATACAACCCCCTTCTCAACTGCTGGCACAGGAGGCAGACAGAACCTTGGGGTGGGAGGCTAGTCCAAACATGATCTGAAAGCTCGTATTTTATTTTTTTTGTTTAGGTACGTCCTTTGAACGGACATACTAAACCAAAAGAATAAATAGGTCTTTCAGGTCATGTTTGGACTGAGGGGGGGGGGGGAGGGGGGTGGAGGTGCAGGCCTAACCCAAGATTCATTGTCTCCTGGACCAAACGTTGACCCCTAAAGTTTCAGGCCCCAGGGTTACTACCCCGGGCCCACACGCTCTCCCCGGCGCTAAGCAACACCAGACCCATGCAACTAATTTCTGTGAAACGTCTATGCAATTTGCTACTTTTTTTAGCCGAGGCTATACATAAATACCAAAGTAGTGACTAGATGACAGAAACTACATGCAAACGAGAACATTTATGTTTTAAAACAATTTACCCTAATATTATTAGTTACCCCGTGTCTGATCACGTGGTACGGGTTTTTACCTACCCGAAGCCAGCCGTATCCCATTCGGCCTTCGGCCGTACCACGTGATCAGACACGGGGTAACGAATTTATCTATTGACTTTCCGTTTTAGAACTACAACGGGGTATGGACAATTTGTAGATTTCGGAACGAGGCTTCCACTGGGTATGGGAAATTTGTCAGTGGCTGGGCGGACGTATCGTGGGTTTCAATGAATATGGTCTCATACCACGTATCTATCAAGCAATCAACTCAAAAAAATTCACTTTAGTCAATAGATAAATCCTAGTCTCTGTGCCAAAGCCAAAGAGAGTACGATGTATCGGAGTAAGAGAGGTCGCCGATGTTTTAAAACATATTCAAATAACAAAAGGGGAATAGTCCCGCAGACGGAACTCCAATTTTGTGTGAGTGTGGGGGAGTGGGGGGGGGGGGGGTGCACCCATCGGCCCTCTCCTGGCTACGCGCCTGAGTAAGTATACTCCCTTTGAGGTAAACGCAAAGCGAATACACACACACTTGGGGCATAGATGCTCCTCAGGGGCGCGGTGGCTCAGTAGGTAGAGGTGCAGGCTGCAAGCCGAGAGGTCCTCGGTTCGAATCCCACCTGCGGCAACCGCGTTGTGTCCTTGGGCAAGACACTTCACCCGCATTGCCCATGTGGGGGCACGATGACGCCGTGTACTAAGGCTTACTGCACGTCGATGATACGCATGTCTTCAACCAATCTAACCCCGCCTGTGCTGCAGTGCGGAGTTACGATGTTGGGGAGCTGGCAGCTGCTCGTCGTTGCTCGGTGGTTCTCTCCGGGTACTCCGTCTTCCTCCACCCGTAAAACTGTCACGGTCATGATTAGCCATTGTGCATAAATATGTGACCTTAAACATAAATAAATAAAATAAATAGATGCTCCTCAGCAGCCATGACCTAATTTGGTATGCAGTTAATGAAATAATATTCATTGATGTTGTTGTGAGTAACATTCACTCATATGCTTCTGAAAGATAATAAATGGGTGTCTCTTTCGCTGACAATAGAATCGTGTATTGACAAACAAAAGTATGAGTGCGGGGTGTTTAAATGGGATTGAGAAAAATGCTTCTTCTTGCCTTCCGTCGGCCTACATCCACCTGTTCACTGAACTGGGTTAAGACCGAGATAGAACACGCGTCATTATGTGAGCCCGATGGGACAGAATACACACCAGATGCATGGATATGTGATGCAATCCAGTCATTGACCTTTTATGGAATGGAACTGTTCGTCTTACGTGCACCCCCCCTACCCCCCCCCCCGCCCCCACCCCCAGTAACACACTAATCAAGCAGAAAGAAAAGTGTAGCTCAACCCTTTTCCGTCTTTTCTACCACCACTCTCCGCCTGTATGGAGCCAAATTTCTGTCTGCACTTAGCGTGCATATTTGTACATGTACTTGTTCTTGTATATATTGTTTATTACATCATCCATTTTCATCAACATCCTCTGTCTCAGACCACTTATAAAAAAACACGAAATCAATATTGTTATTGAATAGTATTGTCCTTGCTCATTGGGACATTTATGTAGTGCGCAAAAGGGGTACTGGTCCTGACGGTGGTAGAAAATATTATGGCGGGCAGTATTGCTTTGGACGAGATCCGACAAACAACGGAATTTGACTTTATAAGTTTGTTCAATAATATGACCGCTGATACTGCTGATGCGGACGATTCTCTTTTCAAAGACCATAACTCAAGTTATGTGTACTATTTACCGGATGAATTCCGTGCCTCTTTCAGTACTAAAAGACATAGGTTTTCATTGTTACATATAAATGTATAAAGCCTCCCTGCTCATTTGGACTCTCTGTGTGATCTTTTATCCTCTCAACAGGAATCGAAAAAAATAAATTCGAAATTATCGCCCTTAGGAGATATTCCAACAGCCTTTTGACACACCCCATAATCTAGATGGTTATCACAGTCTCTTGAAAAATATCAGACCAAGCGGGGATGATGGTCGGGCGGTGTGGGGCTCCACATAAAAGATGACATTAATTATCAAGCACGGGATGACTTGTCTGTATTTATTCTCCGCGTTATCTAATCTCTATTTGCAGAAATTAGATTAGGCAAGACATCTAAATTAATTGGGGTTATATTCTGACCCAGCACACCACCCAAAGCTGATCTAGACCTCTTTTTATCTAAGCTATATTTTATTACGGACGTATTAAACAGAGAAAAGAAGCCATCGTGCAAAATGGGTGATATAAATATTCATCTTTTAAAGCTGGATTCCCGCTCAAAAACTGCTAGTTATGCAGATCTGATGTTCAGTCAGGGATTCCTATCATTTATCACAAGGCCTACTAGAGCAACTACACACACCGCTACAATAACTGACCATATTCTTTCAAATCATGCCACAGAAAACGCCAACTCAGGAATTATATAACCGACGTGTCCAACCACTTTTGTACTATTCTCATTGAGAACGAGCTAAGTACGTCATCTAATACAACCACTGTATTAAAACGCAAAATTAATAACGACACTATTCGAAGCTTCATTAACATGTTATCAGAGTGTGACATTACGCCCGTTCGACATTCAGCGTGTCCAAACATGCCCTACGATAGAATTGGAAAAGATATATCTGTGGTGCTCTGCAAACCAACTTTTACTAATCACCACTAAGACAAAGCTCATCATCATTAATCCCAACAACAAAAGAGTGATTCCACTCCGAATGGATGTTATAATAAATAACAAAAAAAACAAAAAAATAAAAAAATAGATAGGGCAGCTTCAGATATGGCCGAAGCCTCAATAAAATTCCTAGGTATATATATTGTCGAGCACCTTAAATATAAGGCACATGCAACAAATCTGTGTTCCAAAATAGCGCGGTCGAATTAGATACTTAATAAAGTAAAAAACATTCTGCCACACGCAGCAATGAAAACACTGTACAAAACACACGTCCACAGCCACCTGATCTATGTAAAACACACATGTTGGGTAATTCGAGGGGTGTAAATGAATTGCTCCGTTTGCAGAAACATTCTATAAGAATAATTAGCAATGCAAGATACAACTCTCGTACAGATCAATTGTTTCTGAAAGAGAAAATTAACAAAACTGGTGATCTTTTTAAACTGCATGCGTTGCTCTTTATGTTTGATTGGAAATGTAAATATCTCCCAATATTCTTCAGCAGTTTCTTTAGTGTTTTAGATAATGTAACGGGTAGAGCAACTAGACAAACTGGCATGCTTCGTGAAGGAAGAACTAGAACAAACGCGCCAGATGTCCTTCAGACATACACATATCCTAAACTTTGGAACACGCTCGATGAAAGATTTTGAACAATCACATGCAGACATACTTTCAATAGAGAAATAATCAAAAAACTTTTCACTGATTATGCGGACATTGTATATTGCAACAACCCATATTGCTCCGACTGTTCGGGTTCTTAAACCTTATAAGTCTGTGTGTGTGTGTGTGTGCTGATGTGGGTGTATGTATATACACACACGCATGCCCGCACACCACTACATACATATGTTGTGTATGTGTGTATATATATGTGTGTGTGTGTGTGTGTGTGATCTGGACCTGAGAGTTTTATTTTTCTCGAGCTATTGCGCGAGTGAGGGATGATATTTTCGATCCGCGCGAGTATGGCAGTTGCCGGGCTTCACTGAAGTAGCGTGTACTTCATTTTTATTATATGCAGCATGACATTTTATAGTGCAATATTCAGCCCAATTCGATTGCAGACACGCACGTTTTAAAACAATAACAAAGATCAGCCGATCGTCCCTTCAAAGCGATGCCGACGCGTGAAGTCATTTAGGAAGCTACTGAGGAATATTTCTCGATGTCAAAAAAGTCGATGGATATCGAGAAATATCTTTTTTAGATAATTTGCGATATTGTTTCCATTTCTCTTTCTCACTCTCTTTCTACCTCTCTCTCTCTCTCTCTCTTGAGAGAGAGAGAGAGGGGGGGAGAGAGAGAGAGAGGCTGGGACAGAGACAGAGACAGAGAGACAGAGGGAGGGAGAGAGGCACAGAGAGAGAGAGAGAGAAAGAGAGAGAGAGAGAGAGAGAGAGACAGACAGACAGACAGACAAACAGACAGACAGACAGAGAGTTAATGGGATGGACAAAGACGTAAAAACAGACAGAAAGGGTCCGAATCGAACGTGGTAACAGAGAAAGGGTTAAGAATGAAACTGCGCGTCTAGTGTACAACAATTGCCAGTGTACGTAAGACTGGAATCTTGACGGACAGCAAGATTCTCCGTCGGTTTATTCGATACAGTCAAAGAATTATTCCACTGTATTTCCATGACTCTGCCAAAATAGCGGTTCTTGGGTAAGAATAGACTGCACGCTTCCCATGATTGGACTGTTCTTCACCGAGGACCACTATTTTGACACCGCCAGCTTCAAGTCGTGCAATATTTCTACTATAACATTCAGTATGAATAGGAACAGAACGCACAACACTCAGGGAAAATAATTTCCATCTACGCAATGGCACAGGTTATATCCGGAAATCTGAAGCTAGCGTATAATAAATAACGGGTTGTCGATATAGGTAAGGACACACGGCCAAATTCCCTCAACGCTGGGTCTCGTCCACAGCCTCCTCTGCTTTCGTGTTGGTATCACGTATCATCTATAGGTATGAATTTAATTGATGTTATCAAAAGAGAAGGTTTTTTCTGGCCAGTCGACAGGATTCTTATACATGCTGTTGTTTTTCATGATTAATAATTAACTGATTTCGTATTTAGTTCTCAAGGAGAAACTATATATACTCTCCCAAAAAAGAAAGTGTGCATGCTAAAAAATAACACTAAAAAAAGATACATATCATTTTCATTCATGGAAATTTTATTCAATCACAGATGAATCAATTTGTGATCAACACCAGAAATTTCATTACGCTACGACGAATACTATTGGTGCCACGGAGAGTCAAAGACACTAAGGGTCAAACACAAAAGTCACACACTCAATATCTGGTATGACCTCCGTCTGCATCGACTACTGCTGTACATCTACGCCTCATGGAAGCGAACAAGTTAGCATGGAAGTGTTGTGGGATGTTGTTCCATATTCTGATAAGCTGTCTTTGAAGTTCCACAAGCGTTGACGGTGCATGGGGAAGCCGGCGTAGCTGACGTTTCATTTCGTCTCATACGTGCTCAATGGGTGAGATATCGGGCGAATTTGCGGGCCAGGGAAGAACATCCACTTGTTGTTGCTGCAGATACTGTTGAACAGCACAAACTGCGTGGGGCGGGCGTTGTCCTGCTGTAGAATGACGCCGGGGCCGTGACGTTGCAGAAATGGGACAACAACAGGTGTAAGCACTTCATCACGATATCTGGCTGCATTTAGATTGGCATCAATAATGACCAGCTCAGTTCTGTTACGGGCAGTGATGCCACCCCACACCATGAGAGACCCTCCCCCATAACGGTTTCGCTCCACGACACATGGATCTGCGTAGCGTTCGTTTCGACGTCTGTACACTCTCTGGCGGCCATCTGATGATGAAAGATGGAAACGACATTCATCTGTGAATAAAACACGTCGTCACCAGTGTAAGGGATGCCTGGGATGTTGTCTACACCACTGCAGTCGAGCCATACGATGACGTAACGTCAAAATCGGACGAATTGCAGGTCTTCGAGGACGTAAGCCGTATTCTCTCAACCGGTTGATTACTGTTTGAGGATGTATCCGTCTCAGATTAGGGATGTTCCTGGCTGTCGTCGTTGCCGTTTGTTGCCGGTTCCGGAGATGGACGACACGGATATACCGATCTTGTGCAGGGGTGGTAACTCGGGGTCTCCCGGAGCGGGGTCGGTCTCGAACGTCATCATGTTGTGCATGTCGATGGACTAGCCTGTCTACAGTGTTACGGTGGCAGTTCAAATGCTGGGCAACCTCTCTGTGTGTTCTGCCAGCTCTAATCATACCCAGGGCAAGGAGACGTTGATTCATTGTCAATCTTGGCATGCTAATGTGGAGTCGTTTTAACAGCAGCGCAAGTTTGAATGCGAACGATAGGAAGGCCTTACTTTAGTGTTTAAATACCCAAGGATTCACACTGCTGCATGAATTTTCAGACTCTCCACGTGCAAAACATGCCTTTTCACAAACGTGCAACACGTCATTTAACGTTAATGCAATTTTAACGAGGAAAGCTGTTTTTGTGTTCAATATAACTTATTCATGAACAGGTTAACACTCTTTACAACTACGAAATTATTTTTTTGGAGTTTGATCAATTTCTGCAATGCAAACTTTCTTTTTTGGGCGAGTATATAATTGGTCTGAAACACGGTGATATAAGATCATGTTCGGGGTGATGACAGGTTGACAGCCAATTAGTCTATGTCATCTCCCCGCGGTAAACATGCGTGCTTCGATGTATGCACTGATCTAGTTTAGAGGGTGCGTTTTGTTATGCCACCATTAAGTGCACTAAGTTATTGTGAGTTTCTCGCTGTTATGCATGGATGTCGCAAATAAAATTATGAGTTATGAGTTACACTTTGAGACAGAAACAGCTATCGAACAGCAGCGAGTAGCTTTGCTAGCAGACTTTTCCAACCTACTCTCTCTGTACAAGGGTTAACTTTTTTCAAGGGCATGTTTAGACTACACCATCTTCGAGGTTTGTACAGTCGTTTTCCCCTGTACAACCAATAGTCGCAATAATTTGAAGGTCGGCGCCTGTTCAAGAGCGATCTCCAGTTGCTTGGCATCCCCATCGTTGTATCCTCCTATCGACTTGCTCATTGAGGGAAACAAAGAATATTTGATTAAAACGACCACGGCAATCTATATTCATCAAAAGTAAGGTAGTGGACAGACCTGACAGGACTGAGAAAGCATATATAAATATTTGATCTGAAAGTTGTGTGGGCTCAAGCTCGCCTTTCCAGCTGCCATAGCAGACGATGCCTAAAAGGAAGCATAGATTTAACCCTTTACCCAACGCAGACGATATCAAAATTTATTATTTTAAATATCATTTTTTAAAACTTTTCCAAAAATTTCAATAAAACCATATCATGTGATCTCCCAATGGAACGAGGTGGACGAGCTCGTTCCAAAGAAGGGTCACATGATATGTGTTTTTAAATTTTTTTTTGAAAAACCGGATGTGGCCGATTCGTTGGGTAAATGATTTTAATCAGCTACTCACCGTATCTGCAATATATGTACACACCATGCCACCCAGACGTGTACATGACGCCATATAACCTACAAACGTATTCCGGAAAGACGTAGGGCACAGTTCCAAAACGTGCAGATATACAACACCGAATGAGGCTGATAATCCAAACTTCCCAATACCAATACACACTAAGGTCATAGGGTACATTTCTGAAAATAAAAAAAAACAGATCTGAAAGTTAGTTTTATACAGGGCCGTAACCAGGGTAAATGAGGCCCAAGTATCCCGGAACTGAAGGCATAACTTTAGCAAAATGGCCCAAGAAATATCAGGTAATAATACCTGAACCATATTTGGGATTTCAGGCATGAATGTAGGCCTAAATAAGGTTGACAATTTCCAGTAATTTTTGTTGAATGGAAGGGATTTATGGGCAGGACAGTGTTACCCATCTTTGAGTAACCACAACATGAATTTGCCACGTACGCATAGGGGAGACCGGTGTCTTCCCACTAGACCAATTCCCTTTAGACCAATTCCCTTTAGGCCAATTCCCAAAAGATCAATTCCCCTTAGACCAACTACATACTGTTATTGATTAAGGGTTGATTAAGGATAATTAGGAAAACATTTATTTCTAAAAATCTGCCCAACATCTATAAAATACCAGAAAATGAACAGACTATCATCTGAAAAATGAGGTCCCAGAGAGTGAATTTGGTGATGCTACACTGCACAGCAGGGTAGCATCACTAAATTTACCCTCTGTGAACCTCAACCTGAATCAAGGTCTCAAACATAAACAGAAAGAGGTACCCAGAGGATAAACTGGTCCACTGTATGGGATACCATCAGCAAATTCACCCTCTGGGGACCTCATTCTGCAAATGAAAGACTGCTTATTTTCAGGCTTGAATATCAATAACATTAAATACATTTATAAATATTTATAAATGTATCAAATTATTTTATATAGAATTATTTTTAAAGTAGAACACACCAGTTGGTCTAAGGGGAATTGGTCTTTGTGGAATTGGCCTCATGGGAATTGGTCTAAAGGGAATTGGTCTAGTGGGAATGAACCGGGAGACCCAGGCCAAGTGGACCTGTTAGCGATTTCCTGGCATAACAAATAGAGTAGAGTAGACTATTAACCATTTACCTAACACAGCTTTTAAAAATTAAATTAAATAAAATTTCACATTTTGAGAAAACAATTCTCATAATTTTTCCCCACCAAAAAAATAAATAGAACAACTTATAATAACATAGCATTTATTTACGAAATTTTCATCACATTAACATTGAAAAAGTTGTTCAAACTCTTGAACACATATATTTATTTGTGCATTTCCTTTTAAGTTCGTGTCAAAATATGATTATCTTCCCCTTCACCAATTCCCATTGCAACTATTTGAAAAAATAAATAAATTGTTTTTATTTACACTCTCACCCAACCACAACAAAGTCCAAACAATGGTTGTAAATGTCGTATGAATGTCTACAGGACTTTGACATGGTGACTGGGGAGAGGGAGATATCCAGGCCTGGTTATCTCCCCCACCCATGTCAAAATATAATATTGCAAACTTGGAGAAAAAATTCTTCCAATCGTACACTGTTAAATAACAAGAGCAGTAAATCAGAAATAGACAATCTTAGAACCTTGCAGCAATTGTTTGGACAAAAATGGAAGAGAATGGAGAGGAAGATGTCCAGGCCTGATTATCTTCCTTCTCACCCATTCAAAATCCATAGCAACCACTTGAAACAAATAAATAGGTTTTATTTACACTCACACCCAACCATAACAAAGTCCAAACAATGGCTGTAAAGATCCTTTGAATGTCTGCAAGACTTCGAAAAGGTGACAAGAGGGTGGGTGTGGGAGGGGGAGAGATATCCAGGCCTGGCAATCTTTCCCCACCCGTGTCAAAATATAATATAGAAAATTGGTGACGAAAAAAAACATCTCCCAATCTTATACTGTTAACCCTTTACCTAACGTAACGGCCAAAACCGGCCAGCGCTATTCTCAAAAATCGCCAATTAATTTTCATTATATTTTTTATTTTTTGTCTCAAAAACATAGGTTATGACCCCTCGTTGGAACGAGCTCGTCGAGCTCGTTCCAACGAGGGGTCATAACCTATGTTTTTGAGACAAAAAATGAAAAAAATTAGTTATTCAAGAATTATTTTTGCAAGTGTCGTCTGCTTTTCAGGTTAGGTAAAGGGTAAAATAAAAAGAACAATGAATTAGAAATAGACAATCTTAGAATCTTTGTACATATTGTTTTAGATTTTGACAGGGTGAGGGGGAAGATGTCCAGGCCTGAAACCTCCACCCACCTCACCTTGTCCAAATATTTATCAAACGTGAAAACAAATTTTGGACTGTTGTACTGATATTTGTACACTAATGAATTAGAGATAGGCCATCTTAGAACCTCTGTAAATTTTGTTTTTGAGATTTTGCCAGGGTGAGGAGGAAGATGAATTGTTTCTAAAATTAATTCAAAACATTTCTCTCCCTAACTTATTCCACATTTGTTATGTGTTCCCGAGTACTCTTATACAAGGATTTAGCTGTTTAATATCAAATGTAATCAAATGAAATAATAGTATAAGAAACAAAATTAGATCAATAGATTTAAAAATTTAGGTGTGGAAGATATCCAGGGTGGGGGGGGGGGTATCCTATGATATCTTCACCCGGGGGAAAATATCCAGATGGATAAGATATTCTGCTACACAGGCTGTTATGATATCCATATCTCAGGTCCACACTGATGAGATAATTCCAGATACTGAATAAAACAAAGTAGATTTTCTTTTTTATTACATGCTACGAGACATTTTATTGCACAATATTCAGCCCCAAATGCGAACGTTTCAAAACAATAACAAAGATCAGCTGATCGTTCCATCAAGGCGACGTGATGCGGCGTAGCTTGACGTCATTTAGAAAAATACTGGGCGATATTCCTCGATGGATATCGAGAAATATCTTTTAGATAATGTTCGATAATTCACACGCTAGCATATATTAATTTCATGAATATAATGTCGGTTTAAAAGTATTTCATTTGACGTCGGACAAATTCAATACAGCTTTTAAAACACTAAAGAATTGAATCCAAAAAAGGTTTTTCTTATCGATAAATTGCGCTTGCTACCATTGGATGCAACCACCTCCCCTTTCTCTTTTTACATTTGTACATATAAAAAGCCTTCTCAAATGAGCTCATTCTTTCTAACAAGGCCACCCCTATACCTCAACTAGAAACACTATCAGAGGCGAAGAAAGCTTTTGTGTATGACCAACATTAATGGCACCTAGATTTCCCACACCGGGCGGGGACGATGGGGGTCTTGTGCTCCCCGACAGGGGTGCTAGGATATTCCCCATAATAAAGGGCACAGGAGTTTTCTCTATTAGGGGTTGCAGTGGGGGGCTGGATCTCGGTAGTGGTTCTGTAGCTCCCCCGACTTCACTTGGCGTCATGACTAATGGTCAAGATGACAATTTTCCGACAAACAAAACAATTTCTCCACAGAGAGGTTGTGAAATGGTTACTCTTTAGGAACCCTAAATCGGTTAAACAATCTTCCGTCACAGCGTAACATCTTCAAGGTCATCTATTCGTCAGAGCCATCGAATTTAATTCTGAAATATTTGTTCTCACAACAGGCGCATTGAATTTATTGCAAACACACTGCATAATGGCATGCTAATGAGGAAATACTTATTACACGGGGGGTGGGGGGGGGGGGGGGTTAATCCCCCTCTTCTTGACGTAATATTCGATTTTTACCAGTGAATTACAGGTTATGGAAGAACTCTGAAGAAACGTCAGCAGTGTCAGTCTTGATTATTATTAAGGATTATAAAAATGCAGAAGGGCCCGATCGGTGAATAGTTTGGCAAGGGCATCGGAAGCAGGGGGTGGTTGCACTGCTGCCCTGAGGTTGTGGGGGATGGGTGGGGTGGGGGTAGCGAGTGCCCTTTTTCGCCAAGAGTGCCCTGGTGGAAAAAAAATTATTGAGTAAACAACAAGCAGTACGTCGTTAACTCTTTACCTAACATGGAAAGCAGACGACACTTGCAAAACAAATTCTAGAATAACTATTTGTTTTCATTTTTTGTCTCAAAAACAAAGGTTATGACCTCTCGTTGGAACGAGCTCGTTGAGCTCGTTCCAACGAGGGATCATAACCTATGTTTTTGAGACAAAAAATGAAAAAAATAATAAAAATTAATTGTCGATTTTTGAGAATAGCGCTGGCCGTTTTGTCCGTTACGTTGGGTAAAGAGTTAACAAGCATACACGAAACGTAAACCAAATTTATTACACACCTGTTCTATGAAATCCGCATCTACAACAACACTATACTATGCGGAAAATAAAAATCTTGTTCGCACATATGTGCGGAACAGAAGTCGTTGACGGACTTACGTTTATGAAGAAAGGAAATTTCACTGGAACTTTCTACAAATCATGCACCACAATTACATTTTGAATCGCTGGTGACAGGTAAAAATCGTCCCCTAAGTTTCCATATGCCGGTAGGCACATAGCACACATTGGAACTCAGGGTGCGAAATAGTAAAACGGGTTCCCCCCATAAATGTGGTTGGCGATAAAATGTATTCCTTTTGTTGATAGTTGTAAAATGAATTGCTGGGTATCCTTCTAGTAATTGTTTTCATAGACGGGAAAGCGTGTAATAAACACAAAACAAAACTGGCTAATCGATATGGCACTTATGCCATCGGGAAGTATAAAACTTGAGGCCTGTAGCCTCTCGTTTTATTCTTCTGCTCTGGTACTTGTGCCATATCGATTAACTCATTCACACGCGTGTATCGTTCTGTATAGATACGCTAAATGTGAGATTGACAGGCTAGTTGTGCGAAAGAGAGTTCAAATCACGCCATGTAGGAATAAAGTCATGCTCCGCTATTCTCCGGTTAGACATGTTGTGGTAAACCCTTCCAATACCTGTTCTCTGAGGACATTCATTTTGAGAATCGGTAAATTGAAATGAGCGGCAATGGGAAGTCCAAAGCCATTAGCGCGAATGTTCAACCGGTGTCCACTCATACGTTTTCACTATGTCTGCCCGGTTTCTCCTATTCCGTGCATTAGCGAGCATACACAATTCCTCTATAACGCAAGAGAATGACCCCTTAGGGATGAATGTTTTGCCATCTTTGTGATAAGAGTGTTATTGGTCACGAGGCCACAAATTCCACATGTACCATTGCTGCACGCACAAGTTCCTGGTTGACCATGAGAATATGACAATCGACTGGATACATGTCTCTTTTTGAATTTAGGCAGCTGGCTCATTGCAATAAGTGTTTTCTCAGGAAACCCCGCGAAACGGACCAAGAATAGTTACCGGGAAATGAACCAAGGTTGACCCCGAACCCGGAGAACATTTTGATTTTTCGAACGGAATGAACGCGACTTTCTCGCACCTGAGTGATCAGTGGCAGTTCACACACAGGACATTTCGATGGCATTTTTATGTCGTCTTCATCACTCATTCGTGTCACCAGATATAATTTTATGCAAAGAAATCGAAAGGCAGTCGAAATGTTGTGCAATTTCTCCAAAGCGGACGATACGTGACAACTAAACGTACTCAGTTACTTTCCAGTTTAGGTTTATCTTGCAATAATTCAGATCTGTCCCAAGTTTATTAATTTCCGTGCGTACAAAGCTTCTTTCATATCCAAAATTAACAATTCCTGAGATAAAGCGCCAAGCTGTGTTAATACATGCATAACGCATCCCATGGCTGAAAAGTACGGAACGTTTCGTGTCGTCGGGATGGCAACGTTTGAAATTTAATTGTATCAGTCCGTGGGTTTGCGACAGACCTCTGTAGATAGATATTGATTATGGCGTCCAGAAAATTAATACTTTTGTTGGAATGTTCCATCTTCAGTTTGCTAGTGGGGTGGAATTTGTTGAAACTTTCAACAAACTCATTTAACCTATCAATGCCATGCTCCAACAGTACAACACTGTCGTCAATATATCTTTAGTACATCTACGGTTTTAACCTTTCTTTATCAAGGAAGCTTTCCACCCGATCACACATGAACAAGTTAACACTCTGGTGTGACATCGGGAATCCCATGTTACAAACCATCTTTTGAAGATAATAATCATCTTTGAATGTGAAGTAATTATGCTTCAACTCGAACTCAACTAGCTTAACAAAGGTATCCTTAGACGTACATATTATGTCAGAATCAGTGAGCCTGTTGTTTATAGCATTGGGATACAAGGAGACCACGTCGAGAGTAACTAAAATCACGTTATCATTTACTGGATCAATGACAGATATTTTGTTGATAAATGCTGTGGTGTCATGTATGTAACTATCGGATGTCTGGACAACGGGTTTCAAAATGTCGTCGACATGCTTAGAAATTATTTTTTCTGTCATGGTACCTATTCCTGAAATATTAGGACGCCCGGGACTCACTCCTTGTGTATGTTGGGAAGAATAAGAAGTTACCCGGACATGGCTGCTGGATGAGTAATGATGTGACGAGTTGTCTATCCTCTGCTGACACTGCCCTCTTTTGGTAAAAGTCCGGACCATGTCATGGGGAAAATCTGTAACAGGGAGGCTCCAGTTGGGATTTGTTTTGGAAAGGAAGAAGGATACAAAGGCTACGAATTTTACATTCAAATTGAATATATAATATTACGACTAGCACCTAAGCAACTGTACATATTACAAGTACTTGAACAAACAGTGATATGGAATCATGTTCACCCCAGTCTTTGCAGTCTGTGGCTGTTTTTATACTATAGAAGAAGAATTACCTTGTCATTTGCTTTTGAATTCATACACATTCCAAGCTTCGTTGGGTAAGCAATGTAAATTCAATGCACAATTAATGTCCTGCGCTGGGTGGCCATAATGCCTCAGAAATGCATTCTGTGGCTTTATGACTACCCAGATCAGGTCATCAAATGTGAATTAGGGCTGCACGATATTCAAAACTGAATACCGGTATCGGTATTCAAAAAAATACCGCGGTATACCGGTATATCGAAAACTGTTCAGATATATGAACACAAGTACCACAATGGAGACTCGAGGCAACACAGTCGGGATGAATTGGCATGCCTTGATGATGCGGTTCGAAACATCTTTACCCAACGCAGGCGATATCAAAATTTATTATTTACAAAATTAGTTTATCAGATTTTCCCCAAAGATTTCAACAAAACTATATCATGTGACCCCTCATTGGAACGAGCTCAACGAGCTCGTTCCAATGAGGGGTCACATGATATAGTTTTGTTGAAAGTTTTGAAAATTATTTTTCACCTGCTGAATTTGTATATTACGAGGGCACAAGCAGACGATTCCTTGGATAACGGGATAATATTATTCATTCGGGGATACAGTTAAAAATTTCAAGACATCTTGAAAATTAAATTGTGGGTAAATAAATAATGACGATAAACCGATATTTGTGTAATTACACCGGTATTCAATCGATACTGGTTTGAATACCGGTATATATCGGTTTATCGGTTTATCGATATATCGTGCAGCCCTAATGTGAATTAACTTTTTGTTCGAGAGGGGACTGAAATTGGTAAATTTGGGATTGAGAATTAGGAAAGGGTCCCGTATTCGACTCCTGTAGATACCCAAAAGAATCTCTGTACAGTGTTGATGAAGTTGTCGCATTTAACTTGATATTGCCGAGTATGATCATTGATTAGGCGTGTATAGTAGTCAAAGTTACACCATGGACGAGTGGCTTCATTGATATAATCATCCTTATTGAGAACCATGACTGTATCTTCCTTGTCCACACGTTTAATTATAATATCAGAACTGACACGAAGGCTATTACTTATTGTTGCTTAAAGACACACCAGCCGCTGGAGCCATGTTGTGGAGAAAATTGGTTATGTATGATAAAACGTTGTCATCAGAAAGGGAAATATTTGTTTCAAAACAGACAAAATTAAGATTAGAGTGACAATGAAAGAAATTGTGAAGACAGTAGTGAATAATAATACCAAAATTTGAATGAGTACTATGTTAATCAACCAGATGACAAATACCTTTTTCGTATGAGATGAGTCAAAAGGTTAAAAACAACTGAAACTTATAAAAAGTGTTGATTTCTTTGAGAAGCGAGATAATCTAAATGAGAAGTGATTGCGTAAAATAGTTCGCCCAAAGACTGTACATTATAAAAATATCGTCGTCTGAAATCAGTACAATCCAAGAGAATGTGCTCATCTGTCAAAGGAAATTGACAGGGAACACATTCTGGTCTCATATTACCCCCCCCCCCCCCCCCACCCCCAACAAAAAGGAATGTGTAGGTCTCGTGTGACCAATATGACACCGTGTCTGAATGACGTGATCTTTTCTATAAAGGTTCCTGGAGGGAAACATGCCATTAATAGAAGTTCGGAAGTGATGGAGCTTGTTAAATGTCGTTAAAATCAGTGTGACGCTTGTTTAAGGCCTGTTTTGCAGCACCATCTGATCTGGAGTTACCGGAGTACCAATATGTACATGTAACCAGGATATCATACGCATGATGAATATCCAACTTCTCACGAAGTTCCACAATGGGTGCGTTCTTCCACATGGTGTTCACTAAAGCCAGTAAAGAGGAAAGAGAGTCGGAAAAAATGATCAACTTCCTTTCCTGTGCACTCCCTTGCGCTCCTTTATAGCCTGCTTGCTATCTTTATCCAACTATTATTTGGTGAAACGTTTTGGGTTAGCTGAGTTTTTTGGAATGAAAGAGCTTGCAATGTCAATCAACTCTTTAGTAAACTGTTCCACTTGACCAGCATTGACTACAAATTTCGCCCCTGTGAGTCGCTCAGAAGAAACCGACGAGTACATGTTCCAGCAGACATTTTTAAATTTCAATTGGAACACTCCCCAATCATCCGTCGGAACCACACATAAATAAGTGTTTGAACCATCACTGAGCAAACACAAGTCATATTTTGAAACAAGCTATTCTAATGTTTTTTGCCCTTACGGTCTTCTTTGCTGCAGGAAGATGGCTATGTGCATTAATATCTCCTCACAAAATTTATGGAGTTGGAAGTTGGAGAAACAGTTGTTCATGGTCATTCAGCTGAAGAACCTTATGTTGTGAAATGTAAATAGAACATAATGTACATGTCTTGTCTAAAGTTTGGCGTACCGCTACAGACTGTAAATTTGTTTTTAAAGAATCAGGTCTGTGAGTAATGTCGTTCCTTTCTCAGACAGACGATCCGCGAACATTATTTTCAACAGCCCGTGCAGGCATTACACAAAGTATAATGTTTGAAGGTTAAAAGACCTTGAGCATCAGGTTTCCTTACATGGATTTCTCGCTGGCAGGGTAATAATTTTGAAGGTCTTATTTATTAAAATTTGCTCTAAAACCTCGGGAACTTCATTGAATTATATTATTAGTGTTGTGATCCATGTTTGGGTGGTGATTTAAATGGTGGACGTATGGGAGAAATTGCGTGGGGACCTACTCTGAGAAGAATTTAGGCGCTGTTTAATCGAGAACGTGTCATCGATGCATTCGTCGACTGACATGTCTTCAATTCCTTCAAACATGTTGCTCATCAATATTTTGAAGACTTTTTGGTATTCTGTCTGATTCTTGTTTCTGTTTTCCATTTTCTTGGTATCTTGTTCTTTTTGCCGTCTCTTAATCTGACTCGGATTTTGTTGGGATATGTTTTTGATCGGGTTTCTGTTTGTTTGGCTTAGTATTGTTTTCTGAATTATGGTATTCTGTTTTCTTACCTACAAAGTTAGGTGTATCTATTATCTGTTCTTGTTTTTTGTCCGGTTTTGTTTTGTTATTTTATTCGATTGTAAATCGAATAAAAGATGAATTGTTTCTTTGAGGCATATGTACATTGTCCGACATTCGACTGACTGTGTTGGTAATTTGTGTGGACGTTTTGTAGCATATGATGGCGTTAATGTACTCATACCTGGCATTGATATTACGATTGGTGTAGCCTCTTTGTAGCCTCTTTGAAACTTATTTTCCTTTCACATTTTCCTTTTTGTATAGTTCTATTCAGGGAGGGCAATCTTTAGATGATGACATTTGTTGCATAGCTCATAATGTTGCTGACCACATCTGAAACATATTAGTTTACCTCTGCAGTTGTTCTGTCCATGTCCATATTCCTGGCATTGGAAGCATCGAAGTGGATTTGGGTTACATGAATTCACTTTGATGTTCATGAACCAACTTTTGGAGATCTAGGCGGCTGATAAGAATCAAATGTTGGTGTATATGTATTAGTATTATTGATCCACCTTTTTTAACTTCAATTCTTTTAACATCGCTGATACCCATGGATTTAAGTTCATTTCTTATTTCGAGTATGTATTTCCCAGCTCCCTTGGTCTAACTGCAGTCTATCAATGCTTAATAAAAGTATTGCCGGTGTTTCTTTTGGGCACTGAACAAGTAATGTACCAGACCTTATGTTTTTAACATTTCAACGGTATAAGCAATATCTTTGATGATCTTCACTAATGCAAATGGATTAGTGTTGGAGGCCTTTTTGCTCTCCTCAGCCTCGTAAATGATAATGAATTTTGTTCAGCTGTTCTGATCTGTGTCAGGGTCAGAGTTAGACGAAAACTCTCGACCACATTTCTTTTTTATTTGTTTTATGTGTATTCCGTGTCTGTGTGTTTCTATATTTCATCATAATGAAATGGATAATGGATGGACCCGGAATGATGTCATAATCACTTGGCCCAGTGCCGTTATGTTTGGTTGCCATTGTAGCCCACGGGATCTGCCATCTTGTGACGTCATTCCCATAGAGATAAGTGGTGTCAGTGCGCATGCAGAGGGCGTGTTGTTAGGGTGACGCATATTTCCATCGCCCATTTTGTTTACTGGAGGGGCGGCATCTTGGTTTCTACGGTTACTATGTAATCCAAATTCCTACAATAGGGGGTATGTTTTGATCTACTCTGTAGTTTATTCTTCTAATCCTTGACCTGTTTTGCCTATCGCTGACCTAATGCTGACTAGCAGGTTAACTAGTCTTAGCTTCTCTTCCATCATTTAGCTTACCCCACTCCCTATCACTACAAATTGTACCCAGACCGAGAAGACAGTCTTTCATCATTTGTGTAATCCCTTAGTAAAGTCTAACTTACAGGTCACCTTTTCCTTATTTGGGTATTTAACATCCATATTCTGTGGAATTCTTTTCTGAAAAACGTCTGTGCTCAGAGAATCCCGTTTTTTGTCGTATGAGGCCACGAGGAAATACATCATTGAGGTATAATCTTCCTTTCTTCTTATCCTTATCTGGGTAGTCAACGATGACCAGGTTCCGTAGAATCCCTTCCTGTGGCCTGTCTATACGGCAATATCTTTTTTGTTGTATGATCCCTGAAAAGGTTTTACAACAAAGCCTTCTCTTATCCTCATCAGGTATATTGAAGATACCTATGTCATGGTGATGTAGTACTCGATGATACCTATTGGGAGATACCTAATACCTAATGCATGACAGTTGTCGAAACCCGTAGTTTCTACATCCGGGCAGTTACAATGATAGTTTCAAAAGACAAAACAACAGCATATAACATTCAATTCATTTTATTCTGTTCCTTTTATGCATTGTTCACAGTATATATCCACTTTTTTCATTTACAATTTAGTTGCCCAAGGCATCTTCTTCAACAAGTTCATCTCTGAGTGGAATATAGTTCTTCGGATCTCTTCATCATGGAGAGACTTACAACCAGCTGATCAAAGACGCCTTGTTCTCTAACGACTTTCTTCCCCTTACTTGACTTTGGCAGTGTTCGCAGTGTCATTCGAACTGTGTGTTCGCTTGTTGAGCACTGGCAGCTTGGCTTTGTTGGTTACTTTGATTTCTGTGTGTGTGTTGGTCCATCATTAAATCGTCAGCACTTTGAGTGGAATCTTCAGTCTGTTTCAATTCGTTCTTTGTGTGATCTGTGTACAGAGTCTCTTTCGTTATCCTGTCTTCAAGCTGCTTCGTAATTTGAGTTCGCGCATCATTCTTTTTAACTCCATTCTCGTGAATTCCGGTCTTCTCTTCTGATTGTTCTTCTCCCTTGGACTGATCTACAGGTTTGGTAAATACTGCAATTTTCTGAACATTGTTCTTGTTTCGGTCTACAAGTTTAATCTTCATTCTTCTGAGTGCTAAAACATTCTTTTGAATGGTAACCTAATTGTTGTTTTGAATGGAAACTTCAGACTTCTTCAGTTCGTTCTTTATGGGAGCTGTCTGTAGATTATTCTTCATCCTCTTGTTTGTAGTTTGAGTGGTAACTTCGTTCTTTTTCTTTGATTCTGCATTCTCCATCTCTTCTTTGGTTAGCAATCGGCCTATGCCAATCGGCAGCATCTCCACATATTTTAAGTTTCCTTCCCATAACATCCGTGCGTTGATCTAGGCTTCGTCTCTTGACACCGTCTACTGTACGATTCAAATGGCCCAATTCTTGGGAAGTCAGCTTCAGCCTGGCTTCATTATCGAAGATCTGTGTAGGTAAGTCATCTTTTAAACTGAGAACTGTCATAGACGCGGGCTCTTCACACTCTTCGACAGTCAGAACAGAGGTGATTTCATTTTTCATTTTCGTACGAAGGGTTCTTTATACTGTTTTCTCTTACGATGAATCGTTTGTCACCTTGGTTCCTAATCTTCTTCGTCATCATCTCTACCTTCGACTTCGAATGTGTATTTTGCTATCAGGTCGTTAAACAGAAATGTTCTCATTGTCCAAGGTTTATTTCTGTGATTCACAAAACCGTTTAGAAGTCCATTGCGCATTAGGCCCTTTCAGAAATTCTTAATGTACAGCAGCGTATTAATGTATTTTGCTCTTATGGCTTCTTTGACACAACTTTCATGGGATGTTGTTGCTTCTTCAACTTCATCTTCATTATCCATTCCATCCACGGCATAACTATTCATGAGGGCTTTAAATTCTTCCTAGTAATCATTGTAGCTACTTATGACGATAGTTCCCATTGAATCATTAGAAATGTCCACTGGTTCCTCTTCTTCGGATTCCACATCTTCATCTTGGGTTTCAGATGGTATCGACTCATCCCATTCCAAATCTTCCATTGGTGAATAGCGTCTGTGTGAACAATGACGCCAGAAGAGCATTCCGCCCGCTCTCGTCAAAGGTCAGATCATAGATGACAAATTTGTTACCAGCACGCACTTTTATAAACCGAGGATATCTGGCAATATATATACTTTATCGACATGTTTCTCTTTCTTTTTCGATAAGATAGTTTTCTCTCTGGTAAGGCTATCTTCCTAATGTGGTGCTTGTATGGAATCAATCCAATCGAGAAAAACAATCAGAAGAGAAAAACGAAGTTCAAGAGAATGGAGTTAAGAAGAATGATGTTAGCAGTCAAATTACGGAGCAGTGCGAAGACAAGACAACGAAATAGACTCTAAACAAGATCCCACCAAGAACGTGACTGAAACAGACTGAATATTCCACTCAGAGTACTAAAGATTAAATGCTGTATCAATCTGTAAACCCCATCAAAGTGATGAACTTAACTTGGAAGCACGAATAGAGTTTTACAATACTTGGGAGAGAGTGCAACATTTTTAAAGAAAACTACTGTCTAAGAAACTACTCCAAATAATTAACAAAATTGAAAAGCTACTTTATGATTGGTCTCTCAGGCATCTGACCATCTTCGGAAAAACACAGTACTAAACGCCATCGCCTTCCCCATTCTAATAGACGTCTTGACGGTTCTGCCAAATCCACCTGAAAATATCCTCAAATAAATTCTAACTTTGTTCTACAACAGTTTGTAGTCAGGAAAAACTGTTAAAATTAATCGTAATGTAATTATTAACACAACAGACAATGGCGAAATAAAACTCCCGCATGTTGAATCCTACAGTTACGCTCTTAAAATGCCCTGGATAAAAAACTAATCAATCCTGCTGTGCTAGCACCTTGAAAACGCTTGTTCTGGGTGAGTTCGAATCTTTTGGAAGTGGAAAACGTTGGTACATGCATGGGGAGGGGTCAGGCAAAGTTAGTGATTGTAGAAACTCATTCTGGAGTGACGTTATAAAGGAATGGCCTCTTTTGGACAAAAAGAAAACCCAAAAACTATCAACACTTCAGCACAAAACTTTCAGAGCCGCTATTTTATAACAAAAACATAAAAGTTGACAATAAATCAGTTTTTTTAAAAAAAATATCTTGATGTGATAAAGAATTCTTTTTCATCATCGACCCTTTTGGTACTGATAGAAACTTCCTGTCTGTGAAGAATACGACATAACAGAACCTTTCACTGTTGACTATGGGTTACTCAACGGTATACCTAATTCATGGAAAGTTAGCGTAAATGATTGCGAAAAATTAGAAACAATACCTAGCTCAAATTTAGGTACTTTAAGACCATGCCAAATTGTTTGTCAGACCTTTTACCTGTTATTGTTTTAAAAAATTCGCAAAGGCGCCTACTCAAACTCAAGAAAACTGAATAACCGTTTAGGTCTTAGCTTACGATTTGATGACTGGCAGTTAATATACAGATATTCATTATCATTTACTGAATATACTTGTCTGAAAAGCCGGCAATATAAAATCTTACATTGTACCTTATTTACTAATTCAAAACTTTTTAAATATAAACTTTCAGAGACCGAGCTGTGCACTCTTTGTGGTAATACGCGAGAGACAGTTTTGCACCTTTTCATTCATTGCGCCCATATAAAGACAATTTTAGTATTAAAAGTGAAGTACAATAAAGTGACAGGGGCAGTATGTCTTTTTTACTTACACCACAAGTTATTCTTTTAGGACAACCCACTCCGAGAAATACAGCTGAGAAAACAATACGTCTAATCATACTTCCTTTTGAAAAATACATTTATTTCTGTAAGGTGGGAGGATGCAAACCAAATTACATAACCTTCATTGAGGTGGAATTGTATCGTAAAATTGAAATCCTGTCCCACTATGAACACCAGCTTAAAAAGTCCACGACCTTACAAATACGATGGGCGAAAATAACTGTTAATAACACAGATGCGTCTAAAGTGCAGGGAAGGTGGTAAGCAATCAACTGCGTCGCTCAGCCTATTAGGAATATTACAAGACAAAACCAAAAGTAATCTTAGAAATGAGTTGGGGGGGGGGGTGGGTGGGTGGGTTCTCGACAAAGCTTATAAAATTTAACACGAATAAAATACTCCCGTACTCATATGTAAAAAAATAGAAAACGTTTTTAAGCCATAATAGAGATACGCAAGAAATGCCTGACAGGGTTCTTCGATTGCAGATTGTTTACGTTCCTATGTCTCTTTTTTGTTTGTCTTAAACCCACTTGCATATTACATTCATTTGGCATTTAAACCACTAAAATAATGCATATGTCTTGTTATATACAGATTAAAACTATCATTGACTGACTGGCGATCAGACTTCAAAGAAGTCTTGCCGGCAGTTAATCTGACGATAGGATTACTTCTGAATTAAAGATATTATAACACTTACTTATAAATAAGAATACACGAAAACCTAAAAAACATAGTTAAAATGGACATGGGGGCGTGGCAGAGAAAGGGTTGAACAAATGTAAAGAGGAAAATAAACCAATCTGCAAGACCAATGGGACTGGAAGGGAAAGTGTACAATTAACCATATATACAGTACCATATACGCTATAAATACTCTGACTACTAGTATAGAAATGTTCACAAAGACTCCATTTTCTTATTTGTTTTGTGTTGATATCTTCAATGTGTATTGCATATAAATCTTTACCCGAATAAAAAAATGGATTCGCTGACCACAGACGTTTTCCAAGAAGCAATTCTACAGAACGTGGTAGTTAAATACTCAAATAAGGATAACAGGGCCTGATGATTTGATTTTACTCATGCCCTCGTATGATGAAAGACGAACTTCACGGTTTAGGTGCAATATATATTGCGATAAGGGTGGGATAAGCTAAATGGGGCGATCTAATTGATTGAGATCAGAGTCCGGGACAGGCACAGAGAAAGGTAGACGAGAAGCTATGACTTGATAAACTGCTAGGATAGGCAAAATAGGCTCAGTGCTAGGAAAACCGACAGGCCAAGGAATGAAAGTATAAGCTACAAAATTGGGCAGAAAAACGAGGATTTTACAGAAATCTAAACGTGGTTCGGTGATTTTGGATGGTTTTGGTGATTTAAGATGATTATCAGGTCTATTTGTGTTAATTAGGTATACTCATATTCCATCGAACACTCTCGGAACATATCCCCATAGAAACTAAGATGGCGGCATCCAGTAAACAAAATGGACTATGGAAACATGCGTCACCCGAACAACATACGCTGCGCTCTGACACCAGGTATCACTATTGCGTAATAAGAAGTCCGCGCGTGTAGGACATCATGACAACCTGACCTAACGTCACTGTGTCATCATGCGACTGTGACGTTACTTCTGGGATAATCTGCGAGTCCATCCAATCTGAGTCGATCCATCCCTCCCCTACTACTCACTCTGATTGATACACTCACTGAAGTAAATAAAAAAATTGCTCCAACAGTCAATTGATCTGGGTTGCCATGTTCGCCAAGTTGACGAGATTGGCTGACTGTTGCAATATTTGTTTATTGCATGCCAGTGGATATTGATGTTTGTCCCTAGTGTTTAGCGTAAAGACATTCCTTGTTTTCATTAGGCATTCGCAAAACAGTTGCGGAGAAAACCTTCGCACTTCAATGACGTCACGTTAACATCATTTGTGAACTTTATTAAGGAGGCATTTGTGATTGTCATGTTATGAATAGTACAGTACAACCGCCGTAGACTGGTCACTTTTCACGGGTGGAGAATGTTTCCACGAATGCAATAACATTAGATTCCAAATACTAATTATAGGAATAATAATCACAAATTTAATTAATGAACCTGGTAAACGCATGCATGGACATCACTGCCTACGTGTGAATTACGATCAGCCCATGGTGACTGTACTGTAGTATCTACTCACCTTCCTCATCTATGAGTACAGGAATGATAATACCTAGACAGGACACGCCAGCTACTAACATGTGCAAACATAATGATTTCCGGCGACCAATCCTATCAACCGTGAAGAATGCAAACGCATAACCGGGTACTTCCGCTAATGCTGCGAAAAGGAAATTTACGTGCAAATTTCCAGTCATATTTCCAGTGTTCAAGGTTACTCCATAATATGTCATACTCAACACAAAACTACAAAGAAAATAATTAAATCAAAAGCAAATTTAGTTTAGAAGGTGCGGACAAGAATTGTGAGAAGAATGTCAGTGGCGATTCAGGGGCGGATGGGCCCACTAATTTTGTTTTATCATTTTCTTAAGTGCAGACTTGTAGGCATAATCACGTTTTTCATGAGCGGATCTAGTGTGAGAGAGAGAGAGAGAGGTGGGGGGGGGGGGGTGGGGGAGAGGAGTGCGAACCCGGCGTTCTCTCTTATTCTTAGTAACTCAATTGTTTCTCATGCACCCAGAGCAGGGCGGGACAGGGTACACAGTAGTATTAAACGCGGTAACATATGGCGATTCACTAGCTCCGGTAGTGGGTACCCATTTGTTATCGGGGATAATACAGTATCTCATAAATACAAATATAGCTCTTGTGTGGGTCTTCTGTGAGAGGTTATATATTGGCTTCTCTTCAGGGAATAACACTGACACTTCAGTGATTTTGATTGGGATCCCATGCCCCGTCTAATCTGAAAGCCTGGGACCCCCAAACACCGTCCCCTGAACACAGTTCACCTGTTTTCCTTGTAATAGAAATGTGTGCTCGTCTCGGTTAATCATTCCGCATAATAACAACCTATCTTTTTGCCCAAAACAACGAAAAGTTCAGCACAGAATAATTGCGAACCCTCCCTACAGGCCACACAGAATCTGCTGAACCACTCTATATTGTGTACCATACCAAAGGTCATTCAAATTGTACATACTTTTAAACGATTCTCGGTGCCCAATTTAAATTGCTTTCATTTCCTATATATATCGTTTTCAGCAGATCACCTGAAATTCCCCAAATTATTCATAGCAATTGGTTAAAAATCCTCCTGATTGTCCACAAGACAAAAATCCTACCAGACCCCTCAAGGTTTGCGCAGCCTATTTCCCTGCTTAAAACATACCCCCCCCCCCCCCCCCACACACACACACACACATATGAAGTGGACCTCAATCCATAAACCCGGTACTTGATAAATGCAAAGGGGTTGAAACATACCTCTCCATCTTATTTTGGTGACTAAATCGCATCTGTGTTCGTAGTTGCAGGGTGAAAAAGACAAGAGTTCAACATACAAACAGCAACAGAGAATGTTCTGATTGCTCATAGAATCCGAGAACCGATTGGGCAATGTAAAATTGGCCCAGAATAAAATCCGCAAATAAAATGCCGGGGAGGGGCAGGTGCTGCTATGACAGCCACATTTTGTGACAGCATATTTTGCCTTTGCAGATTTGGGTAGAAAACGACGACAACTATCGTTCAGGGTAGTGTAGCTCAAGGCCAAACACTGACCGCCATACTAACACACGATTTGAGGTAGGCGACACGTATATAAAAGGATTATATCAAGTTTGCAAACCTTTTTGAAATGAGTCAGAAATGTGTTTCATTGATATATTTATTCTCTCCCATTTCGAGAAAGCCTGTAGTCTGAGAGCGAATCGGTTCCGCGAAACGTTTCCCAAGTCATTACCTTTAATACAGCAAGTCTGGATGGTCTATATATTTTTGGGATGATATTTCGGCTGGAATGTATTGCAGTAACTCGAGAGAAGTCGTCGATGTGTGTTGTGTGTGTGCGGAGGAGAGGAGGGGGCTGTGGAGGGGGGGGGGGGGGCTACGTCCATACTGGTTGATCTCATGTTCCACCTATCTATGTTTTGTGCACATTTGAACGTATGTTTCGTTCTAATAGATCC
Source organism: Pictodentalium vernedei (assembly GCA_031216915.1). NCBI lineage: Eukaryota > Metazoa > Mollusca > Scaphopoda > Dentaliida > Dentaliidae > Pictodentalium > Pictodentalium vernedei. The sequence continues at coordinate 234,875,373 of CM062296.1, forward strand.
ACAAACGTGTGTCCACAATTGTGCAAAACTCGAGCCGATCCATCCTGCAAATGGGCCAGTTGTGTCGGCTGAAGCGAACTGCGATTTGCGGAAATAAGCGGCTTGCAGATATAATTCGGTCGAAACATGCATACCTTCTACCTCCAGCCTCCAGAAGATTTTCCCATTCTTCAATGAAATGGAAACAACTCGACTACATCGCATATTCAAGGTGAAACCCTCAGATATATATGAGAGTATAACCACTGTACTAAGTCTCTCAATTATTTACCTTTGGAAAAATATTAGTTGCCATTTTTAATTTCGGTGACTGAAGTAATTGCAGCTCGCCCTTTGTGTCATGGTGGCCGAAAGCCAGGGCCTCCACCCATATAGGTGGCCCTTTTTGAAATTGTTATCACACCGTCCGCCAATTTCCTGCCCATTAACCAGTATATATATTGGCAATGCAATGCTAATTATCGAAAGGAAAATATTATATACGGTATATACGGTATATACGCTATTATATACGGTACACGGTTTAATAACACACATAACACCTCTCGTTAGATTCCAAGAGTGAAGGATATGTCTTCTTTAGGGACCAGTTTTCAAAATCTTTTCAAACTGGTGCGAATTACGGTCGTCTCCACGTGTTAAGTGCCCTACGGCCCTGTGCAAGTTCTGGCGAGAGCCAGAACTTGCACAGGGCCGCAGGGCACTTAACACGCGGACGTGCGTATGCTTGAACAGTGACTACTATCTAATTTACTGTAGAGGTCTATGGGAAAAATATATACTTTAATTGTCAACAAAAATATGTTTTTCATCAGTATAGACTGACAAAGAGTCAAATGGTTAATGGACATGCTCTTTAAAATGGTATTCAATACTTTTTGCTAAAATCCACTCTTTGTGGTAACACTTCTGTTTAAGGTTTTCACATTTTAATTGTGTGCATTGCTTCATAAATTCACAACAAAAACTGCTGGAGGTCACTTGAAAGTTACAAAATACATTAAATGCTGATGGTAAATTCTCGAAGGACATAGATTTGAAGATAGCTGAAATTACTTTTATTTTTTCTGCAAAAGATATTTTGGGTGTAGTATTCTTTTAATGGCTCTATTTAATTCTGAGGGTGATCAATTAGAAAAGTTATAGGTAGAGAGAGATAGGAATCCGCTATTGTATATTGTAACATACGTGTGATTGTTGCTATGGATGGGGCAAAGGGTGGGTTTCTTCGGAGCCCAAGAGGAAGGTGAAATTTATAACGGTGGACATTTTCAACGTTAACCATCAGAAAGATTACAATACTAAACACGCATGACCACTTTTTATAACCTGTTTGTTTTGTCAGCAATGTATGTGGCATTGTGGGAGGAAATTATTGGAACAGCACCTTCGGGCAATTTCTGCACTGGCTATTTGCCAACTGTTACAAACGTTTGTAAGATTTTATTACTATTAACTACAATACGAATATTAGCTGGTTATAGCTTAACAATTCTAATGGGAATTACCCCAGTCAGTGTGAGCTAGTCGGGGTCAAAGGTTATTCTTAGCACCTTGATGTGACTCGTGCAACAAACGGGTAACAACAACGCGAGATCTTATTACCTGCATGCTTTAGAAACGCCGGCGTCTTGGCTGTTTGTTTCGGCCTCTTTTACCGATTAGAGAGGACGCGACTAATGCTGATAAAAGGACAATGCTGATTGTTGAGTGACAATTGAGGAAGATTCAAATGGGATGACCATGTTGTCAACGTCAGAATTTGCCCCCGAAATGCAATTTCCTTGTATTTGAGTGAGGACCAGCGGATGAATTTCATGAAATTAGAATATTGTACAGTTCTTGTATTATACTCTCATATAGTTTGGTCGCCGTGGACTGGGCGGGGGCGCGGGGCCATTGCAGTAACCGGTTCTCGTCAGATCACCGAAGTTAAGCAACGTCGAGCCCGGTTAGTCCTCGGATGGGTGACCGTCTGAGCGATCGATTCGGATTCCCGCGTTGTGCCCTTGGTCAAGGCACTTAACCACGATTGTCCACATGGGGGCACGATGACGCTATGTACTAAGGCGTACTGCACGTCGATGGAGCGCATGTCTTCAACCAATCTAACCCTGCCTGTGCTGCAGCACGGAGTTACGATGTTTGAGAGCTGGCAGCTGCTCGTCGTTGCTCGGTGGTTCTCTCTTCTCTCCGGGTACTCCGGCTTCCTCCACCCGTACAACTGTCACGGTCATGATTAGCCATTGTGCATAAGTATGTGACCTTAAACACCAATAACTAATAATAATAATAATAATAATAAGAATAATAATAATAATAATAATAATGGACTAGGCACTTTCCACGGATGGGCAATATTTCCACTGACGCAATAATATTAGATTCCAAACACCAATTATAGGAATAATCATCAAAATTTTAATTAATAGAGCACCGGTTGCAACCCGGATTTTGCTGACACTGATTTTTATTATCTTGTCTTGTAAACGCATGCGTGGACATCTCTGCCCACGCGTGGATTAAGATCAGTCCACAGCGACGATACTGTACATGTACAGTTTGCCTATGTTTCAAGAAAGATAAGTTGTCGGCTAACATTTGAAGGACAAGTGCGATGTTGAGTTTCCCTTCACCCCAGAATATATCATTTTAGGCTACAGAAATATCCTTGCTCCACCCAATAACAAAACAAACTTCTATATGTTGATCTACAGAAAGTTCGTTTATTCCTGCAAAGTGAAAAATAACTTACCGACATATACAGGATTTATTGAACAATTAAGAAACTACAGAAGTCTAGAACTCATGTCCAAATATACATACTCGAATAAACATACAAAGGAATTAAACTTAAGGTGGGATACAATCAGTTCATTGCTAACTGGTTAACACCTTTTGCATTTTTCATATACTGTTTTGTCACGATAATCCTTTACCTAATCCAACATGTACGTAGATTAATATGTATGTATCACCTCGATCCCATACCAAAACACAGTGCAGCTACAAATGAAACGTCATATCACTATGAATTAAAAACAAACTTTGCTTGTTCTCTTTTTGTGTCATGTATAAAATCTCTTTGTAAAATTTCATGGAAACTATGCTTTTGATTGTAATTGAAAACCTTAGATCTGAATAAAAAAACTGTCGGCTAACTGTGAGAAAAGTTATCGTGTTTTTTTTGTGATGGTCCAATCTTTTCACCGGTGACCTACATGCAACACAAGAGATTCGAGTGCCGTTTCAGTTTTAAACACTGTTGTGACTTTTTGTTCCGATCATTGCGGAATTCTCTACGTTTGATTGGTTACGCGCTCGCGTTGTACTTTCTATGTTAGCCTTCAGCTGCGGTACAACATAAATGTTATGTTAGCGGATGACGTCATTACACAAGCGACTCAGCCGACAAAGTCGTGATTGAACGCGCTATCGTATCACATTCATTTCAGCTGAGAATATTATTTTTCCGCGTTTTGTAGAATAGCGGAAAACATTTGTCTTCACGTTGTGTAAACCGTTCACATATTTTAGTTTGGTCATTTTGGACCAATGAGAAAATTTGAAAATTGTTAGCCAATTAGAAAATTAGAAAGCAGTGACGTTCCAAATAGGTTATTGTACGAGCCAATAGTTTTGTAGATTTGGGGCATGTGATAGTTTGTAGAAGGCGGTAAAATTATTATTTTCAATTCTTGCCATCGCCATTGCTCAGACCAGACAACTTTGAATTCATGATTTTATCTGAAAATTTATGTTTAAGGCTACAGGTGTAAAATTATTTTCACCTTTCTGATTTCAAGTTGCAAGTCCAGTAACTTCCATGAGACGTACTTCGCACCTGCTATTGGTTACAGGTTTCTGGAGTTTTTTCCTTTCAAATATAAAAAGGTATTTTATCTCTAGTTGTTCCTGGTTGTACGTCAAGGATGGGTACATAAGCATTACAGTTTGTTTATTTACTGTTATTATTTACAAAGTGTATCTTGAATACCAAATATGTGTTATTTCAAAATAAATGTCTTTCGGGCGGTCTAAGCTGCTCGATCGGCTAGTTGGCTACTATGTAGTAGTTATTGAATTGTAGCATAGTAAAGACTCTATAGTCTTTGCTTCAGAAACATCACACTGTCAAAAGTAATCTCGCTGATGATTAGCTGACAGATGCACAATCACCACTTATTGAATTAAAATAACTGAACACAATAAAAAGAAACTGAAATTTATTTCGCGTCTCCAGCTTGCGAATAACCTTGACCTGCATTCATGATCAGTTATCAATTTTTGTGACGCAGCAGCGATAAAGAACGCCGTTCATTATTCTTCGTTGGCATGCAATTGCGTCTGTGGCCTGTGGTTTTTTTGTTTTGTTTTTTTTCTTTTTGGGGCGGGGAGGGCGGTAGGGGTTGGGGCGCGAAACACATACGCATTGCACTAATTTAAGTGCGCGATTTGCAAATAATAAATACCGTTGAACTTGAAGAGGCAAATGTGATAAATAATATTTGTTCATAACTCCACTTGCTTTATTTTATTATTCACAAATACCAAACGTGGGGGTGGGGGGGGGGGGGGTTCGGAACAGATACGTTATCGTGGTGTGTTGGCGGTAACATGGTGTGATGTTTGCTGTCAGGAACTTGTATCGCGGCTCGGTTAAACATATAAGATCCTGACAGCAAACATCACACCATGTTACCGTGAATACACCACAATAACTTATAATGTCATAGCTGCCAAAATCAAAGGCATTTCAGTTGTTAATGACAACGCCAATGTCCAAAGTTGAATTATTGACTATAATTTTTACCTTGATATTGATGTTATCGCATTCGTGAAATCGGTGTTAACCTTTATTTTACAGGGAAGAACGAATTGCATGGTCATGTTCGAAATGGAAATGTAAGACTAATGTTTTATTTTTCCATCACAACATTATTGGTATCGCGTGCAGAATTTTTAGAGTCTTTTTCACAGAAGACCGTCCCCGACCCTGATCCATTATTGGAGAGATTATAGAGCTGCCGATTGAGAAACATATCTGACTCTAACCATCAATTAACGTCGCGGTATTGGTATTACTCAACCCTCTGTCATATGACGTTGAAATATCAAAATTTTAAGCTGTACATTTTTACCTTAATGCAACAAGGAAATCAACCAATTCAATCTTGTTTGCCAGGGCTCACTGAGCTCTGTCCGAAGTTAAGCAAAGTCGAGCGCGGTTGGTAGTTGGATGGATGACCATTTCAGCGAGTGATTCGCGCTCCTGCGTTGTGTTCTTGAGCAAGGAACTTCACCCCGATTGCCTAGATGGGGGCACGATCACGCTGTGTACTTAGGCGTACTGCACGTCGATCGTGCGCATGTCTTCAACCAATATAACCCTACCTGTGCCCCGGTGCAGAGTCTAGAGTTACGATGTTGGAGAGCTGACAGCTGCTCATCGTTGCTCGGTGGTTCTCTCCGGGTACTCTGGCTTCCTCCACCCGTAAAACTGTCACCGACATGATATGACCCTGACTGTTAATGTCTGTTAATGTGTCGTTAAACCCTAATAAATAAATAAATAAATAAATAAATAAATAAATAAATAAATAAATAAATAAATAAATAAATTGAGCTCTGTCAAACAAGATTGAATTTGTTAACTTCAAAGTTGCATTACGGGAAAATTTGCCCTACAAAAGACTTATATTTCGACTTCAGTGTGCTGAGGGTTAATCAAATAGTATCGACATCACTCACGCGAAAAATCCAACAGCGAGGCTTCGAATAACGAAAATCTTCGATGAGAATATCTCCCTGAACTGCGATCTATCCCGTTGCTGTATTTCAATCTCCTCCATGTTTATGGAAAAGACATTTTCCGAGGAATTGTTCACTCTTGCCATTTCCAACATGACTTTCCGTGCTTCTCCATACCGTTTTTTACTTATCAACCAACGCATCGACTCTGGTAAATACCTGCCAATAAAAAGGTTTTTATCAAAAATTAATCGCTGAACAGAGGAGAAAAACGATCGTTTGTAAACCTGTTTTGCAGACAGCAAAGTACCATCTTAGGTAGACTTGACCCGTGCCCCAAGGTCTGGTGTGTATGAAGGTAACATATACTCCATCTCAAACTCTTAGGTAAGCTTGGACATCCCCGGGGGGGGGGGGGGGAAATAAGATATACAGTGCTGCGATCATAAAAGCGATCAGAGCATCTCGACCATATCGCGACTGGGTCGACCATATCGCGACTGGGTCGTGATCCGCTAGAAATTCTCTGTCCGCTTTCCTCCCCCACATTATTGTAGAATCTCTCCTGTCACGAAAACGCAAGAACTCCGAGTCTGGGGTATTATTTTCATGTGCTTTTCTTATTTTGTCTCGTTGAATAAAAAGCTGCTATTTCTTCACACAAAATTTACACAAAAAGGATTAAATTGTTCTCTGTAATATCCCAAAACTGACACAGCATGCAGTGCATTAACACTCCTCTGTAGCATCAATTGTGGGGTTGATGCTGTCACAACGTACCGTCCTATCGGGAGGGGGCATAAAATAGTTGTCCCCTGTGCGGAAAGAGACACTCTCCGTCCAGACTAAAGATCCTCGTAGTGTTCCATAAGAGCGATGCCACGAAGATGCCGCATTAATACAGGACTCCCACATACCTGCATCATCGGAAAGGAAAGGCGTTAACATAAGATGTAAAATTTGTCGTAGGTGCAGTATTTCAAGAACATAAATGGCAGATGAATACTTTATTGTTAGAACCTGTACGAAATGAACTTGTTTCAATTCAACATTTTCTATAATTCATTTTTCTCCTCTATAAGCTCTGTTGTCTGTGCGTAACAATTACAATAGCGATGGGTTTAAAGATGAACGACTTCAATCTAAATGAATCCACTCAAAGTATGAATAATAACACTTTGTGTGAGTATTTCTTGTCTTTTGTTTTACGGCAGAAGACTGCGAACATATAAGCAAATATTCCAATCTACCCAGTGCTGGTCACCGTTTGGCGGCCACCTTGGATTTAGGGGCGGACCAGTCTTTGGTATCAAATAGATAGTCGGACAACTTGATGTTCCAGTGGCTAATAAGGGAATCGAAATGACACCGTGAAAAATTCTTTGAATTGGCAACCATGTTGGACGCCACCTTGGTTAAAAAATTCACCACAGCTGATTTTAGATTTGCTGTTCTATGATTATTTCCAGTTCGGATGACGCCATAATGAGCTTGTTAGCAATATATTTCGGGTCGAAGCCTCAAACGAACAGACAAGACGTAGAAATAAATAAATCACCTTTGGTTTTTGAAGTAATTTATTTCATTAACTAGACCGTTATATTTTGTAAATCGTTGAATTACACAAATCTCATATTCGTCAAGATTTGATATGAAAGTTTTGTACCTCCTTCGTTAAAATCAATCTACCCAAAAGCAGCTTGAATAGAATTCTAGGAGATAACACTTCAAACTCACAGAATGAGGAAATAAATCAACATCTTTAAAAAAACATGGAACATTTCTGAATATCGTCACGTAGAAAAGAAGAAAACAATCCAGTGTCATTTTAAAAATGGCAATTAAGCATATAATCAACAAATTTTATCCCCATGTGGATAAAAACCGCATAAAATAAGACAGAATTTTGTGAGAGAAAGGAATTCACTCCCTAACGCAAATTGAAATCCTTTTAACACATTTTTAAAATGGCAGTCGAATAACATGGAATTAAAGTGACCTCAATTAATTGTGTCCCTTGTAACGACCAGATACGGATATTTCTCATTAGCGGATTCAGGTTGGGGGCATAAGTGCTTTTTGGTATTTCATTTTTTTACAGGCACCGATACCAAGGGACATGACATTATCGTCGATCAAACATGGACATCCACCTTTAGTTTAAACAATATTTATTCAATAATTGATAAATGCATACAACAATTGTTGAGTAACAAAAAAATTATGAACAACATAGACACAGTATTATAATGAAACAACTAAAGACAGGGAAATTTGTTACTGTTTAAAGCAGGGATTCGACAGAAAGCTTTAAGCTTATATGTAAGTCGTCTCATCCACCTTTGGTAGTGGATGTCTATGTTTTATCGCCGATAATACTGTAATCCATGCATACAGTCATAGGTCTAGCTCCAACCCGTATCTCATGTGAGCCGATATCAAGTGACTTCTGTTCTTCAAAATTTGAGTGCTGGAATATTTTGATTGGAACACATTGCCGTCATGCGAAGAGATGCCAGCGGAGGGCCACACTGACTTTCCATTTATTTTCCCACGAGAACCCCCCCCCCCCCCCCCCCCCCACACACACACACACACCACACACACACACACCGTACCTCACTGACAACAGTAGTGTACCCTATCTCGTATACGCCACAAACTCGCCGCTACGATCGTTGCGAGATGCATCATATCATGATGCATGATGGAAATGTGCACCCCTCACCAAACCTAGAATCCAGCAGCGTCCCCCACTGTTTCTATTCACAAGAAATCAATCAAATTGAATCATTTTTTTTAGTATTTGACTTCAAAATACATTAACGTATGATCCCTCATTGGAACAAGCTACTCAAGTGCGTTAGAATGATGAGGTCGCAAGCTATACAAATATATTATAAGCTATTGTGGTGTATTGACGGTAACATGGTGTGATGTTTGCTGTTAGGAACTTACACGTTTAACCGAGCCGCGATAGCGGCCAGGTTGAACATACAAGTTCCTGACAGCAAACATCACACCATGTTACAGGCACCCCCCCCCCCCACGTTTGGGATTTGCGAATAATAAAATAAAGCAAGTGGAGTTATGAACAAATATTATTTATCACATTTGCCTCTTCAAGTTCAACGGTATTTATTATTTGCAAATCGCGCACTTAAATTAGTGCAATGCGTATTGGGTGGCAGCGTTACTGCGTGCCATTGCAGGGTAGACCCGAGGGTGTCTGATCTGGGAATCTGCTGCCTCTTTTATATCCAGTGGGATGTGACCGGCCGTGATCAGAATTGCGCAATTCCTGTTGATCAAGCATCAAGCGACTTCGAGTGGAACAAGTGAATATGAGGTACCCTCTTGCCAATGAATGCAAATAAGTGACTCCATCAGTCATTTCCCATACTATAACAAGAGTTTCCAAGCTTCAGTCGTCGGCCCAGGGGATGTTTTGTTACACATGTACGTGGCAGTCCAGACAGATCAATTAGAACCGGTTTAGGCTGACTAACCATCACGCCTTTGTTCCATTTCTACAAATCGGGTATGATTTGACAGAACAATGGAATAGTTTGACAATTAAGTGCCAAGTTAAAATTCCTCCCCATCAGTAGAAGAATGACATCTTATTAAACTTGATAACTTAAAATTCCAAAATGTCCGAGAGTTATCAATTTCTAGGTACAGTTTTGGTTGAACACGGTATGATTGACGTTATAGAGGTATTTGCCTCAACTTCGTCAAATCTTTTAACAATACTTTGACAGTATTGTACCCATTCGAACGCACACCTGCAAGTGCAACTGCTGTTCGACTTAAAGCAATGAGTAGTGCGAATGACACGTATTAATAACAAGGTTTGGGATTTCCACCACACCTGCTGTCTTTATTAGTGCAACAAAACTTTAATATCTTCTTATGATATACGAGAATATCCTGTCTACCGAGTTCATGTGGTACTCTATAATATTTACAATTTACTCCAGGTTCTAATGACACTTTTTTAACACTTCGCCCAGCATAATTTTACTACTGTGGGCTGGATTTGCAACACTTTTTCCTGTGTTTGGCAAAGGATTAATCTATTTTAACGATCAGCTGTAGGGTGAAATGTTAAAGGTATCGAGTTGCCGAAAGACCTAATTCACAGAGACACTATTCTCTATCATACCTTGACATCTGTTTTAAAGGTGACCTATATAAAGTGATGCAGTGTAAGCATGTATGTAGGAAGCATTCGCACTTGGATGCGAGGGGAAGGGGTGCACTGTCTTATAAGGGCGCCTACAGACTGATATATATATCAATGGTGGCTCATATGCCTCAGGGAAATGGGAAGAATACAACACACGAAGGTATGACTGGGATTCATCAATGCGCCTCTACATTTAGAAAGATACACATTCCTGGCTCCATATTTAACAAATTTCGCTCCTCCAATGGAAACATTGTTAAATATGGGTCCAAAAATGTGCATTGTTTTCAACTTGCTATACTTACGCCCGTATTAGAAGCAAATCAATGGAGGGAATCTTAGGAGCAAACAGTCCGTGCACCCATTCCTGCTAATTTCCAATAAGAGTGCAATGACGGGTTGGTAAAGATAATGTTGGCCTAAAATCCCCCTCCCTCTCTCTCAACTATTTCGAGAAGAAACAGTTGGAAAGGAGATGGGTACGTGCCGCTTTGCTCTGGGTACCTACGTCCATGATTATAAAGTATAGAAAAACTAGACATGTGTTGGGTGGTAAGTACATTGCAGGCGCCGTATTCTAGTCACTTTCCACCGGTGGACATTATTTCATCGGACGCAATCATATTAGATTCCAAACACTAATTATGCGAATAATCATCAACAAATTAATTAATGAACCATCGAGTACAACCCGGTTTTACTGTTGATGATTTTTATTACCTGCTAAACGCACGCGCGGACATCACTGCCCGCGTGTGAATTACGACCAATCCACGGCGACTGTACTGAAGTCAGGGAACTCATTTGATGCATCTTCAGTGAACTTTGCTGTAAGTTAAATTTTTTTTATTGTCTTTCAAGTATACATCACATGATATATACAATTAAACAAAATAAACTACCACATATGAGGTGAAGAGCAAAACTTTTAAAAAACACAGAAGAGAGGAAAGGAGAAAAACAAAACATACACACACACACACACACACACACACAAGAAACAAAACTCGATCTAGATTCGGCAGTCCCGTGCCCCAAGTCCGGGCAGCCTTGAAACGCCGGGGTCCCATGGGTGACTTGGTCAAACAGAGTGGATGCGAACCAGGTGATTTATTTTGGGAGTGACAGGTGATCCACATCCATCACCATACCAGATGAGTTTAGTGTTGGGCACAGATTATCCGTTGTAATGTCGAAAGATTCATTCACATTGCAACCCCTAGCTTTTACGCGTATCTACCACGGGATCACCATATCCCACAGCCACTGGGACCCGAAGCGAGAAACCGACCGATTAAAATATTTTCAGTATATGAAATAGGAAGTGTTTTGTTCTGTTAGACTTATGTTTTTGGGACTATTTTTGTTTGATGACATTATTTTTTTCAGGGGAGGGAGGTTAATTATTTTTCTGATGGCTCTAGTCGCAGCAGTAAGTCTCCGCTAACAATTTTTTTTTCAAATTTCATGTTGTAAGTTAAATTACTAATCGTGGTCTTCAAAAAGAAACACGGTCCAAACCACGAATAAATTCAAAATATTTATTTTGCTGTGAACAACATGATAAAGTCTCAGAACAGAGTATTCAAATGAAGTATTATAAGATATCTTATCATGGAATGGAAAAAAGGGAAAAATTATGCCATAGATACTCTGTTAATTAGTGAAAGATGTGTGGCCAGCTCAGTTGTTTTATTGTCATCCGCTACGAAGCGGAATACAAGAAAGATGAAAAAGAAGAGTAAGGAATGAGTACTGATGAGAGCGGTCTTTGAATTACACCTTATCTTGTTTAACCCCGTGCTCACAGACCTTAAAGTACACAAATTTTCTGCAGCATTTTTGCCATAATGAAGCTAGGAATTCAATCAAAAATTTAATCAATTCACTGCTGTCTGGCAGAGATCAGCGTCGTGCATGTTCAAAAACCATATTTCATTCATCTTGAGATTTTATAAAAACAAAATATTAGCTTCTAACTATTACATCAGACAATCTCGTACACACTCGTTGGCAGAAGAAAAGGCACACTCCAATCATACAGTTTGAAAGTCACGGAGGAGTCCTTGAAGATGAAGGATTCATCTCCCAGCAATCATGTCGACGGTTTTGCTCCATTGTATCAATATTCAGTAACATAGTCCCATCTTTCTTAACTCCCTCAACCCCGATGGTATCGTCCATATCAGTTTAATGACATCCACAAGAGATCATATGCGTGATTTCGCGGTAGACCAATTAGAATTTATGTTGTAAAATATTAATTGATCTACCACATAAAGTCACTGAGCAACGATTAACTTTATGAAAGTAGGACGCGCAAGGTAGCCACGGGGGTTGAATATCCCCAATCGAATTAGGACAATTTTTTCCCAATTCCGGCCTAAATAAATCCCAGTTCCTTTATTTGGTGGATGTATATAAATGAAACTCATTCAAATACCAAATGAAACACTGTACATATAGGGTCTTCATTGTAATCCATGGGTACTGCACAATGCTCGTTTTATAAATGACATGTAAGCATCGTGTACAAACCAAACGAATAGCAAAAGTATGAAGTCTTATAACATGGCGGTTGCTTCTAGTCAAGACAAGTGTTGTCTGCCTATTGATGCAACTTTGCTGCTCAAAATATCAATGCGGAATATGCAAAATCAGAGGCGAGTGGATTCGACTTAAGGCTGACGGGTGTTAGGCAACTTCTTAATTCGTTCCTTTACGATGTAAGTTTCTCCAATGGGAATGTTCTTGGACCCATTTACACAGAGAGTGATTAGTCAACCTGCTGGACGACGTATCATGATCTTTAAAACGTAGGCCTTTGGATCGAAATTGTTTAACAAAGATGCACACACGTCTACATTGCAACGTTTAAGAATTTGTACTTACCGGAGATAAACAACGAACAACAAGACAAATGGACACGACACTGTTAGAATTAACATTCGCCAATTTCTCACAAAATACGACGCCGCTAATAAAATTAGCATGCCTGCTGGAAAGAAGAACTCCGACCCCAGTATGATAGTGTTTCGCCATTTCACACCGACCATCTCTACAGCTGTAATCGTATGAAAATAGAAAATAAACTTATTTTTATATTTGTTCGAAAAGCCTGCGAACCCATAATAGACGGGCTTAATGACCGTAGGTGGATTTGGGCGCAGCGTGTAGCGGTGCATAAAAAGAGTTGCGTCAGTCGGACATACTTAAAATAATTTTGAAAACATCCAAAGTTTTAAATATGAGCAACAATAAAATGGGGTTCATTTGGAAAGTCCGGAAGGTATGTGAAGAGAAAGGTACGGAATATTTGTGATTGGTAGCCGACACTCCGTACTCCGACGTACCTGTCGAAATCCGCCCAACCTCGAAACTCAAACAGAGGAACAGAGGAACTAATTCAGCAGCTAAAACGAGAAGGAACAAAATTTATGATTTCTTAAGTCATTATGCGTACCGACGCAGCTGCCGTGTTCGCCCAACTGTCCGAGTTCACCCCGTTTTTCCCAGAAAACAAGAACTAGCATTTTGTCAGATTGTTGCAAAAACTCTGCACGCAAGTTAATTCTCATTGAACCGTCTCTGCGTCGTATTCACAAAATATAGTATCATAAAAATTTTGAAAAAAGAACAGACACCGACAACATTCGCAGTCAAATATTAAATTCAAACTGTGGCAGCAGAACAAAAATGAAGGTCTCCCTGCCCCATTCCACTGATTATAATTTGCATTATGTGTGATATGGGACTTAATTACATGCATTGGGGGACATATTCGTGATTTTTGGCGTAGACCAGGTAAATTATGTTGTTGAAAACTATTAATAAGTCTACCACACACATTCACTTTATGAACAAAGAACATCGAAGAGAATAATCCGGGTGACTACAGGGGCCGATTATCCGAGTTAGAACTTGGCCAATATTTTACCCCAAAGGATTCTAGTTCTTTCACCATCCTACATATATAAAACAAATCACGCCAATACCAAATGAACTCCTGTGCATTAAAGATAAATTGCGAAACTCTTGATTGTAGTGAACGGGGAATACTGGAAAAAGCTCGTTTTGTGCACCACTTGGCGTTTACAAATCAAAAGGACATCAAATTATGAAGTCCTGTGGCAAAGCCGTTGTTTCTAGTCAAGTATCGCGGCGTTTCCCCTACCTCTTGTGTGAACCAGCATGGATCTAATGAGACACGTCCCTAAGCTGCAGGACAGAAGGCGCAGAGATGATAATTATACAATAACATGCTTTTTGATTTATGGTTTATTAACGGCCCTACTGAAGGGTCTATTAGCGACCAGAGACGACGTCGAGGGCTGTTAATCATTTCTGTAGATCCGTTAATAAACCATAACGCCCGACAAAAATCATGTTATTTCTATTATTATCACCAACCACAATGATTCAATTTTAAGATTTGTTGCATTTAACCTCCGCGTTGAATTTTCTAAGCATTTCATTTAGATCATCTGCAGAAATAGTAAAAAGGTCACAGGTTTTATTTCTTTTCTCCAACCATTCCATAAATTTCTTAACTCCATATTTAGTGGCAAGAGAAGTATTTTGGGGCACAGAGCTCTTCTCTATAGCATCTAATTGTGCTTCGCCTAATTCGCTGCATTGAGACATTTTTTAATTACAAGATCTATTAGAACGTGGGGGGGGGGGGGGGGGGGGTGTCATCATCACTGGAATTTCTGTTGTATACTGTTCTTTTTTTTGTCTTCTTTGATTTCAGTCTGTTTTTACCCGTTTCTCTCTCTCTCTCTCTCTTCTCTCTTTCTTTATTTCTCTCTCTCTCTTTCTCTCTCTCTCTCTTTTGAGTTAACTTCTTTTGTGCATAATGTTTACATATTGTTATTTTTGTTCTGCCTTTTGCAATCTATTAGTCTTTGTACAGGAGTGGAGGGTTTTCTAAGTGGTCAGCACTTGTCCTCCAATCCTGATTTGCATTGTTGAATGGCAAATAAAAATATGTTTAATCTATTAGAACGTGTGTCGTCTGTTTATCAACAAAACCTGTGTCACGTGATTAATCAGCTGACAAACAATAATTAAATACCTCCAAAAAGGGACACGAATTCCCCAAGGATGGCTGACAATTATTACTGGCGATTTTGAATATGATAGCTATATATATACTTACTCTGCAGATAACTATCAATCCCTGCAATTACGTAATCGTTTGGAAAAATAGTCATAACTAGCGATACTCGGATCAGTTTCACGCGTGATCAGTAAAAATATTCCGGAGCGATCGAAAGAAGGGAGGTAACCCGATGCGCTGTACAACAACAAAAAGTGCGAGCTGCGGGCCATAATAAAACGACCTGTTTATTATGGCCCGCGGCCCGGCACTGAGTGGAAATACGTAAATCGGTTAGCCCCGAAAAGTTGAAATATTCACCGGGGAGTGAATAATATTAATAATAATAATAATAATAATAATAATAATAATAATAATAATAATAATAATAATAATTATTATTATTATTATTATTATTATTATTATTATTATTATTATTTTAACACATCCTATTCAGATCAGCGCCCAAACGGCGTTTGGCTTTGAATATTAATTTGATTTAAATCAAGAGAGACACAGAATGCAAAAGGGACATCAACAGTATTTCTTTCTTTCTTCTTTTTTCTGTCTGTTTACTGCAATATATTCAGATTTATTTATACACATACACCCATATATATATAAACCCTTTCAAATAGTTTATTTTACATTTATGAATTTCAAAAACTTGTTTGTTTCGCCATTGTAACATTTTCTGTATTCATGTTATGGGAGCGGAGGTTTCTACTAAGTGGACAGCACTTGCCCTCCTATCTCCTTTTGCTTAATAGTTATGGTAAATAAAAATATGTTTAACGTATGTTTTTTTCAGGCAGACGACACTTGACTAGAAGCAAGTGATTCGGTTATGCAACTTTTGCTGCTCACAAAATATCAATGACAGAGTACTTGCCCATGCAACATCGGGGGAGAGTAGAGTCGACTTCAGGCTTACAGATGTTAACCCAATTCGCAGTTCATTCCCTTACTATGTTCATTTTCCAAACAGAAAGGACCTTGGAACCATTTAAGCAGTGGTATTTAATAACGGAAACCTTGACACATGATGTTCGGAATAAAAAATGGAAACTTTTTTTCTGCTTGTTAGGTGTGAAGTACACCATGAACATTTAAAAAGGTTAGGTTGATAACAGAAGAAAGCACTCCACTCATAAATCCACCCTTTCCGTTCAAAGCTACTTCTTTGTCTTCAACAAACACGGACAAGAATCGACTGACTTCTTCCCTTCCTAACACTTAACGGCATATCCCCTAAACCTGCTCGGCATACACAAGACAAACCTCAAATTCATTGCCTGAAAATATTTTTTTTCGCATCCCTAATCGTAACCTTCGATTACCCAGGTTCGAATACGATATTTGATGATTTTTCCTGCTGGACGGTCATGAAAACTTTGGGGGAACAACCGAATAAAAAACATGGTTATTGTTGCAAACAGCAGATTTCCTTCTCAGGGAAAGGTGACATTGGCTTTGGAAGACTCCATACAAGACATATCCTTAGAGAATACCCAATGTTTTTGAGTATGTACTTGAAATACCTCGTGTATATTTGCAGGGGAATATAAGTTCTCCAGACTTCCAGAGTGGCCGAAACCACGAGTAAAAACATTGATTTCCTTGCAGACACGAATGAGATAATTCTTGTATATTCTCAAAAAAACAACTTTTCATTATATCTGGTGCGCATTTTTAATTGCAATTAAAACATGTTTGAATTGCAATTAAGATATGTTTGAATTGTAATTAAACTACCAAAACGACAAAAACACACAGTAATACCGACTTAAATTTATTGTGTAAGACGCGCCACTTCCAGAGCGATATTCTCTTGTATCTATCCAAGTTTCCAGATCACCAGTCTAATTCTGATAGGAATTCAACGCTTTGTTGGGCTTTTTGTTTACCCATTTCGAGAAGATAGCGCACAGACTACAGTTGATGAAAAACAGTGTCCTTTTACCCATACGGATATTCTTTTGATTCCAGTTAATGATATTCCTATCAAAGTGTATTCATTTCACATTGCAGACTTTAAGATATTAACACAATTAGTGGATCTCTGAGGCGTATTCACAAAACTACACCTGAGATGAATCTTCATTCATAATTAGTTAGTAAACAAACATATATAATGACAATGGAAATTTCATCAAAGATTCGGTTTAATCATTGGGAAACATTTCTTGCGTTGATTCAAAGAACATGAATATTATGGTATTTTTAGATTGAATCCGAGGGCAATATTTTATTTGGTCAGAAAAGCGAACTGAGAGTGAATGCACACACAAGGCGAGAGACTATTTAAGGGATAGACTGGTGCCAGGCCATAATACTGCCTGGATCCCTTATCAACCCCCACCAATCGGACCACAAATCCAATTCGACCTCGGACTCCAGGACATGACCATGGGAACCTACATGAACTCGGACTCCAGGACATGACCCTGGTAGCCTACATTGAAGCCTGGATGAAATTGCCATTGAGCGCTTCGGCGAACTCAAAGTGGATTTCAACGGGACCACGGCATACTTCAAGACTCAAAGGGATTGGATGAAGGAAAGTACGATTGGATCGTAAACAAACCTGAACATCTGGAAGCAACCAAGGTCCGCAACCACAAATGGTGCCAGTAGGCACATAGAACACATTGTAACTAAGGGGATGAACTAGTTTCCCGGGTTCCCTCGCAAATTTGGTTGGCGATAAAATGTGTCCTTTTTGTTGATAGTTGTCAAATGAATTGCTGTGTGGCCTTTCAATAATTATTTTTATAGACGTGATGGCGTGTAATAAACACAAAACGACACACGCGTGTGAATGGGTTAATCGATATGGCACTTGCGCCATCGCGGAAGGATAAAACTCGAGGCCTGCGGTCTATCGTTCTGTCGTCCACACCGGCTCTCGTGCCATATCGATTCACCCATATACAAACGTGTGTCGTTCTGTATATGTACAACGGCATAGTGATATTAGTTGAAATGATGTTCTTGAGATTTGAAGCACGGTGCTAAAATCGCTAGAAATTTATAGCACAACAGAATAATTATATTTATTGAAACAGTGTGTCCTTGAGGTCTGAATCTTGGGCGCGTATCGAAAATCACTAGACTTGTTCGGCTGTTTAAAAACTAAAGTTATACTGTTTAGGCAGTTTCTGTCCTTTAAACCAATGTCCCGCACCTTTAATGAATTACACATGAGATCAAAAACGTTCCTTCTATTCCCGTTGGAAACTTCATGGAAAAATTGACTGACACAGATACAGGGGGCCCAAAGTTAGTTTTACTGCTTAATTTTAGCAAACACCAGGGACAATAAGTAGAATGTTGAACTTAAGGGGGTTGTGAGACAGTCATATAAGTGTACAGGCACACTGATATAGACAGTACGGTCGCCGTGGACTGGTCACTTTCCACGGGTGTTCAATATTTCCACGGACGCAATAATATTCGATTCCAAATACAAATTATGTGAATAGTCATCAAAAATGTAATTAATAAAACACCGGGTACAACCCGGTGCTTCATTAATTAAAAAATTGCTGCTGATGATTTTTATTCGCCGGTAAACTCATGTGTGGACATCACTGTCCACGCGTGGATTATGACCAGTCCACGCCGGCTGTACTATATCAGTGGTGGCCCATGTTCCTAAGTGGCGTGGTAGGAATACAAAACACAAAGTATGTTTGTTTGACGCTAACAGACTGTACACTTAAAAAAACCCATTTTGGGCTGAATGTTTAACAAATTGTGGTCCAGTGGAAAATTTGCTAAATATGGAACCAAAAATGTGCACTTTTTTCAACTTTGAAGGTCGCAAAAGAGACAAATATTCTGTCACATCTTAAGTTCCCAATAAGACTGCAATGACGGAGACATTTAAGTTCAAGAGAAGTATAGCTCGCATGGTTAAACCTAATTCATCCCGATCTCATGCCGGGTCTCATGTGACGTCATAGTCTCGTTACAGGGGGCCATTATTTTGGTTGTCATGGTAACCCGCGTGAGCGGCCATCTTGTGACGTCATGCCCATAGTGATGAGTGGTGTTAGTGCGATTGCTCAGTGCGTGTTGTTATGGGAATATGCGTTTCCGTCGTCGATTTTGTATAGTGGAGTCCGCCATCTTGGTTTCTATGGTATCACATGGTTGTTAGGTGACCCAATAAATTCCTATAGGACGGGGGTATGTTCTAAGGATATGTTCGATTTAATCGGAGTATCACGAATTATCCAAATGAGCCCGAGAATCACCGAAAATCACCGAAATGATTACCAAAATCACCGAAACGGACTTATCCTTAGTAGAATCTTTGATGTAAACAGTAGCACGTAGTGCTATAATGCAACTATAGGGTATGTTCCATTGTACTAGAGTAGTTTTTTTACCACGATTTTCCCAAATGAGCCTGAGAATGAGCGGAAATCACCGAAATGATCACCGAAATCACCCAAAGGGGTTCGGAATCCCTAAGAATCCTCGTCTACCAATTGTACCCTTCATTCTGTGATCTGTAATGACTTCTTTCTAGTATACTGACTCCCCCGTGTGTGTACATACGGGCCATGAAGCTATTTCTCTTGATCTAACCTCAAGCCCCTTATGTTTACAGCCAGGACACCCTTTCGGGATACCTATTTGGAGATACCTATCGGCGAATACCCATATGGGGATACCTATCGGCGAATACCCATCTGGGGATACCAATTGGCGAATACCCATCTGGGGATGTTTTGACAACCCGTATGAGGGGCCCTTGAAAATATTTCTCATGATCTACCCTCAAGCCCCATTTGTTCTCAGTCAGGTCTTTAAGGTATGGGAATGCTATACTAAAAAGAAAAAATAACAACACATTCTTTACATTTGAATTTCTTTCATTGAATAACAAATCAAAATACAACTTTTTGTGGTATGTAGATTGTCATGTATTCATAAACTGTCTTTCTGCAGATTGGACATCTTCTCAGTAATTTACAACAGTCAGTACACAGGCACAAGTGATTACATGGTCGCAGAGAAACATTGGTTTTAGTTAATAAACACACACAACATTTCCGCGAATCTTCTTTTCTGACGGCCTCTTCTTCTTGTTCTTCATTGCATTCTTCTTCCTCCCCCATCAATTCGGGTAGGTTGTGAATATAATAACATTCTGGAGCATATTGCCTGTGTTCTTTTATAACATCAGCTTCTTTATCCCAGAATCACACAACTGTTCCACAGTGAAAACATTGAGTTCTGTCTCCTGTCCCCAAATAAAAGAAGCCAGCTCTCGCTTGTTCTTTCGGGGTTTTTGCACTTTCTCTTTGTAACATATTTTCAAACGTCTTCAGGCGTTGTTCTTCCAATGCATACTTCATGTCGAACGGTGGTCTCGAATTTCTCTGGAGCAATCAGTGAACGAGAGTCTTCACGTAGCATCTGCTCCAGTACTTGTTGTGGAACATCCTGATAAAACGTTTTAACGTTCATTCTCTCTGCATAGTCTCGTGGAAATTGATTTCTCGAAACTTGGAATCGTGAACATTCCCTCTGATCATCCTTCTTCTTTGGTGTTCTGCGTCTGTTTGATTTTGTGGTGTCTTTTTGATTCTGTTCAATGTTTCTCTTCTGTGCTATGGTCACTGCTTTGGTAACCCGATCCCAGTCTTCCGTGGAAAACTTGAATCCCACGTCGTTCTTGAACAGTTGAATCTGTAATTCGTTGTTGGTTTTGAAGACGGTTATGCTAGTAAACATCCTTCTCCTTCGGCTGTCGACACACAAATGACGATTTTCGCTGGAAACGTTCCTTGTATAGTTTTTCTTCATAGCAGCGACATCTAGTGGCAGATTTATGACGTCATCAACCAACACGTTGTTGTCTATTAGATCAGTTGTAAACATACCGACTATTTTGTCCATTGATGCACCTCGATAGCGATGTCTCAGATAAAACAAGCAATACTGTCCACACACTGGTAACGATCCTTGAAGACGTTTTTTGTTGTATTTCCAATATCTGGAATTCTTCTTGAGCAAATTGTGGAATGGACTGTGTCTTGGAGGTAAGCCATAGGAGTCAAAGTATTCTGCGTATTTGTGGCTCACGAAGAGACCCACCCAATGTTCTCCTTTTCTGTGTTCTGGAACTGTGTTGACTATCAAAGCCACTGGTCTGTGATCTGGTAATCTGTTTTTTTTTTTGCAAATACGCCCAAACAAATTCTCTTCAAAAATCATCTAATCGAAGGGCGTTCTCCAACTGCAACGTGTTCATGTCGAGTAGTCGAAAATGACTGGTCTGTTTTGTCCACTTCTCTGATTTTTTGGAATTCTGAAACTCCAATACGTTGATCGTGGTCGGCAATGGATCTTCGAAATGGATTTCCAGTCACAAATTTCCTCTCTTCACCAAATCGAAGTGTTGTCCTACATCTGTCAGGTTCCTTGGAACAGGGTTGCATAACATATCGCCACTTCGTGTTGCTCGAATCGAGGTTGTATGGGTTTTGCAGGACTCTGTTGTCCGTCTACATACAGAGCAAAGTAATTGACCTTGTAGTGTTTAAAATTGTATGGATTCTTTGAAAAATTTCCATTGAATGCGTCGTTGTTCATGCATCCCACCACGATGCGTTTAAGAAGTTGGCCAAGAAATAAATTTTCTTGTATGATGCTGAGATTTCCCTTTGGCACTGAGAACAGTTTGGTTTCCACGCGGTCGATGGGATTTTTTGCCGTTGCTTTAGCCAATGCTTTTTCGTGAGCCATTCTCACGAATGAATGGAGTCTCTATTTACGTTCAAACATGTCCATAATCTTGATCTTGTAAGTTTCTGCATCTGCCATCAAGGCAAATGCATCCTTGGCTCCGTTCATTTTTGCGTGAACGTTAACACCATTCAGTAGGTAACGTGTTTGGAAAAAACATATCCAAGTGCAACCTTCCTGCCAGGTCTAAGACTTTACTTTCAGCCGTAAACGTTTTTCTCGTGGTAAATCCATTGTTATCTTCTGTGAGATCTTCCATGTGGCCAGCCGTGTCCATGTACCATAAGGCATTAGTCAATTGTGACCTTTTGCCTGCTGGTCCATAACTTAACAAAATCTCTATGTAGGTTCTGTAGTGGTAAGTGTTGTTGGAAGGAGACACCAGTTTCTCGCTCAAACTGATGTGGATTTGACTGAATAGGGAATGCATCCAAAAATTGACCGGTCCCACTTTGGCATCATTTGTGATTGCTGCTCTATTGGAAACTACAATCTTTGCCTTAACATACAGATATGTCTGTGTCAGATTCAAATAATCATCTCCCAACCCCGCGATATGGAATTCCTATGCTAGCCAATGGTCTGTGTTCCAACCATTGTCCACGTTCCACACTGGTCTGTGTTGGTGGTATTAAAAATAAGGCGAGTTCACTACATACACACTCACAGGATTTGTCGTTGATGAGAGACATCGACAAAGTCTTGCGACTGTAATGTTCTCTTTCCTTGTTTCGATTTGCTGGCAGTTCGTGGTGCACGCCTTTTTATACCTTTGCGGCCGGGTGGCTTCGAGCCACCCACCACTTCATTCCAAGCTCCCGCACCAGCTTCTTTGAGTCTGTTGATCGATGCCTGTTTCACATTTTTCCCTTTGATCACAGCGAATGCTGCTCATTTTTTAACGAGCAGGCTTCCCACTGTTTTGGCCGTGGTTTTCAATAAGGGTAACACCATATTCTTCAGTCATCTCAATAAACTATCCAAATCATAACCTCTCTGTATCTGCGTTCCAGAAAAAGCTGGTAGCCCGTTCCCAGCTTGTTTCGTGAAATACTTCTCGTACAACTTGTCATTAGAACAGAAAATCATGTCTATGTGAAATGAAGAGATCTTCGATTTCGGAAATGAAGTGTCACTGTTACCTTCCCAAACTCGAATGGTGCATTGGCTCCTGTGTCGTCCCTTATATACACCCTGAGGTGCAAAAATTCTTTCGTTCCGCGGGAACGTAGTGCGCGTTCTCAAACGTCTTGGGGATAATACTTTCATATTGGCCTCTCACGGGTACGATGCGAAGTGGAGGCACCCTCGTATCTACCACAATTTGGTCACGAACCAAGTCACAGCAGATGTACAGTGTATAGAAACCTCGGTTGACATCGGCCACTCGAGAAGATTCGTAATAGCCAGCTTTGAACACACACTCGTCAAATCCGAAGATCTTTTGGAGAGTCTGACTTAATGTGACTACGACCCCATCTCGTACCTTGATTCAAACTTTGCCAGTGACCTCGTCCAAATCAAAATTTATCTTGTCGTGACAAGGTAGCAGTACTTCCTTAACACCATTGATGCCCTGTATTACATCGGAAGGTTCCGAATATCGACCTTTTTTCAGACTGAGCTGATAATGATTTTTTTCGAATTCCAATTCACTGTGACGAAAGCTTTTTCCCCACGAATGTTAAACCAAGAGTTTGGATACTGAATCTCTGCCAAACCCACTTCCCTTTCCTCGGTGAGATTCACCGGTTTTGATAACTGTGTGGTGTACGTAATCAGCATGGTCTCTGGGAACACGTTCATTGAACTGATACTTGGTAGGGTGAATTAAACATCACATTGTCCTGATGGTTGGATTAGGTAATAAATATCCTGCACTACTACTCAGAAGAGACATCCACAGCTTGCTTTCTGTATTATCTAGAATGAGTCTAACAATGCTTGTGATGATGATGATGTAAAGTATGATTATTTGGGAAAAATAAGTGATTTTGCTCCTAGGAACCTCTTTCCAAATGGAGGTCAAGATCCGTTCGTATCTTCTTCCATCTCAGGGGAACTCGAGCTGGTTAACTTCCTTTTATAGTCGAGGTGATGCTCGTGGGCCCACGAGTTGAAGGACGAAGGTTGTCTTAACCACTTCACGAATAATTCCCTTTTCTTACCTCGACCTCGTTTCATGAGTACGCGTTCGATTTTGTAAATAGTTTTGTGTGCCACTCGTTGAAGTTCTTCAGTGTAGAAGGATCCTTTCAGTACTTCCCAACCATCGTCCTTTAGCACGTATGTGACTGGATGACCTTTTTTGACAGATGCCACGGTGAAAAACTCCACGGTCCAGTTGGGTAAATAACCTTTTTCAAAAGTTTTCTTGACTTTACTGATTCTCACTCTATCCCCACTTTGAACTTTGGGGACTTGTGATTTATAGGTTATCCATACAACCTTTTCCAAGCTTCTTCTTGATTTTCAAAGTTGACACTTACGGGGGTCATACCCATACTTCGATGATGATTGTGAGTATATGATTTGACCAATTTGAAAGTGGAAAAATCAGTGTGTCGTTCTTTGTAAAATATTTCCACATCTTAGTTTCCAAAGTTCTGTTGAATCTTTCTACAATGGAACATTTTGTTTCCACGTTGTGTGTTGTGAAAAAATGGACTTTGTGATCTTTGAGAAAAATTTGAAATATTCTGTTCAGAAATTCTTTTCCTTGATCAGTTTGTAATTTTTCTGGTTTACGACCTTGTTTGAAAATTTTAGCGAAAACTTTTGCTATGGAATCACCGAATTTAATTTGTAATGGCATCACCCAAGAATATTTACTGAATACATCTATACACGTCAACAAAAACTTTATGTTTAGCATAAGTTGAATTTACTTATGTTTGTTAAATCCACCAAGTCAGCTTGAGCTTGACATTGTGCATCTATACCACTAACGATCACTCTCTTTCTTGGAAATTTACGACGAACAGGTTTGTGAAGACTAAGTGTGTTGAGTCTCTAACCATTTCACGACTTGTTTAGTCTTTTTCTTAGACGCTGTATGTAGAGCGTCCACACCACCAAAACTGCCAGGAGCTTCTGTATCATAGTACAGCTCATCCATGACACAACCAACTCATCAGTGAAAACCAGTCCTATTAATACCTCAGACCATGGGATCTTCTTAAGTTTCTTTCGTTTATAAGGCTTTGTCTCCACCTTTACAGGTGCCTGTCTCATGAAATCGCAACGTTCTTTATGACCAATCAACTCTTGTGGGATGTTACTATCTTTAACATCCTGGGCCAACACTTCCCATCCCTTGGGCAGGAATGTCTTCCGTCTTGTAAGTAAATCGTTTTGAAGATCCGTCACATTCGACCCTAGCATCGTTTGATGCTTGTGGATCAGTTTACCCTTTTCATTCCAAGATATGTTTGGGTCGTTCTTAATACAACTCAATAGTAACTTTGCTTTCTTCCTCATCGTCATTGGAACTGAATCCAAAATGTCTTGGTCTGAACTCCCCCTTTCGATTTCTACTTTGATGGGTCAAGGGGGGGGGGGGGGGGGCACCACATTCTCCTGAAATGTTAGATATCGTTGCAAGACTTAATTATATTGAGTCATCTTTTCTTCTGTGGGGAGGAAAAGAGCATCGAGAATATCTCTCATTTCTCAATCCAAAGACGAGACAGCCATTTCATTGGGTTGCCTAGTCACTAGAGTGTCTTGTAGACGTTCCAGTAATTTTAGTTTTATCAAAGCCATTTTCTTGGCATATTCCATCATCCAAAAATACCCTTGGTCACATTCAGTAACACAGGTGGTAATAGAACACCCAAGAATCCCCTTTCCGAAAGATTTGCTTCTTCCTTTTGTCAGAGATACCCTTCTTTGCAACGGCTCTCACTAAGTGTATCTGACGAACTAGTTTGGATTTCTGGGCTTTGGTGAGTAGTACTGCACACTTCACGATATTGGAGGCACAGTCACACAGACACGTTATCAAATCTTTATCGGCGTGTCGAAGAACGGATTTGACTAGTACTGTGTTCGAATTTACCAGGAGCTTGAGAATCGCGATGTTGCGCTCGAGACGGTCAGACATGATTCTGACTCAAGGGCAGATCTGCTGCCCCTTTTATACATTTCGGAGGTACACGTATTGTGTTTCCCCCGGGAAAAATTTGAGTTCTCAATCTCACGTGTTCAGGAGTGTCCTGTTTGAGATCGATTAAAGGTAACCATAAGGACCCGATGTGGCCTCTTCGAAAACTTCTCTTATAAACTTGGAATAGCCAGGGTACATCTGGACTGCCAAGTGTGTGATCTAGGAACGATCCCTAGGATATTTAAACAAAATCATGTAATGACTATTGAGAGCCACAGTTCTGCGGACTTTGTTCTTGTCGAGTAAATTTTGAGCGATTTACATTACACTGATATTACGATGATGACTACCTCTGATAAACAAATTTTTTGTTACTCGAACATCAGCATCGAGCATCAGATCATCCAAGATGATTAAAGAATCAGATTTGAATTCTTGTGGAAGACCCTCTGCAAATTCTACTTGGAGCAAGATATTGTGTCGTGATTGCCATGCACTATAACACCAAATAATGTGATTGGGGTAGGTGTGATAATTCCTTGAATGTGTTGAATAACACGATTCACAAAGGACGATTTACCACTACCAGTAGGACCGCACAGTAAACAAGTAAATGGATGCTTCCAGCGAGGATCCATGTTTACCTAAGAACATGATCTACTCACCCTTTTATACGTTTCGTCCTTGCCCAAGGGAACTCGTCAGGTGGCTTAGGAGCTACCACGACGACTGTGGGGTATTACAGTCCTCTAATGGGAAAGATGTTGGGAAAATGCACATAGTACTTACCGTTGGTGGCCCCTGACTTTTGTACTGACTTGGAACAGGTCAAGCTATTTAATCCCGTCCTGAAGATGAAGATTACATTGAGTGCATTGCCACCTGTTTTTCTTCTTTTTCTTTTTATACTTTTTTCTTCTTTTTCTTTCTTTTTTCTATAAAATTGTGTACAACTTTACATCTTTGAAGCCTTCATGGACTCTATCACTAAATCCATAACACAACATCTCTGTTCGTTTGTGAGAGGTTTCTCAAACAGTTCTTCAAATTCAGCTTGCACAGGTGGTGGGTTCTTAGATGAAAGGCTCTCGTGCCACATTAAATATACAGTGTCTTTGTTAACTCTTTCAAGTGCTTCATTAAAACATGTTATAATCTTCTCTTCTTGAGACATCAAGAGGCATACATTATGCTGTAGTTGACCTGGGTGCTCTACCGTGCAGCCATAACATTCGTCTTTAACAACAGAGTCGATGAGTTCTTCAACACATTGCGCATAAGCAATACAAAATTCATGTTGTATACGAATTGTCCTGATTTCAGCATCCACTTCGTCAACGATCGGCATCTTCGATCGCCTTCTTCATTCTCCCAGTATCTTCTTATCGTCTCGCTCACTTGAAATCCTTGATGTCACTCCCTGTAGAAATCTATTTCCTTCTCCTATTCGTCCAGTATCCACTTCATCGGCGAACAACTTTCTTGGTCTCTTTCGAGCAGGAACACCTAAAGGTTTCATGAAGATAGGAAAATAGGCGATCTTCTTAACTTGGTCCCTCTTGAGGAAGCAGTGGTTTGTTGACTTCAGCATCGATCTGTTGGAGGTAGTTCTTGAGCTCGTTCCATTCTCCTGTAGACAGTGTAATTCCAGTCTTGGTTAGTACATTGTCGGTGAGATATCTTCTTATGTGGATCTTCATCTCACCTTGGAAAGTATTCACGTTGACGTGGGTATGTCTAGTTCCGAGACGAAACACCTTCTTGATCTGTTCAATGCAAAGGTTCAAAACACAATTATGAAAACATGATTTGACATCTGTGTTTAAACATTTCTGACGGACGTGGTTAAAAACACCATGTACTGTTGTCAAATTTTGATCGAGTTTTCGATCCTTCAGTCGGATTCGTGTTTGTTTCCCATAGGAATACGGGTTATACTTGAATAAATTAGGAATGTAACATAGAAAGTAACGGGAAAGAAACACATAGAAAATTCCCAAATCTGATTGGTTGAGTTACTTCAATGATATAATCTGAATCGTCAAATATTCAGGGATCTGATCGGTCAGTTTGGCGATCAAACTGCAATCTTCATCCTCAAAAACTGTAGAAAGTGTCCCTCTGCATTTTGTACTGACGTGGAACAGGTCAAGTGATCCTTTTTAATTTCAAATCACTCAAGAACATTACCACACACTACAGTCTCTTTTTTTGTTCAAATAATCTTTACAAATCATATATATTAAATCGTGACGGTGCTCCTCTACATTTTGGACTGATTGGGAACAGGTCAAGTTTATTGATAGCCACCCAGCAAATAAATATCAAACAACTTGAGAGCATTACAATCCACCAACAGAATTTTCTTTTTGTTTTTACTAATTTTTTTTTTTGAATTTTTTTTATTTCTTTAAACTTTAAAAATTTTTTTTTTATATTTTTCAATTTTCTATAAAAAGTTCAGTGAAAGTAATTGGGAAATTCTTTCTTCATTTCTCATTATTTCTGGTAAATAACCAGAAGTATAATTTACAAAATATTTACAACAGAGAATTTTCTTTAACTCCAGTTCTAATAGGGGTAGCCTAAAAGATACCATGACTTGACAACATGGATGATGCTTTTGATAGGTATAGCTTAAAAGATACCAGACAGTTTTCATTGTGGTACAGAACTAAAGAATAAGGATAATCCAGTTCAAATAGGGGTAACCTAAAAGATAACAG
Organism: Pictodentalium vernedei; assembly: GCA_031216915.1. Lineage (NCBI taxonomy): Eukaryota > Metazoa > Mollusca > Scaphopoda > Dentaliida > Dentaliidae > Pictodentalium > Pictodentalium vernedei. The sequence continues at coordinate 234,904,016 of CM062296.1, forward strand.
GAATCAATGAACTAAACATGAAAATGGACTAAAGATCTCAGAGCATATGCCAGTTCAAATGGGGGTAATCAAAATGATATCAGGATACCACAGTGTGAGATAGAAATAATAAAACATAAAGAGCTCAGAGTATCTTCTGTTTCAAGTAGGGTGACCTAAATGATACCAGGATACCATAGTTTGAGACAGAAATAAAAAATAAAGTTTTGTTTCTATGAAATGAAACAAAACGATCTCAGAGCATCAGCCAGTTCAAGTACGGGTGACCTAAATGATACCAGGATACCACATTTTGAAATAAAAATAAAAAAGTTTGTCATCTGGTTACAACAGCCTAACAATATAACATGAATGATGATGATGACGATATTAGAAAATTATCTGAATTGATTTGACTATAGACTAAACAATTTTGAGAGAAACAAACAAAGACTTTTCTTCAACTACCCTCAAATTCCACCTAGGTTTACTCTAGAGACTGCTGCCATGAAGGACTTTAGTGGATGACATAAAGGACTTAATTCCACCTAGAATTTTATTCTAGGATTTTAGAGACTGCCTAGAGTTTTACTTTAGAGACTGCCATATAGGACTTAGAAAAATGCTGCCACAAAGGACTTAGAGAGTGCCATATAGGACTTTAGTGAATCCTGCCATATAGGACTTTAGAGAGTGCTGCCATATAGGACTAAGAGACTGCCACGAAGGACTTTGGTGAATGCCTAGAGTTTCACCCTAGGACTTTAGAGACTGCCTAGAGTTTCACTCTAGGACTTTAGAGACCTAAACTGTATTCTTGTTATTGAAGTTGATGTAGACGGTTAGCGACTGACACGTCACCTACCGAATCGATGTTTCTTCAGATGTTCGGTGGTTTGGTCGAGATGCCATCTGCCTGTACTTTCTTCTTGGGGTAGAAATATGAAAGTCCATCTCTGGTCTGTGAGTATGTGTAGATGTCGTTATTGTTGATTACAAATCCTTTGTTGATACCAGTACCATTCTGTTTGCTTGTCAATACTTGTAAATACTTCTCCTTATTCAGCTCGTTGTGACCAAACAATAATGTGTCTTGCTACATAAGCCAACGATTCCATCGCCATACCATACAACCTTAAAAAGACCAAGCGTTCTCTTATCAAATTTTCTTCTATCCGCACACCAAGATTCGGGTGTCCTACTTTCTCCTTTTTCTTTCGCCATCACATATTCTTCCCAGTGAAAGTCACGCGATTCGGTTGGAAACCATTGATGTCATTCTCTGTAGAAATCTATTTTCTTCTCTGGCCTAACAACGTCTTCAATAGATGTTTGTGATAATGCTATGTACAAGCTGCCTGTATCCGTTTCACAGAGTTCAAAATCCCTTCTAACTACAAAAACATCTAGAAAATTATGATAAAATTGAAACATTTTCAGTTTGGCATACTGATAAACAAAAAGGCCTATGTGAAGTGGTAAATCCTGGTTTATCTTGTGTTTATTCATTTATATTTCACATAAGATGTCACTAAGTTGGTTCAAGGTTCTGAAAGATAAATTATTAATTGCTTGATTGCCGTCATCCTCATTACAGTAACAGGTATTTCTAAATTTGTCTTTGTTTGTTACAGTCTTACCATAACCTGAATTCCCCAGTAACTTCATTGTTTCTGCGACGATGGTTTTATCTGGATACTTTCACTCCAAAATTCCGAACACATGCTTTTCGCTGATACTGTATCATCTAAATATATGTGGGTAACTTCCAAGCCATGATCAATGTACCACTTGAAAAGTGGTGTTGCCAATAAAATTCTATCTCCGAAAAAGCTTTCAATTAACGATCTTCTCGATTGGCTCATTATATTATACTCCATGGTATAAGTTTTCATGTGTTCAACAATATCTTCTCTTGTGATGTTAACATTTTTAAAAATTGGAGTGAACTCTTCAATTTTTTTCTTCAGATGATCTGGAACTTTGATGTCATATTGAATGAGGCCGAATAATTCATTGGATAAAATTTTCTCTTTGATTTCATTCTCTTTCATAGCATAATAGATTTTGTTGGAGTGGAAGTTTTCTTCTTCATGTCTCGCCATTCACATTCCCATATTTCAATTAGATCATATCCGAGGTCTCTGATGCACTGTGAAGTTTTCAATGTCTCTTCATATAATTCTCTCGTTGGTTTTTGTCTCACGTTATTGTAGAGTACGCTGGATCAATCTTTCTCATTATTCAAGTGGCATGAGTGCCCATGATAAAAACAATAGTGAAATTGGTAACAGGTTTGGGCTTCTTGGCACCATCCATCGACGGGTAACCTTCCGATTTTCTTCTCACTGCCATTCAGATGGTGACGTAACTCGATGCCATCTCTTGTTGCGGTGAAATCTAACCATTGTTCTGTCATTCTTCTAAATTTGTGGGCGTACTCTGGTTTAAATTTATTTTCCTCACTCCGTCTAACAAACCATCCAGTGGGCATATCCTGCACAAGTGACCACAGGTAGAAATCATTGGCATCATAGCCCGCCACAACACCACATGTTCTTGATCCGGGTCCGTAGTTCTGTTCTCTAATACTGGTCACATCCTTCTATTGGTAAAATGATCGATGGACCTCCGACGATCTGGTTCTTGACGAGGTGACGAAGGTCGTTGTTCTTGGAGTCAAACTGTGAAAAATAGCTGGAGTCATCAATGGTACCAAAACGATATTTCAGGGTAAGTCCAGGCACACTTATACCGTCCTTGATCATATCTATCTTCCGAGCTTCATAAAAGGCTAATTGGTTTTCCAATCCTTCCAAAAATGGTTTGACGTCACGGTTGTTGTACCAGATTAAAAATTTGCGGGATGTTGTCATGTTGTTGTCTTTCCAAATTTGTTGACAGTACGTGTATTCGTCATTGGTGATGTTTTCCTCTTTGAGCGAACTGTAAAAATCTTCTTGGTCCGGTAAATGGTCTTCATCCAGTTTCTCCAAGGAGGTGATCTACTCGTGTGGGAGGTAACCTTTGGTTACAGAACCTCCAAATGCTTTCAGAATTTTACCATATAAGAAGCCAGGTGCTTGATAATTCACGATGACAAGAAATATGAAGTGGTCCATCTCCAAGCTCATAAAATTGTTAGATTTTTTAACAACAGATTTCATCGGGTTTTTCAGTTTCAGGTATTCCATCAGTTCTCTTTTTACTACGTTGATATCGAATATTCCAGAATTAAATCCTATGACTGGCATTTCTTTGAGGTAAGCATCAAATTCTTGTTAAAGTTTTTCCAATGAATGAGGTTTGCTATTATCTACGTGAGTGGTGAGTAATTCGCGGTGCAGTGTATCACCAACCTCCTGTCTGTCTTAAAGCAAATAAGGTATTACTGTGGAGCCTTCTCAGTTGGCAGTAGCTTTCATTTGCAACATCAGTGAGGCATGTCATCATTTGTTCCACGAAGTTTGGGGAATCGCCTTTCGTAATAAAGCAGACTGGATCTTCATAGCCCTGAACATTACTACACACGCTGACACTTAGAGGTTTGTGTTGCACTTGAACGTTTATCATTATCAGTAGGTAGGTTCTTCTTTTCAAAGTATGACTCAAAGTCATATGTGGCTCTATGATGAAAATATCTGTGTTCTTCCAGTACGTTGATCCCTTCGTCATTTAATTTTTCGAAAATGGATGGAGGTACGTTGTAAACACCACCAGCATAGTTGTAAATTACATCTTCAGTACAAGTCAATTCGTGTCGGTTGAGCATAAATCCAGATTTCCAATGCTTTCCGCATTTGCGGCAAGAATATGAATGGCTGAATTGATCCAGATCCGTAATGTAACTGAAATGCTGTTTGTATAGGTTGACATGCATGGTGTCATTATAATGGCGTTGTGATCTCTGTACAATCTCTGGTATCATCTTCTCTTTTAATCAGTTGGTAAACCTGTATGTTTACTTCAAAAAACTTCTTAATATCAGGTAATTGGTCCAATGTCACTCCACAAAATTCTTTGGGCTCTTCTATGGTATATCTTTTGATCAAGGCGTCCGTAGTCGTATTCAAGTTGTGGCGGTCGTTTCCACTCCACAATTCCAAACAACGAAATAAGCAAAGGTTAGACAATGATGGCATTTCAGTGATTCGTTATATATTCAGGTAAAACTTCCGGTGCTCCACCAATGGGATGGTTCTGAATTTTATTGATGTAGAAAGTCACATTTGTGAGTCGGTGTACAATCCACTTGGATGTTGGTCGCTGTTGTCTGGTCCATTCTAGTATATCTGCTTGAATGTGGTCGAGGAAAATTTCAAAATCAAACTCGTTTTCCACGAGATATGGTACATCCATGACCCTAGCATTATTTTGAGATGAGTGAAAGTACCGGTATTCACCGGTTTCATTACAATTTAATACAAATCCATAACGTTAATTCATTTCAAATTTCGTTCTCTGTTTCCTAAATATCGTGCCAGTGAGTTCTTAAGCCATGGAGGACACATTGGTAGTATTGAGGCGATAATTATAAACATCTTGGACTTTCTTATTTGTAACATGGCGGGTTCTAATTCCATCCCAATTATATTTAAATATATTGATCATCAGGTCATCATCATCTTTGTCAATCAAAACCTCGTCAAATTCCGGTGGGTTAGTTTCAAAATTGGTAGTCGTGGTCCTAGGTTGTTTCGCTGCTCTCCTCGTCGGCGGGTCAGTCTTCCTCTTGGTAGGCAGTTGGACAGGGCGATGAGCATAATTCTTGTGGCGGTTAAACTGCAATGAGTTATTGAACTCTTCCCCTCATTCGAGGTAGGTGTACAAAGACAGACAGGTTTTTAAATGGTGGGTCAGGTCCTCTTGCCGGGAATATTTTTTAAAACAATTGTTACAATTAAATGACTTACCTTGATGTGCTGACCTCCTATAGCGGACCCGGTTTGTCTTTGCCGAAAAAAACTTTTCCACAATCCTCGCACATAAATCCACTGTTGGTAGACATGGTTCCTTGAATCCCTGAATAATAATATCCGTGAATAAACACACAAATGTCCTTGATTCCTTGAATCGGTGAATGTACAAGGGCTTTGTATCCATAAATAAATTCACTGGTGGCCTTGGAATCCTTGGATAGAATCCTTTTGAATGAACACACAGAAAAATATTATACTTTCAATTAACACAGAGTTAATGTTTTCAATACAGCGATGAAAACAGAACGAGAGCATTGTCACGACATTCGGGCATTTATCTATTCCTGACGGACGTTATTGAAAACACCATGTAGTTTTGTCAAATTTTCATCGACTTTTCGATCCTCGAGTGGGCTTTGTGTTTGTATCCCATAGGGTTATAGGCTAAACTTGGAAAAATTAGAAAATTAGCATAGAAAGTAATGGGGAAAAACACAACAGGAAATACACTAATCTGATTGGTCAGTTGGGAAATTTCTTGATCCTCAACTGTGGGATCATATAGTTAAAGGGCCTATTAATGTGAACTAAAGTGGTTAGGGGTCAGTTATGGATGTTACTAAAATAGATCAATGAGTGTAGGAATTTACAAACAATATAGTTCCATATTGGAGTTGTGGAAGTAGTTAGTTAGGGGGTTGATTATGGATGTTACTAAATATAGATCATGGAGTGTAGGGAAATATAGTTCCACATTGGAGTTAAAGGAAACTAAAGTAGTTAGTTAGGGGGTCACTTACGGATGTTACTAAAATAGATTCATGTGATTAGGTCGTTGTACTCCCATTGAGTCGAACACACCCTATAGGGGCCTTATACCAATACGTGGTACTATTTAGATCAAAGTTCTAGTTAGGATAAGTCCATTTCGGTGAAGATTTCGGTGATTTCCGGTCAATCTCAGGCTCATTTGGGTAATTCTTGGTAAAAACACTCTAGTACAATGGAACACACCCTACGGTTGCCTGATACTACTACGTGCTACTATTTACATCAAATATTCCAGTTAGGATAAGTCCGTTTCGGTGATTTCGGTAATCATTTCGGTGATTTCCGGTGATTCTCGGGCTCATTTGGGTAATTCGTGATACTCCGATTCAATCGAAACTACACCGAGAACATACCCGGTCCTATAAGAAGACTTTGGGTCATTTAGCAACCACATGCTACCATAGAAACTAAAATGGCGGACTCCATTTTTCAAAATGGACGACGGAAACGCATATTACCATAACAACACGCGCTGCGCATGCGCACTAACACCATTCATCACTATGGGGATGACGTCACAAGATGGCCGCTTAAGCGGGTTACCACGATAACCAAAATGGCGGCCCCCGGTTACGTGACTATGACGTCACATGAGATCCGGCATGAAGGCCGGGTGAATTGGGTTTAACCATGCGAGCTATACTACTTTCAAGTGACTGCACTTTGAGTCGTAAGATTGCTCCCCTTCCCTCCTCACACATACTGTCCTGATTCTCTTGTGGTATAAAATATATGGTAAAAGTAATGGCCTACTCTAAAACTACTTATTTCTTCGCCCTTGATAAACGTAACAACACCACGCACACCCACTCTTATGCTTTTAAATAAAAGGAAAAAAGGGGTTTTCCGTCAATATTCATGATCTTTTAACAGAAGAAAACATATTGCAATTATATTATTCTAGGTATATGAAAACGTGTGAGTAAATGCCTGAATTCAGAATTTACTTACGTATCATTCCCATGGTGAGAGATGAACCAGACATTATTAAACCAAACAAGCCCCTGAATATGGCGTAGGCTGCATACCCCGGGACAAACACCAAGGCAAACGCCAAAATAAACTGAATAAACAGTGACACAAGCATCGTATTCCTTCTACCGTATCTGTAAAATAGTGGAAATCTCAATCAAAATTAGTATCCCAGAAATGGTTTTACTGCTACAACTTGTTCCATTACTTTTCCTTACAAACCGGAAGGCGTATTTAAGCTGTTGGTAGAGAATGAATTATTATGAAAGAGTGTTTAATTTACAAAGTCTGGGGCTGTTCACTGATAAAAAACCCAACGATAAAATGTTTCACTTGCTCGTGATATGAAGCCAGTAAAACAAACATTATAACAGTAACAGTGGTGGCAGCGCGGTGACAATGTGTTTAGAGTATTGGACTTCAAACACTGTTCGACTCTGACCAAGAGAGCCTGCGTTGTGTCCTTAGGCAAAGCACCTTTTCCTAAAGCCAGCACGGGTGTACTGTGGAGCTGTGCTAAGGTGTACTGTACCTTGCCTTTAACCAATGCTACCGCCGCATGTGCGGAGTTGGGAAGTCTAACAATTACTTGCCGCTGCTCGGGGTTCTCTCCAGGTACTCCGGCTTACTTCCTACACCGTAAAACTATCCGACACGAGGTGATTCTGTCCGTTGAAAGTGTCGTGAAACCCAAAATAAATAGATAGATAAATAAATAAATAAATAAATAAATAAATAAATAAATAAATAAATAAATTACAGTGTTTCAATTGTAAGGTGGACGTATGGCGCTCTCCAACCCATGACGCTCCTTATTTGGAACTGAAGTACACTTTTGTTCACTCACCTAAAACAAAGAGTAGGTTATATCGAATAATTTCTATGCAACATCCCAGGCCTACCTAGGTATGTCTGAGAAGCTTTCCCGTTCGAAAGGCTACCCGTAATATAGACAGAACCATGTTGCTGCCATTCACTGGGTGCACCACTTTCGATTCATTAATTCCAACTTAATGTCTGTTCCTAGCTTCTCTCAGAATGCACAAATGCGTGGAATATGGCATACCATTGAACGAACGCTGCGCGTATTCAACGTTACCTGATACAATACAGGCATTCAGAAATGCACCATTTGTCGCGCCATCCCATCCAGACTGCCAGGAGGATTTGATGTATTGGCTGATATGTGGTTTATAATCACTGAATGGAATCCTGAAATCAAAGATAGGCTTCCATAAGGCTTGTTTTGCGGTACTGTCTGTCCTGGTGTTACCGAAGATGCCAACATGTCCAGGTAACCAGAAAAACACAATATCATATCCATTAGACATGAGAGTATTCAACTTCTGATGATGTTCCAAAATGAGAGGGTTCTTCAACTTGGGGTTGAGTAATGCTAGCGAAGAGGAAATAGAGTCGGAAAAATAATCGACTTCCGTTCCCGTACATTCTCGGTGTGTTAAAGCGCTAGCTGAAAAGCTTCAACTTCAGCGATGAAAACAGAACTTTTATTTGGTTTTCTGATTGAGATGATCTGATCACCAGAGTAAGTTCATTTTCTCGCGTTTCGCAGTATAGCGAGAAATATATGTATTGTGGGTACGGTAGTTAAGAGGTTAACATCCTTAACGGCAGTGTCTTCACATGGCAGCAAGTTGATGTACCGGCTGAGTAAATACCGTGTTATCAGATACGAGATTTATGAGTTCATCACGCTGAGTGACCAATTTATGCTGATGTTGTGTTACTCTGTCATTTCTAGCCATATCACCGCAATGGTTACATGCTTAATTTTAAAACGGAAAGTGTAAGGATGGAGGTCGGCATCCTGACCCTGAGGTCAATTTTGCATACTCCGACTACAGGTTTCCAGAGTCTTTTGTAACAAATAGGCTTTTATCTCTGGTTGTTCATGGGTGGCTTGTTTACCGAAGAGGGTTTTTTCCAGAAGTTTAACATGCTTGAGTATTTTCTCTGTTGATATTTGTGTAAATCCAACAATACTTGTCGTCAATCTTAAATTACTGTCACAATGAATATTTCACTCGATATTTTGCATATTTAATGTCATTAAATATGGATATCATGCTAACCGTTCAAGCGTGTACTCGGCTACTTGCAGTAGATATTTATTATCTTTTTTACTCACAGATGTGCTATATACCTATCTTAGTATTATAAGAAGGATACACTGTACCAACGGCTGATGATACTTTGTCACATTCTTTAGACACACCTGCAGAGATCCTTTTATGCGCACAATACTTTGATTTTATTTCGGCATATTTTGGTTTAAACTGCAAAGAATAATTTGTCTCAGACTTTTTTTAGGATGCAAGGTCCAAAATAACAGCAGATTTTCTAAGATGACAAGGAGGAATATGTGGTTCACGATTGTGGCGGACTCAGTTCTTATTATTATTACATTTAGTTCTCATTCCTACATTTGGAGGATCTGAGACACAATTATAAGCCGGGTTTAATGGGTAGGCAAATAGTTTAGAAGCATTTCGGTGTGATAGTTTTATCCAGCGCTTCTCGAGAGAAGTCTCCCATGCCTCAGCAAGCATTGGATTTATTGGTGATGTTCTATATGCACACAGGCTAATTCTAATACCCCTATTAAAAATAGCATCAAGTGGTTTAAGGTACGACTTTCTTGCAGAACTGTAAACCACACATCCGTAATCTAATGTTGATCTAATAAGTGATCTATACAGATGGGGTAATGATTTTGGTCAATACCCCAATCAGTGCTCCCAACTACCTTGGGGAGGTTAAGTGCGATTTTACATCACACTTTTAATTGCTTTATTTGAGAAGTAAAATTTAGTTATTTGTCAAACAACAAAACTACGAATTTCACTTCCTTTATAACGTCAATACAATAGTACGATCATCTATTTTCATCTCCGGGCCGAGGTGATGTTCCCAAAGCTCACAAATATGTACACAATTTGTCTTAGTCTTTGAGAACTTAAAACTATTTTCCTTGGCCCATTTTGAATATTCTATTTAGGCACAGCTGAAGTTTGCACTCGGCGGCATTCAAGTTTTTGCTGCTATAGCAGATTAAAATTTCAAATCATCAGCATACAATGACTATTCTATTCTCAACCGAGTTAATAATGCCATTGATGTTCACCGTGAAAAGGATAACAGATAACATACTACCTCTAAGAACCCCTAATTCTTGTTCGTGGGGATCAGATAACACATCCAACACGACCCTGAAATTGGCGGTCCTTTGACAAATTTTCTATAAAAAGCGGCATACGCCCTCTCAACCTCATTTTAAGAAGATCTTTTAAACCCCCAAACTTTTACGTTGTATCATATGCCTTTTCCAAGTCAAAAGGGAGGGTGACAACACGTTCTCTCCTGGCAAAGGCATTTCTTATAAACGTTTCAAGACTAACCGATTGATCCACAGTACTTCCCTGGTTCCTGAATCCACACGGAACATTCGCAAGTGCGATTCCAGAAACCACACAAGTCGATCATTGGTCATCCTTTCCATGGTTTTACATAGACAACTTGTTATTGCAATAGGTCTGTAATTACATGAATTACAAAGGTAGGTCTTTATCGGGCGTTGGAATAGGAATTATTGTTGCCTGACGCCAAGAAGGTGAAACCGGCCAGTCACCCATATTTCGTTGAAAATTTATAATAAAAGTTCAAGTGATGATTGCGGCAGATATTTTAAAATTTGCTAGTGTATTTCATCGGGTCCAGTGACAGTATCCTTTGCTCCACGCAAAAGGTACTTAACTCTTCCATAGAGAAAGGTTCATTGTAATCCTCTAAATAATTGGAAGTAAACGTGATCTTTTTCTTTTCCTGTTGTTTTTTTTTTATTTTTAGCGAATTCTAGATTACATTTTGCAGAAGAGGAATGTTTAGAAATGTGGAGGCCAATTTGTTTGATATTTCTTTTTTGATGTTATTAGTGTGTTGTTATCTTCCAGGTGCTACGCAGGTGATTTTTGTTTCTTTACCTTTAATTTCTTTAAACATTTTCCAAATTTTGTTGATGGGTGTTTGCTGGTTAATTCTGGAAACATAATTTTCCCAAGAACTGTTCTATTTTGTTTTATAAGTCGTCGTGCTTTTGTCCGATTTATACGTAGTTTTTGTTCGAATTATTTGTAGTTCGTGAGTCATTAAATGCCCGGTCCGTTTGCTTGCGATCTTTTATAGCCTGTTTGCTATCATCATCAAACAACGGGTTAGTGAAATGTTTTGTGTGTTTTGAGGTTTTTGGAATGGCTGTGTGAGCGTCAAGTAAAAGCTCAATACAAAGTTCAAGATGGTCAGTACTTTCTTGAAATGTCTCCCGTGTGAGCTGATCGGAACAAAGCGTTGAAAAAGTGTCTCAGTTTACTTTCTTAACTGGTAGAGTGCTGAATTATTTTTGGTCATCCGGATATGTCCATGTCTCTTTGCCTTGTTACAATTTATGGGAGAGTGCCTAGTGGCACTCTCCCATAAATTGTAACAAGGCAAATCCTCACAGACTAAATAATTTCAATTCAAAAATAATATGAAGCACATCTACAGATTATGAAGCCATTAAGTTGTGTCACATGCACTACAAAATAAAGCCCAAATATGGGCTTCCAGCACTATACCAGTTAAAATCCTACTGGGGACCCTATCGTCGTCTGCCGGAACAACATATTCCAACACAATTGGAAAGCGGTCACTCCCACACAAGTCATCATCAACCTTCCAAGACAAACAATGGATGAGAGAAGAATAGGCAATAGTAAGATCAATGGAGGAGCATGACCCAAATGCAGGTAAGTGTCTGACTCATCACTGAACAAACACAAGTCGTATTTTGAATTAAGCTCTTCTACTGTTTGGACTTTCGTGCCTTCTATGTCGCTGGAATCACCCCAAAGAGAGCTACAGCATTGGAATCACCAAACAAAATATACGGAGTTGGGAGTCGGTACATCAATTGCTCAAGATCAAAATGCCGAAAGAGTTTATTTGGTGACATGTAATTTGAACATATTGAATTGAAGACTTTATTCACAGTATATCGATTACATTGAAAATACAATAATTTGAACAAAATTATTTAGACCTATTTTGATACAATGAAAGGAAGCGACAGAGCAAAGTTAGTCTTCCTGTCGCTCCTCAGAAAAAGGAAAATTCATCGACAGCAGACCGGCTTTCTTTTTTTTTGGGGGGGGGGGGGAGGGGGGAGCAATGTTATCAACTTCACGATATGGAATAAGGAAAACAGATATTGAGAGTTCAATGCATGCATAAATTACCGAGAGTACTAGACAAAAGTGACTTGATTGGTATGATGTAGGACGAAGTTTCATGATGTTCGGAATGGTGGAGTGACATTTTAGGTAGAAACAAGGTCTCCATCTTATAATAATGAAGCCAGGCCCGAAGGCCGAGATCTCCCCTAAAAGAGGTTTCGGGCTCCTGGTACTGGTTAACGCAACTTGATAAAATTGCACTTAATTCCTGTCTGAGTACATCATGGAGCAGATGATAACCGAGGCAAGAGAAAGTAACTAAGCAGGAGACTCTAAAGTGGCCATGGTATGAAATCAAGTCATTTGGCTGCACACATACGGATGGGAGGATCCAGAGTGAACGACAAATAGTTTAGTTTTATAAGCGAACTGAACTGAAGGGGACGGGGGCGTAGGAGAGTTATAGAAAAGCGGAGCTTGGTATTATTATCATTGTTCCCCATTAATCCTCTTGTTTTCCCCATTCACTTAGCACAGTCGGGGCAGTTTCGGAAGTTACAACGGACATTCTCCGAATATGTGCTGAGAGATACGTCCTTCATTTTCTTTTTGAATTGTGAGCAAGTTAAGTTCTGTGTATTCTGGACAACGATATTCCACAACCTACGAAATGTGTGGAAAGGCAGATCTGTAGAAAACTTGTCCTCGGTTTCGAAAGTTGCAATTTACCTGTCTGCCTGGTTATCATGCCTGTTGTATTTACATATTGCAGAAACGTATTCTTAAATGAAATAGATAATCTGTTATGATGCCAGTCATGCATAAAAAGAAGAACTTGGAGTTTGTAAAGGTCATCAAATTTGAGAATTTTGAGGGACTTAAAAGGAGGATCGGTACGCGATGCTCCTTTTTTCTACTTATAGTGTGTATTACCTTTTTCTGAAACTTGAAGACTTTACTTGTTGACGGTGAATGTCCCCAAATTTGAATTCCATATAGGAAGTGGCTATGGATTAACGAAAAGTACAAGGTTTCCAATACGTTCAATTACAATATATTCTTTGTCCTGTTGATGACGTATATGGCTCTCGCCACCTTGGAACAAACAATTGCAATATGATTTCAATTCAATTCAGTTCAGTTCTCTTAGGGTGGAATTAGACCTTTGAGCCATGCGTATTGTGGCTGGCATTCTATGGACTGTGTTGGTAATTTTTGTGATAATGTTATAGCATATGAAGGCGATGATATGCCCATACCAGGCAGTAGTGTTACGATGTCTCTGACCTCTTTGAAACTTATTTTCTTTTCGAATTTTACTTTCTGTATAGTTTTTTCTTCTTTCCAGACAGGCCAATCTTTGGATGATTACACGTGATTGCTCTGACAGTTTACACACTTGATGGCATTATTACATGGCTCTTGATGTTGATGGTCGCATTTGTAGCATACTGCTTGACCCCCTACAGTTGTTTGCCCATGGCCATATTTTTGGCACTTGAAGCATCGATGTGGATTTGGAATACATAAATCCACTTTGATGTTCATATAACCAACTTTGAATGATTTGGGTGGGTTACAAGAATCGAATGTTAACCCTTTACCCAACGTAACGGCCAAAACCGGCCAGCGCTAGTCTCAAAAATCGCCAATTAATTTTCAAAATATTTTCATTTTTTGTCTCAAAAACATAGGTTATGACCCCTCGTTGGAACGAGCTCGTCGAGCTCGTTCCAACGAGGGGTCATAACCTATGTTTTTGAGACAAAAAATGAAAAAATTTAGTTATTCAAGAATTTTTTTTGCAAGTGTCGTCTGACTTTCATGTTAGGTAAAGGGTTAATATGTAAGTAATTTTTTTTATAATTGATCCATCTTTTTTAATTTCATTATTTCTAACGTCTGTTAAACCTTGTCGTTCGAGTTCTTTCCGTATTTAAAGTACACCTACGCCAGATAGTTCTTTTGTTCTAATTACTCCTCTGCTGTTATTGAGTATTTTACGAGGGAAAGCATTCACCTCCATATCTGCAGGTTTTGTCCTATTTAATAAATTTATTGCCTGTGCTTCTTTATCACATTCGATTAGTAGCACAACAGTTCTCAGTTTTCTGACGTTTTTAACTGTGCCAGCAATTCCTTTTATAGCTTTTGCCCAGGGTTGCTGTTGGAAGCCCTTTTACCCTCGTCCGCTGCATAAGTAATCACCAATTTTGGCCATTGTCTGAAATTTGTTGTAATGCCTTGATCCGAGGCAGAATTAGAATCCATGGAAAATAAATCACGACCTCGTTTTTGTTTTTTGGATTTCAATGCTATAGTGTTTTGTTAATAGCATTCTTCTGCCCATGACTCCCACCCTTATTCTGACACCAACTTGGGGAGGGTGGTGGTGGTAATGTTGCAGATTACCAGCGAACGACGCCAGAAGTAAGTAAGGCAGAAAACTGGACGAGTGATTCATACCGCTGACCGATTGTCCCGCAGAACAAGATATTTTGGGACACATGTGCAAAGAAAATTGTCACTTATAACTTACACAGATAGTGCAATAAAACGCAACATGTTCAAAAGGCTCGAAACTTATTAATAGTCAGTATACGTTTGCAATGAAAAGAAATAACTGATTGAATGCCTCCCTCCCCAATGCCCCTCCACCGAAAAACCACAATAGATGAATAATTAATGTATTTTATGCCTCTAATGGGGTGTTTCTCAATTTCAGACTTTATTCGCGGAGGAAAAATATATGGACTAATATTTGTTTTATAGTTGCAATTGAAGCAACCTTGAATCCAAATGCAAAACAAAAACAAACAAACAAAAAAAATAACAAAAAAAAAACAACATAAGCAAATTCGGGGAAGGAAGAACTCCTCACGTGTGGTCTAATATTGAAATTGATATTCTCACTCTTGGGTCTGATAAAAAGTTATGTATTCGGTACCTAAAGAGGCATATTTATATTTATATGCACAACATCTCGTCCAAAGTTGGATATGTAATTCCATGCAACTAGACTTTGATATTGAAAGCCCATAACAACGTTTTGATTTTAGAAGCCAGGAATCTTTCTAAATATTTATGCTCCACCTTTGAACGGTGTGAACGTATTCCATTTTTTCAACTGTCCTCACTTGATCTTGGTATTGATGGCCCATATTAAGGTTCCTAGCTGGTAAACCCCAAACTATTTTTTGGTCATGCATTTCTCGTACAGATCGGGAAAATAAACAGTTCATTTATTGAACATCAAATGCTCTTCCAGACGTATATCCTGATAGGTATTTCTTCTCTTGTGTCATCCCTCCGTTCAGGACGACTGCACTTGACTTGAAACAACTGCTCAGATTTTACGTCTTTCTCCGCTAAGTATTTTTCGGTCCATCAGTGCGAAAGAACGTGTTGTATTGCATCACGGGCTAGAAGATTCGGCTTCAGGAATCTAATTAAGAGTTTAATTTGACGCATTCAGAAGCTAACAAAGAGAGCGGGAGTATCCGGGCGGTTCCCTGTAGCCACTGCTTTTACTGCTAATGGGGGTGGCTGTGCTTGTAAAATTGTTACGGCCCAACGTTAGATAGTGTCACCACGTGAAACGCCATGCAGAGGCACACAGAGAGTGTGGCTGGCACGGGAAGGCCGTGTCCTCTCTCCAATTTTACATTAACCCTTTACCTAACATGAAAAGCAGACGACACTTGCAACAAAAATTCTTGAATAACTAATTTTTTTTCATTTTTTGTCTCAAAAACATAGGTTATGACCCCTCGTTGGAACGAGCTCGACGGTTAATGTCTCCAAAACTTATTTTCGAATTGAAGGAATTAAGTAGCGGGAGTCTAGCTCATAGATAATGCCGAACACACCTTATCGCGACAATTGATTGCAACCAGCAGACTGTCATTGCTGGTTGTTGACATACCGGTGATGGCCGTCGTCCAATTTTGAATTCACCTGTTGCTGTAAAGATACATTCGACTATCGACATCCACCCTCTCTCAGAGCACTCGCAATTTTATAAGATATGCTTGTCGAATGAAGAGTTATGATGAGTGTCTGGCCTTTCATTCACCTGAGTATACATTTTGTTGGCTACCCAGAATAATGATATTCCCCACACTTCTGGCAGCATCGAGAGCTGGGTTCCTTGAAGCAATTTGTAGTATTATCTCGGTGTTATAAAGATGAGTGACTTTATAAATATGAGTGCTTCCTTAAGCTTAGAAAATCTCGAAGCCTTCTGTAGTTTTCTTTCGGTCATTAACCATTTCAGTCCGCTACTCATAGGTCTTTGCATGAAAAAAAATCTTAATATCATTGGAAAGACAAAATAAACACACACAAATAGGGGTGGGTTGGGGGCCAGTAATAATTTAGACAAAATGCCTTCTAGTGCCATATTCCTCCAACTTTCGCTGAATAACATGCTACAGCAGGATATCGCTCAAAGAGCTCTGAACTGAAATGTGCTGCGTCGGTTAAATGGTTGAGTGCTGGGCGCTCATATGTGGGCTTTACTGTGAAGTGCAGATACTGCAACTTAAAAGCTTCATGTTCTGTATAAGTATATCAGATAAAGTTTGAAATGAATTTATTTAGTTAATTATTTAGTCTGTTGGAATTTGCCTTGTTATAATTTATAGAGAGTGCCTACACTCTCCCATAAATTTAACAAGGCAAAGGCATGTGAACAAATTTTGAAGAATAACAATAATTTAGCACTCTACCAGTTAAAACACACAGCAGGAGAGTTGTTAGAAAAAGATCAAATGATCTGTTTTGAATATTTATTGGTGTTTTAAGGTCATACACTTATGCACAATGGCTAATCATGCCTGTGACAGTTTTACGCGTGGAGGAAGCCGAAGTACCCGGATAGAACCACCGAGCAACGACGTGCAGCTGCCAGCTCCCCAACATCGTAACTCCGCACTGCAGCACAGGCAGGGTTAGATTGGTTGAAGACATCCAACTGATAGACAACCTCCATGAAAGCCAATATCATTCCTATTGCCAAGAATCTATCGAGTAGTTACTGATAAGTCATTGCTCGAACAAATCGAATCCCACCGGGCAAATAAGCCATATAGTATTTACTCGAACGAGTGACTCGCATATACGACTCTTAGGCTCATTTCGGTATTTGAGGATATCTATGACCTGGCATTCTATTATTTGAGGATACCTATCGAGGATACTTTCTGGAGAATCCCTTTTTGTCGTATGAGGCCATGAGGGCGATGAGAAAATCTCTCAGTGACGTCTAATTTACTATCCCTCTTAATCTCATTTCATTTGAGGGCATGAGGGCCATGAAAAAATCCCCCAGTGAGGTTTAATATTCTATCCCTCTTAACCTCATTTCTTTTGAGGCCATGAGGGCCTCATTTACTATCCCTCTTGGCCTCAGTTCAGTATTTGAGGATACCTGTGTCCTGGTACTGAATTATTTGAGGATACCTAACGAGGATACCTTTTGGAGAATCCCATTTTTGTCGTATGAGGCCATGAGGGCCATGAGAAATCCCTCAATTAGGTCTATTCTACTATCCCACTTAGACTTATTTCTTTTGAGGGCATGCGGGCCATGACAAACTCCCTCAATGAGGCCTCATATACTATCCCTCTTAGCCTCATTTCAGTATTTGAGGATACCTATGGCCTGTTATTGTATTATTTGAGGATACCTATCGAGGATACTTTCTGGAGAACCCCTTTTATGCCGTATGAGGCCATGAGGGCCATGATAAATCCCCCAGTGAGGCCTAATTTACTATCCCTCTTAGCCTCATTTCTTCTGAGGGCATGAGGGCCATGAAAAAATCCCTCAATGAGGCCTCATTTATTATCCATTTTAGCCTCATTTCGGTATTTGAGGATACCTATGGCTTGGTATTGTATTATTTGAGGATACCTATCGAGGATACCTTTTGGAGAATCCCCTTTTTAGTCGTATGAGGCAATGAGAGCTATGAGAAAAGCCCTCAATGAAGTCTAATGTAGTCTTACTAACGGCTTCCATCTTATCTCCAAAGCTCCAAGGCCACTACCTGTCTACAGGCTATCTGGCCTATCATTCATTAGCTTCTACGGCAGTCTTGTGTCATTGCAGCCTTGTACCATTACTGTTGGCTTCTGTTATTCTGCCCCATGTCCCAATCATTAATATTGACTTGTAACACTACTTCCTAGCTATACCGATCTCAGTCGCTAATATAACATCGACCAAGGATGAATCTGATTGCTTCATGTCCCCTGTATAAGGCATCCCGTAATTGAGATTCTTATCCGATTCCGTAGAGTTGGATTCGTGATTTGATATCAACACTCGAGGGTATGGAAAGGGACTGATAACACCCATTTATTATTGCAATAACCTGAACAGATAACATATGATAACAACCACTACAAAACGACGAAAGTACAAAAGTGAACGAAGATCCAACACAACCAAGATCGAAGTGAAAATAACATAACAAAGTGAACGAAGCTCGAACTGATCTGATCCAACAGAACTAAGGCTGAACTGTTGACGTCTAAGTGAAAGAAGATCGAACTACCGAAATGAGGCTAAGAGGGATAGTAAATGAGGCCCAATGAGGGATTTTTTCATGTCCCTCATGCCCTTAAAAGAAATGAAGCTAAGAGAGATAGTAAATTAGACCTCATTGAGGGATTTCCCATGGCCCTCATGGCCTCATGCGACAAAAAAGGGATTCTCCAGAAAGTATCCTCGATAGGTATCATCAAATAATATAATAACAGGCCACAGGTATCCTCAGATACCGAAATGAGACTAACTAAGAGGGATAGTAAATGAGGCCTCATTGAAGGATATTTTCATAGCCTTCATGTTCTCAAAATAAATGAGGTTAAGAGGGATAGTATATTAGACCTCATTGGGGGATTTTTTCATGGACCTCATGCTCTAAAAAGAAATGAGATTAAGAGGGATAGTAAATTAGACCTCATTGAGGGATTTACTCATGGCCCTCATGGCCTCATGCGACAAAAAAAGGATTCTCCAGAAAGTATCCTCGATAGGTATCCTCAAATAATAGAATGCCAGGTCATAGGTATCAAATACCGAAATGAGGCTAAGAGTCGTATATGTGAGTCACTCGTTCGAGTAAATACTATATGGCTTATTTGCTACGTGAGATTCGAGTAGTTCGAGCAATGACTTATCAGTAACTACTCGATAGATTCTTGGCATCAGGAGTGATATAGGCTTTCATGGAGGTTGTCTATCAGTTGGATAGAATCCAAAGCGCCCTTCATTACTAAAGCGCAACGTACTACTATTATAAGTCATGGTATGGCGGTCCTAAAAAGGATTATGGGGGAAAATCCGAGCCGGAAATAACTATTCTAGTTCAATCGAACTCACCCTCTGTGTCCCTTGGTACTATAGCACTACGTGCTAAGCAGATACAATGGGGAATCCGTGGTAAATAAAGTCGTTTTTGTGATTTGGAGGGATTGTCGGATTGTTTGTGGTAGTTCGTCTAGTTGTAAGCCTTTGGGTAACATAGAAACCACGTGCATCCATAGAAACCAAGATGGCTGCCTCCAGTATACAAAATGGACGACGGAAACACGTATCAACATAACAACACGCGCTGCGCATGCGCACTAGGATCACGTATCACTGTGGAGATGGCGTCACAAGAAGGCCGCTCACGCGGGTTACCATGACAACACAACATGGCGCCACTGGGTCATTTGACATTACGTCACTTCCGGGATCCTCACCGGGGTCCTCCCAATGGGCACGATCTCCACATCTCCTACTACTCACGCGGTTGTCTCTTTTTGTGTTATATCTATTATGGTAAATAAACTGATCGTGGAATTCTCCAAAGGCATTTTTATACATGGGCAGACTGGGTCAAAAAAAGTCATAGTGAAATCCGCCGAAAGAGGTTTCACTTTAATCCCCGAGGACCTGGGCATAGGTCAGGAATTACCAATAGCCCACAGCTTCAAAACATACAGCGAATTTGCAGTGCTAGTCAATTCTAAGCTGCTTATTAAGGCAGCCAAGATTAGACTTGAAAACACTCCATAGATAATTTGTCTCTTATCAGTAGGACTTCCTCATGATAGCATGTTAAGGGCACCTGTTGTGAAATCAGAAAATAGGAAATGGGCCTTTAAGTGTTAGAGTAAGCGAACCCAAGAAGACGACCAACGTTCGGACCATGAGAAAAAAACAAAACATTTCAGGACCGAAAAGACACACAATCCTCGCATCTGAGGTATTTTTCGCGCTCCAAGTAACGTGCTATAACGGGAGAATTCAGATGGGCCACAGCTCACAGGGCGTACCAACGCGCAGCCCCCTGTAGGAAAGTTTTATTTTGGTCGTCGCATTTGAGGCATTTGTTGACTACCCGAGGAAGGTGTCATGAAGAGAGAATTCCAGTTGGGGTTACCCATCAGGCCAAAAGAAAGCGTCGGAGAGAGGGGTTTCACCGAGAAATGTCCGATTGTGTATACAGCCAGTTTTCGTGGAAGTGGTTAAGATCAAATTAGTGCTTTACTGATACCCTATGAATCGGTTCATTCTTATCTTCGCATCCCACGTGCGAGATTTTATCACCTAAAAGACACTTTCAGATCCAATAACATTCTACACTGCTACCATTCTGTGTGGAGCGAACGTATACAAGAAGTCTCAATGCATTTTACTTTTATTTTAAAAATAAATGTAAGATTTATCTGTCGTCATGATTAGCCATTGTGCAGAAATATGTAACATTAAACACTAATAAATGAATATGATTTATTTGAGTACAGCGAGGATGTGAAAAGGTTGACAATATTGAAACATACGTGTCTGCGAATACGCCGAAGATTAAATATCCGACGAATGCACCTGCCATGAAGGCTGTGGTAACGTGAGTTGACTTAATTTCTTCTCCGCATACCAAATTAAACTACAAATAGAAGTTGAAGATTGCAATGCTCAGTTCAATAAAAAATAAGTTGTGTATCATGATTTCATTCAAAATACATTTCGGAAGTAGGCGAAGCGGACGCACGGACGGACGGTCTGGCGGACGAACGCACGCACGGGCGAATGGTTACAAAATGACCCCTTTGTTTTCCGCTAATAAAGGCCTAACTAAAGTTAAACACGCTATACGCGATACAAATGTTGCAATAAAGTATTTAGTTATGACATTTCTTTTCAGTCTACAAATATTGATATTTTGTGACTCCTCAAATGTGAGCCTTATATAACAAACAAAATAATTAACTTGAATAAGTTTTGTTTTGTTACTTTATAACAGCGCTCTGATCGCTAGCATTGCCATTAGTGTGTAAAGGCCTTAATTTATATGAATTTACATATTTAACTCCTGAAGTTTCTACCGAAAACACGGGGGGGGGGGGGGCGCCATGGTTCAGTAGGTAGAGGTGCAGGTTGCAACCCGAGAGGTCCACGGTTCGAATCCCACCAGCGCAACCGCGTTGTGTCCTAGGGCAAGAACTGCACCCCCATTGCCAACGAGGGAGCTAACCCTGCTTGTGTGTAGTTTGTATGCTGGTGAGCTGACAGTTGCTCGTCGTCGCTCGGTGTTCTCTCCGAGTACTCCCCCCACCACCCCCACCCCCCCCCCCCCCCCGTAAAACAGTAGTGGTCGTGATTAGCCATTGTGCAGAAATATGTGACCGTAAACACCAATAAATAAATATTCCAAAAACATGACCGCTAAAATCAGTTGTGCAATTTACTTCCCCTTACATTGGAGCAAGAACTAAAGTTATAAATCTTCCATAAAGCAAGATTTTATTTCAGTTTGATGATATAGAATACGGTCACAATATGGAAAACTAGCGATGATCTTTCTCTCCATCTCAATATACCCCATTCGTTTTATCAGTTAGCTGAGAGATAATTAAAATCTTCGATCGAGTCACCGATTCATTCAGGACCCGCTCACACCAGAATTTGGAGTCAACTTCTTTGATCGGACAGTTTGCTGGAAATGCTAGCTTAAAATCTCGACTCATGTCATATAAAAAACAGTTTAATAGGCGCCCCCCAACCCCCTTCCCACCCCCGGCCACAAAGTTTCGAACAACCAATCCAAGAGCGCGATCAGTAGGTACCGGAAACGCACCTCTTTCCCATGCTGTAGCGTGTTTCTAAAAAGTTATCTATTTATGGAGTAAAAATATTCATTAACTGGTAGAGTGCTGGAAGCCCATATTTGGGCTTTATTCTGAAGTGCAGGTACCACAACTTTAAGGCTTCATATTCTGTGGATGTGCTTCATGTTACTTTTGAATAGAAATTATTTAGTTTGCGAAAATTTGCCTGGTTACAATTTATGGGAGAGCGCCACTTGGCGCTCTCCCATAAATTGTAACAAGGCGAAGACACGTGGACAAATTTGGATACCCAAAAATAATTTAGCACTCTACCAGTTAATCAATGGCCGACGATCTGGATTGAGTTGACAGTTTAGAACGGTCTAAAATGAACAGTTTGACTCAAAATTTACGTTCTTAAATAAAGGTGCGAATAGTTCAAGTTGAATAGTTCATCAAATGGGCAGAAATAATGCCAAACTCGGCCGATGACATGTAAATAATCAATGGAAAAGTCACTGCATTGAGAATAAGGCAGGGACGAATCGTCCCTTCGGATTCCACGCGATCAACGGCGATGCCACGCGGTCTAGGGTCCTCGACAAATATACTAAACTATCACACAGAGACATCAGAACAAATTCAGAAAATGTCAAGTAGCTGACTTTGATGGTCTGGACACAGTCGGTCTATATCCGACTCTGGTGTCTGTTCAATTTTTATGCCAAATTAGTCGAATTACACCTTTTTCGCCATTAACCCGTACGCAGTTTCTGTTAACTTTTACTTTCTGGCAATTATCTAAGTGTTAAAGACAGCGGCGGAACCCATCGGCAACGGTTTGGAAAATGCAAACTTCCTTTTGTCTCATTTGTTCACCTGCAACAGTGAATTATAAGTCTTGAATAGTACTAGCTCAGAGAGGGAGCAGTTCCATCACATACCCGCGTCGTTTCGCACCAACTAGAAAATGACGAAAATTCAAAAAGTTACCTTCTCTCAACAAAACGTTATATCTCAGCCAACTCTAGGCGGATTTCCATAAAATTTGCACTCATCGTTCATGAATAGTTGCGACATCATGTCCCAGGACACTCGACACCAACTTCCGCCAATTTTGCCCTGTCGAATATGAAATGAACGTATACGCGTGGATCTCACACGAAGGCACGTGCGCGGTTTCTGGACTTTTAAATGACATGACCGAGTTCAGTAGAGCTTCTAGAACGTTCGCTGAAAACGTATAGTCGCTGCTCCAACAACTATCGGCACAATTTTGTGAACGAACGAACGAACAAAGGAAGGAACGAACCGTGAGAACGGACGGGCGGGTGGGTTTGCGGGAGGGCGGGTGGGTGGGTGGTTGGTCGTGCGAGCGGGCGGGCGGGCGGGCGGGCGCTGTGTACTAAGACGAAATGCACATCGTGATTCAACCAATGCTAACTTTGCTTCTGTGGAGTTAGTACGTTGGGAAGTCAGACATTTGTTCGCCGTTGCTCGTTGGTTCTCTGCGGATGCTCCGGCGTCCTCCACCCGTAAAACCGCCCGATACGAGGTGACCCTGGCTGTCGAAAGTGTCGTTAAATCCAAGTAAATAAATAAATAAATAAATAGATAAATAAATAAATAAATAAATAAATAAATAAATAAATAAATAAATAAATAAAATATTCGGTACAGAGAACTCTCCTCCAAGTATACCTTATTGAGATCATAAAATCAAACAGACGTCTAGGTCGCGATCTGTCGAAGCTATACTTTTTTTCTCTCCACAGCACTATCGAATCTCTCCCGTCGGAAACGAAATGAGAAAACGTTAAATCTGAGAGGTCATTTTCTTTTATTTTTGGTGGTTAGGTCTTTATTTCAGAATATTTTATTTTGGAATGTCGACACATTTGTTTGTATGTGTATTGCTACCCAAACGCGTTCTGATCGAAAAAAATACTACTTCCCTGATCATATATCTGTAACACATAGACACATCTCATTCATCAAAATCTAAGTCGCGTCCGGCGTTCAATTTCATTCTAAAATAGATCGTTTCCCTTAAACATGATTAAAACAGCTTACCTCTGTTACAACTGTCGACTTGAAAACGGAATCGTCAAATACCCAGCTGTCACATTTCTTAATAACAGGATTGCCGCTGGTTTCGTCCATGGAACACGAGTGACAAGACGAATCAAATACGCCACACTCAGAAACATTGCCTGAAGTGTTGTATGGTCCATTGGTGTAATACGTATCCGCATCATCCACTCGGCATCTGTACAAAACAAAAGCAGACATTTTTGTTGCTCCTAATTTGTTGCTTTTGATCATGTAACGCAGAATGTCATACCAAATTGTCGGATATGATATTATTGGCTCTACAAAACAAATAGCCTACGTCACATCTTGATCATTACACAAGGAGACATAAATGCGTTCATTTGTTCTAAATGAGTGATTAGTGGGTCCACATAAATAAATATTCACTTATTTTTCATTTCAAAAAACACTTTTATAAACAACAGACTAATTTCTTTTCAGCTCATTTAATATTTTATAAATATATAGTGTGTTGAGCCGTTTCTTAAAAACCGTAATAATGAGTACACTCTGGAATCAGTTGGGTTAAAAATCAACCCAAATCAACTGGGCTGAGTGAAAATGAAACCATTTCGGTTCATTTTCACTCAACCCTATTGATTTAGTTTGAATTTTAACCCAAGTGATTTTAGAGTGTAAGAGTAATCATGCACACGAGATCGGTGTCTCTGTTGTTGCCAAACTGAGAAGTCATATGTAACTAATACTCCAGCCAGTGGCGGCGCCAGAATTTTTTTTTGTGGGGGGGGGGGGGGGGGCAACTAGGGTGGGGGGGGGCAGACTCCCATGAAGGGGGGCAAATACGTAAAGGATCATATCATTACTTTGTTATGAGGTAGTCCAAACTTGGACCCAAAGTCCGTAATATACTTTTTTGGTTTGGTACGTCCTGTGGACGTACCAAATCAAAAATTTTATTACGGACTTTGGGTCCAAGTTTCGACTAAATGTAATGGTAATTAGCGGTCCTCCTTTCAAAAAATCCTGGATCCGCGTCTGGGGGGTCTGTGCGTGAGAGAGAGAGAGAGAGAGAGAGAGAGAGAGAGAGAGGGAGAGAGAGACTCATAATGCCCGTCTGTCATAATGCGAAATCCATGATTTTTTTTAGACAAGGGATATGGATAGACATGCCTTTGTTGGCTCATAACTCAATTATAACTTATAAGTATCTGCATCCGAGTCTTTAAATCTCTGCTGCCTGGATGTGTTCATCAGCTAGCCTGAGGCTTTGGGCAAAGTGTGCATGGGAAATTATTGGGAATAAAAAAAGAGAGGGGTGTGTGTGTGTGTGTGAGAGAGAGTGACTGAATGTGTTTGTGTGTGAGGGTGGATGGATGGAAATGCATGCGAGATGGTTGGGGGGGGGGGGCAACTGGGGGGGGGGGGCAAAGGCTTCGTTTGGGAGGGGGGGGGGCAAATGCCCCCTTTCCCCTGTAGCGCCGCCACTGCTCCAGCGGTAATTAATTTCAAAGTTCTAAGAAGGTTTGGGGCACCACACTTCCAGTTCCATCTCTGTGTCATTGATTTAAACAAATGTTATATTGTCGTTAGATGTTAATAGACAAAAGGATTGAAACACAAGTAATTACAACCTCTTTAAGTTCCTCTTCAAAAACTTACAATAGCAGACGTACACGGAACGTGCTTAAATACTTCCTTTTCTCATCAGCCTTCGACCTCAGTCTGATTTGAAATTACCTCGTTCTGATATTGCGACGATATCAAACTAACCAAGTCATAACCTATAAATATTGACCTATGGTGAACACCGAGGCACAGCGCACTGAACTAGTTTTCTGAGAAGTAGAATCTTGTTTACCATATAAGGTTTCTCTTTAAAAATTAATGAAACAGACTTCACAAAAAGTTAACTATTAGAAAAAAGAAAACATATGATTGATGTGAACAGAATTAATATCTTCACAACAGAAACACCCTTCCTTTTGGTCTCTGAACCTAAATGTTTTTAAACATGATCTTTCTTGACCCAAAACGAAATTTCAGACTTACATGTTGCTTTTAAGAGAAGGACAGGCGCATTGACAGGTATCTACATTGTTGGGGGATACAGGGATCTTATGGGGAATACCACTACAAACTGAATTATTATTATTGAGTGGTGAAAATGTATGGAGATGGTGTCCCTCTCAGGTCACCATTGCTGGGGGATACATTTCTTAAAGATTTCTCCTGGGAGGCCCAATCCTGGGCTTTTCTGAAGATATGTTTGAAAAATATGCCCAGAATGGCTCTCTTTGAAGACATTTTGAGGCGTGGAAGATTGTAACTTTTCACGAAGTGGGGTATGTAATCTGTAAATTCATTTGGTCGTGGAAATCAGAATGTTTAGGGGGGCAGGTGGGGATTTGGAGGAGGGGCAGGTCCCCCATGCGCCTCTACAAAAACCGAGAAAGAATTTCGACAGGATCACCATCAGGTTTGTATCCCTGCTTACAACACTGTAGAACCTCACCGAACGAAATGAAAATGCTAACACATTCCTTCCCAAATGCTGATATTTGTATGTATTTCCTTACTTAGACTTGATATCGCAATATCCTATCTATTCACTTTCACCGCTGATGTGAATATGTGGCGATAGGAACGCTATTGAATTAATAATTCATCCCCTTTAGCGATCAGAGTGCCGGCACTTAATTGGTTAACGCTGCACTTAATCTGCCAGAAAACTTCCTCAGGAAACCGCATTTCCTCTTTTTGGTAGAGCCATGCGAATCACATATTTTCGATTCGAATCGAATCTCCAATCAACTGTAGTCTGTTATTCGAAATCGAATCGAACCTTGAATCTAATACAAGAGTCTTGAAGTCCCGACCGACAAAATATCCCAACTACATCATCAAGGCGTGCCTTGATGATGTAGTTGGAATATTACCCAGTAAGGGTTTTTGTTCAAAACAAAAGCGGGTGCGAAAATTCTGTAATGGGCACTGCAGGGGCTTTCTTTTAGTAATGGTGAGCTCATCGTCGAAGTTGCTTGGAAACATTAACCCTTTACTTTACCCAGAGTAACGGCAAAAACGGCCAGCGCTGTTCTCAAAAATCGCTTATTAATTTTCAATATATTGCGATTTTTTTGTCTAAAAAACATAGCTTATGACCCATCGTTAGAACGAGCTCTGCATACTCGTACCAACGAGGGGTCATAACCTATTTTTGAGACGAAAAATTAAAAAAAATAGTTATTCAAGAATTTTTTTGGCAAGTGTCGTCTGCTTTTCATGTTAGGTAAAGGGTTAAATTTACTTTCAGCAGTGGTAGTGAGAAGTGAAGCTAGAATTAGCATGGGTGGTGGCATGGGTACAGATTCTTTTTATGTATATACCACGGAAATTACACTCAGTCTTTATTTTCAACATTATTTACGAACAATTTCTATATGAGCTATACATTTTGTGAAGCGACTAAGATGACTAATAGCAAGCGAAATGTCTAGTGAAAATATTCGAAGGAAAAGAAATCGGTCACCCGATTTCGAATGGACCCGAATACCAGCTTAATTGAATCGAATCTCGAATCGAATCTAGAAGCTTCGCAGAGTCCTACTGTTTAGGATTAGATTTGCTTTAGGAATTGATGTCATATACGCAGTCGCTCTCATGCAAATGGATGTCTGTGGCTGAGTTGTGGTGTTGGGATCCCAACGTTACCACTTTTGAGTCCGGTATGTGCTAATCAAATAAGAAATTGGGCCCATACCTTGACGATGTATTTGAAATATTTCTTCAATCGCGACTTGAGTCACGACAGTTGGGATAAACTGGGTCTACACCCCACCCCAATGATCATCTTCGCAACGCCCCCTGCATATTTCTTAGACGGATGAGATGTCAACATCAGTAATTCTTTTCTGTACATCTGTCAATTGAATTGAATAAAATACGATAGATTTTTCTCCATCTTACTTCTCCATGTCAGAGAACGCTCTGCGTTATCGAGTGGAGCTGACGCAATTTTAGGATTCAAAAAGGATATGTACTATGATTTCAGAACTAATATCTTTCTTGGTCATTTCGCGATTCGGTCAAGAAATATTAAGACCAGTGGATAGAGATTTCAAACAAAAAAATAAAATAAACTAGAGAATTGTAATTTGTTGGACAAATTACGGGCTTCCCAACTTTTTAATGTGAAAAGGCAGACTGCATTGTGCACGAAATTGTCAATCAATTTCATTATCTTTAAACCTGATAACCAAAGCTTTGTTAAGGAGGCAGCGCCCTCGGACTCTTGAGTTAAAGGCTAGAGGCAGACAACATCAACAGACATCCAGCAAATAATTAGAGAGAGAGAGAGAGAGAGAGAGAGAGAGAGAGAGAGAGAGAGAGAGAGATTTGAAGCCAATTTAAAAACAACAACGCGATACTAAATTTTTTCTTCTTTATTATATTGTGGCAAAACAGGACCCGCCAACAAACGAGGAAGAGGAAGCCGTCTAAAGTATGCAGCGCAGATGTCAACAATTAGCTAAACTTGAACAAATACCCATGTTATGGTCATGATATAGCCATATATGCTGAAAGTGACATTGAAAACCAACTATTAATTTATTCTCTACCATCCTGTCGGTTTGTGAATGTGTGAGACATGCCAACAAAACAGAGTGTGCTTCAAGCGTCAAGCAATAGCTGATCTTGAATACATGCCAATGTCATTATCAGGATATAGCCATAGATGCCGAAAGTTACCTTAAATATCAATAATTAATGTATTCTCTACCATTCTGTCTGTTTGTGAATGTGTGGGGCATGTCAACAAAAGAGGGTAAGCTCCCCACCCCAACGATTTCAAATTTTCCCATCATATCTGTTTCACATAAGATGAAATACATGTAATACAAATCACTGTCACACATAAATTGTTGGACTATGTTGTGTTGTGTGTTTGGTGATATTGTTTATTTTATCTAGAGAGTTGATGAGTTGATTACCCAACGAATCAGCCGCATCCGCCCGCGTAATATGCAAATTCAGCAGTTGATAAAATATTATTTTTCAAAAAATTTCAACAAAACCATATCATGTAACCCCTCGTTGGAACAAGCTCGTCGAGCTCATTCCGACGAGGGATCACATGATATGGTTTTGTTGAAATTGTTTGAAAAATTTTAAAAAATGATATTTAAAATAATAAATTTTGATATCGTCTGCGTTGGGTAAAGGGTTAAAGG
Organism: Pictodentalium vernedei; assembly: GCA_031216915.1. Lineage (NCBI taxonomy): Eukaryota > Metazoa > Mollusca > Scaphopoda > Dentaliida > Dentaliidae > Pictodentalium > Pictodentalium vernedei. Next base: position 234,933,341 of record CM062296.1, read on the forward strand.
GATATTGAACTGTTTGTCAATATTTCTTGCATTACATTACTAACTTCGGTATTTATTGACAGAAGGTTTTCACGGAAGGCTTTCCATCAAAAGCAAAGTGTATGATATTAACCCTTTCCAAAAACGATAGAAAAAAGCAACCAAGATTGGTTAATTTTGACATTTTCAAAGGGCACTACTAATCTCGCCCTCGTTGCGGTTGAGGGTTAATCCTGAGATTAAAAAGTAAACAGCAACTTTCTTCTGCAATCAGTGTTGCATCTATCCACACCAAAAATGTTACAACAACCTTGCAATTGGAGGAATGTGCCCTTGACGTTGGTCAGTTTTGAAGAATAAAGAAGAATTGCAAAATTGGTGTTATTTTTTACCAAATATTTGTGTGGTGATTTTGGTGTATCATATTATGCTCTAACTGTTTGGAAAATTTGTGCTAAATGACTGTAAACAATTTTCAGACTTTTGAAAATGGTAACATTTTGATGGACCTGGCAGAATATTTTGAAAATAAGCGTTTTCACGAAATTGATGATACCCAATGTCAGCAGATTTTATGACATTACAGGGGTGTCCCAAATTTTGTTGAGCCTTGCAACATACAAAATTGATGAAAGAAAAAACATAAAAACTAGGGAATTGTAATTTGTTGGATAAATTACGGACTTTCCCAAGTTTTAATGTGGAAGGCAGACAGCGTTGTTTAGAAACCACATTGAGCTATGTACTTTGGTTTTGGAGAAAATGGGTGCACAAAACTGCAAAATTCACTGAAAATCACAATATTTCAAACTGTACTATTCTTTATGTGGCCAAAGCCAAGTTGTGTTGAGTTATGATATAGAGAAAAACTTACAACAGAAGATTTGTTCAGCGAGCATCTCTAATCGACGCAAACCACACTGTTTGAAATTGACCCTTTCCAAACTGACAAAAAGTAGCAATCCAAGTAGGCCAATTTTGTCATTTGTCAATGATACTCTTTTTATAGCAGTCAGTGTCCAGGAGAGTTAAATGTGAGACTAAAACGTGAACAGCAACTTTCCTCTACATGTGCAAACCATTTTCCGGCAAACAGTTAGTTACTTTAATGGCCATTTCAGAGGAAATCAATTAGTTTGGGTTGGGTTTTTATTGAAAGCAAAAAAACATTGCGTATAGAATGCTGCAAAATTCACGAAAATTAAAGTTTTTCTCTGGATGATGCTGTCAAAACATGTGTTTGATTATGTGTGACACCAAAACTTATCACAGACAATTTGTTTTCCTATAATCATAATACAAATATGCAAAAGAAAAATAGACTATACCATTCCTACCCAGGGAAAATGAGAAGAGAAATGTACGAAATTAATCAGAAAATGAATTTTGTCTAACGGTACTCATATTTGTACGGCCAAAACAGGTGTAGGATAAAGCGGGACACCAAAACATATAACACAAAATGTGTTTCACATTGATTTTTGAATGGAATTGTGGAAAGCACAGTGAGCACTTTCATTTCTGTTCTGTTTTTTTGACAAATGAGTACAGAAATTTGTAAAATTCACTAAAAATCAATGCTTATGGACAGTACTATTCTTCAAGTGGCCAAAGCACATGTTGGGTTAAGCCCTAGAGCATACCTTGCAAGTAGGTGATATGTGCAGATTCCGGCTCATCCGCCTACTTTGAGCCAGAAATTCCGGTCGGTCATAAAATTGAGTTATTTTTAGAAAAAAACTGAAATTTTTTCCGGAAAGAAATCGATCTTCTCGCGAAAACGTCATTTTTGTCAGAGTGCTTGAACTTTTTTCCGGGAAAACCCCAGATTTTTCTCGGAAACGACGATTTTCTGGCTCGGAAATTTTAAAAATTCTGGGCGGAAAATGCCCACTTTTTTCGCGAATTTAACGCTGATTTCCCATAAGGGGCGAAATTTTTTTCTGTGAAGAATAAACGCGGAAAGACCTAATTGAGAATTCGGTCCGTGTGAAAGAGATGACGTTTGGGTCAAAGTGAATTTTTCCGGTGAGCCAGAAAAGACCGTGGAGTTTCGTTGTCGTTTGAGTGTTACGACTCGATGGAAGAAGCGATCTGATCGGGAGGAGGATGGCGATCGGAGAATGCGCGCTCGTTCGTGCATGCGCGTGCGATTGCGTGTGTGTATATATATTATAAGTTAAAAGATGAATAATAATAATAAAAAATTGTTTAAAAACTTGTTTAAAAAAATAATAAAAAATATATATATATAAAACAACATTAAAAATAAATAAGAATACAAAAAAAATATAACAGTTTTTCATCCATTAAAGAGAGAAAAATAATAAATAAATAAAAAACCCCCCCAATGTTTCTACACGTAGGAGATTCTAAGTGAAGGGACGAGCAGGTTCGCGAATTAATACGGAGCAAGGAGAACATTCAGGCGCAGGACAGGGCCAGGCGATTGGGAGAGATGGGACTGGGACGAGAGGCGACCAAGTTGTTCAGACACGTAACCGAGGTTCAGGAATGAGCGAGGAAGGAGATCGTCGAGCAACTGAGACCCATAAGAGAAGGTTCTCTGAGGATGGGTTCTATTCCCGGTAGTTCCGCGCCGAGAACTCTGTCCGGTTAAACTCCGGAGAGAATCGAGACTGACTAGCGTTACGCCGAGAAGTTTGTCTGAATACACTGCAGAGAGGATCAAGACCGATGCGAGTAGCGTCTTTAATAGCGCCAGATCTGACGACGGTAGAGAAAAAGATGCGATTTACGGATTTCGTCAAGACGGTGATGACGATGTCGTTGGTGACACGCAAATATGATTTGAAGGCGACTATTTGATCGTTGGTCCGAACAGGTACAAAATGACCGACGGATTGCATACTCTGCTCTCTCACGAGAGGCGCGGCGATTACAAACAAATGACCGGCGGATTGCATACTCTGCTCTCTCCCAAGAGACCCGGCGATTACAAACAAGAGGATTTGAATAATTATGGAGACATTCTGGTTCAGACTCAAGCCATGAAGAAGAACTACGATGCCAGAGAGACGGGTCCGAAGGGTAGGAGAGGTTACAAGTGGTAGCACGTGGTGGAACCCATATGGAAGGCGAACGAGTATTTCGTGGAATCGAAAGGGTATGACGACCGACACGATATTTCTTCCGCACGATCCCCATGCTTTGTCGGAAAGATTGAGATTATTGTTGGCTAGCAGAGAGGCCTTTAACACCGGAGTAAATAACGAGATAGTGAGCGTGTGCGATGAATTGTTGAGGCAGAAGTTCTTGACTAAGAAGGATTATCAAAAGTTGATGAATAGTTTGAAATGATAAAATAGTAAGAGAAGAGAGAAAAAAGAAAAAAAATATTAAGTAAATAAAAAAATAATATATATTCACAAAAAATAATTAAAAAACCGAATTCTCAAAAAAATGTTAGTGATAAATAACAGGGGATCCGCTAGATCATACGTCTACGGCGGATTGGGCATCGTCGATTCGATGATGCAATTCTTAACTCGTAAATTCACTGGCGATGTTGTGAAACAGATCGCGTCGAGTGCTCTCAAAATCAAAAAGAAGACAGCAATCGATGCCGGTAAGAAAGCTGCTTCCGAAGCGAGCGGTAGAATAGCTTCAGAAGCCGGCAAGAGAGGAGCTGACGCGTTGATTAATAAATTGATAACTCCATCGCAACCACCTGCCAAATGATCGAGAATCGAACCAAAAAGTTGGAAAGACTTCTATGATGATGTCGTACTGGACTTGACTAAAATGACGAGGGGATCGGGATTGAAAGTGATTCATCAATAAATAAAAAAAACTTTTATATATATATATATATATATAAAAATAGAAATTCAAAATAAAAAAATAAAAAAAAAACATAATTCAAAACATAGTAAAAAAAATAAGAATGGATATCAAAGACATGTCTTGGAATGACGTGATTACCAAGAGGTCGAACGACGAGTTCTTTCCCAAGAGCATAAGAGGTCTGATAGTGGGAAAATCGAACTGCGGAAAGACCAACCTCTTGATGAATCTACCGTTGCAACCCAGCTGGTTGGATCACGACAGATTATTCGTTTTCGGCAAGAGTCTCTTTCAACCGGAGTACAAATTGCTTCGAGAGTGCATGATGCGTAAATTACCCAAGGAAGTCATGTCGAGAATCTTCGACAATTGTGATGAATTTAAAGGACACAAGACTTCGAATATATTGGAAGGAGCGTCGAGAGAATTGACCTGCATAAACGTCGAGTGTTCGAATGTGGAATGTCTGTTTTACGAGAATGCCGACGACATTCCCGATCCCAGACAGTTGAAGTCGGAGAACAAGAATCTCATGATCTTCAATGATCTGCTGTTGGTGAGACAGAATCAATGTGAATCATATTACGTTCGAAGACGTCACAACAACGTGGATTGTTTCTATCTGTCTCAGAATTATTTTCGACTGCCCAGACAGATGATAAAGGAGAATGCTAATTTTCTGTGTCTCTTTAGTCAGGATCTGAAGAATCTCAATCACATCTACGGAGACGACGTAGCCAACGACATGAGAAGGGAAGAATTCAGGAGATTCTGTAAGAAGGTGTGGGACAAAGGACTTCAAAAGTTCGTGGTGATCGATTTGACTAGCGAATTTAACAACGGAAAATATCAAAGTGGATTCGACGATTTTTTTATATTCCCAACAACAATAATAGAGAATAGAATAAAAATAAAAAAAAACATCGATAAAATGTAAAAAAATATAAAATTAATAAATAATAAAAAAAATATGTCAGAACATCGCCTATTGGAACAGATAATCGAAAATATGGATGCAAAACAGTCCTTTCAAATCATTGTGAGTCACAACACGACTCGATTCACAATGAAATCCGAACCTTTCATCGAATGACGAAGGAAAAGAGATACGAGATGGCATTGGTTAATCTCGAGACTTATTATTCGTTTCCCAACGTCACGGAAAAGAACAATGCATTCAAGTATTTTAACGGAGTGGATTGGTTCGAGATTCGAATTCCCAAAGGGAGTTACGACATAGATGATCTGAACTGTCACATCCAGATGAGACTGAAGACCGACGGTCACGGAGGCAGTATGATAAGACTCGCTCCCCATGCGAATACTCTACAAACGATATTAGACTTGGGATATGATTTTCGAATGGATTTTAGTGCAGAAGGTTCGATCAGCGAGATGTTGGGATTCAATTGAAAGATGTATCAAGGTCACGCTGCGTCCGAAAATATAGTAGACATTCTCACAATCAATAGAATTTTAGTGAATGTCAACATGATCTCGGGAAGTTACGCCAATGGTAGTGCTCAGCCTACGATCTACTTGTTCTTTCCGGACGTTTCGCCGGGTTATATGATCGTGGAGCGACCTCAAAATCTCGTCTATTTACCCGTGATTCTGGACACGTTGTATAGCATTGAAACCACGTTGATGGATTAGAACGACGATCTGCTGGATTTTGGCACAGAGAGAGTGACTATACGTTTTCACATCAGAGGGATATGAAAAAATGAAGTAAATAAAAAAAAAAAAAATATAATTTGAAAAAAATCCCCAAAAATTTTTTTTGGGTATTTTTTTAATTTTTTTTTATATATATAAAAAATAAAATAAAAAACAAACTTATAATATTTATAATAAAAAAAAAAACAAAAAAAAAAACAAACTTATAATATTCCAAATTAATAAAAGTATATATAATCCAGTGAAAAAAAATAACAAATATGACTCAATACATCATTAAAAACGTGAACATATCTGAAGGGCAGAAATCTAAATTTCGCAGAGCATTGAGTAATCAAGGTGAAGCCATTAGATTTAAATTCAGTTGCGAACATCTGGCGAGTGGCGGTAGAGATCGGATCGCCTGGACTAAAACTCAAATCAAAAGGATGGAGAAAGCAATTCGTAATCGAATGGGAATGATGGTGAGACTGAGCCCTGTTCAATTGAGATACAATCTGAGAATGAAAGGTGTTTTTAGCCGCTATTGGCGGGACTCGCTGCAAAAGCATTACCCATTCTCACGAAGATGGTGTTATCAGCTCTGGGCGTGGGAGCTCTCTCGGGACTCGCTAGTTCGGGGGTCCACAAATTAATGGGTAGAGGATTGTTTCTGAAGAAGAGAGGAAACGGACTGTTTTTGTGGAAGGGAGGAGCCATGTGTCACGTAAACGTCGAGGGTAAAGGATTGTATCTAGGACCCACGGGAAAAGGCGGCAATGCTTCCCATGGAGACGGTATCTTTCTGAAGACTGGAGAGAATGTGGAACCGATCGGTGAAGGTTTGTTGTTCGGTCAGAATTCACCGTTTAAGAATATACTAGGTATGTTATTATCGAAAAAAAATAAATAAATAACAATTAAAACAAAAATATATCAAATACCTTAAACATTTTTTTTTTTTTTTTTAATTTTTTTTTTGATATATATTTATATAAGAAATAAAAATGAAACAAAAGGTGAGAGAAGAAAAACGTCTTTTAACCCTTTACCTAACATGAAAAGCAGACGACACTTGCAACAATTTTTTTTGAATAACTAATTTTTTTCACTTTTTGTCCCAAAAACATAGGTTATGACCCCTTGTTGGAACGAGCTCGACAAGCTCGTTCCAACGAGGGGTCATAACCTATGTTTATGTTTTGAGACAAAAAATGAAAAAAATAATGAAAATTAATTGGCGATTTTTGAGAATAGCGCTGGCCAGTTTTGGCCGTTACGTTGGGTAAAGGGTTAAAGACGTGTTAACAAAAACGTTTTCGTCATCAAAACAACGTTCGTTTTATGAAAAGTTTTTAGCTTTTTTCTAAACATTTACACGATTGTGTATTAGAAAGAATTCAATCGGAACGAATCAAATATGACTCATGTTTAAACGGGTGGGTAATATTGTTTTTGTTACTATTGTCAATCATATCACAAAATCAAAACTATCTCGAAAATATCGAAACGTGTTCGAACGATAAAAATGCGTTTTGTTATCAAAATTATCACGTGATTATAGATATCATAGATTGTTTAAAATACAAATTGAAACTTAGTTTAAACAATATTTATTTCCGAGTTCAATAGACTCAATAATAGAAAACAATTACAGATGATATATATAGAACAAAAACGGAAAATGGATTCAGCAGCAAGCATATGCTTATGCTAGCTGTCTCCGTTGTATTTGCACACAAAATTTATATATCAGCAAGACGAGAAAATTGTTTTACATAAAGATTAGTTGGGATACTCCTGTGTTCGGAAATGATATGTAGTGGAAAAGATTTAGAAAGAGAAAAGAAAAGGGAGAGGACAAAAAATAGGATAAAAAAATCAAAACAGTTGAGAAGAATAGATATTTGTGTGAGTTTGTATTAAGACAGGACCTGTTGATGATAGAACTGCGGTGGTAGTTAAGAGTTAGATAAGCCATGAGAGGACTAACGCCACATGTATGTTATTCAAGCTCGTATGTTTTTCATCGTCAGCAAAGAGAATGTAGCTACGAAGGGTGACAGTAAATTTCGAACGCATTATGGTGGATTTACAATCAGCTCGAGTCCCACCTGATTGTGAAACTTGTAAAGCGTTACAAATATGGGGAAATTTATTACATGTATATTTGCACGAAAATGTATTAGATTGTGGTGGTTGTGATGAAAATATTGAAAAATCCATTCGTCAGTGTGTCAAATATATTCACAGATTACACTCGTTCACGTCAAATAGATCGTGGATCGAATTTGCTCTAAGGATAGAAATCATTATGCTTTATTTCCCGTATCGTTTTAATGACGACGATGAAAAAATGATGATTTTATCAGAATACGAAAAGCATAAAATCCTTCTTTTGAAAAAATATAATAATAAAAAAATGTGCAATCATAATAAACGAAAAGAGTTCATTTATTCATTTGATGATGAGATGAATAGAATGTGTACTATATATATGGAGAGAAAAATAAATAATAGAAAAAAATAATAATAATTAAAATATAAAAAAATATTTTTTAGGGCTTAGAAAAAAACAACTTTTTTTCGTAAACATATAAGTATGAGTAAAATGAACGATTCCATGGAATCGAGAGCTTGGTTTCTTCGAAGGGCATTGTGTAGAGCTTATGGGATCTGCATGAATGAACAACTTTCTGGCATCTTACCCAAAAGATGTCTTGGCTGTCTGGAGGAGAGAGAAATTAATCACATTAATCATTCATGTCTTATGATGGACTGGGAAGACATCGTCACCATGTATTTCATGTCTGCATTGGAATGCGTACGACACAACAGCGTGATCCATGCTTCGCAGAATGCGTAAAGTGTACAGTTCGACCAAGATGCAATTCATCAAACGCAGTGCTGGTCTGACAAATAAGTTGATTAATAATCTTCACGTCAAAATGCATCTGCCAGGACATAAATTTACAGGACCCGGTACGAAATTAAATAAGAGATTGAATCGAGATCTGACACCTAAATCTTGGAGCAAACCCATCAATAGGGTGGATTCGTCCGATTACGCATATGATCCGTGTTGTGCTAAACATCCCGATGTCAAGACTCGTAATCGAATCTGCGATAAATACATGTTGACAATGTTGAAAAATATATCAAATCCCTCTAGAAGAGAGAGACTCGAACGTTTGTTGGTCGGTAAAGTGATCGGTACCAAACGTCGATTCAGATAGGGACATAAAAAAAATGTCCAGAACGTATTATTAACGAGTGCATGGGGGAACGAACTACACAAGCCCATCACATGTAACTTTCGAAGGAGAAGCGTGTTTGTGAAGGGTTTGGATCAGATCTGGTCGACATGAAATCGCATTCGAAATGGAACGAGGGCATTAAATACATACTGATGGTTATCGACGTGTTTTCAAAATACAGATGGATGAGACTTCTGAAGAATAAATTGGGAGCTTGCATGGTGGAAGCTCTCAGAATTTTACAACAGTCAGGTTCTTCTATTGGTAGACTTCTATTCCGTTGAAAACGAAGGGAAAGCTAACGTGATCGAACATTGGAATAGAACCATGAAGGAGAAAATGTATAAGTATTTCACGGGCAATACGACTAAGAAATATATCAATGTCCTAGACGAACTGGTCGAAGAATACAACAACACGTGACACAGATCGATCAAGATGATGCCTGCAGAAGCTACATATCCTCAAAACGAAAAACACATCTTCACGAATCTCAATCCCGAAAAGATCAAGATCAAGATCAAAATCAAGAAGAAGTTCAAACCACCGAAATTTGCAGTCGGCGATCGAGTGAGAATCACTTCTTATAAGTCACTCTTCGAGAAGGGTTACACTCTTTGATGGACAAAGGAAATCTTTACGATCGTTACAATATTTTACATCAATCCGGTCACTTACAAAATGGAAGCTTTAGAGACCAATGAAGATGACAGCAGAGAAAACATCGGAACATTTTACGAACAAGAATTGCACAAGACGACATTTTGAAGAACCAACTCTTCACTTTCATTTTTTTCCCCTTTACGCATGTATATAGTAAAAGGGGGAAAAAAAATAAATAAGAATTGAAAAAAAAAAAATTATAATAATAAAAAAAAGCAAACGAATTAACACAAAGAAACCCAAAACGTGACAAATATATTAGATATAACCCAAGGTATATTGAAAGATGAAAGCATTGAAGAATACAAAGATCATGAGCACAAACCCGTGACTGGAAATAGTTTGAACAAGTCTGGTGAAATAAGAATCAACGTCGATACGCAAGATCTGTTAGTTCATCCAAGCAAAAGTTGCATAGTGATAAAGGGACATCTCACCAAGGAAGACGGAAGCGATTACGTGGACGATGACGTAGTCACTCTAGCCAATAATGGCATGATGCATCTGTTCAGTAATATAAAATACATGCTCTCAGGACAAGAGGTAGAATCCGTGTTTCATCCCGGACAAGCCACCACGATGTACAGACTCTTGATGTATCCAGACAATTTTTCGAAATCTAAAGGACTCATTCAATTGTGGGTGAATGACACCATCGCCAACATCAGTCCAGCCAATACCAGTGCCGCTCTGAGATTCGACTACGTCGTCAAGACATTGAGACCCAGAGGAACGTTTTCGTTCAGGATACCTCTGAAACACATATTCGGATTCGCAGAAGATTACGATAAGATTCTCTACGGATTCAAACACAATCTGACGTTGATTCGAAAAGGAAACAATGAAGCCATCATGAGACCTGCCGCAACTGATGCGGGTAAGAAACATCTGAACAAGATGTCTTGGTTTGTTCCACATGTATTGCCTTCAGTCGTGGAGAAAGTATGTCTCTACAAGATCATAGATTCGAAGAGTAAATTACTGGTGGGATTTAGAATGAGACAGTGCAACACGGCTAGTATTCCACCACCTAGCAATCACTTCGATTGGAGATTGACCGTGAAATCTGATTTGGAAAGACCGCGATTCATCGTAGTGGCATTTCAGACCGATAGGGATAGATCTCAAGAGAAAAATCCTTCTCTGTTCGATCATTGTAACTTGAGAAACATGCAGGTATTTCTAATTTCTGCAGACTATATGGCGATGTAGCGGATTTCAGAAAGAAATATCATAGATGAATGGACGAATTGATGGGCAATCCTAACACCACTCCATCGAATACAAATCGATGTATCCCCTGTTCGTATTCGACGTCAGCAAATAGAGCGAGAAACTCAAGAGTATCATCTTAGACATTCAAATCAGAACGCAATTCGACAAAAATGTGCCAAGGAGAACCAAAGCTTTTGCCCTAGTCCTGTCAGATAGAGAGTTAGAATTCGAATCAGTCGGACAAAAATTGTCCATCATTTGTTGAAAATAATAATTAATAATAATTAAAAGAAGAAGAAAATTATTATGAAAAGTTTAATAAAATCCTTAAAATCTCGCAATAAATCGTTTACAAAGCATTGTTTTTTTCATACTATATAAAATGAAACATTTGGAAGAGTGAATTTGAATCGAATGCAAAGGACGTGGAACCAAGAACGGATGGAATGGTCGAGATTTTCATAATTATCGTTTGAGGGAAAAGGAAGAATTCGACCTCATAAAATCGTTCAAAGAAGAAATTATTAAAGATACGATTTTAATCTGTAAAAAATGTAAGAATCGTCAGATATCGATTCAGTCTCAACAAACTAGATCGGGTGACGAACCTACCATGTTATTTGCTAAATGTATAAATTGCAATTGCAAATGGGTGGAAAATTAAATGTTTATTGAATAAAAATAACCCCCCCCCCCCCCAAATAATTGGATTTTGAGAAACTGAATATTCAATCTCTCAAAATCCAATTATATATATATTTTTTAGAGTTGTCTCCTCCTCTACATGACAAAAAGTGATTGTTTTTTTTTTTGTTTTGTTTTCACTGTTTGTTCAGAGGATCGAGTTCGATCAACAGAGAGACTATTGAACTGGCTACTTCAGGATTATCGGTTTTCATCTTGAAGTTGATCCTGTCTCCCATTCGAACCTTGGGAGGCGTTCTGAAGACACTAGTGTTCGAGTGTTGTTACTTCTTCTTTTTGACTCTGTACCTCTTGTCGCATTCCACTCCGTTCACCACGAGATTGACGATTGCTTTTTTGCTCAAGTCCATTGAAGTCAGATTCATTCGAATGATATTGCCTTCCGCCGGCATGGGATATCCTATCATACCGTGCAGCTGTTCGTTACCTCTATTTCCGAAGGACCATTCAGCTTTTTCCACATCTAACGCACCGCTCTCCTCTGCCCAGAGGGTGATCAATTGTCTAACGTATTTTATCTTTACCACGATGCAGATCAGAGAGCAGGCATCCGACATGTGGGTGGGATCCGGCAGATTCGTTAGTGCGTGTCCTCCCATGTCCAGTTTGCCTTCCATGACTGCACTGGAATCGTATGCCGGCTCGTCGTTAAGACCGAATAGTTTGTAACCATTCATGTTGATGCCGGCCTCCATTTTTCCTCCTGATTGTTTGTTCAGATACAAGCTTGAGATTCCAGATAGGATTGAGAATCCAGTAGGGCAGAATCAAGGGCCATCGAGTCTTCGTCATTATTGTCGATCGCAGACAGATTCAATATCTTGTGCAATCCCGCATCCAGATCCGATTCCATTACTAACTCATCGACATTATTCTTTCTCAATTGTAAGCCTACATATTGTTTGTTTGTGGCATCTTTGGGATTTGTGGGATCGGGTGCGTTGATTATCTTGTTAGAATTCGCATTCAATTTGGAATGCATCACTTTAGGAACTTAGCGATCTCTGAGATTTTTACTGAATCTCGTTTGAGAGTCGTCGGCATATCTTTTAGTGGCGACGTCGGTCGGATCTCTAGGATCCGATACGTTCACCATTCGTTTAGATTTCAAGTTGAGATCTTCCATCATGTTTTTATTCACGTAATTATCTCTCATCATCTGCTGGAAATTTTCGTCTCCTCTATCGACGAATTTTTTAGTTGCAGCATCCGACAGATCGATCGTTTCGGGAACATTGTAGATTTTCTTATTGTTTAAGTTTAAGGGGTTCTTGTCGAGGTTCGTATCTCTGAACGTATCGTTCATCTAATCTGGCCATGTTACCATCAATAACTTCGACTGTAACTCTTCTTTTCTTTCTAGAGGGACCTTCATCAACGTCAGCGCGACCTAATTTATCGACTGTGATGTTTTGTTTTCGTATTTTTTTATTTTGTTTTTAATTAGGAATATTATAAGTTTTCTTTTTTATTATTATTTAAATATAAACAACTAAAAAAAATTTATTATAAAAATATTTTTTTATTATAAAAATAATTTTATTATATATCTCTCTCTATATATATATAAGAAAAAAAATTAATGTAAATCATTGAGAATATCTTGAAAGTGATCTCCTTCTGACCATCTTTTTCTGCTTAGAGGCACAGGTGACTGCAAAACACTCGATCTGGTGCTTGCACTTGTTCGGTATTGTAAATAACTGACGATAAATAGTTTCTTATTTCCATCAGCGGAGAGATTCTGTAGCTATCGAAATAATAATTTTTATTGTTCGAAAACCATGTCACCCACCCTCACCTCAGATGTCATCAAGATTTAAAATTCTACATTCCGAATCGTCGTCTTTTTTTCTTGACAAAGCATCTCTAGAAAACAAACCTCGAAAATGTTTGATTTTTAAATGTTTTGCTGCTTTCAACAGATCAATGTTAGATAGGGGTTCGTTGGGTAAGATGACACCTTCAAAGGATATGCTTTCATTTTCTTCCTATCCATAAATATGTTTTTTGTTTTATTTACTATTTTTTTTTCTCTATTTTTTTTCTTTAATTTATAAACTCGTGAGTGTTTTTTAAACTTGCGAGATTTTGTAGTAACTCAACCTCTCGATTTTGACAACAATAAGATATCTATAATAAATGATAATATGCAAGTGCAAAAGTGTGTATTTTATCCAGCCATATAAATCTCTTATCATCGTCGGCCGTCAACGCAATCTTATTGATTCTTTGGTGTACATCTCGTGTTTTGCGCTTTGAATCGCAGTCATCTTTTTAAACACTATCCAACCTTCGAAACAGACACTCTTTATACTCGCCGAAAGTGGTGCTTTTATTTGTCACACACGCTTGAATGCCTTTACATCTCTTGATCTCTTCACCGTCGAGGAGATAAACGTACAATTTTGGTCTCAAACCTACGAATTCGGTGATCTGTCTTCCACCGCTCTCGTCTTTAAATTTACCCAACACCTTTTATTGACGCCAGTTGGAATCTTAGATGGATGATCGTCGGGATAATTACTTACGTCGAACAATTCGTCCACGTCTGGCACTATGTCCTCATTGACATCTTCAGTCTCTATCTCGTAAGCCAGGCTGTCCGTGTCGGTGAACAATAGTTTGGCTTTCGAAACAAATTTCGCTGTGACGTAATCATAGTGAAACGAGCACATCATCTGCTTGCTGATGTCCAAGATGATCGCACCGAGATAACAGGGTTTATCGAATTTCAGATGCGTCTTTTGCATGTGCACAGCCACTAGATTTTTGTCGAATATGATTCTATGTCGATAATTGGTTTTCGCGATTAATTTTCTAGACCTCTTTTTGGACGCGACGAGTCGAACGTCGGTTCTATTCCTAATGTTTTCCAGAGATTTTCCATACCCACAGTTGTTCATGAGTTTGAAGAAATCTTTTTCGAAGTCAGTCTCGGCCTGCATTCTTAAATTCGTGTTGAGATCGATGTATTTTTTCATCCATGCACGTTGATCAATATCATTCCGCGATCGATGTAACGTTTCAGATTTTCGCAATAGACCACACACTTGCATTTGTATTTTAAATTAGGAATGAGTTTTTCAACATAGTTTACTACTATTCGTTCAGGAGCCAGTGGCTAATCGTTGTGTAGAGTGTGTAACTCCATCGGGTAGCCTACATCGACCTCTAAAATACAAGGATAGTGTCTCCATTTTCTTTTTCTTCCAACGTTTCGGCCCATTTGAAATTTCCGGTCGGCAAAGGATGACTCATGGCCCAACTGTACGAATTATTAGAGTCACAGTAGTGTATGTATTTACTCGTTTTTTCCCAATCTAAATCTTTTCCCATGTAAGGATTATTAGCTTTGGCACATCTGGTGGAAATCATAAAGACGCCACCCCTCACGCCCCCTCACGCCCTTTTCAAACATGAGCAACATGTCTACGCCCGCCCGTTAATAATTCCAATCGAACCTAAGTCGTTTTCAAGAGAGCATTCCAAGCCGAATCTAGTTCGTAATGTCGACGACAAACCGATCGAAAATTTTCAAACACGTCTGCCAGGAGAAGCACGTCATTTTTCAAATAGAGGTCGTGATATTCTCTCATGGATTTCATGTCGAACAATCTCCACACTTTTTGCGCACGTTCGTAATCATTATCAGAAATGTGAGACGTTGTTAATTTCGAATAAGTAAAAATCTTCTTTAGGAGGTAGAGCGACGTCGTCGAATTTCTCGAGATCACTCATGCAATCGTAAGGGTAGACACCTTTCCTCAACATGACCTCAACCAATTCTCGTCGATCGTTCAAATATTTACTTGTGATTTTAAATTTCTCCTTATTCAAACTGTCAACTAATTTTTACAGACTGGCTGACATGAATTTATAACTGTCAATGAAACGTATTGCTCTACGGATGGGAATCGATTCATCGTCGACCATCTGTTTATCGACAACCTTCCATTTAGTGAATGAAATGTATTTTTCGTCGTTTTCCGCGATGCAGCTCAACTCTCCCTCGCTGACGCCCATATTTTTCACGAACAGCTGACGGTCATAGCACTAAAGATTGTGAAATATCACCGGATAGAATTCAGCATTTCGAAATCTCAAATTACATTTTTTTTGTGAGCAGCCCCGCGAAACAGACTGGTGTAGTGATTGTGATCTCTGACATTTTTTTGTTATTTTCACAATTATTATCGAATGGTTGTCTACAGATGTGACATTCGGTGGTATTCTTCCCGTTGCTCTGATGTGATTATCATGTCTTTGGATTTTTTAAGTTTGTCATATAATTCTTGTATTTTCAATTTTAACTCTTCCACGAATTTTTTAGCCACGTCGTCGTCATCCGAACGTTTAATGTAGACGAATGGACCTAACGATTCTCCATCGTCGAAAGAACATTTCACGTAATAACAATAGCCAAAGGTTCTTGCTTCTGAAATTTTTCGACGTAACTCCCACGCTCATCGGGCTGACAAAAATTTATTTTTGTGGTGAAACATTCGAAATCGGCGTAGACGACGAATGGCGGCATCAATCTTTTTTGTTGTTGCAAACATTCACGTCACTGTTAGTTTTAGGCATTTCGATGGCAACGTTCGACTTTTTGTTGCAATATTCCTGATGACGCGTCAACTATTCTTGATGATGGAACGAATTCATGCAGTTGAGACAGAAAAATCTCTCGCCCTTATGTTTAGAAGTCTGTTTCGACAACAATCTACTCATATCTTTAATCCAACAATAATGTTCATTGTCATCCTTTGAAATTAACAAAAAAATAACAATATTTTCTCTCTCTTTGTGCGAAGTCAGTCTGAGAGGATAAACTATTCCTTCCGCATCGTCTCCGTCGGATCCCAAGACGTTCACTGCCACAGAGAGATTTATCTTTTCGAAACGCTCAATGTCTTTCAATCCCGTCGAGAAAAGCATTCCCGTAAAATCGAGATTTTCACAAGTGTCAGTGCACTTGGAAACTCTATCGCCATTCTCTTCCACGGGATACAAGGCCGATGTGATCGCCCATTTGAAACACTCGCTATCCTCACTATTTTTCACCGTGTCCACAGCTTTTTCATTATATAGGAAACGGGGCAATTCTATATAGAAAGACGTTGTCAAAGGATCATGTCTGTCCATGTGAATCTCGAGATTCAATATCTTCTTGAATGTCCAACCACTTCCTCTCTTATGATAAATAGCCATAGATTCAAACATCTTGTCTTTCATCACTTCGTAAATATCGAATAATTCATCGAATTCGAACACAGTTTCCGTTTTAGAATGAAAATAAGCATCTTGCACCACGCTCTCACCCGTTTTCGCATAGATCCTTTTCATCAGACAATGCAGGATCATCTTTATTTTTAAACCCATATTTAGTTCTTTTCGAAACACGTCCAACACTCCATTCCTCGCCCGTTTCATGAACAATTCGGGATCGGGATTTGCGAAAACAGAAATCACGTCGAAAATTTTTAAATATCCTTTGATGGCTTGGTCACGTTCAATTGGAACCAACGATTTTTTCACACCCTTGCTCACGATTGCTCTTATCGCTTTGACTCCCTCATCTTTCTCCAATGCTCCCAAGATTTCGTTGAGCGTTTTGTTTTCCGACGAATCGCCATCTCGAGCCGCATCACTTTTCATTTTTTTTTACTTCCAGTCCCTTCCGGAGCCCGCAGTTCAACTTTTCGTTTGACAGTCTTGTTCTTCTTTTCAACTTTTCGTTTGACAGTCGTGTTCTTATTCTTAGTTTCCACATGGCGAGTTTGTTTCGTCTTCTCATCACAACTTCTCGTCACGATTCGAGTTTTCGCCTCCGTCGCAGGCCTTTCGCCCATCCCCTTCCCACAGAGTAAACGATCGATGCATTCTTCGTTCTTCATGCGTTTGACATCTTTCAATTTCGAAGACCAACACACTTTGGCTTGTAAATTAACCAGCGGTTGTTCATAAGTCTCGGCAAACAGAAGGTTAATCAATTCTCTCTTGGTCTTTTTATCGCTGTCGCGATTTTCAAATCCTAAATTTCTACAGTACTGTTTCAACTGGGGTACGGTGGACAAACATAACTATGCCACGTCAGCCGTTTTTGTTTTTGGCATTTTGAATGTTAATAATTTCTTATTTTTTAATATATATTATTTTGAGTTTTGTTTTTTTGTAAACAAAAATGGATTTGTGAATTTTTTTTTCAACTTCTTATTTAAATATATGGATTTAATTTTATTTCTTTTACTTTTAATAGACAGATTCAATTTTTTTCTCAGAACGCAAATTTGTTTTTTTCAAGCGCGCGATTCAATTTTATGTAATGCAAATACAAAAACGACAGCGCGCATTCAGTGGAAGAAAACCAAGTCGCCATTTTATTTTTACTCACGACAATAGCGAGAAAATTCATTCAACTTTCAAGTTCACTGAAGAATTACGCCCAACACGTGCCGTTCACAATATACATTTCACAAAACATTTGCCTAATGGTTTTATGTAAAGATTTTATTCATGAGATTGTGACAGAACACTATTAACACTCCGTTTAATACAACTTTCAATTCAGTATTAGTACAGTACTTTAATAGCGCGAGCGCATTCACTGGAAGAAAACCAAGTCGCCATTTTATTTTTACTCACGACAATAGCGAGAAAATTCTTTCAACTTTCAAGTTCACTGAAGAATTACGCTCAACACGTGATGATCATAATATGCATTTCACAAAACACCTGCCTAATCGATTTATGTAAATATTTCATTCATGAGATTGTGACAGTACATTATTCACACTCCGTTTAATACAACTTTCAATTCAGTGTTAGTACAGCACTTTAATAGCGTGAATAAAATTGAAAACCTATGTGAGAAATATTATTAGGCCATTAATATCATGAAAACAATTGAACCTGTCTATTAAAAATAAAAACAATAAAATTATATTTATATATTTAAATATTAAACCTAAAAAAAATATTTTGTTTTCAAGAAAAAAAAATTGTACGAGTACTAAAGTTTTCTCTTTCAGTTTATGAATATTAACTCTTGTCGCCAAAACAAACGACCAACAAGATTATTTTTCCGTCACCAATTCGTAAAATATTAACCTCTTTTTTTCTCGAATCGCAATTAAAAAAATGTACATCTACAACCGATTTTCGCGTAACGTCGCATCCACGACGTGAATATTAAATTTGAAATCGCTTCCCTTTTGAAACACCCATCGAAATACCACATTCACTCTCTCGAACGTCAGTTGTTGTTTTCCAAAGGTCAGATTCAATCAGCGAACCAAAGCTTTGGAAACACTCGGAAATATCTTCCTTCCACAGAACATGGTGGACACGCGGTCTGGATCAAACCCTTCCACGTCGATCGAGAGAAGGCTCAATAAATCATCCTGGAATTCGTACATCAAATCCAGATCGGTCTCGCTCAACTTCAAAGGTAAAACATGTTTGTCGAATTCGTCCGTCAAACCATCACATTCCACGTCTCTCAATCAAATGGGATCGTGAAATTCTAACTTGTAAATTTTACTGACAAACTTCGGGTATCTTTCAACACTCTTCAATTTGAACGGGGATTTTATTTTTCAGGTGCTGCTCTAGATTTCATGATTATTTTTATTTTATTGTGAAAATATTTAAATTTTGTGTTTTTATTTTTTTTTTAAATGATAATAATTAATAATTGTAAAAAAAATATTTTTTTGTTTTTTGTTTCTTCTTCTTATATATATATGTAGAAAAACAATAAAACATCAACTTTCACAGTTTTTTTTTCTTTAATGACAAAAACAATCTTATCCATCATTCGTCTTACAACACATAATTATACACACACACACACACACACAGACACACACACACACACAGACACACACAGACACACACACACACACACACACACACACACACACACACACACACACACACACACACACACACACACACAGTCTTGTCTACCCTACATACCGAGGTACCCCATTGTTTGTCCTTTGTGTGAACTAACGGTTTCAACCTTGTTTTGCCGGTACAGTTCTGGGAAAACAACCGAGGTGAAGGGTTTCTTTTGTCTTTTGTACCTCGGTAAGGCGAAACACGCAAACTCTTTTGTCTAGTTACCTCGTCAAGTTAGTAAGACAAACCCACACACACACACACACACACACACACACACACACACACACACACAATCACATGCACGAACGCACGCGCATTCTCCGATCGCTATCCTTTTTCCCGATCGGATCGCTTTCATCGAGTCATAACACTCGAACGACAACGAAACTCCGCCGTCTTTTCTGGCTCACCGGAAAAATTCACCTCGACTCCAACGTCGTCTTTTTCCCGCGAAATCAGTGTTAAATTCGCGAAAAAAGTGGGTATTTTCGACCCGGAATTTTTTAAATTCCAGAGCCAGAAAATCGTCGTTTCCGAGAAAAATCTAGGGTTTTCCCGGAAAAAATGAAGCACTCTGAAAAAACCGATGTTTTCGCGAGATAATCGATTCCTTTCCGGAAAACTTTTTAATTTTTTCTAAAAATAACTCAATTTTGTGACCTACCGGAATTTCTGGCTCAAATTAGGTGAATGAGCCAGAATCCGCACATATCACCTACTCGTACAACAGCAGATTTGTTCACTAAGCATCTCTACATATATCTAAGCAAAGAGTTTGAAACTAACCCTTTCCAAAATGATAGCGAAAAGCAATCAGAGTTGGCAAGTTTTGTCATTTTTAAACGATACTTTTATTCTCGCCCACGTTTTGCTCGAGGGTTAAATTTGAGACTAAACAGTAACTATCTTCTGCAATCATTGTTGCATCTATACATACCAAAATAATTGTTGCAACAACCTTACAATAAGCCTTTTTCGAAACTTGCATTCTGGCTTTTAATCTATGCAAGGTCACAGGTCGCGAGATGTAAACATTTCAAGAAAACACACTGTGAGCAATGACAGAGGAGAGCAAGTGAAGTGCTTCGAATCCCATTACATCCATTAGTGCGAATTCCAAAAAACATTTAGCCTAGGTTACCGTTTGTTTAAGACAGTGGCAATATTGTATGAGAACTTTCATTATTTCGAAATGAAATCATATCGAAATAAATGGGGTTTGAATGCACGCTGTGTCATGACTCTGTGGCCGTCGGCACTGTTTCGACAACTTTCGGGGATTCCTCAAGCCGAAAAACTGCGTGCAACGAGTGTTTCCTTGTTGCCACTCAACCCATGTCCTCGCCTCCGTAAAAAAATGTCTTTAAACCTGCGGTATCTCATCGTTTAAAGTCGACTAGGGTTGCCCTTCTGTTAATTCGAATGATGACATAGGTTCTGCAAATTTAAACTTGACATTTCACAAAATTAGTTGTCTTCGCTGACACAGATCTCAAAGCCACGAACACGGAAATCGCTTGCGTACACACCGCGACCTGTGACCTTGCATAGATTAAAAGCCAATATGGCAGTGTTGAAAAAGGCTTATTCGAGTAATTTGCCCTCGAAGTTGGTCAGTTTTGAAGAAAAAATGCTATATTCATGTCATACCCTTATTTGTATGGCCACAATTGATATTGGATAAAGCGGACGCCAAGACATACAACACAAAATGTGTTCCCCATTGATTTTGGAAAGCAGTTTTGGAAAACACAATGAACTCAGGCAGACAGGCAGGCAAACTGCATTTCTTACAACTGTTTCGACAATTCTCTTACATTAGCGTGAATAGTGTACGGGTAATGTCGAAGTCAAGACGGGCGGGCGGGCTTTCAGTGGGCCTTTCGGGGGAGCGGGCGTTTGGGCGGGCGTTTGGGGGGGGGCAGGTGGGCGGTCCGGGCGGGCGGGCAGCCTGTATAACAATTCTACCGACTGTACTCTTTCACAATGGCATGGCTGGTGTATCATCAAAGTCGAATTCAGGGCGGGCTTGCTGTCAGACAGACAGACAGACTGCATTTCTTTCATTCCACCCATAAGTGCTGGAAATCCATATCTACTTCTCTGAAACCACGCTTTTCAATAAAAATGAGTAAAATAAGATTAAAGAATATTTTGAAAATTTCAGTTTTTTCAGACTGTTAGCTTTGGTTGCCTAAAGGGTAACTCGAGGCACAGTGATATTCAATTGATGCGTAAGTGATAAAATGAATGCAATAATTGACTGAAGAATGAATACCGGTCAGCTATAAACGATTGTATAAATAAATAAGGCATCTCAGTTTCCAGAGACCTGTCAGCAATCACAGGTTGAGTTTCTGGTAAGAGACATGTAGGAATCTTGAAACTTGATATTCGAATGAACATGTACAATTTGAGGATACTCCAATTCGAGGCCCGACACCTGGGTGAAGGTTAAAACTTTGAATAAAACATATAACAGCAAAATTGTTCTTGGATGAATGCCCTATCTTCTCATGGAAAAGTTTTGAGAAAATATGGCGGCAGTGCTGATAAATCACATGTAAAAGTTGGCGAAAATAACGATTATTCCGACTGTACCCTTTTGGAATGTCTCAAATCTGCCAATGATTAAACTTTTAATACTAACATATAAAACAAAAGTTGGCATACCTTGATTGCTGCATGCAGCCATAGAAAACATACAGCGCTCAATCAATTAGAAATGGGGTAAATTGTCCCTTAAAGGTACCAAATTCTGAAAAAATAGGAATTTGTTGGACGGTACCTACTTTTATGCAACCAGAATGGACATAGGGTTAAACTTTACAACCAATTTAACACAGCAAATATGATTGGAAGTCAATTGTGAATACGGACGTGTAAAGTTTTTGAAATTAACTCTTTCTAACATGACAGAAAAAAACAACCAAAGTACCATAATTTTGGCACTGTCAAACGGTACTCTTATTCCCACCCTCATAGTACTTGGGATTAAAAAGTAAACTGTAACCTTCTTCGGCAATCATTGTAGCATCTATCCATAGCAAAAACAAATGTTACAACATCCTTGCAATTAGAGAGATTTGTCCTTGAAGTTGGTCAATTTTGAAGACAGTATGCTATATTCAAGTCATTTTTGGCCAATAGGTGTTAATTTTGAAATATTTGTGTGATGCTGTTGGTGTATCATATTATGCACTAAATGTTTGGAAGATTGGATGTAAATAACTGTAAACAATTTTGAGACTTTTAAAAATAGTGAAAATTTGATAGTTTTGGCAGAATATTTTGAAAATAAGCGTTTTCACGAATATGTCTATACCTAATTTCACTTTCCGGAGACCTGTCGTCAATCACAGCTTGACTTTCTGATAAGAGACATGGAGAAATCTTGAATCTTGGTATTTGAATGAACATGTACAATTTTAGGGTACACCAATTCAAGGCCCGACTACTGGGTGAGGGTTAAAACTTTGAATAAAACAAATAACAGTAAAATTAGTCTAGGATAGATGCCCTATCTTCTCATGGGAAACGTTTTGAGAAAATATGGCGCCAGTGCTGATAAATCGCATGTAAATGTTGGCGAAAATAACAATTATTTCGGCAGTCCCCTTATGGAAAGTCTCAAATATTGCAGGGGTTAAACTTTTAATAATAACATATAAAACAAAAGTTGTCATACTTTGACTTCTGCATTCAGCCATAGAAAATATTCAGCGCCCAAATCAATCCGAAATCGAGTAGACAGTCCCTTACATTTACCCCCTTCTGAAAAATGGGAGTGCTTTTGGGCGGTACCTACCTTTATGCAACCAGAATGGGCATAGGGTTAAACTTTACAATGAAACTTACAACAGCAAATATGCTCGGTAGTCAATTATGAATACGGACACGCAAAACGTTTGAAATTAATCCTTTCCAAAATGATAGGAAAAAGCAACCAGAGATGGCTAATTTTGGCACTTTCAACGATACTCTTATTTTATTCTCACCCTTATTGTATTTGAGGGTTAAATCTCGGATTAAACACTAACTTTCTTCAGCAATCATTGTTGCATCTATCCATACCAAACCATTAAAATGTTACAACAACCTTGGAATTAGAGAAATGTGCCCTTGAAGTTGGTCAATTTTGAAGAAAAAATGCTGTATTCATGTCATTTTTGGCCAAAAGAAGTTAATTTTGAAATATTAGTGTAGTGCTTTTGCTGTATCATATTATGCTCGAAATGTCTCAATATTGGAGCTAAGTAACTGTAAACAATTTTGAGTCTTTTGAAAAATGGAGAAATATTGATGGTTTGGGCAGAATATTTTGAAAATAAACTTTTTCACGAATATTATGACGGTACCTCATTTCACTAGATTGTATAACATTACATAAGTATGCCAAATTTGGTTGAAATCGTTCAGCTTGTTTTTGAGCTGTGCAACAGACAAAATTGAGGCAGGAAAGAAAAGTAGTAAAGAAGAATTTTTGAAAAGAAGATTAACAAGCGTCTTTCCCAAACAGGATTTGGGAAAGCCTAAAAAATAAAAAAATGTAAAAAGTTTTGAAAAAGAAGAATAACAAAGTGTTTCCCAAACTGGGTTTGGGAAAGCCTAAAAATAAAAAAATATAAAAAGTTTTGAAAAAGAAGAATAACAAGAGTGTTTCCCAAACTGTGTTTGGGAAAGCCTAATAAATAAACATATATATAGAGATGAACACATTGAAATATATCAAGAAACATTATCTTTGACGACTATTTGTTTGTTAAGTGTATATTATATATTTTCTTATTATTATTTTTTATATATTGTATAAAATAATTATAAATATATACATATAATAAAAATTGTTATCTTAGACTGAATCAATACATACAAATCAAAAGTGCATCTACGATGCAGTGTTTCGACGATTTTGACAGGCATGATTGGGCAGAAAAGTTGGCAGAGGATTTTGACCAGATGGCTTTGGTAGTCACAATACTCTAGCTGACCGAAACCACGGTTGATTCCGACGTTCATAAGTTATTCATACCGTACCTGCTTCAAGATTATTCACAAATACCAGTGGAATTCTGTAACGCAGTTCTTACCTATACTTCGGCACACCAGCTATGAATACAGACAACACTATATGAATAGCCAGAAACGACATACACAAACTTGTTAAAAAGAAGGTTCGTTTTTGGTAAAATCCGAACTCTCCAATTCTTTCAAGCACGTCTTCCACCTTCATTTTCAATGTGCTTGTCGTGTCAAGTCAAAAAGTAGGTTACCCCAAATATATTCAGCTGTTAACATAACAAGCAAGATCTATTCTAGACTAGTATTAGGACCTTGGATAATGTTTACGTCAACATATGTTACAAGCATTATTTAACCCTTTGAACACTGGTAGTATCTTCCACGTCAGTTCAATGCAGTTCGAACAATTTTTACATTATTGTTTCCACTACTATTTTTTTATTCCTTATGTTTTTTTCCCGATTCATAGACCCGTTTTTGGAAAATAATAATTACCTCTTTAATCATTTATATTTTTCAACACCTCGATATAGCCTTCGATCCTAATGTGGTGTTAACCACAAAATCATGAATAAAAAGGAAATAAGTTGATAAGCACTTTTCCACTGTGCTTCGCATAACTTCAGGTCGTTGACGGGAATTCCTGGAAGAAATCTCGATATTCTAAGCACCTCAGCTCGCCTTAGGCACAACCGATAGCTAAATAACACTGTCCAATATATAATACTTACGTTGTCCTTAACATATATGTTCGGACGTTAATGTTCCGAGTACTTTTAGTGTATAACTAGATTTAACCTACCATATTCTATCAGTTTTAATACACTATTACATGATGCAGGAGCGAGACAAGGGTAGGTGAGTGACGCAAACACCCTCCAATAATTTCCTTCCAAACTAGAGGCTTAAATATCGTTCGCTAGTAATCATGTTCATTCTTACGGAACTAGACTTGGCACTTAGCTTATGTCTCGCACACAGTCGGCCATGTATATTTATGCCCAAAAGCTTTTTAGTTGTACAAAAAAGATGCCTACAGTTAAAACTAGAAGTTCTGTCACGAACTGCGCGCTTATCTAGGCTTAATTGCGCGTAGGAATTGCGCGCAATTGTCATATCTACAGCACGGCAGGTTCTGCTGGTTACTCATAGCAAACACAGGCAATGTTTCTGCCAATGGACCCCCGGGTTACCCGGAGGTCCATTGGCTGAAACATGTCTTGTGCACAGGCCATATGTACAGAATGTGATAGCCTTAATATGGTCATAACGCGTAGATTAACGCGTTGATCGGCATGCTGTTTGTGCATGACAGGACTTCTAGTTTTGACTGTAGTCTTTGAGGAGATGGGTCTTATAGGGGGTCTTTGTTGTTCATATCGAGATCAAAGTCACTGGAGTTAAAGGGGAGAATCGGGAAAGGCGAGGAAAGAGTGTGTCAAATGTGTAATTTAGGAGTAACGGAGACCCCGAACACTTCGTCCTAATTTGCCCCAAATATTTACCTGGTAGGACAAGACTCTAAGCTACATATGAAAGATCAGGTGAGAGATGTGGCCTGTAGGGTGTGGTAATGCAATTATTGAAAAATTATGTGTCAAATGCAATATGCATACTGTCGGCTATGCTTTTTTAACGAATTTCAGAAAAAAATGATCGCTCTCATCTAGACGCCACACCGAAGCTACATATGAAATTGAAAAAGATCGGGTGAGAGATGTGGCCTGTATGGTGTGTCAATAGAATTGTTGACAATTTATATGCCAAATCTAAGATGGCCGCTGTTAACAATGTTTTTCAACAAAATTCGAAAAAAATGATTTCTCTCATCTAGATATTGCCTCAGGGCCACGTATAACATTTGGAACTGATCTGGTGAGAGTTGCGGCCTGCATAGTGTGCTAATAGTATTGTGGACGGACAAAAAAATGTACATACTTATGGACGGACGTACTGATAGACGGACGGACATGCATACGGACGGACGTCGCATCGCAACCCATCCCAATAGCCCATACTCGAAGTTGTCAAGTTGAGCTAAAAATGTGATTTTGGAGGTAAAATGTTTTAAAAATTACCGCCATATATCAATGTCATATATAAATATGAATTATATCAAATAATAACTGCTGCAGCAGTTTTTATTTTCCTGGCATTTAGTCGCCTGATCTAGCATTCAGGCGACAATTTCCCACACGCATTTGAACAGGTGAGTCTGTTTTTTGAAACTACACTTTGACATCTCAAAATCTGTGGCACAGTTGCTACTTTTCATCTTTAGCAAGGTGTTTGGTACTGGGGGATGATCACTGATTAATTTGATGTAAGTTCCATGGAAATGATTGCTGTTTGAACTCTTTCTATGAGCATCGAGTAAATTCCAAAGTTTCGCTGATTGTATTGAATAACTATTTTCCCGCGTTGGTATTAACCCTTTACCTAACGTGAAAAGCAGACGACACTTGCAAAAAAAATTCTTGAATAACTAATTTTTTTCATTTTTTGTCTCAAAAACATAGGTTATGACCCCTCGTTGGAACGAGCTCGTTCCAACGAGGGGTCATAACCTATGTTTTTGAGACAAAAAATGAAAAAAATAGTGAAAATTAATTGGCGATTTTTGAGAATAGCGCTGGCCGGTTTTGGCCGTTACGTTGGGTAAAGGGTTAATGGGTATTTTCCATATGTTATTTTGCATACTAATTCCTGCCCCCAAACAATACAACCATTTGTACGGCAATTTCTTGAGGGTTGTGGCATAATTTGAGTTGAGTGACGGGACTATGTTTTTGAATAACAATGTGTTGAGTAGTCCAGAGATGGCTTTCTGGTCAGTGTGCTTTTGCTGCTGTGCCTGTGGGGAATCAAGTTATCACACATCATATCAAGACACGTATTGTATCCCGACACGGTCGTATCTTTACACCCTTAGTTGTTAGTGGAATTGGGTAATACTAACTGGATCTCTTAGTGTTGAAATGTTACCATTGGACAACAATATTATTATACAGCTCACAATACATATATTTATTTATGCAGTAAATTATATTTATTGTATATAGTAAAAAAAGTGTCTCTCACATTTGTTTCATCATTTATTTCCAAACAATGATATATATTTAGTTGAGAAAGTAGTTAAATACCTGTATGGGCATTTTTCCGATATCCCCATTAAAAGTTCGCGGCTGGGTCTGGCGGATCTGTCACACAGGCACAACTTGTCAAATTGTGGCAGATATATCTCAAGGTCAGCGTTTAACCTATTATAACTAAAAATAGACCCCATCCCAAAAAAACCCTCCCCATTAAAATATCAACGATATAACTGAATAAGTATCATTGAATTCAACCAAAATTATTTACAAATATTTACACCACAACAGAAATCTTCTTCAATGGACACCTGTATTGGAAATAGATTCACAGGTGACGTTATTTCCCATGAATACCAGTTGATCACGCGATTCGCCTCTTGAATACCAGTTGATCATGTGAACCCCGCGTGATGCGTATTGATATAGCGCACTACATTCAAAGCAATTTTCTGTTTCCTCGATCAGTGCGGTCTCGGAATTAAATCTCTTTGATAATAATCCACAAGCAAAAGTGCTTCTGTTCAAATAATGAAAATGTTCCGGTAATAAATCTTATTTATTACACTATTATGGTTTATCAGTGATATTTTCTGAAACTAATCATCTACGTGAGCAGATGCTGCTATTATTTTTGACGAAATAGACGACTGGGTACAGGCACTCGAAAACAGATCACTTACATTTTTCACGAATTTTAAAAGTAGGAGCCAAAAATACATTTTCTCATTGGTAATCAACATGGGTGATGACATATGCGGAAATTTTTATATTGAAATGGTCTGTTACTCGAACTGAAGCGATCTAGAAGACGAATTGTTGTTGAACATTGACATAAGTAAGATCAGCCGTCTTCTGCCATCAAAGTCGGGCAGAAATACAATGGGTAATCAATTTAACCCTTTACCTAACATGAAAAGCAGACGACACTTGCAAAAAAAATTCTTGAATGACTATTTTTTTCATTTTTTTGTCTCAAAAACATAGGTTATGACCCCTCATTGGAACGAGCTCCACGAGCTCGTTCCAATGAGGGGTCATAACCTATGTTTTTGAGACAAAAAATGAAAAAATAATTAAAATTAATAGGCGATTTTTGAGAATAGCGCTGGCCGGTTTGGCGGTTACGTTGGGTAAAGGGTTAATCAATCGGCTTTTGACATTCCCAGACCAGAATTTTCAACGACACTAACTTCTATTACGAAGCCAGAAAATTCAAAACGTTTTGACCTGACATCATCCTAACGGGAGTGCATTACATTTTATCACTGATATTTCAGCAATACAGATGGCCCGGGGAACGTGACAACTGTTACTTATTCCCAGTTCCTTATTCGACATTCGTTATCAACCGATAAAATCGGTTGATAATGATTGTTCAATAAGGAAATGGATTGTTCAATAAGGAAATGGAAATAAGTAACGGTTGTCACGTCCGTCAATCCTGTTTTTCGAGATCAGTGGGTAGCATCCGGTGGTCCATGGGCTGAAAAGTTGGGAACACATTGTGTCATTTTCCTCAGAATTCGCAGATATCCATTGATGGAACACTATAGCCCGTAGTGTTTCGTATATTTTGCATTCCCTTTCCTGGATAAATCCTGCGGACGACGGTGCCTCATTTCATATTGCATTTTCATATTGCGTCTTAGCTGTTTAACCCTTTACTCAACGCAGACGATATCAAAATTTATTATTTTAAATAACTGTTTTCTAATTTTTCAAAACATGTCCACAAAACCATATCATGTGACCCCCCCCCCCCCCCCCCCACTGCAACGAGCTCGTGCCAATGAGGTGTCATATATGGTTTTGTTGAATTTTTTGAAAATTTTCTTTTTTCGATTGCTGATTTTGTCTATTACGAAGAGGGATGCGGCCGATTCGTTAGGTGGAAGGTTAACATATAACACAACACCTTTATGGGGAAATGACCATTGGCGAATCTTTTCGATTGGATGGATATCAGGAATATATCCAAGGGGAAATGTCGTGGAGAAATGTCGATTAAGAAACCCCCTTTACTCAGGGTTTCTTGAGACAATAGAAATATGATAAACTAGGGCAATTGAATACATCAATTCATTTGTGTGGCATTCCAAAATTGTCAACGAACTATCTGTGGCCGTCTGTTACAAGTTGTTTAATTAATTCTAAGAGAATTTAGAAGTAAAAGTTATATAAACAAACACACGGAGCTGTTATTGCCAGGATGTTGTGTCCTAATGGGCACCATGTCCTGGTTTCTATCTTTTCTCTTCGACCCGAATAACTTTATTGTGTTTATGAATGTAACGTTGAGCGACATGTAAATATAATCAATCCAGAACTCATCCGTGGGTTTTCAAAAACTTTAATTCACATTTATTTATCTGTCTTTAACTTCTCAAAATCTGACATGTTGTCGTTTACCACTTGGTCTGTCTTCACGAAATTCCTGCAAGCAAAAATAAAAATACAGTTGGAAATCGCAATAAGAGCGGCGAGTAATTGAAAAATTTAAACAAGTTCTGCGACCACTAACAACATTTCCTCTTGGCCCTATGACACAGCTTTAATTTTTCTGGAGAGACAGCAGGGGCTCACTATGGCCCCACTTCCTAATGAGATCCGGGTATGATTTTTCTCAATTCTCAAACTCAAAATTACCAATCCATAAAACTGGTCTAACAAACAAGGGTCCGAACTCTATTGGTAGGTGTAATTCACAGATGGGAGTCCAGACAACGGCATGCTTATAGCACGCATTAACAGTTGTTTATAGGCAAGTCGTAGTTGCCGAAAAAGGCAGCCACGACTTGCCTCGAAACATCTGCAAACTCACAGAATGTAAACTGTCAACGTGGAACAAAATTGTTTAAAAATCCCCTTTGAGGGTTAAATGACGCTGTATGAAGTAGGACAAAGAAGTTGAAAATTATGGACAGTAAAAAAGTCATATTTTTTTCCGCCGGCTGTGTGTTCAGACTATAACTTTCGACCTTTTCAGAATGCATCTTGACAGTAACCTTACCAAGATTTCGTCTGAAGTTCAATATTGTAAATTAAAATTGTCGGTCACTGAAAGCAGATATATACTGACGGAAAATGAAACGCAAGTTCAGTTTTGGTGATATAATTTCTTTTATCCGTGGTCCAAATGCAATAAAATTTGACACATAGCTACCTCGGTGTATTGTCTAAAGAGTCTTTGGTTAAAATTCAGTCAATCATAACCTCATGCGACGCTGCATGCTTTCAACAGACTTTTCGTAAGAGGAAATGGATCAGACTGAATAGTTCATCTTTCTTCATCCCTACCCCCAGCCCTCCTTGCTCTTGGTGGGCCCCATAAACAATCACAGTACTATTACATGTTTTTATTTGTGAAAAGAATCCTAGGGGGGTTTGATCATCCCCTACTTAGCGGGTCCTCAGGTGGCGGATAGAGGACGGCCTGCTCAATTGGGCAGGTTTGCTAATTTCTAATTGGCAGGTTTGCTCAACTGAGTTGGTTCGCTGCGAAATACACAAATACCCAGCCCCGGACCACAATTATAAATCCTGCTAATACCATCTGGCAGGCACCTTATTCTCCCGTGAGGTGCGTTCCGAAGGCCCCGAAAGAAGGAATCCTGGCAGTTGAGGACTCGTGGCCCCGGTTAGGGCAGTCTCCAAGATGGAGATCAGGTCGTCAACCCTGTTTGGCCCTGTCTCCATTTTTCAGATAATGTCCAACACACTGCTTTGGCCCCAATTTCGGGAGTAGAAAGAAGGATGGTCGGATGGTTCGTTCTGGCCAATTGGGAGGCCCCCACCCCAAAAAGTAGTGGGTGTCACGTCGGGGGGGGGGGGGGGGCATTTGGTGGTCATTCAATCAGTCATTTCTTTTAATCACATACCATAATTGCCATTGTGTACTGTTTTTTTAACAACTACTTAGTTTTGCTGCACTGTCTGTTTCGGTTATGCATGGCAACCTTTTATTATAGTGTTTTTTACAGTGATTGCTTGAATGGCCGCCATCTGAAGACCTGGCACTTCCACACACGGGCCAATCAGTCAGTGGTATGCCTCGGCATCAACACTGGCTGAGTATACTGCCTAATACCAGGTATGTGGGAATACCGGCAACCCGGTGGGTTCACTGTATAGCAGAAGCCCTACCCCTTGTTGGACTCCGTGGTGGGTGGGAGCTGGGGCAGTGAATCATCAATTCTATACAATATGGCAACAACAAACAAAATTATACGACCTTTGGACACGACAAATGATAAATCCTCTGACTCTGACTGGCCTAGATTCATATATATACATCCAGCAGATGACAACAAAAAAGTTAATTTTAACCCCTTCGCATTAGAGAAGGCAATAAAGAGATTGCTGGCACAATAAAAAAAAACATGAAAAAAATAAGATCAGGTGGCATATTGATTGAATGTGCTAGTAAAATCCATTCATTCAATCTCTTAAAGATAAAGACACTTTTAGATGTTGAAGTAAAATCGGAAGCTCACAGAACCCTCAATAACAGCAGAGGCATTGTTCGAACCCGTGAGCTTGCCGACATTGATGAAATAGAAATAGTTACAGAAATGAAAGCACAGGGAGTAACAGGTGTAAAACGAATAAAAATAAAAAAGAATGGCAATGAAATCAATACAAACACCTATATATTCAATTTCAATACTCCCCAGCCACCAAAATCAGTCAAAATAGGCTACATGAACGTCGGAGTGGATCTATATATCCCAAATCCACTTCGATGCTTCAAGTGTCAAAAATACGGACACAGTCAGAACTCATGTAGAGGCCAGTCAGTCTGCTACAAATGCGGCCAAAAAGACGATGAGGCATGTACCACCAATATTTTTAAATGTGAAAATTGTCAGGGTAATCATATATCATCATCAAAAGATTGCCCCATCTGGCGAAAAGAAAAAGCCATACAAAAAATAAAATGTGAAAGACAGATAAGTTTTAAACAAGCCAGAGAAATTATTTCATCGCTCCCTAGCATGCATACTTCAACATCATATGCTACTGTAACACAACAAAAAGTTCCAACAAAGTCGATAGAATGCCAGACACAATATACATGGCTGGTAGGTTCAATACCCACCGTATTATAGTCCTTCACAATATAGCACAGCGATCAACTTCAGCAACAGTCAACTCAAACACCACAAACTTCTCAAACAGCACCAACTTCTCAAACACTATCAAAAGAAAACTTGAAAGAGGATCAGAAAAAGAACAAGCCAAACTTAAAACACGCAACGAGAAAACAACAGAATCGAATCAAGAAAAGAAAAAGGAGCAACCTAACTCAAAACCAAACGCAGAACTTCAAAAGCTTTGTCAGAGTCAGAAAAAAAATCAAGAAAAACTCAGAAAGAAATTAGATAAAGAAGAACAGAAACAGTTATCGGATAGAACACCTAAAGCCCTTCAAGACCCCGTTACCCGTAACAGGTTTGAAGGGTTTGAATCAATGGAAATCGGTGAGTGCATCGATGAAACGTTCGAGTACTTATGCTCAAACTCTTCTCAGAATAAGTCCCCACGTAAAACATCACCCAAGAAAAACACGGGGGCAATTTCGCCCATACGTCCACCTTCCAAATCACCACTAAAATTTGGATAACACACCCAAACAAAGTATTATACAGTGGAATTGTCGAGGTTTTAGAGCTAATTTTAATGAACTAGGTCTATTAAGCCAAAAATATAAACCTGCAGCTTTTTGCCTGCAGGAAACTCTTTTACGGAAACCCGAGACTCAGGATCATTCACCTTTTAAAACATTATACTTCGTATAAAGCCTGGGCTGACGATAATGATCTTCATGTTCGTGGAACGACTGTCCTAGTTAGGAACGACATCATTCACAGTTCTGTACCATTACAGGCAAATTTACAGGCTGTAGCGGTACGCCTAACTTTAGACAAAACAGTTACACTTTGTTCAGTTTATGTTTCACCAAGTAAAGCCCTGCAACTGAATGATCTTGAGCTACTGGTCCAACAGCTCCCAACTACATACATTTTGTTGGGTGATTATAATGCACATAGCCCTCTTTGGGGTGATTCCTGCAGTCAAGACGATGTTAAAGGGAAAACTGTGGAAGAATTCATTACAAAATATAATCTGTGTTTGTTTAATGATGGTTCAGATACTTATCTGCACCCCGCATCTGGTTCGTATACATCAATTAATCTTTCAATTGCACGCCCTTCTATCTTCCTAGATTTTTCTTGGAAGGTAGAAGATGACTTGTGCGGGAGTGATCACTTTCCAATTGTGTTGGAGAGTGTAGTTCCGGCGGACGATGAGAGTGTGCCCCAGTGGAACTTTAAAAAAGCCGATTGGGACACTTTCTCATCGCTTTGTTCTGAACGCCTCACACGGGAGAAATTTCAAGATAGTGCTGATCAAATAGAACATTTTACAAACGAGCTACTTGACATTGCAACTACAGTTATCCCTAAAACCTCGGCAAATCCAAAACGTTTCACCAAACCATAGTTTGATAGTGAGTGTAAACAGGCTATAAAAGATCGGAAAAAAATTGAAAGGGAATTTAACAAGTCAACAACAACACAAAATTTGGATAAACTGCCTATTAATCGGGCAAAAACAAGATGACTTATAAAACAAAAAAAGAAAAATTCTTGGGAAACTTATGTTTCTAAAATTAACCAAAACACACCAATCATAAAAAATTGGAAAATGATTAAAAAGATTAAAGGAAAAGAAACAAAATCAACTGAACAACACCTGAAGGTTAACAACACATTAATCACATCCAAAACAGAAATTTCAAACAAACTCGCTTCCACATTTTCTAAACATTCGTCGTCTGAAAATTGTAATCCAGAATTCATCAAAATTAAAAAAACAACAAGAAAAACAAAAGATTAAATTTATATCTAATAATTTAGAGGATTACAATGAACCTTTCTCTATGGAAGAGTTACGCAACTCTTTGCATAGAGCAAAGGATACTGCTACTGGTCCCGATGATATACATTATAAACTTTTAAAACACCTTCCTCAAACTTCACTAGAACTTTAATTGTCATTTTTTAATGACATTTGGGTGACTGGCCAGTTTTTACCTTCCTGGCGGAAGGCAACAATTATTCCTATTCCAAAGCCTGATAAGGATCACAGTAATCCAAGTAATTACAGACCAATTGCACCAACTAGTTGTCTCTGTAAAACCATGGAGAGGATGATCAATGATCGGCTTGTCTGGGTTCTGGAATCAAACAATCTGCTTGCGGATGTTCAGTGTGGTTTCAGAAACCAGAGAAGTACTGTGGATCATTTAGTCAGACTTGAAACGTTTATTAGAAATGTCTTTGCCAGAAAAGAACATGTGGTCGCCATCTTCTTTGATCTGGAGAAGGCATATGATACAACGTGGACGTATGGGATTTTAAAAGATCTTTTTAACATGGGGTTGAGAGGGCGTATACTCCTTTTTATTGAAAACTTTTTAAAGGACCTCCAATTTCAGGTTCGTGTTGGGTCAACGTTATCTGATCCTCACGATCAGGAATTGGGGGTTCCTTGTATTTTATCTGTTACCCTTTTTTCAATTAAGATTAATAGCATCATCGACGCAATTGAGAATATGGTAGATTCTTCATTGTATGTTGATGATTTTTTAATCTGCCATAGCAACAAAAATTTGAATGGTGTAGAGCGCAAACTTCAGCTGTGCTTAAACAGAATTCAAAAATGAGCCATAGAAAACGGTTTTAAATTTTCAAAGATGAAAACAAATTGTGTTCATTTTTGTAAGCTTCGGAAGCATCACCTCGATCCGGAGTTAAAAATTGATAGGGGTCCTATTAAAGTTGTTAAGGAAGTGCAATTCTTAGGTTTGTTGTTTGACAACAAACTGAATTTCATTTCCCACATAAAACAACTAAAAGTTAAATGTAACAGAGCACTGAACCTACTGAAGGTCGTTGGTAGCACTGATTGGGGTGCTGACCAAAAAACTTTGCTCCATCTGTATAGATCACTTGTTCGATCAAAATTAGATTACGGTTCTATAGTTTACGGTTCTGCAAGGAAATCATACCTAAAACCACTTGATGCCATTCACAATAGTGGTATTAGAATTAGTCTAGGGGCTTTGCAAACATCCCCAATAGACTCGATGCTTGTTGAAGCAGAGGAGCCTTCTCTTGAGAAGCGCAGAATTAAATTGTCTCTCCAATATGTGTCTAAACTTTTGGCCAATCCTTCAAATCCTGCTTTTAATTGTATTTTAGAACCTCAAATTGTTGGCTTTTTTAACCGACATCAGAAACATATTCCTCCATTTGGAATTAGAGTTAAACCCCACATGGAGTCTGCAAAAATTCATTCTGAATCTATAAAAGAAAACCGTAAATCACACATTCCTCCATGGCATCTTAAAAAACCTACAATTATTTTGGACCTTGCTTCTACCAAAAAATCTGATACCAATTCCCTGCAGTTCAAACAAAAATATGCCGAAATAAAGTCCAAGTATAGTACATATACAAGGATCTATACAGATGGATCTAAAGATGGTGACAAAGTATCATCATCTGCTGTTACTGGTGATCGTATCACCTCAATCAGAATACCGAATCAGAGTTCTATTTTCACAGCTGAAGTTAAAGCTATTCAACTCGCACTTGGGCACATCGAGAATGCACAGGAAAAGAAGTCGATTATTTTTTCCGACTCTCTTTCCTCTCTACTTGCTTTCCTCAACTCCAAGTTGAAGAACCCTCTCATTTTGGAACTTCGTGAGAAGTTAACAACTCTCATGTCTGACCAATATGATATCGTGTTTTGCTGGTTACCCGGACATGTAGGTATCACTGGTAACACCAGAGCAGACAGTGCAGCAAAACAGGCTTTAACTAAGCCTCTCACTGATTTTGTCATTCCGTTCAGTGGTTTTAAACCACATATCAATAATTACATCAAATCTGTGTGGCAGGCGGAATGGGATGGGGCGACAAATAACAAGGTCCATCGCTTCCGATCAAACATATTTGATCGCTACCCACCCAGCAACCTTTGTAGAACAGATCATGTTATTCTGACGCGGTGTCATATTGGTCACACACGACTTACACATTCCTTTTTGTTAGAGGGTAATATGCGACCAGAGTGTGTTCCCTGCCAGCAGGTGTTGTCAGTGGAGCACATTCTTTTACATTGTGTTGATTTTGATCTTGTTAGACGACAGTATTTTAATGTTGTGTCTCTTCGAGACCTATTTTATAACACAAATTCACATAAAGTTTTGTTGTTCCTGAAGGAAATCAACCTTTTTAATAAATTTTAAATTGTTTGTTTTTATTATTTCACAGTCTCATTCATTCAAAATTGATTTACGCAGCATTTTCTGAACACTTGATTTCATTTTCACCTTACTTTGTTCATTGATTAATTGTATTCCTCATACTTCATATTTCGTTGATTGGTTTTTAACTTCCTCATGGCAAATGGTGATCTATTTTAAAATTCATACCTTTCATCGCCACGATATAGCCGTAGCTGCTGATGTGGCGTAAAGCACCAATAAATAAATATTGTGAAAAGAATGATAAAAGGTGGACTGAGGGGAGATGCATTCCCTTCTGCATCATTTAAATTTTCCTAGTGGAAAACACGGAAAAACGTATTGCCCATTGGTAGCAGCTGGTTTGACATAATTCATAGAAGCTTAACCCTTTAACCCACATGAAAGGCGAGCGACATTCGCAAACAAATTACTTGACTAAGTACTTTCATTTTTTTAAATTTTGAAACACAGTCCGTGAACCCTCATCGGAGCGAGCTCAGCGAAGGAGCCAGCAAGAACAAACGGAGCAATTCAGCCGTGCTCGCTCCGATGACGATCTATGGTCCCCTTTTTGGATACAGCAATCTCAGTTTATTCTATTGTTAGTTCTTATTACAATAATATTTACTATTAATTCTGTTACTGCAACAGCCAGTATCTAATTATAGATCGCCCATGTCAGGCAGGAAGTTCACCAGGCATAGTTCTGGGACCATGCCCGACAGAATTCCTGCCCGACATGGGATTTGACATAAAATCTTTGTATTTTTTATCCCTGTTAACAAAAGTGAGTACAATACAGAGCTGAGTTGTTGACAAGAGCTACATTCAATACTTCCTCAGATTATGGAAGATAAGGAATCCCGCGGTGCATAGCAAATGTTGTTTTGCGTAGAGAATGGTTGGGGGGGGGGGGGGGGGTGCTTCAACAAGCATATTCAACAGAATAATAATAATAACAACAATAGCAATAATAACAACGACAATAATAATAACTATCATTATCATTATCATTATTACCATCATCATCACCATCCAAGTACCTGTAACATGCAACATCACAGCTGCGCTTCCTTCTTATGTGTCAACGTTTTTGGGATGTAAACTGAAACTATATAAGTATAGCGCAGCATACATATAAACAAATAAAATTTACACATCGAAACATAACGTAGATGCATTTATAAACGTTCAATGGAACCTTGTTAACTGAAAAGCAATCATGCAAGTTAAAATTGTTCAGTTAACAACTTAACAGGTGTATTCAGTTAACAGGAATTTGCTTACTTTCCTGTATTATTGAGATAAACAGGCCATTTAGCCCGTTGGTGGCAACTAGTTTGACATAATTCATAGAAGCTTAACCCTTTAACCAAATGAAACGCAGGCGACATTCGCAAACAAATTTCTTGGATAACTAAGTACTTTCATTTTTTGTGTTGAAGCACAGTTATTGATCATTGATGATCTGATTCCGGGACAACATCGAATGGGTTTCCTGATTCGTATATTTTCGAATCGGTTAACCTGTGCTTTCTCACGAAGTCACGATGGCAAATACATGTCTTATATCGTCCAAATCATGTCGCGTGAAAGAAATAATTGTCGCTTGTTGCGTTTTCGGGTTTTGGACATGCTTGTCTGCCTTACAAGTTACATTGTTACAACAGGATTTATAAAGTCAAGTGCGGTAATACCGTGGTCCACGAATGAGTACTGTTGTTGTAATGTAACTTGTGATCTCTGCACTCGGGAACTCATCCTACTGGCGACTCGGGAAAGCCGCAAGGACTTGTGGTAATTTGGTAAAATAAAAAGTGATTTCACGAAACCTGTTTCGCGTTGTTTCTGATTCGGTTCGAATTCGAGGTCAATGTCTACATTGGACCTCCGATTCGAGGACAGAAATTCAGATTCACAGGACCAAACTATCAAAGCTATACAGAACAGCCGCCGTGGACTAGTAGTAATCCACGGGTGGGCAGTTATCTCTACGCATGCGTTTACCTGGTAATAAAAATCATCATCAACAAAATTTTAATTAATGAAGCAACCGGGTTGTACCCGATGCCTCATTAAAAATAATTGCTGATTAATCCTGTAATTAATGTTTGAAATCTAATATTATTGTGTCCGTGGATATATTGCCCACACGTGGAAAGTATCCAATTCACAGCGGCCGTACTGTACATGGAAGGTAAGAGTCATGAACAAACGGAGATGTCAAGTGAAATTTGGTCTCCAAAATAACACAAGGCGCTACGACGTCGGTGTGAAATCATCCGAGGGAAGGTTATGGCATTAAGTACACACGCACTGTCACCTTCACATCCTTACTCATCTCAAGCACCCTAATAGACATCCTACCCCTACACCTACCCCCCCCCCCGAGCGAAGACGCATCACAGCGGCATACGAATATCTTTTACCGTTACTGGTGATTTTGTGAAACCTCTTTTGTCTTCAATAAACACCAATTAATTTGACCGGGACGCCAGTAGAGGATTATTTTTTATTAATCACTCGTCATCATGGAAGTGGCTGTAGTATTTGTGTGTGTGTGTGTGTGAGGGGGGGGGGGGGAGGGGTGGGGGTGGTTGTATGTCTCCACGGTTTTACAGATCATGTATCAGCCTTTTTGGTGAATGAAAAATTATCCGTGGACGCTCTTTACGGACCTTTATTTATTAACCTTAAATACTTTGCCAAACACGAATGAAAGACGACAATTGCCACCCTCGCCCGAAAAACCTGAACTAATTATATATTTTAAAACAATTTTACCTCAAAACCATATCTTATGACCATCATTAGAACAAGCTCAACAGTATATATATTTTTGAGCAAACATTGAAAGAAAAAATATTTAGAGCCCCTCCTCCCACACCTACATTAATTTTAATTCCGCCGGCACTGCTTTACCCTAATCGGTAATCTATCATCCACTCACATCTGAATATTCTCGACTTCTTTAAACGATTCCGGCATTGTTGTTCCGGTTGTTTCCGGCAATATCAAAATCACAAGACCAGCAAGACAAGCCAGACCACCAAACACAAGAAGTGGGATGATTTTCCCAATATTTCCTTCAACATATAAAGCCTGGAAATAAGAAAAATACATTACGTTTGCTGTTATGTTGCCAGGACTGGGTAATCATAATCATAATCAGTAATCGTAATCATCTGTAATTAATTACTATTTTCAAAGTAATCGTGTGTAAACGGCAATCATGGTATTTTTTTAAACTAATCAAAAGTGATCAATTGCATCCATACACTGACAGTAATTGTGATTACTTTTACTTGCTTACTTCAAGATTACTTTTCATTAAATGTTGTTTTAATGATTTTTAAAAAAATCACTGCAACTTTGTGATCTGAGAAACAAGTTGCTCTTAATATAGTATTATGTTCTAAAGAAAGTCCGGATGGCCTGGTGGTTAATAATGGCATTAATAAATGGATCCTTTTCTATTTGTCTATATGAAAATGTCTGGTTATTTTACCACGGAATACCTTAAAAACGTTTAATAATGCGGTCAGCTCAAGAAGATGTGAAGTGTATTAATTTAAAGTCACCAATAACTGACAATATATGACAATTGTAAAAGTTACTTCTCTACATGATTTGATTTCAGAGAACTCCGGGAGATGGGAAGTTTCTTAATATAGAGTTACGAATAACTGACAATTTATGATAATTGTTAAATTTTGTTCTGTACATGATTTAACACTTTACCCAACGTAACGGTCAGAAACGGCCCTGCGCTATTCACAAAAATCGCCAATTAATTTTCATTATTTTTTTTATTTTTTGTCTCAAAAACATAGGTTATGACCTCTCTTTGGAACGAGCTCGTCGAGCTCGTTCCAATGAGGGGTCATAACCTATGTTTCTGAGACAAAAAATGAGTAATTCAAAAATTTTGTTTGCAAGTGTTGTCTTCTTTTCATGTTAGGTAAAGAGTTAATTTCTTTTTAAACTTAATTTCAATTTTGGTCAATTCTTTGTTTATCACTTTGAAGACATAATGGTGAAACCTACTTAAATTCACACTTTTGTTTGTCAACAAGTGATTGCAATCTGTATTGAGCACATGCTGAACCTGCGTTTTTAATTATGATGTTCTAAACTAGTGGTTTGTTCAGACTGAGTGACATTAAAAAATATTATTCAGTTTTATTGACAAAACAACAGATGTAGTGCACTATAGGGTTTTTGGTGACACCCCGTTTGTCCATCTTTCTTAATTTAAGTTGGAAAATTTTGTGAGACGATGGAATTCTCCGTCGTCTTGATCAAAGGTAGGTTCTGACTTATAGTTCATTTCACTTTATTAAGTCAGGTTACTGAATAGAACGCTTAATTATTTGGCAATAAGCAAACTGAAGATATGTTTACAATATTTACATTGAAAATTGCATAACTAACTATTAATAAAATTAAGTTCACACAAAAAAAATACAAAAGCACAAAACATGAACAAAATGTAAACTAAATTTTACATTTAAAATAGCATATGCAATATAATAAAAATAAATAATGATAATGACAAATATAAATATATACAAAATATCTCAGATTATTTACAAATCGTCTCGTGAGTGCATAAAACAGCGATCTGCAATGCTTTAGCTATAGGCCAGTTTCTAATTAACCTTTATCTTATACCTGTTGAAGATATAGCCCTTGTGTTATAGATTATCTATAACACATACCCCTATGTCATATAGATTGGAGAACGGACTATAGTCTTTTTCTATATTATAATATAATGATGACATTCGCAAAATTGTTTATAAATCGTGTCAAATCTGGTGAAATTGATTATCAAACATATTTTTGTCATAAATCATAAGAATTGAGGCGTAAGTATATTTTCTGTAATTGTTTTCCCAGTTACAGGGCCACTTTCTAAGGGAAACTATACTCTATCATTCACTTGAATTTGTAGCCTTGTTACGCACCAACAGCTTTTCCGGGCACATCACATGTATTCATGCCCAACAAGAGAAAGCAGTCGACTCCACTCCAGATGAGTCGACATTTTGACACGAAATTATCCCCAAAACCCTTTTAAAAATGCAGAAAAGAACAAAAATGGTCGGTATAAGATAAATACAACAATACCATAGTGTGTTTTGATATGTTTGATATCTCAACTCGTTGAAAGTGAGTTTTTTTTTCACTCGGCAAGCCTCGCGAAAAAAACTTACTTTCAACTCGTTGAGATATCAAACATATCAAAACACACTATGGTATTATCGTATATTTAGTAGCGAAAGTTCTGGGAATGCTGGTAGATAAACAACTTCGGAATTACCTCCAAAGTAATAATCTCCTTGAACCGTATTAATTGGCTTATCAGCCAAACCACAGAACAGAAACTGCCCTCCTGAGAGTCTGTAATGACATAATTTGTTCATTAGGCCAAAGTAAGTCGGTTCTTTTGGTCTTGTTGGATCTCTCGACAGCTTTTGTCACCGTAAATCACCCCCGCTTCTATCCATGTTACGTCAACTAGGAATACCAGGAACAATTCTGGAATGGTTTGAATATTACCTTTCACTAAGAAACCAACATGTTTCTATTTTAAAGACGAAATCAGATATTAAATCCCTTGTCCCTGGTGTTCCACAGGGATCAATTTTGGACCCTATGTTATTAACGTCATATACTGCCTTACTGTTCCAAATGCTAAGAGATGATGGCATCCCACACCAACTCTATGACGATGATACTCAGCAATATGTGTCTTTTAATGCACTTAGTGAGTCTGATCGCAGACGTCAGTGGAGATGGTGCAAAACTGTGTTAATAAAGTGCGAAACAAGATGTCTGGTCATAGGTTAAAAATGAATGATGATAAGACAGAAGTGTTGGTTACATCCCGCACCGAAATTCCTTCTCATTTTCAAATTAAATATTTAGAAATTGGCAACTCAAAACAAATAGTATCAGATAGAGCTCGCAACGTTGGGGTAATATTTGATTCGCGTCTTTCGATGGAGGCAATATTAATGCAATTTGCAAACGCTGTTTTATGCATATCATACTTCTTGGACATCTTCGACGTTATTTGAATAAAAAATCTCTGTAAAGGCTTGTTCACACCTTTATTTCTGCACATTTGGATTTCTCTAATTCACTGCTTGTAGGTCTACCGCAATCGATCATCATAAGGGAACAAAACACTGCTGCTCGTAATATTACGGGATCCAGGCGTTTCGACCACACAACCCCTTTACTTCATAAGCTACGTTGGCTCTCTGTTCAACAACGTATCACTTTCAAAGTTTTGGTGTTGGTCTTTAAGTGCATTAATGGATCGGCTCCACAATATCTTCAGAACCTTTTGACTATTCAATCATCAATACGGAATGTCCGCTCATCCAAACAGGTCAGGCTTCTTGTTCATTTTTCCTGTTCCACCTTGGTGATTACCAGG
This sequence comes from Pictodentalium vernedei, assembly GCA_031216915.1. Classification (NCBI taxonomy): domain Eukaryota; kingdom Metazoa; phylum Mollusca; class Scaphopoda; order Dentaliida; family Dentaliidae; genus Pictodentalium; species Pictodentalium vernedei. Next base: position 234,976,424 of record CM062296.1, read on the forward strand.
GCCTTTTCCTTCGTAAGTCCACGACTCTGGAACTCACTGACAGCACATTTGTTAATAGTTAGTATACGTTGGCAACGATAAAAGGTGCCAAAAGAAATAACTAGTTCAATGACCTTCCAACATCCCCTGACACGACACCCTAGGATAGGCGTGTCAGGTTGTATGAAGTGCTACGCATTTCATACAAAATTAAAACTTAACACGTCTCCTATCCCACATTCATAATTCGGTAAAGTGACAATTGATCGTTGACGAAGTTGAGAAAATTAATTTAAAATACAGTGAATGTGCCCCTACTCCTAAGTGAGCGTATTACTCTGGCCTTTGGGCTTGGTATTGCTACTGCATGGATGTTCCAGATTAAGGGTTCACTCATACGTTCAAAACTAATGTAAATAATTATGTCATAAATGAAGGGGTAATACGGATCATGAACTTACTGAAATAGAGCTCACAACGATCGTACCACAATGCAGAATAATGGTGTACATATATTTAACCTTTTACCTAACGCAACGGCAAAAACGGGCCAGCGCTATGCTCAAAAAACGCCAATTAATTTTCGTTATTTTTTCATTTTTTGTCTCTAAAACATAGGTCATGACCCCTCATTTGAAAGAGCTCGTCGAGCTCGCTCCATTGAGGGATCATAACCTATGTTTTTGGGACAAAAAATGAAAATAACAGTTATTCAAGAATTCTTTTGCAAGTGTCGTCTCCTTTTCATGGTAGGTAGAGGGTTAAAACAGTAAGATATTCTTTCTCTTTCAAAATCATGGGCAATGTCAGCAGCTCCTTTGGTAATAGGCCCTGGACTGGTTACTTACCACAGTAAAACCGGGTGCTTCATTAATTTAAAATTTTGCTGATGGTGATTTTTATTACCTGGCAAAAGCATGCGTGGACATCACAGCCCCGGCGTGGATTACGTCCAGTCCACGGCGGCTGTTCTGTATCCAACCAACCGCGCGGCGCAGCAGTAGATAATGTACATTCTCTCCACTGCAAAAAGGTGAATTCGTTAACAATTCTTTGGACTGTCTAATTTGGCAACAAGGGCAAACACGGTTCCATCGTATTGTGGTCTGGTGAGAATGCATTATTTTCGCCTTCTCGGCATCCATGTGATATATTTCTTCACTCTTGGAATCATAGGTTACAACCCCTGGTAATAGGCCTTTGCTGTCAGCATTGGTTCTCCTAAAGCTACAGTTTAATTGAGGAGAATGTTTCATCCCAGTTCTTACCACAGAGCTCCATTTTATCCTCATTTTTCAAACTTTTCTTAGCCGGGGCCAGTCATGGTCGCCCCGTCGGGGCGCCGCTGATCGTCAATCGCCATTTAGCGCACCTCCCTCAACAAAATTCCCATCTGTGTGTCCGCTCGTGCTCTTCACGGCTTGAAATTAACAACAGAAGCACTCATCGTAATGAATTGCAACAACAGTTAATGTTGTATCTTGATGTCAATATACAACGGCTTACGGATTAACTTACTAGAAGATATTTAATTACAAAACTGATATGTCCCATACAGAAACACGCACGTCCTACGCTCGCGGCGTTTCACTGTGTCACTTAAATACTTCCCAGAGCCTTGGACACAAGGATAGGGAGTGGATCCGTTAAAAAATCAGACTTCACCATTACGTTTTTTTTTCTGGAGATAATTATTTGCTTTTTGTCCTCGCAACAGCGAAAAAACTAATTTCGAAAACTACAACAGAAAAAGCGTTTCCTCAACGCGCGTCGTGGAAGAAAAATAAAAAAATGGCGAGACAAATGTTTAGAGTAACTTCCCTTCCATTGTTACGAAGTGAAACTTGGAGTGCAAATGGGATTTATTTATTTATTGGTGTTTAAGGTCACATACTTATGCACAATGGCTAATCATGACCTTGACAGTTTTACGGGTGGGGGAAGCCGGAGTACCCGGAGAAAACCACCGAACAACGACGAGCAGCTGCCAGCTCCCCAACATTGTAACTCCGCACTGCAGCAAAGGCAGGGCTAAACTGGTTGAAGACATGCGCACCATCGACGTGCAGTACGCTTTAGTACACGACGTCATCGTGCCCCCATGTAGACAATCGGGGTTAAGTGCCTTGCCCAAGAACACAACGCGGCAGTCCGAATCGATCGATCAGACGGCCACCCATCCGAGGACTAACCGGGCTCGACGTTGCTTAACTTCAGTGACCTGACGAGAACCGGTTACCGCAACACCACCGCGACCGCAGTGCAATGAAGAGCCAGCGAAAGAGATGAACTTTTGCCACTTTGGTTGCCAGGGATTTCGGGAAGAAGACTGATTGAAGGAGGGAGAGGTGTGTAAATCTAGTATGCCCCTGCTCCGATGGCTGCAGTCCCGACTGACTAATTCAACGACATCCCCAAAGCATGCCTTGATGATGTAGTTGGGATATTAGTGGGCTGGGATTATAGTTAAAAAAAACTCAAGAATTCTTGGAAATGTATTTGTGAATTAGTAAAATATACATGTAGAAGTCGTGCCACAACTTCTTATTTAATTAACCCTTTACCCAACGTAACGGCCAAAACCGACCATCACTGTTAACAAAAATCGGCAATTAATTTTCATTATTTTTTCATTTTTTTTGGTCTCAAAAACATAGCTTATGACCCCTCATTGGAACGAGCACGACGAGCTCGTTCCAACGAGGGGTCATAAGCTAAGTTTTTGAGACAAAAAATGAAATAAATTAGTTATTCAAGAATTTTGTTTGTATGTGTCGTCTGCTTTTCAGGTTAGGTAAAGGGTTAACACGTAACAAACCGCTACTCAAAAGTGGTTATTGTGCATTCCCAGGAGGCAAGACAATTGTCTGAGATTTCATGACAACATAGCCCTCTAGCAAAAACGCCAATCCGCCTCTTCATTTTCCATTTTCTTCTGTACATTCAGATATGTTACTCCGAAATCTTTTCAAAAGCTTCTTTGAATAGACGTGGCTGTTTCGCTTACTGTTCCTCTGCCCATTCCATCTCCCATGCACCTCTTGATCCGGTTTTCGAAATCTTGCAGGTGATATTCTGTTCGTAAATCCGTGTAAATGGACGATCGACATCGATGTATTTTTGCAGCTTTGGTGACATCTGTGCCCATTACAAATTCACTGGAATTATCCACAGAACATTCCATCGGTGCTGAGTCTGCAACGGAAGGGAAACATGCATGAGGACTGCTTTGTGTCCCCACATCAATGTAGTCGAAGCGCAAATGACTCGAGGTACCATAATTACTTTCAGAAGTTCTCCGCACATCTTTAACCAACCATAACGGGCGTCGATTTCCTGTGAATCAAACCGTCTGAAAGATCTTGTTTTGCAGCCGGACAGTTTCTTCCCGATTCCAAAATACCATTGCAATGAGGCATCATGTTACACAAGTCAGACGTGTGAAAAAAAAACCGACCTAGTGTCAAGTTTCAAGCTCAAAGATTGTGCATTATTATCGCAATTTGCCAAAAAAACTCTGTTACATCACTCACGACCCACTAATGAATTAACTCGAACAAAAGTGAACATTTAGTTTACAAATTCCCGAAACCACCCGGAAGCATGGCTGTGTTCACCAAATTAACATTAAATAGCATTTTAAAGTCCACTGACATGAAGAAAAGAAGGTTGTGATACCGATCTTTAGTCGCATTGCAGGGTCCAGTGACCTGAAAAAAGAAGGAAGTTATCCCGACCGCGAGAACTTATGGCGAATCTGCACGATGTAACTCACAATTCAGGGAGAGGTCTTAAAACCCACCCACCCACCCACCCCCCGTTTCGCCATTTTTGGGGTAAAATCTTAGAAAGTTGGAAACTCGATGGATCAAGTTGGAATCGTTTTTTTTTTCTCTCATTCATCTTCAGTAAACCATGTCATTTTTCACTGGACAAACGTTACCTTTTGAGAAACCAACAGGCACGAATGAGTGAGGGCAATGAATTCATATACAATGAGAGCGACTGAAGTGGTCAGTATATATTAAAGAAGATAAAGAGAATAAATGGAAAGATATTCTTTAATCACACCGGGTAATTGGAACCGGTGTAACAGGAATGGAAGTCCGGAGGAAAATTAGTCCCTCTGGACTATTATTCCGCGGAATTATAGTCCTAGGTCTAACATTTCTAGGAATAGTAGTCCGGCGGACTACTATTCCTAGAAATGTTAGACCTAGGACTATAATTCCGCGGAATAATAGTCCAGAGGCACTAACGTCCCTACGGATTTCTATTCCTTTTACACCGGTGCGTCAAAAAGAACGCGGAGCAGAAAAAGAGACAGTGAGTACAATGTTTGCTGAGAAAAACAATGAAACAATCTAACGGAATGTTTTTATGACTGAGTTGTGTATTGGTTAAGGTATGATGTGACAAAATTTCAGCCACGAACAATAGCTATTGAATCAAGGAGGTTATCATTTCCACTCTCACTTGACCAATGTTTGATGAAATATGCAAAATAATCGCCCGTCACATGTTAAATTTAGCAATTTGCGGCAGTTTTATTGGTGCATTGTCTTCCGAAATGTCCAGTAAAACAACTGTGAAAGCGGTAGCTCCTGGCAATCAACAAATTTCTATATAATATACATTTTGTAAACACAGGGTTTGAAATAATGGGCACTGAAACCCACGGATACTGATACAATGGAACTCGGAGTTCAAAAGTGTACTAACACAAAGAACACGGGGTTTTAAAGAAAATTCTATCGTTACGTCTTTGTGAATGCGACTGTTAATTCATTTATAACATCATCCAGTTCATTTTAGGGACCTTGTTACAACCAGTAGTGTGATAATCAACCAGTAGTGTAATATTAACCAGTAGTGCAATAAAAATTAACCAGTACTGTAATAATCAACCAGTAGTGCAACACAAATCAACCAGTAGTGTAATAACCAGTAGTGTAATAAACTTAACCAGTAGTGTTATAAACATCCATGAAAACCAACAATTTTTCAACAAAATTTGAAAAATATTTGAGGTCGCTCAAATCATAGTTTGGGTCCATCTTATCGATTTTTAATCATTTCATCGTACATTTAAAAGCGTTTTGAAGGTCAAACATCATTTCGTGGGTTCAATACGACGAGAAAAGGTATTTTATGATTTTTATGTGATGTGCGATTTTTTCTGGTGTTTAATGTCACTTTCTGCAGTTTAATGTCACTTTCTGCATTTGTGGCTTTATGTAAATTCAAAGTTGGCCAATTATTTGTAGTAATTTTGTGCTTTTGAGAGACTGCTTACCCCAGACATAAGCTGTCAGGTTCTATCATACCAGAAAACTTGGGTGATAAAAAATGGTATTGAAGGGCTAGAATTGTGTGATTTCCTGCGTTGTCTACAATTATAATATTCAATACGAGCCCGGCGAACTCTGAAGAGCTCTCTCACCCCCCCCCCCCCCAGTCGCTGTACCATTATGCGTGGATATTTCCGTCTAGTTGACCGTTTTGAATTCTAAAATTCGTTTTTCTTCTGGGAGTGGTACTCATCATATTCCTTGAGCACAGACATTCTACCATATTTTACAATGGTGTGTATGTGTGTGTGTGTGTGTGTGGGGAGGGGGGGAAGGGGTGTTACCTAAAATCTGCGGCCAGTTATTTTTTTCCATCTTGAAGGAGGAGGTCGGTATGTTGAATGAGTTCAAGCTTTTTACATTAAGTGTAAATCATCGCAGGATCTAAATAGCTGTCTACCATTGGTATTGGTAATCGAGAACAATCACTTGACGTGGCAGACGGAAATGGCAGTGGACCTCCAAAGCACCCACTCTATTCACCTTGCCTTAAATACCCTCTACTCTCTTATCGACCTCCCCCTTCAAGGTGGAAAAAAATAACTGACCGCAGATTTTAGGTAAACCACCTCACCGCCAGCCCCCACCGCACCTTCGTACAATATGGTAGAGTGTCTATGCTCAAGGAATATGATGAGCACCACTCCCAGAAGAAAAACGAATTTTAGAATTCAAAACGGTCAACTAGACGGAAAAAAGCCACGCATAATGATACAGCGACTCAAATGTGTGGATGTGAGAGAGACCTTCAGAGTTCGCCGGGGCCGTAATAAATATTATAATTGAAGACAACGGAGGAGATTACCCTTGAATACCACACGCTATCACCCATAAGCTTTCTGGTATGATAGAACCTGACAACTTATGCCTGGGGTAAGCAGTCTCTCAAAAGCACAGCATTACTATAAATAATTGGCCAACTTTGAAGTTACATAAAGCCACAAACGCAGAAAGTGACATTAAACACCAGAAAACACGCACATCACATACAAATCATAAAAATTCCTTTCCTCGTCGTAATGAACCCACGAAATGATGTTTGACCTGCAAAACGCCTTTAAATGTACGATAAAATGATTAAAAATCGGTAAGATGTACCCAAATTATGATTTGAGCGACCTCAAAATTTTTTCAAATTTTGTTGAAAAATTGTTGGTTTTCATGCATGTTTATTACACTACTGGTTAAGTTTATTACACTACGGGTTATTACACTACTAGTTGATTATTACACTACTGGTTGTTACAGACCTTCCCTGTTATGGTGATCTTCGAGAATGTCATGAAATCATGGGAAAGTAGTCAGCAAGCTGTTATAATATCTATATCATGTATGGATGTGTGATATTGTCATATGAGTTTTGTTTGCTAATGCATCTACAGCTGACTCGTATTTACTGTTAATTCCAGATATACCACACTGCGAAATGGAAGCTCAGAGCAGAAAGTACTATTGTGACCAGGGACGTATCTACAAGGGGTGGGGGGGGGGGGGGTGGTGGGGTGGGGGGGAGGGTGGAGTGGTATATCTCACCCGCTCCCCCAATATTTATCCAAAAATAAAGATAGTTGGACATTTTTCAAGGCAATTTATGTTAGGGGGGATTTTTAGCTCAACTTCACAAAGTCAAGCTGAGCTATTTGCATCACTTCTCGTCTGTCTGCGTACGTACGTACGTCCGCATTTATGATCAGATCGCTTTGAAACTTGGTATGCTTATTTGGGGTGACCTCTAGATGGGGGCTATCGATTTTCGCCCATTTCCGCCAAAAACTGTTGCCGCTTGGAAGGTTCTTTGAACTTAGTTTAGTCAGACCTCAATATTTCCCTTTGTCACACCTTACAGGGCACATTTATCATCCTATTGCTTTGAAACCTGGTATGCTTGTTTGGGGTTACTGCTAGATGGGAGCTGTCGATGTTTTCTTCGATTTCCATCAAAAAATGTTGCCGCTGACAACGACCTTCGATTAATTTAGTGCAGTTATGGATCACATTTCCCGTTGGCACACTCTACAGTGCACATTTTGGACTGGATCGCTTTGAAGCTTGGTATGCTTGTTTGGGGTGACCTCTAGATGACAACTGTCGATTTTCTTCTATTTCCGTCAAAAAATGTTGCAGCTGGCAACATTCTTAGAACTTAGTTTAGTCAGACGTCAATATTTCCCTTTGGCACACCCTACAGGGCACATTTATGATCGTATTCCTCTGAAACCTGGATTGCTTTTTTGGGGTGACCTCTAGATGGGAGCTATCAATTTCCTTCTATTTCCGTCGCAAAATGTTGCATCTGGCAACAATCTTTGAACTTAGTTTATCCCGGCTTCAACATATTCCTTTGGCACACCCTGCAGGGCACATTTATGATCGGATTGCTTTGAAACCTGTCATGCTTGTTTGGTGTTACCTCTAGACGGGCGCTATCGATTTTCATCCATTTCTGTCAAAAAATGTTGCCGCTGGCAATGACCTTCGATGAACTTGCAGTTATGCATCAATATTTCCCTTTGGCACACCTTGCAGTGCACATTTTTGAGCGGATCACTTTGAAACTTGGTGTCCTTGTTTGGGGTGACCTCTAGATGGGAGCTATCAATTTTCGTGTATTCCCGTCGAAAAATATTGCAGCTGGCAACGACCTTTGAACTTAGTTTAGTCAGACCTCAATATTTCCCTTCGGCACACCCAACAGGGAACATTTATGATCGGATTGCATTGAAAGCTGGTATACGTGTTTGGGGTGACCTCCAGAGGGGAGCTATCGATTTTCTTCAATGACCTTTGAACATAGTTAAGTCAGGCATCAATATATTTTTCTGGCAGGCTCTGAGGGACACTATTATAATCAGATAGGTTTCAAACTTGCTATGCTTGTTTGGGGTTACCTCTAGATGGGTGCTATTGATTTTCCACGATTTCCATAAAAAAATGTTGCCGCTGGTTATAGCCTTCGACGAACCTAGTGCAGTTATGCATGTATTTCCCTTTGGCACTCCCTGCAGTGCACATTTATGATCGGCTCGCAAAAAAATGGTGCAGCTGGCAACGACCTTTGAACTTAGTTTGGTTATACCTTAATATTTCCCTTTGGCACACCTTACAGGGAACATTTATTATCGGATTGCCTTGAAACTTTTTATGCTTGTTTGGGGTGACCTGTAAATAGGAGCTATTTATTTTCTTCCTGCTTGTTTGGGGTGACCTCTGAATAGGAGCTATTTATTTTCTTCCTTGTACGTCAAAACATGTTGCCATAATATTGGCAACAACCATTTGATGAACTTATTGCAGTTATACATCAATATTCTCCTTTTGCACACCCTGCAGGGCACATTTATGATCGGATCACTTTGAAGCTTGGTACGCTTGTGTGGGGTGACCTCTAGATAGGAACTATTAATTTTCTTCCTTGCCCATTAAAAAGTGTTGCCGTTGGCAATGACCTTTGATGAACTTACTGCAGTTATGCATCAATATTTCCCTTTGACAAACCCTGCAGGGCACATTTATGATTGAATCACATAGAAACATGGTGACCTCTAGATGGGAGCTATCGATTTTCTTCCATTTCCCTCAAAAATAGTTGCCGTTGACAACGACATTTTGATGAACTTAGTAAAAACCTAGTGCAGTTATGCATTAATATTTCCCTTTGAGACACCCTGCAGGGCACATTTATGATTGGATCGCATGGAACCTTGGTGTGCTTGTGTGGGGTGACATCTCTATGGGAACTATCGATTTTCTTCCATTTCTGTCGAAAATGTTGCCGCTGATCTTTGAATTTATTTTAGTCAGACCTCAATATTTCCCTTTGACACACCCTTCTGGGCACATTTATGATCGGATCACTTTGAAATTTGTTCGGAGTGACCTCTAGATGTGAGCTATTGATTCCATAAAAAAATATTGTCGTTATCACCAGCCTTTGAACTTACTGCATTTGTGCAGCAACTTATCCCTTTTGCACTCTCTGCAGAGTATATTTATGAATGTCCATGAAAAATTGCCACAAGCAATGACCTTCAAACTTAGTGCAGTAGTGCATTAGCATCTTCGTTCGGCAAATATCAGAGGGCACATTCATTGTCAGGTTGTTTTGAAACTTTGTATGCTTATGCAGGGTGACAAAGATAGGAGCTATTGATTTTCTTTTCATTTCCATCAAAAACTGTTGATGTTAGCAACAGTCTTTGAATTTATTGCATTTGTGCATCAACATTCTTCTTTGACATGGCCTACAGGGAATATTTATCTTAGGGTTGTTTTGAACTTGGTCTGCCCATTAGGCGGTACCTCTAGATAAGAGCTATTGATTAGCATTCATTTCTGTGAAAAAAAGTTTCCATTTACAATAACCTCTGATCTTACTGCATTTGTGTATCAACATTCTTACAGTTTACATTTAAAAATGCATGGATTACTCCGACGTTGTGCACACTCAATACTGTTATGTTCAAATTTCACCATATAACATTGGTACCAAAATGCATGGATTACTCCGACGTTGTGCACACTCAATGCTGTTATTCAACTTTCACTATATAACATTGGTACCAATGATCTTCAATTTTGCCATTTCATTTATAACTTACCATGTTCAAGTTTGTCAAGTTGGGGTACAGTGTAATTGACACTTTCATTTCGAATGTGGTATTAAATTTCGTGAAAATTCCAACAGCCGACTCCCACACACAGATATTTCTGATCGAACAACGCTAGATTTTTCGACTGCTCAGCGGCCCCGAGGTTAATTCCACAACCGTGGTCGTGTTAAGTCTTGTTCTCTTCCAGGTTTAACCTTAAATTCTCATGTTGTAACAAGAATCTAGCAAACCGTTTCTTGAATTATATCAGAAATTGTAGAAATACAAACAAGTTGGTCAATTTGGTGCTCACAATAGTCATAAACAGTTGGTTTATGAGACCAGTATACGGGACACATTATAAGACTTACGTGTAATGCACACATAGACTGCAGTTTGTATTAGGACTCAAACTGTGCCCCCTGTGACGCTGTGTCCTGGAATTTTTGAAGTTACTATCAAAATTGTGCACAGGTTTCTTTGGCTCTGTAATCTCATGAAAGACAGATATAGCCAGTCTGAATATTTTGCTTTGTATTTGGCACTGTAGAATTAATACCTCACACATATTGTGACATTTTGGCTGAGTTTGTTGGCTAAATCATTAATTAAGTAAAACCCGGTGCTTCATTAATTACAATTGTGCTGCTGATGATTTTTATTACCTGGTAAACGCATGCATGGACATCACTGCCTACGCGTGGATTGCGACCAGTCCACGTCGGCAGGACAGTAATCAGATTCGATTCTTATAATTAGTATGAACCAGCAGGAGAGTGATATATCAAATGAGACACTGGATGTTATTTATTTATTTATTTATTTATTTATTTATTTATTTATTTAATTATTCATTGGGATTTAACGACACTTTCGACAGCCGGGGTCACCTCGTGTAGGACAGTTTTACGGATGGAGGAAGCTGGAGTACCCGGGGAGAACCACCGAGCAACGGCGAATAACTGCCAGACTCCCCAATGTACTAACTTTACACAAGTAAGGTTAGCATTGGGTGATAATCATTGTATGTAGTAGGTATAGTAACATGTGAGTAGCCAGTAATTTTGTTGGAGAGGTGCACTGAGTGGCGAGCGACGATCACCGGTTACGAGAAAATTTTGAAAAATGACGAAGTATCAAATGAAGCATCTGCTAAAATATTACATAGACTGGAATTTAATATCTAAAAATTAAGCACTCTTTCACTATAGAATGTCAATAATTACATTCAGAATTGATAGATAAAGTTGATAGGCTTATTTTATTTTCCAGATATATATTTTTTCCGAAATATGTCATTCTTTTAATATGTGATTCTGGTAGACATATAATAACATAACATAAGCTAAGTACAACCGGGACCAGGGAGAAGACATTCGGGCTAATTCTGTGACGGGCCCCCTTTAAAAAGTGTCGGGTTACTGATGCGAGTGGCAAAGGCACGTGTGATGATAGAGTAGGGGTGGGCTGAGGGGTTCTTCCCGCAAGAAAACTTTGAAACCAGTTATTGAATGGAGACTTCGGCTTTTGGAATAAACAATTACATTATGTTTTGGCTGTCAAAATGACGTTTTTAGGAGTATGTTTCAAATTCAGTTCATCACTGAGTATCCACTAAGCTTGAGTTATAGCTTTTGACTGCTTGAAGTGATAACTATATTACGTCAAGTTGATTTAACAAAGTTATTACTTCAAGAATCATGCGGTCCAAAATTACAACCGTTCATCAAGTGTAGAGCTCCATTCACGATACAGCACCTTCTTAACTGTTGGCACAGGAGGCAGAACCTTGGGGTGGGAGGCATGTGCAAACATGACCTGAAAGCTGGTATTTTTCTTGTTTGTTTTGGTACGTCCTTTGCTAGGACGTATCAAACCAAAAAAATAAAATGCATGTTTTCTTTGTTGCACTGGGATGGGGGGAGGCCACCCTCTCCTCGACCCTAAGTACAATGTTTTTGGGCCGGTGTGACAGGAATGGAAGTCCGTAGAAAAATTAGTCCCTCTGGACTATTATTCCGCAGAATTATAGTCCTAGGTCTAACATTTCTAGGAACAGTAGTCCACCGGACTACTATTCCTAGAAATGTTAGACCTAGGACTATAATTCCGCGGAATAATAGTCCAGAGGGACTAACGTTCCTACGGACTTCTATTCCTTTTACGCCGGCAATGCCAGACCGATGCAACTAATTTATGTGAAACATCTAAGCACTTTGACACTTTTCTATAGCCGAGGCTACACATAAATACCAAAGTAGTGACTAGATGTTTCACAGAAACTACATGCAAACGAGGGCATTTATGTTTTAAAACCATTTTCCCTAATATATCGTAGTCTGTGCCTAAGTCACAAAGAGTACGATGTAATGGAGTAAGAGAGGTCGCCCATTTTTAAAAAAAAAATTCAAATCACAAAAGGCAAATAGTCCTTCGGGCGGAGCCCGTGGGGAGGTGCATTCGCACCCGTTGGTCTTCCCCTGGCTACGCGCCTGAGTAAGTATACTCTCTTTGAGGTAAATGCATAGGGAATACACATGCACTTTGAGGATGAATGTCGAAAACTGATTTCAGAAGTTTTAAAGACACTGCCAATAGATAAATCCTAATGTGTCGCGAATTGTTACTGTTGTGCTGCGATGTCGGGTTTCCCAGAGACAGCCATCGAACAGCAGCGAATACCGTTACTAGCAGACTTTTCCAACCTACCCTCACTGCACGACAAGGGTTAACATATTTCAAGGGCATGTCTATCGCTCGTATACCACAGACTACACCATCTTCGAGGTTTGTACAGTAGTTTTTCTCGTACAACCAATAGACGCAATAATTAGTTTGTCGGCGCCTGTTCAACAGCGATCTCAAGTTGCTTGGCATCCCCATCGGGGTATCCTCCTATCGACTTGCTCCTGGAGGTAAACAAAGAATATTTGATTAAAAACGATCACTGGCAATTTATATTCATCAAAAGTGAGGTACTGGGCAAACATGTATGATCTGGCAGGACTGAGCAAGCATATATGACTATTTGATTTGAAAGGTGTGTGGAATCAAGCTCGCCTTTCCCGCTGCCACTGCAGACGATGTCAAAAAGGGAGCATAGATTTAATCAGCTACTCACCGAATCTGCAATATATGTACACAATATGCCACCCAAACGTAAACATGATGACATATAACCAAGAAACGTATTCCGGAACGATGTCGGGCAGAGTTCCAAAGCGTACAGATACTGAACTCCGAATGAGGCTGATAATCCAAACTTCCCAATACCAATACACACTAATGTCATAGGGTACATTTCTGAAAATAAAAAAAAAACAGAACTGAAAGTGAGATTTATACAGGGGCGTAACCAGGCTAAATGAGGCTCATGAATCCAGGAAATGAAGGCATAACGTTAGCACAATGGCCCAAGAAATATCAGGTAATAGTACGTGAACCGTATTTGGGATTACAGATATCATTAGCCGGTGTGCCACGATATCTTCCCCCCCCCCCCGTACACCTTCCCACGGGGAATGATGTCCTAGGATATCTTCCTCCCATCCTTGATATCTCCCTCCCCCCACCAAAAAAAAAACATAAAGAAAGAAAACTACTTATAATAACATAACATTTATTTACTGAATTTTCATCACGTTAACATTGAAAAAGTAGTTTAAACTCCTGAATGCATACATACATTTATGCATTTGCTTTTAAGTTCATGTCAAAATATGATTATCTTTCCCTGCACCCATTCCCTTTACAACTATTTGAACAAATAAATGAACAGGGTTTATTTACACTCTCACGCAGCCATAACTAAGTCCAAACAATGGTTGTAAAGGTCGTATGGATATCTACTGGACTTTAACAAGGTGACGGGATATCCAAGCCTTGTTATCCCCCTCCCCCCTTACCCATGTCAAAATATAATATAGAAAACTTGGAAGAAAAACAATTCTTCCAATCGTACACTGTTAAATAACGAGAGCAGTGAATTAGGAATAGACAATCTTAGAACCTTTGCAGCAATTTTTTGGAAAAAATGGGAGAGAGAGGAGGGGAAGGTGTCGAGGCCTGATTATATCCCCCTCACCCATTCAAAAACCATAGCAACCATTTGAAAATCAAATAAATAGGTTTTATTTACACCCTCACCCAACCATAACAAAGTCACAAAATGGTTGTTAAAGTCGTTAAAGTCGAATGAATATCTACAGGTGACAGGGGGGTGGGGGAGATATCCAGGCCTGGTGATCTTCCCACACCCATGTCAAAATAAAATATAGAAAACTTGTGACGAAAAAAAATTCTTCCAATCTTGTACTGTTAAATAAAAAGAGCAGTGAATTGTAAATAGACAATCTTAGAACCTTTGTAATTTTTTTGTAGATTATTGAAGGGTAGGGTGGGGTGTGGGGTGTCCAGGACGGGTTATATCCCCATCCCCGCCCACATTGTCAAACTATATCACAGTCATTAAAAAGGGAAGATATATATGTATTTTAATGAGATACTATTAAATCTTATTTACCGAATTAGAATTAGCCAATCATACAATCTTTGTAACAGTTTTTCAGATTTTGCCACGGTGATGGGAAAGGTGTCCAGGACTGGATATCTCCCCCCTCGCCTTGTCGAAATCAATCGTGAAAACATTTTTGGGAATGTTGTACTTCTATCGACCTGACCTCTGTAACAGGGTGAGGAGGAAGATGACTTGTTTCTAAAATTCTTTCATATTTTGTTGTGTGTTCCTGAGTAATTTTATACAAGGCTTTAGCTGTTTAATATCTTAGTCCAGGCACATTAGACATAAAAATGAGAAAGTAAGGAAAAAAATCGGAGAAAGCTGATTTTTTTATATGTTTCCGGGACACACATTGCGGATAAAGTGTGAAAAGTCCCCCCGAATCCGAGTTGAGCTTTTTTAGTTATAGCGTTTTTTTGATGAAAAAAAAAATTTTAAAAAAAATTCGACCCAGCTCCATATTTCTCATTCTTATTCGCCTTAGTAGGGTGAGAATCCTAAATATCGTGCTGAATTATATTGAGAATACATATCCCCAACAGAAAATGCCAACTTTGTACCAATCCTCACACTCAATGGTGAAATATTCACGAAAATGTACAAAATTATGAAAAAAAATGTATTGTTTTCATACACACAACGGTACACAACGTCCATTAAATCAAATCTACGACTACTTTGGGAGTTAAATTATATATCAAAAATTGCAGAAAAACAGTGGCTTTATAATGATATATAACAATAGTCATTTATTCCATAATGAACTGGTGAAACGTGTGAAATATTAACCATACCCCCTAAACTCAAATTCAAACGGCATCGACTTTTCTCATTCAAATACCGTATTATAGCATCATTGTTTCAATTTCCATGTTCGATTAAATCACATAATGTGGTGTTCGCCTACACTCAAGATGCATTGGCATGTAATGTGTGCACGCCCTTGATGTGTATATATCAAAGCAGTGGAGATTGTGTCTTCGTCAGATAAGTTGACAAAAGTTTTCGTTAGACTCGGCGGCTTCCATATGATTATGTCATATTTAGGGGCAATTGGTTCGATCACGGCTGGTAGCGGCTTGGATGAACTTTGGGGGACTGTTTATGCTGGTGGGTCAATCCATCATTTGATCAGTGGTCATGCATATTCAAGAGCAGTTCGTGCCCATTTGCTAACACAAATTGCCATTACAAAACTTGTGTTTGAAGAAAGCCGAACACTAGATAACATAGACTGCACAGAAGTCAATGAAATATTCTGTGGACTTGCCAGAGGTGACTGTACAACAGCTGACGCTGTCAATCAAGAAAGTGTCAACCATCTACTGTCAAAATTACACGAACTGCTCCAGAATGCGTCCGTAGGACGCACAGGAAAGCTTTGGGTACAATACTACGAGCAAATAGGTCTTCTCCAGTTGTTCTTGAGAGCAGAGCGCACAGGCGACTGGGAACTCCACACATATTGTGTTCGCGATATGATTCCAGTATTTCATGCAGGTGGTCATTTTGCATACGCAAAAAGTTCTCATCTCTATTTGCAGCAGATGAATGAGCTAACAGAAATAATGCAACAGGATGATTTGAAGTTGTTCACTGAGAAAAGTTACTTTACCATAAGGCGCTCAGATAAATTCTGGGACGGGATATATTCTGATCAGACCATAGAGCAGTGTCTAATGAGAATGTTCAAGCTCCCTGGTGGTCTCACACATGGCAGGGGAATAACCGATAGCACTGTTGCGAAATGGGTACATGGACTACCTCTTTGCCTTCCGATATGTAATGCTCTCGAAAATTTTGTTCATGTTCACACTGGTCATGGCGAACAACATCGGGATCTCCGTCAAAGTTCACAATTGACTGATGCCAATGATATCACCAAATTATTGAACTGGCTCGGAGTGCATTCCCCCTTTCAGAATAGAGATCCACTACAATTAGTCTCTATAGCGACCGGGCTTGTGGCCGACGAAACTGTGAACTGTGACCAAGTTCGCAAAATTGGTGAATGTTGCGTATCGAATGTTGTAAGCAAAACGTTCAACAGCATCAAACTACGACGTGTTGACACTGTGAAGTCTTTCGCATCGATGGCAAATAGCATCAAAGTCCGTGGAAGTAAGGTAGTGATTGACCCCACAATTCTGTTCAACCGCATCACATGTGTTATTCAGTCACAAGCA
Organism: Pictodentalium vernedei; assembly: GCA_031216915.1. NCBI lineage: Eukaryota > Metazoa > Mollusca > Scaphopoda > Dentaliida > Dentaliidae > Pictodentalium > Pictodentalium vernedei. The sequence goes on from CM062296.1 coordinate 234,993,048, forward strand.
GAGATGGAAGAGTATCTCAAATATGAACTCGTCCCGAGACCACCAGCATTGTTTGATTCTGCTGGAATGAGGAAGACACAGAAAAGCACGCTCGGTAAGATCCTCAAAACATACGGTTCCGAGCAAACTAAAATCCCAGAACATTCTCTGTTTGTTGTAGATGGTGGATTTTTATTGAGGGCTGTTGTATGGCCTAAACAGTCGTCATATAAGGACATATGTACATCATATTCCAATTATCTAGTGAGACATTTTGGGGCGAACGTCGTGGTTGTTTTTGATGGTTATGCTTGTACAATGTCGACAAAGGGCATGGAACAAGCCCGTAGATCTAAAGACAGGTATTCCATTGATATCAATATCTCACCCGAGTTACCAGCCACCACACCCCAATCCGATTTCCTTGCAAATGCCAAGAACAAAACCCAACTGATCGATCTTCTAATGCAGGAGCTATCTGCTATCAATATTCAGTCCAAGCAGGCCGAGGCTGATGCTGATGTACTGATAGCCGAAACTGCACTTAACATCGCTCAAGATGACAACAATGTTGTCGTTGTGGGAACAGACACAGACTTGTTAGTCATTCTTACCTCTCGAGTTCAACCGGGATGTAATATTCACATGATGTATTCCATTACCCCAAACTTACTAGTTTCAGTTAGTGAAATAGCAACCAAAATGGGTGACCATAGAAGCAACCTCCTTGTAGCACATTCTATAAGTGGTTGTGACACTACTTCTGCACGCTTTCGAGTTGGTAAGAAGAAAGTATTCAGTACAATTGTCTCCGATGTTACTAGCGACTCACAACAGTATGTCAACACAATTTTGGCGGATGACAGTACACCAAGTGCAGTAGCCGCTGCCGGGGAACAACTTCTCCTGATCTTATACGGGAGTAAAACTGTTTCCTCTCTCGACCAATATAGATATGTCACTTACAAGCGTTATGTAGCAAAATCTAAACTGAATAAACCCATCGACCTAGCCTCACTCCCACCAAGCAGCGATGCTGCACAACAACATGTCTACAGATGTTATCTCCAGGTCCAACAATGGCTGGGCACTTCGCTTCCTCCGACGGATTGGGGGTGGTCGCTAGACAATGGACTTCTTGTACCGACTGCAGCCACAAAGCCATGTGCCCCCGATAACCTACTGAATCTGATCAGTTGTGGTTGCAAGAGTGCTTGTACAAAAAGGTGTGGGTGTAAGAAGGCAGGACTCTCTTGCTCAGGTTTGTGTAATTGCAGTTCGGATTCTTGTAACAACCACAGAAACACTGTCCTGTCGGAAATTTCTGAGTTCGATGAATAATATGTATATAGGTCATGTCATTTCTGTATATAGCGTTGATAATAGTCAATGTAATTTAATCCATGTTGATTGATTTGTACATTCTGTAAATATTATTTATTGATTTTTGTACATTCTGTAAATATTATTTATTGATCTAATGCTGCCAGACACAGACGTGTCTGTTCGGTCCCAAGCCCGAAAATAGTTGAGTTCTCATGCTGACGAATTTTATGCCAAAAGGGGAACTCGGCCAGAAGCAGAGGGGGTTTTCCATAATGTCTATTTTGTAAGCAATGATAAAAGTCTTCAAGTGGTGGTGGATTTTTTATCGTCTGTCCAACTAACATCCCGTTCTGTACTACGACCCTTTGGGCAAATCCGTTAGGAAAATCGTCATGTTTTGCGTAAATCCGATACTTTTTTGTGAATTTTCAATAATTTTTCGCAGAAATTGTCACAGAATGCACATTTTCCTCTAGGTAAATGTATATTAGACATTATGTAGCTCGAAATACGCGTAAACAAAAAATACAGTTGGATCAATTCGAGGTTACAAAGTTCGTGCGATTTTTTTTGATTTTTTTCAAACGCGTTTTCGAAAAAAGGCTGTAGAAAAAAAAGCTCAACTGGGATTTTAGGGGACTTTTGTCTAATCGTTCAGTGACATGTACTCGACATTCCCTGAAAAAATCAGCTTTCTCCGATTTTTTTCCGTAGTGAAACCTAATGTTCTTGGGCTATCTAATGTAGTCAAATATTGTGAAATAATAGTAAAAAAAAACAAAATTAGATGAATACATTTAAAAATTTAGGTGGGGTGGGGGAGACATCCAGGGTAGGGGAAAGATATCCTAGGATATCCTCGGGGGGGGGGGGGGAGGGTGGAGGGGGAGGGAGATATCCAGAGGAGAAAGATATCCTGCTACACAGGTTCTTATGTTATCCATATTTGTATGGTTTTATCGAGACATTTGTAAGATATTTTAGGCTGTGGTAGGCATATTTTGGTAAATTTCCTGGCCGCTTTTGGAAGCTATGTTAGGTAAAGGGTTAAAATTACTCCAGGAAAAGAATTTGTACCAAATGTGTTGTATGGTGTATCCGTTACATCAGTGTGGCAATTGAATTTGTTATGAGTTGATGTTCTGTGTTTGATGTGTGTTTGATCCGCATTGCCAGATGGAAAGTATCCAGGGAAGTTGTTCCAGAAAATACACCGATTCAATCGAACACACCCTCTGAACATACCCCGTCTTATTGCAGAAAAATTGGGTAACATAGCAACCACGTGCTACCATAGAAACCAAGATGGCGGCCTCCAGTATACAAAATGGACGACGGAAACACGTATCACCCTAACAACACGCGCTGCGCATGCGCACTCACACCACGTATCACTATGGAGATGACGTCACAAGATGGCCGCTCACGCGGGTTACCATGACAACACAACATGGTGGCACTGGGTCACGAGACATGACGTCACTTCCGAGGTCATCCACCGAGGTCATCCAAATATTCCCTCAAAACCACATTACATACTACTCATATAAACACCTTCTTCTTTGTAACCCACCCACCCTTATACCTCAACTAGAAACAGTATCAGAGGCGAAGAAAGCTTTTGTGTATGACCAACATTGGTGGTGCCAAGATTTTCCGCACTAGGATGGGGATGGGGGTGGGGAGGCTAGGATATTCCCCACAATTCAGAATGCGTCTGAAATATGTATTCTCACAACAGGTGCGTTGAATTTATTGCAAACAAGCTGCATAATTGTATGCTAACGAGGAAACACCTATTAAACGGGAGGAAACACATTCTTCGTGACGTAATTTTCGATTTTTAGCAGTGAATAGCAGGTTATGGAAGAACTCAGAAGAAACTCAAGTATTGACAGTCTTGATTATTATAAAGGAAGATAAAAACGAATAGGGGCCGGGTCAGTGAATAGTGGCGTAGATATAGGGTGGGCAAGGTCGTCGGAAGCAGGGGTGGCTGCACTACTGCCCTGGGGTTGTGAGGCATGAGAGCGGGGTGTGGGTAGCGAGTGCACTTTTTCGCCTGAAGTGCCCTGGTGGAAAAGATTTTATTGCATCAACAAGCATTACGTCGTTAACAAGCATACACGAAACGTAAACCAAATGCACGCTAAATGTGAGATTGACAGGTCAGTTGTACGCAAGAGAGTTCTAACAACGCCACATAGCAATAAAGTCATGCTCCGCTATTCTCCGGCTAGACATGTTATTGAGACCCCCCTTCAATATCTGGTCCGTGAGGACATTCACTCTGAGGACCGGTAAATTGAAATGGGCGGCAACAGGAAATCCAAAGCCATTAGCGCGATGGTTACCTGGAAATGAACAAAGGCGGACCTCGGACCCAGAGAAAACTTCGATTTTTCGAACGGAACGAACGCGGCTTCCTTGCATCTGAGTAATCAGTGGTAGTTCACTCAGAGGACATTTCGATGGCATTTTTGTGTCGTCTTCATCACTCATTCGCGGACGCATCGAGCCGACCATAGTTCGGCCCAATGGGAGAAAAGTTGGATTTTTCAAAATAAAAGAACGCCGTTTCCTTGCACCTGAGCGATCAGTGGCAGACTACTATTGGTATATCAAAATGTTCCTTATATGGACTGCCATTTCAATATGCCGGCATACTATGCAATCAGATCCAATTCGTTTGGTCAGCCGTTTTTTTATGAAATTTCAAGCACCATTAGGTACTGGGCTGCATCAACTTTGGATGCCCCAGAGGCCACCCAATAAGGGGCACACCGGGAATTTTCCCGGTGAACCATACGGCCAGTCTGCCTCTTCACCGTGTTCAAATGCGTGTCACCAGATATAATTTTTTTGTCAGTCAGTCGAAATGTGGTGCAATTTCTTCAAAGCGGGATGATACGCGACAACTAAACGTACATGTACTCAGTTATTTTCCTGTTTAGCTTAATACTTCAATAATTCAGATCTGTCCCCGGTTCAGTTTTATTAATTTCTGAGCATACAAAGCTTTATTCATGTCCAAAATTAACAATTCCTGAGATAAAGTATCAAACTGTGCATCCCGAGTGTTGGTATCAGAATTAATACGCGCATAATGCATTGCCTGGCTGAAAAGTATCGAGCGCTTCGTGTTGTCCGAATGGAAAGGTTTGAGTTTAAGGTAAGTGTATCCGTCCGTGTGTTTGCAGTGGACGCCTGTAGATAGGTGTTCGCTAGAGATATTGATTTTGACGTCCAGAAAATTAATGCTTTCGTTGGAAAGTTCCATCTTCAGTTTGATAATGGGGTGGAATTTGTTGAAACTTTCATTCAACCTATCAATGCCATGCTCCCACAGTAGAACACTGTCGTTGATATATCCTAAGTACATCTACAGTTTGAACCTTTCTTTAGTAAGGAAGTTTTCCTCCAGATCACACATGAACAAGTTAACACTCTCAGGTGACATCGGGGATCCCATGCTACATCCCATCTTTAGAAGATAATAATCATCTTTGAATGCGAAGTAATTTTTGCTTTATTACTTTCCAAAGTGTGATTTACTGGAATTTCCCGGTTTGATTATAAACGATAACTTCACAAGTGAATTATGCAATCAACAATTGGGTCATGTATCCGTAAACGGAGACGCTTTACCGTGGGTGTAATGGGGACTTCAATGTTTTTGGTTTTTTTTAATCCTTTACCTCACATGAAAAGCAGACGACAGTTGCAAAAAAAAAAGAAATTCTTGAATAACTATTATTTTCATTTTTTGTCTTAAAAACATATGTTATGACCCCCATTGGAACCAGCTCGATGAGCTCGTTGCAATGAGGGGTCATAACCTGTGCTTTAGAGACAAAAAATGAAAAAATAATGAAAATTAATTAGTTATTTTTGTGAATAGCGCTGGCAGGGTTTGGCCGTTACGTTAGGTAAAGGGTCAAATAATATAATTATCGTTAGTAATGAAAAGTAATAAACAGAGTAATCGCTTGGCTGGACTGGTTACATGAAATAATTCATTCGAGGCGAGGGACTATATTGGAAAACACTCGTGCGCATTCTTGCACTCGTGTTTGTACAACGTCCCTCGCCTCTCATGATTATTTCACGTAACCAGTCCAGTCAAGCGATTACTCTCTATTCAACACGAACTCAGTTAACTTAACAAAGTATCCTTAGACGTACATTTTATGTGAGAATCAGTGAGCCTGTTGGTTATAGCATTGGTGTAGAAGGTGACCACGTCGAGATTAACTAAAATCACGTTATCATATACTGGATCAATGGCAGGTATTTTGTTGAGAAATGCTGCGGTGTCCTGTATGTTACTATCGGATCACTGGACCACGGGTTTCAAAATATCGACATGCTTAGAAATTTTCTCCGTCATAGCGTCTATTCTTGGTACATTAGTGTGGTCCGGGACTCACTCCTTGTGTATGTTTGGAAGGATAAAAAGCTCTCCGGCCTTGGTTACTGGATGAGTAATGATGTGACGAGTTGTCTACCCTCTGCTGACAAAGCATGGATTCTTCTGCCCTCTTTGGGAAAAGGTCCGGGGCCCATGCCATTGGGAAAATTTGCATCATGAAGGCTCTAATTGGGATTTATTTTGGACGGGAAGAAAGAAACAAAGGCTAATAATTTTACATTCAGATTGATCATATAATATTACGAATAGCACCTAAGCAACTGTATGTATACTAAGTAAGTCAGCAAACAATGACATGGAATCATGTTCCAATAACACAAAAATCCTTAAGCTCTGATTGGATGAGAGCTTAGGTTTTTCTTTGTTTACGGCTCCAGTGGCTTATGGTACCGTCTGACGTCAATAAGTGAAATATTTAAATAATGGAAACAATGAGAGGAGATGCAAACTGCATACTGCCTATAAAATCTATTTTTCGAGACTAGTGACCGTTCTATGAATGTCTACCCACAAGCCACTAATATAAAAGTCGAACTTGCGCATGATTTGAACTGAGATAGAGTTACCTCGACCTTTATCAAAGTTATTAACTTTTTGTTGTCACGTGACGTTGTGGGATACACGAGAGGTTTATTTACTAAATTATTAACGTTTAAGTTACCTTGTTCTTTCAAATATCCTAGTTTATTTGCGATGTGGGGTTTGGGCTATAGGCAGGGTTTAATAGGAACATATACGTTATTGTGATGAGTTGGCGGTAACGTGGTCTAAGGCTTGCGGATCAGACCGTATGTTCATCCTCGACGCTTCGACACGGCTAAATATAAGCTCCATGCCGCAAACTTCCGACCATGTTACGGTCAATTTACCACAATAACTTATAATATTACGACTGGCACCTAAACAATTGTATGTATATTACAAGTACTTGAACAAACAGTGATATGAAATCATGTTCACCGTTGGGTAAGCAATTTAATTTCAATGCACAAATGATGTCCTGCACTGGGTGGTCATAAGGCCTCAGAAAATCAATTGCGTTCTGTGGCTTTATGACTACCCAGGACTGAGATTGATACGCTTGGGGTTGGGAATTAGAAAATGGTCCAGTATTCGGCCCCCGTAGATACCCCAAAGAATCTCTGTACAGTTTTGTTAAAGTTGTCGAATTTAACTTGAAAATGCTGAGTATGATCATTGACTAGGCGTGTATAGTAGTTTAAGTTACACCATGGACGAATGGCTTTATTGATATAGTCACCCTTATTGAGAACCACGACAGTACCTTCTTTGTCAACAAATTTAATTATAATATCAAAATTATCACGAAGGTTGTCTGTTATTTATTAGTGCTTAACAACACACCAGCCGCTAGAGCTAGGTCGTGGAGAAAATTGGTTATGTGTGATAAAACGTTGTAACCAGAAAGGGAAATATTTGTTTAAAAACAGGCAAAATTAAGATTAGCGAGACAATGAAAGAAATTGTGAAGACAGTAGTGAATAATAAAACCGAAATTTGAATGAGTACTATGTTAATCCTTTACTCAACGAATCGCCCGTATCCGCCCCGTAATATGCAAATTCAGCAGTTGAAAAAATATTATTTTTCAAACAATTTAAACAAAACCATATCATGTGACCACTCGTTGGAACGAGCTCGTTCCAACGAGGGGTCACATGATATGCTTTTTTTTTAAAATTTTTTGAAAATTTGAAAAAATTATATTTAAAATAATAAATTGTGATATCGTCTGCGTTGGGTAAAGAGTTAATCAACCAGATAACAAATACTTTTTTTTTCGTATGAGATGAGTCAAAAGGTTAAAAGCAACTACACCTTATAAAAAAGTTGATTTCTTTGAGAAGCGAGATAATCTCGAGAGAAGTGAGAAGTGATTGCGTAAAATAGATCGCCCAAAGACGGTACATTATAATGTCGTCGTCCGAAATCAGTACAATCCAAGAGAATGTGCTCGACCGTCAAATAAATTGACAAGGAACACATTCTGGTCTCACATTACCCCTCAACAAAAAGGAATGTGTAGGTCTCGTATGACCAATATGACACCGTGTCTGAATGACGAGATATTTTCTATAAAGGTTCTTGGAGGGACACTTGCCATTAATAGTAGTTCGGAAGCGATGGATCTTGTTATTTGTCGTTAAAATCAGTGAAAGGCTTGTTTTGCTGCACCCTCTGGTCTGGTGTTACTGGAGATACCAACATGTACAGGTAACCAGGATATCATACACATGAGAGTATCCAACTTCTCACGAAGTTCCCCAGTCAGTGCGTTCTTCAATTTGGGGTTCAGTAAAGCCAGTAAGAAGAAAAGATAGTCGAAAAAAAATGATCGACTTCCTTTAGCTGAGGTCTTTCGAATGACAGTGCTGGTAATGTCAATCAACTCTTTAGTAAACTATTCTACTCGATCAGCATTGTCTACACATTTTCACCTGTGAATCGTTCAGAACAAAGCGACGAGTACACGTCCCAGCTGACCTTTTTTAAAGTTCCATTGGGGCACTCTCTTATCATCCGCGCCGAAACCACACATAAATAAGTGTTTGAACCATCACTGAGCAAACATAAGTCATATTTGGAAATAAGCTTTTCTTCTGTTTTGCCATTAAGGTCTTCTTTGCTGCAGGAGTCACCCCAATGATGGGTATGTGCATTAACATCTCCTATCAAAATTTATAGAGTTGAAAGTTGGAGAAACAATTGATCAAGGTCATTCAGCTGAAGAGCCTTTTGTTGTCAAATGTAAATAGAACATAATGTCACTGTCTTTTCTAAAGTTAGGCGTACCACTACAGTCTGTAAAATTGTTTGTAAAAAATAGGACTGTGAATAATGTCGTTTCTTTCTAAAACAGACGTTCCGCGAACATCATTTTCATCAGCCCAGGCAGGCATTACAGAAAGTTTAACGTTTGAAGGCTGAATATCATTGAGCATCGGGTTTCCTTGACCTTTACCCAACGTAACGGCCAAAACCGGCCAGCGCTATTCTCAAAAATCGCCAATTAATTTTCACTATTTTTTTAATTTTTTGTCTCAAAAACATAGGTCATGACCCCTCGTTGGAACGAGCTCGACGAGCTCGTTCCAACGAGGGGTCATAACCTATGTTTTTGAGACAAAAAATTAAAAAAATTAGTTATTCAAGATTTTTTTTTGCAAGTGTCGTCTGCTTTTCACGTTAGGTAAAGGGTTAAAAGCATTTCCTGCAAGCAAAAAGCAGCAGGGTTATAATTTTGGCATAGAAGACCCAATTCGTTAAAATTTGCTCTAAAACCTTGACAATTCCACTGGATTATATTATTATGTGTTGTGATCAATGTTTGGGTGGTGATTTAGGCGGTGGACGTATGGGAGAAATTGCCCCTGCATTTGTTCTTGGTGATTGTTTACGTGAGGACCTACCCCCAGAAGAATTTAGGTACAGTTTAGTGGAGAACGTGTCATCGATGCATTCGTCGACTGACGTGTCTTCAATTCCGTCAAACATGTTGCTCATCAATATTTTGAAGACTTTTTGGTATTCTGTCTGATTCTAGTTTCTGTTTTCTATTTTCTTGGTATCTTGTTCTTTTTGCCGTCTCTGAGTCTAACTCGGATTTTGTTGGGATCTGTTTATTGGATTGGGTTTCGGTTTGTTTGGCTTATTGTTGTTTTCTGATTTTCTTCTTTGTTGCGTACAAAATTAGGTATATCTATTGTCTGTTCTTGTTTATGTCCGTTTTTTGGTTATTTTCTCTGTTATTTGAGCAGTTGAATTTATTTGGGTGGACAGATTGTTCGATTGTAAACTCCTTCACTAAAGATGGAATTGTTCCTTTAAGACATAATTATGTACCGTGTCTGACATTCGACTGACTGTGTTGGTAATAATTGTGGAAGTTGTGCAGCATATGATGGCGTCAATGTATTCATACCTGGCATTGGTGTTATGTTTGGTCTGGCCTCTTTTAAATTTGTTTTCCTTTCGCATTTTACTTTCTGTATAGTTGTTTTTCAGACAATCCTTGGATGATGACATTTGATTGCCCTGACAGCTTACGCACTTGATTGGATTGTTGCATGGCTCCTGATGTTGCTGACCACATCTGAAACATGTTAGTTTACCTCTGCAGTTGTTCTGTCCATGTCCATATTCCTGGCATTTGAAGTATCGAAGTGGATTTGGATTATATGAATCCACTTTGATGTTCATGAAACCAACTTTTACAGCTTTAGGCGGCTGATAAGAATCAAATGTCAGTATATATGTATTAGTATTATTGATCGACCCTTTGTAATTTCAATTCTTTTAACATCGCTGACACCCAGGGATTTAAGTTCATTTCTTAAGTGTTTTATGTGGAAACGTATTCACATCCATATGTGTCATCTGTCAGTGTTCAATAAAGTTATTGCTCGTGTTTCTTTTTGGCACTCAACAAGTAATGTACCAGACGTTATGTTTTTAACATTTTTATCGGTGCCAGCAATATCTTTGATGTTCAGCTGTCGGGTCGGAGTTCAACTGTTCTGATCTGAGTCAGAGCCAGGGTTAATAGAAACGTCTCGACCACATTTCTTTTTTGTTTGTTTTGTGTGTATTCCATATTTATGTGTTTCTATATTTCATCATAATGAAATGGATAATGGATGAACCCCGGAAATGATGTCATAGTCACGTGGCCCAGTGCCGTTATGTTTGGTTGCCGCTGTAGCCCACGGGAGGGGCCATCTTGTGACGTCATTCACATTCTGATAACTGGTGTTAGTGCGCATGCGCGGCGCATGTTGTTAGGATGACGTGGTTTCCATCGCCCATTTTGTTTACTGGAGGGTTTCTACAGTTGCAATGTGACCTAAATGCCTATAGTAGGACGGGGGTACGTTCGGGAGTGTATTCGATGGAATGGGAGTATACATAATTATTATAATAGACCCGACAATCACCCCCAAATCATCAAAAAACAACCCAACAAATCACCCAAACGGGTGTGAATTACAACATAATCCTACTTCTATGAGTAACACGTAGTGCTAGAAGGCCCGTTCCTTTGTATTACTGGTTAGGCTTTCTGCAGAATCCTCGTTTTTCTGGGTGTCTTGATCTATTCTGTAGTTTATTCTTCTAATCTATGACCTGTTTTGCCTATCACTGACCTTATTCTCACTAGCAGGCTATCTAGTCTATGCTTCTCTTCCACCATTTAGCTTACCCTACTCCCTATCACTACACATTGTAACCAGAACGTGATGTCTGTCTTTCATCGTTGAGAACATCCCTAAGTAAAGTCTAACCTACAGACCCCCTTGTCCTCATTTGGGTAAATGACACCCATATTCTGTGGAGATGCTTTTTGGGAAAAGTCTGTGGTGAGAGAATCTCGTTTTTGTCGTATGAGGCCATGAGGAAATACCTCAATGAGATATAATCTTATCCTCATCTGGTTATTCAACGACGACCAAGTTCCGTGGAATCCCTTCCTGTGGCCTGTTTATACATGCACAATCCCTTTTTGTCTTATGAGGCTATGGGGGCCATTAGGAAATCCCCGATACGGTATTACAACAAAGCCCCACTCTTATCCTCATTGGTGATACCTATGACATGGTGATGTAGTACTCGATGATACCTATTGGAGGATACCTAATGCCTGACAGTTGTCGTCGAAACCCGTGGTTTCTACATCCGCGTTCTTGCAAGGGTAGTTTCAAAAGACAATACAACCGCATATAACATTCAATTCATTTTATTCTGTTCTCTGATGCATTGTTCACAGTATATAACCACTTTGTTCATTCACAGTTCAGTTGCCAAGGCCTCTTTTTCACCAAGTTCATGTGTGAGTGGAATGTAGTTCTTCCGCACTCTTCATCCTGGTACGACTTACAACCATCTGATCAAAGACGTCTTGTTCTCTAACGGACATTCTTCACCATACTTGACTCGGGCTGTGTTATTCGGACTGTGTGTTCGCTTGTTGAACACTAGAAGTTTAGCCTTGTTGATTACTTTGATTCCTGGCGTGTTGCGGGCAGGTTAGTCCACCACTTCGTGCTTCACGGGGTTTGCGGGTTGGTCCAGCATTGAATCATCAGTACTTTTCAGTTCGCTCTTGCTGGGATCTGTGCACAAAGTCTTTTCGTTGTCCTGTCTAAAAGCTGCTTCGTAATTTAAGATCGAGCATCTTTCTTCTTAAATCCATTCGCTTGAATTCCGGTCTTCTCTTCTGATTGTTCTTCTCGCTTGGATTGATCTACAGGTTGGGAAGATACTTCAATTTTCTGAACATTGTTCTTGTTTTGGTCTGCAAGTTTAATTCTTCTGAGTGCCAAAATCATTCTTGTGAATGGTAACCTAACTGTTGTTTTGAATGAAAACTTAAGTCTTCTTCAGTTCGTTCTTTATGGGAGCTGTCTTTAGAGTATTCTTCATCCACTTGTTTGTGGTTTGAGTGGTAACTTCGTTCTTTTTCTTTGATTCTTGATTCTTCATCTCTTCTCTGGTTAGCAATCGGTCCATACCATGCAGTATCTCCACATATTAAAGTTTCCTTCCCATAATACCTGAGCGTTAATCTAGGCTTCGTATCATGACTGCACGATTCACATGAGCTAATTTTTGAGGAAGTCAGCTTCAGCCTGGCTTCGTTATCGAAGATCTGTATATGTAAATCATCTTTTAATCTTTGGACTGTCGTGGGTGCAGACTCTTCACTCGTCGACAGTCAGAACAGAGATGATTTTATTTTCATACGAAAGGTTCTTTGTACTTTTTTTCTCTTACGATGAATTTACTATCAGGTCGTTGAACAAAAATTTTCTCTTTTTCTAAGACGTATCTCTGGGATTCTTCAAAAACATACTGCTCTTCTTCACGAAACAGTTTAGAAGTTTAGAAGTCAAGGGATTCCCTTGTGTATTAGGTCCTTGCAGAGATTCTTAATGTACAGCAACGTATTAATGTATTTTGCTCTGATGGCTTCTTTGACACAACTTTCATGGGATGTTGTTGCTTCTTCAACCGCATCTTCATCATCCATTCCATCCACGATATGACTATTCATGAGCGTTTTAAATTCTTCGTGGTTATCATTGTAGGCACTTCTGACGATAGTTCCCATTGAATCATTAGAAATGTCCACTGGTTCCTCTTCTTCAGATTCCACATCTTCATCTTCGTAGGTTTCAGATGGTATCGACTCATCCCATTCCAAATCTTCCATTGGTAAATAGTTTCTGTTTGAACAATGACTCCAGGATTGCATTGCGCCCGCTCTCTTCAAAGGTCAGATCATAATGACAAATTTCTTACCAGCACGCTCTTTTATAGACCAAAGATATCTGCTGACAATACTTTGATGACGGGTTTAGCACCTTCCTTTAAAATCATCCTTTCTGTATGATTCTCTTTCTTTTTCGATAAGATAATTTTTCTCTCTGATAAGGCTATCTTCTTAATCTGGTGCCTGTATGGAATCAATCCAAAGGAGAAAAACAATCAGAAGAAAAAAACGAAGTTCAAGAAAATGGAGTTGAGAAGAATGATGCTAGCAGTCAAATTAAGAAGCACCTTTAAGACAAGACAGCGAAATAGATCCTAAACAAGATCCCACCAAGAACGGACTGAAACAGACTGAAGATTCCACTCAGCGTACAAAAGATTCAATACTGCATCAACCTGCAAACTCCATCAAGCACGAAGTAATAAACTTACCTGCCTACAAAACGACAGAAAGCAAAGCAACCAACGATGCCAAGCTGTCAGTGTTCAGCAAAGCGAACACACAGCTTGAGCAACCCAGCCAGGGTCCAGCAATGCGAAGAAGGTCCATCCAAGAACAAGAAGAAGTCTTTGATCGGGTGACTGTCAATCTTGAAAGCAAAAGAAATTAAAATCAAACTGTTCGACAAAGATTACCCCTCTTTAGCGTTTTAGACAAAGAGGAATCACAAGATCTAGAAGGGAATATTCTCGATCAGAAAGCTATGCTTCCCTAAAATGCTGAAAAATAACAAGTCCTGGATTCGAGGGTTTCACGCCAGAGTTTTATAAGTTTTTCTGGAAAGACGTCCGCTGCTATTTAATAAATTCTTTAAACCATGGTTATACGTCTGGAGTACTCTCTACACAAAGGGCCAGAATAATATGGCGCATACCAAACCCAAATAAATCAAAATTGTACGTAAAAATTGGTGTCCTCTTTAATAAATGTGGAAGTTAAAATGGACTTAAATGTCATTGTAAATCACATTAAGGGTGTTTTACCGAAATTAATTTCCGATACGCAACTAGGCCTCATGAAACGGATATTTATTGGGGAGTCTATTAGATTGATCCTGGGTGTAATTGGAAAGGGCGAAAACAAGGATCAATCTGGAATATACATCCTTCTAGATTTTGAAAAAGCTTTTGATTCTTTGGAATGGAATGACTATTCATAAAAAACTCTAAATTTCCTCGGTTTTGGCATATCCATTATTCAGGGTTTTAAACTGTTGCACAAATATTGTTAATTCTGTTCTAGATAATGGCCACTGTTCTGAACGTTTCGTCCTACAAAGAGGAATTAGACAGGGCGATCCTCTCTCACCTTACCTCTTCATACCTTGCGCCGAGACTCTTATCGCACACTCACAATATAATCCAAATTTAAGCGGAATAGAAATACAGGACAATGAGTATTTAATAAACCAATATGCAGACAATACGACACTCTTCTTTCAAGACGATGAACACTCACTAAGTGAAGCACTGGGGTCACTAAACATGTTTTCAAAAGTATGAGGTCTGAAAACTTTTTTTGGAAAAATTGCAAGCTCTATGGGTTGGTCAGAAAAAGAGTTCGAGGGAGGAAATTGAAACAATACAAAAATTAACTTGGAAGCATGAAGAGCGGTTTACAATACTTGGAAGAGAGTGCGACATTTTTGACGAAGGTTACTGTTTAAGAAACTACTCCAAAGAATTAACAAAATTGAAAAGCTACTTAATGATTGGTCTGTTAGGCATCTTACCATCTTCGGAAAAACACAGTGCTAAAAGCCCTCGCCCTTCCCATTCTAATAGACGTCTTGACGGTTCTAAAAAAAAATTCGAACTTTGTTCTACATTTTGTGGTCAGGTAAAACTAATAAAATTAATCATATGGTAATTATTAAACCAACAGACAATGGCGGCATAAAACGCCCGTGTGTTGAGTCCTACTGTTACGCACTTAAAATGTCTTGCTGCACTAGTGCCTTGGAAAACACTTGTTCCGGATGATTTCGAATCTCTTGGAAGTGAAAAACTTTGATACATGCATAAAGAGGGGTCAGGTAAAGTTTGTGATAGTACAAACTTATTCTGGAGTAACGTCATAAGGGCATGGTCTCTTTTGGACACAATCGACTCTCAAGCAGAAAGTCCTTTATAGCCGCTATTTCATAACAAAAAACATAAAGGTTGACAATAAATCAGTTTTTTTTTTAAACTTGGTGTGATAAAGAATTCTTTATCGTCAACCGCCCTTCTGTCTGATGCAGACTTCTGTGGCGAATACAACATAACAACACCTTTCACCGCTGACTATGGGTTACTCAATGGTATACCTAATTTATGGAAAGCTGGTGTAAGTGAACGCGGACAATTAGAAACAATACAAAGCTCAGATTTAGGTTCTTTATGAACATGCCAGATTGTTTGTCAGACCTTTTACATGTTATTGTTTTAAAAAAATATTCGACACGGCGCCTACTCAAACTGTAGAACACTGAATAACCGTTTAGGTCTTAGCTTACGACTTGACGACTGGCAGCTAATATACAGACATTCATTCTCATTTATTGAATATACTT
Organism: Pictodentalium vernedei; assembly: GCA_031216915.1. Classification (NCBI taxonomy): domain Eukaryota; kingdom Metazoa; phylum Mollusca; class Scaphopoda; order Dentaliida; family Dentaliidae; genus Pictodentalium; species Pictodentalium vernedei. The sequence goes on from CM062296.1 coordinate 235,008,630, forward strand.
GTCTGAAAAGCCTGCAATATAAAATCTTACATTGTACTTTATTTAATAATTCAAAGCTTTTGAAATGTAAACTTTTAGAGACCGAGCTGTGCACCTTTTGTGATAATACACGAGAGACACTTTTACACCTTGTCTGTCATTACGCCCATGTAAAGACCAGTATAACGTTGAGAACAATAAAGTAAAAGGTGCAATATGTCATGTTCACTTACACCAGGAGTTATTCTTATAGGACAACCCACTCCGAGAAATACAGCTGAGAAAACAATAAGTTTACTTATACTTCTTTTTGGGAGCTGCATTTATTCCTGTAAGGTGGGAGGATGCAAACTAAATTACATAGCCTTCATTGAAGTTGAATTGTATCGTAAAATTGAAATTCTGTCCCATTGTGAACACCAACGTAAAACGTCCACGACTTTACAAAAACGATGGCGGAAATAACTGTTAATAACACAGATGCGTCTAAAATAAATAAAAATACATTTTATGCCATAATAGATATACGCAAGAAATGCCTGACAGGGTTTTCCGTTTAAAGATTTTTTACGTTCCTATGTCTCTTGTTTGTCTAAACCCCTCTTGCATGTTACATTTAATTGGCAATTAAACCACTAAAATAATTCATATGTCTTGTTATATACAGATTAAAACTATCATTGACTGGCTGGCGGTCAGACTTCAAAGAAGTCTTGCCGGCAGTTAATCATACTATAGGGTTACTTCTGAATTAAAGATAGTATAACACTTACTTATAAATAAGAATACTTGAACACCTAAAATCATATAGTTAAAATGAACAGAGTGGCGTGGTAGAGAAAGGGTTCAGCACATAGGATGGAGAAAAGGAACCAATCTGCAAGACCAATGTGACTCTCTGGGAAAGCTATATACATACTCTGACTACTTGTATACAAATGTTAACAAAGACTCCACTATTGTATTTGTTTTGTGTTAATGTCTTCATTATGTCCTGCCTATAAATCTCTCCCCGAATAAAAATGGATTCACTTACCACAGACGTTTTCCAAAAAGGGATTCTACAGAACGTGGTAGTTAAGTAACCAAATAAGGATAACAGGACCTGAAGGTTTCATTTTACAAAGGAGTTCCTCATGGCCCTCATATGAACTTCTCGGTCTAGGTGCAATATATAGTGATAGTGGGTGGGATAACCTAAATGGAGCGATCTGATTGATTGAGGTCAGAGTCCGGGATTGGTACTGAGATATGCAGAAGAGGAGCTAAAACCATATAGACAGCTAGGGTAATCAGAATAGACTCAGTGCTAAGAAAAGCAGGTCAAGGGATGAAAGTATAAGCTACAAAATAACTCAGGCTAGGCAGAAAAACGAGGATTCTATAGAAATCCAAACCTGGTGATTTTGCGTGGTTTGGGTTATTTAAGATGATTGTCAGGTCTGTTTGTGGTAATTAGGCATACACCTATTCCATCAAACACAACCTCGGAACATACCCCCAAAGAAACCAAGCTGGCGGCATCCAGTAAACAAAATGGACTATGGAAGCTCCGCCACCCTAACAACCTGCGCTGCGCACCTACACCACGTATCATTATGGAGTAATAAAATGCCCGCTTGTAGGTCATTATGTCAACCTAACCTAACATCAATGTGTAACGTGATTAAGACGTCACTTCCGGGGTAATCTACGAGTCCATTCAATCTGGATCGATCCATCCCTCTCCTACTACTGACTGATACACTCGCTGAAGTAACAGAAAATTGCAACAACAGTCAGTTGATGAAGGTTGTCATGTTCGTCGTATTGACGAGATTGTCTGACTATTGAAATATTTGTTTATTACATGCCAGTGATTATTGAGGTGTGTCCCGAGTGGTCAGCGCAAAGCCATTCTTAGTGTTCATTAAGCATTTCTAAAATTGTTGCGGAGAAAATCTTTGCACTTAACTGACGTCACATTGACATCATTTGTGGCAGGTATGAAATTGATTTGGTGAAGTTTATTGAGGAGGTAATTGTGATTGTCGTGTTATGAATAGTACAGTACAACCGCCGTGGACTGGTAATGTTCCACGGCTGGACAGTATTTCCACGGACACAAAAATATTAGATTCCAAATACTATAGGAATAATAATCAAAAATTTAATTAATGAACCAAGTGTTTCATTAATTAAAATTTTGCTAATGATGATTTTTATTACCTGGTAAACGCATGATGAACATCACTGCCTACGCGTGGGTAACGACCGGTCCACGGCGACTGTGCTGTAGTATTTACTCACCTTTCTCATCTATGAGTACAGGAATGATAATACCAAGACAGGACACGCCAGCTACTAACATGTGCAAACATAATGATTTCCGGCGACCAATCCTATCAACCATGAAGTATGCAAACGCATAGCCGGGTACTTCCGCTAATGCTGCGAAAAGGAAATTTACGTACACATTTCCTGTCATATTTCCAGTGTTTAAGGTTACTCCATAATACGTCATACTCAACACAAAACTACAACGAAAATAATGAAATCAAACCATATTTAGTTTAGAAGGTGCGGACAAGCACTGTGAGAAAAATACCAGTGGCGATTCAAGAGGTGATGGCCCCACTAATTTTGTTTTATAATTTTCTAATAAGTGCAGACATGTAGGCATAATCACGTTTTTCATGAGCAAATCTAGTTTGTGTATGTGTGTGTGTGTGTGGGGGGGGGGGGGGGGGAGTGGGGAGGGGGAAGGGGATAGGGGGTGCGAACCCGGCGTCCCGTCTTATTCTTAGTAACTCAATTGTTTCTGATGCATCAAGAACATGACGGGGCAGGGTACAAGGTATTAACCGCGGTAACATATGGACATCCACCACATCCGTTCGTGGGTGTATATTTGTTATCGGGGATAATACAGTATCGCATAAATACAAATATAGCTCTTTTTGTCCAAAACAACGAAAAGTTCAGCACAGAATCATTGAGAACCCTCCATACAGGCCACAGAGAGTCTGCTGAACCACTCTTTGTTGTGTACCATACCAAACGACGTTTAAATTGTACATATTTTAAAACGATTCTTTGTGCCCAGCTTAAATTGTTTTCATACCCAATATATAGATCGCTTTCAGCAGATCACCTGCAGTTCCCCAAATTATGCATACAAATTGGTTAAAAATCCGCCTGATTATCTACAAGACAGACATTCTACCAGAGCCGTCAAGGTTTGTGCAGCGTATTTTCCTGCTTAAAACATAACGCACGCCCCCCCCCCCCCCCCCCCCCACCCCCACCCCACCAGATGAACCGGACCTCAGTCGATACTTCCGCTATTTGATAAATGCAAAGGGGTTGACGCATACCTCTCCATCTTACTCTGGTGACTAGAAATCTGCTGGGTGAAAAAGACACGATTTCAACAAACTTGTAAACAGCAACGGAGAATGCTCTGATTGCTCATAGAATCCGAGAACCGATTGGGCAATGTGAAATTGGCCCAGAATAAAATCCGAAAGTAAGATGGCGGGGAGGGGCAGGTGCTGCTATGACAGTCACATTTTGTGACAGCATATTGCCTTTGCAGATTTGGGCAGAAAATGACGACAACTGTCGTTCAGGATAGTGTAGCTCAAGGCCAAACACTGAACGTCATACTAACACGATTTGAGGTTGGTGACACTCATATAAAAGGATTATATCAAGTTTGCAATCCTTTTTGAGATGAGTCAGAAATGTGTTTCATTGATCTGTTTATTCTCTCCTATTTTCGAGAAAGCCTGTGGTCTGAGAGCGAATCGGCTCCGCGAAACGTTTCTCAAGTCATTACCTTTAATACAGCAAGTCTGGATGAGTCTTCGTTTGGAGCGATATTTAGGCTGGAACGTATTGCAGTAATTCGAGAGAAGTCGTCGTTGTGTTGTGTTTGTGTGTGTGTGTAAGTGTGTGTGTGTGTGTGTTGTATGTGTGTGTGTTTTTTTTTTCAAATGACACAATCATGTTTTTAGAGGAATTTTGAATGTTGGTTTCTGATCCTCCGCCAGGATTCGAACCCTCGGCAACACCGCCTGGCAATCAGGACTCCAGCGCCTAAACCACTAGACCATTGCACACCGTCAGAAAACGATGGCGGGGATCTAGCTTTTTAGATGAAGTCCTCATGATTACTTGGTTCATCTTCCTTTCGGCAGCAGCATGAAAGTGTGGAACGCGCTGGCTACAGTACGACAAAAGTGCTGAGGATGGCCTCATGCGAGGACTGGCACGGGCTTGTGTGTGTTTTTCGAATGACACAATCATGTTTTTAGAGGAATTTTGAATGTTGGTTTATGATGCCCCGCCGGGATTCGAACCCTCGGCAACACCGCCTGGCAATCAGGAGTCCGGCGTCTAAACCACTAGACCATTGCACACCGTCAAAAAACGATGGCTGGAATCTAGCTTTTTAGATGCTTCGCGTTTTTTTCTAAATTCATGCGTTTCGTCTAATGTGTCTTTAATTGGTGGTTGTTCAATAGGATTGCTTTCGAAATCGTCCAAAGAATGGCCTGAAAGCTTAAAATGTTGTGCTACTGGGGCATCAGCATTGTGTTTTATATCCTGTTTGTGCCTAGTAGCACGTTTTCTGAAAGGATTCTGACTTTAACCAACATATTGCTTCCGACAGCGCTTACATGTGATAAGGTAAATAATATTTGGTGAATCACAATGGAGGGAGTTACGGATCTGATAATGATTTTTCGTTTGTTCAGAGGAAAATTCCTCTTTCTGATCTGGCATAAAAGTATGCAATCTACAACGAGGCTTTTTGCAATTAAATACCGCGTCACTACCATTCTGCAACGGTATGTTGTGTTCAATTTTCAGTGGTTCGAAATCAGTAGTTTCAGCTGGACTTTCGAACTTTTTCAGAGTTTGAGATTTCAGGCCAAGCAAAAAGCGCAGTGAGTATCCCCTCGATTTGAGGGCGCCAGATAGAGAAGAACAAGCCTCATCGAAATTTACCTTATCACTTGAATTGCGGTGGAAACGAATGAGCTGTGATTTGATGATACCTTTAAATGTATGTTGAGGATGAAATGATTTTGTTTGCAACAATTGAATCGGTTGGTTTAAAATATACTTTATAATCTAAATGACCGGACGCCTGAAATTGCTTACCTTTTTATACACGGTGACATCGAGAAAATCAACAGAACGTTCACTGATAGTAGCTTTTAATTCAATGTTTGGGTCATGATTGTTCAAAATTTCTAAAAATTCATCAAAATCTTCTTTTGAATGTTCCCAAATAATAAAAATGTCATCTAAATATCTGAGATATACGAGAGTGCTTAAGGCATTTTCCTCCCATTCCGCCTCATAAATGCTTGCAAAATTAGGACTGATTCTTTTGCCCATATGACAACCCATTATTTGTAGAAAATATTCTCCATTGAATTGAAAGTCATTACCATTTAAGCTCAGCTCTAAAAGATCCTAAATTTGTTCATCCGGGCGTTTTGCATCCGGATATTTTTTTCAAATGCATTTTTAACCGATATAACACCTTTATCAATATCGATGTTCGAATACATACTGTCGATATCCAAAGTAGCCAGAATTGCATTTTTCGATATTTTCTATTTCGAAATTTTTGACAGGAAACCCTGTGTATTTTTTAGATAGCTCGGGTGTCTATTTGCTATAGGTTTCAGATGATAATCAATTAGTTCCGAGATCGCATAAGATGCCGAATTACAATCTGATACAATTGGCCTTCCGGGTGGAGTTACGTCATCCGTCCATGAAGAACGGTCCTTGAGGATCTTTGGTAGGATGTAAATTGTTTTGTTTGAGCACTGAGCTTAGCTGTTAAATATTTCAATTGTTTTTTGGTTATGTGACCTTCGTCGAGGAGAAATGTTAAGATCATTTCGACATTACTAGGCCAAATAAGTGAATCTATTTTCTTATAATGTTTAGTTTTGCTGAGTTGTCTCATGGCTTCCCTTATATAATTATCCCGAGATAGAACAACTACCGACCCACCTTTGTCGGCTGGTTTAATTACAAATTTCTTATTTTTTCGAAGTTTCGTGAGGGCTCTCCGTTCACCAGCTGTTAAATTGTCTTTATCGGAGAGTATGTTCATGCTGAACACCTTTTGGATGATTCGTTTGCTAGCCTCAATAATTTCTGGACCTACATCACTATCTGGAAGTGACCAACCAGATGATTCTGTAAAAGGAAGTTTCCGACCACTGGAGTTTCTAATGCGGTCTATTAATTTCATTTGTCTAAGAAAATTACAGTTATATGATGGTACATTTGTTTGATTACCAGTTTTAGGCTTAGGTGCTGGTACAAAAGTTAAACCGCGATCTAAAAGTGACTTCTCTCGGGTTGTTAGGTTATCGGTGCCAGATAGGTTAATCACATTAGTTCCTAATCCCACATCTGTTAGGCGGTTGTTACCTTTTCCTTTTCCTTTACTTAGTTTAAATCTAAATGGTTCAACCAGTGATCGTACATAATATTGGCTATTCTCGTGGTCCAATGGATTAAATCCTGAGCAACATCAAACATCGCGTCATCAACTGTTGGTATCACGTTGACGTCCTTCATTTTTCCGAATGGTTTCATTGATGATGCTAAAGGTTCTTTTAATTTCGGTGACTGTGGTAGTTGCGCCTCTTCCTATGGGTCAGGGTGGCCGAAAGCCAGGGGCTTCCGCCCATACAGGTAGCCCCTTTGGGAATCGATTACACCGTCCGCTTATGTTTATCTCTAGGGTATACAATGCGTGCTCTGTGCGTCCTAAAACAGCCCATTTCAACAAAATTATGATGCTTCGCAATATGTAGAGGATTAATAAACGTTCATCGGAATATTTTGTCTATGCAACTTGTAATGCCACACAAAGACCTGCGAGTATTCAATTTTTCTTGAAAACCTACAAGGTGTTTTAGAGAAATCCACAGAAAATGGGAATTTTAAGCTTTTAAGGGATATCTCTCTTTAGCCTGCCCAAAATGGGTTAAGACTTCGACTTTTGAATACCCTTACTACTTACAAAAATGTTTCCGTATAAATTGTGCGCTCGATAAAAGAAGGCACTTTTCTTTGTGGCGTACCTAATGGGTGCTGTTGGTGTCCAAAAACAGCCCATTTTAACACAATTTTGACATTTAGCAGCCTGTGAAGGGTTAACAAATGCTCATCGGAGTATTTTGTCCATGCAACTTCTATTGTCACACCAAGACCTGTGCGTGATCAATTTTTCTTGAAAATCTACAAGACTCGTTCAGTGAAATACACAGAAAGCATGAATTTTTGAGCTTTTGAGGGGCATTGCAGTTTAACCAGCCCAAAAAGGATTAAGGCTTGGTTTTTTTGAATACTCTTATTACTTACAGAAATGGTCCACGGTGAATCCCACTTCCAATAAATGCAGTTATGTTTATCTCTCGTGTATCGTCTGGTTGCTTTTGGGGCCAGAAGGGGGCACGATGACGCTGTGTACTGAGGCGTACTGCTCGTCGATGGTGCGCATGTCTTCAACCAATCTAACCCTGCCTGTGCTGCGGTGCAGAGTTAAGAGTTACGATGTTGGAGAGCTGACAGCTGCTCGTCGTTGCTCGGTGGTTCTCTCCGGGTACTCCGGCTTCCTCCACCCGTAAAACTGTCACGGTCATGATTAGCCATTGTGCATAAGAATGTGACCTTAAACACCAATAAATAAATAAATATAAATAAATTGGGGCCAGAAAACAGCCCATTTCATAAAAATTTCGATGTTTGGCAGCCTGTGGAGGGCTACCATATGCATCGCCTACTATCTCTTGTATATGAAAGGTCGTGTCACAGACAGGTCTAATAATGATGAATGTTTAAATAAAATCTACAAGACGTGTTTCGAGAATGTGCCTATAAACCTCAATTTTGACAGTTTTTTGCCAATTATGACGTAATAAGGGTTAAATTGAAAATTCCGCTTCGGTACATTTTTAGATTTTGTACTCCTCTATGAGTGTGCAAAACTTTGTGAAAATCGGTTCGAAAATGGCTTCTGAATCGTACGGACAAAATGTGTGGAAACAAATTTTAACCCCCCCCCCCTTTCCCCTCCCCCCCCCCCCCCCCCCACACACACACACAAAAATATAATAATAATCCGTAGAACAACAATAGTCTTTTCCACAGGGAAAAGCCTAATGAGCTGGAGATACTTAACAATTCTGATGGGAATATCCCGAGTCAGATTGAGCTAGTCGGGGTCAAAGGTTATTCTTGGCACTTTGATGTGACTCGTTCAACAAGTAACAACAGCGCGAGATCTTATTACCTGCATGTTTTAGAAAAGCCGGCGTCTTTGCTGTTTTTCGGCCTCTTTTGTCGATTAGAGGACGCGACCAGTGCTGATAAAGGGACAATGCTGATTGTTGAGTCACAAATGAGGGAGAACGGAATGGGATGCCCGATGTCTGTGGCATTGTGGGTGGAAATTATTGGAATAGAACTTTCGGATAGTTTCTGCACTGGCTGTTTGCCAACGGTTACAAGCGTTTGTAAGATTTTATTATCATTAACTACAATACGAATATCACCTGGAGATACTTAACAATTCTAATGGGAATATCCCGAGTCAGATTGAGCTAGTCTGGGTCAAAGGCTATTCTTGGCACATTGATGTGACTCGTGCAACAAACGAGTAACAACAGCAGGAGATCTTATTACCTGCATGTTTTAGAAACGCCGGCGTCTTTGCTGTTTTTTCGGCCTCTTTTGCCGATTAGAGGACGCGACCAGTGCTGATAAAGGGACAATGCTGATTGTTGAGTCACAAATGAGTGAGAACGAAATGGGATGCCCATGTTGTCAACGTCAGAATTTGCTCCCGAAACGCGATTTCCTTGCATTTGAGTGAGGACCAGCGAATGAATGTCAGGAAATTAGAATATTGTACAGTTGTTGTATTGTACGCTCATAAAGTACGGCCGTCATAGACTGGGCACTCTCCACGGATGGGCAATATTTCCACGGACGCAATAATATTAGATTCCAAACACTAATGATAGGAATAATCATCAAAAATGTATTTAACCCTTTACCTAACGTGAAAAGCAGACGACACTTGCAAAAACAATTCTTGAATAACTAATTTTTTTCATTTTTTGTCTCAAAAACATAGGTTATGACTCCTCGTTGGAACGAGCTCGACGAGCTCGTTCCAACGAGGGGTCATAACCTATGTTTTTGAGACAAAAAATGAAAAAAATAGTGAAAATTAATTGGCGATTTTTGAGAATAGCGCTGGCCGGTTTTGGCCGTTACGTTGGGTAAAGGGTTAATAGAGCTCCAATCAGAACCCGGTGCATCATTTATTAAATTTTTCCTGATGATTTTTATTATCTTGTAAACGCATGCGTGGACATCTCTGCCCACGCGTGGATTAAGATCAGGCCACGGCGACGATACTGTACATGTACAGTTTGCCCATGTTTCAAGAAAAATAAGTTGTCGGCTAACTGTGAGAAAAGTTATCATCATACCGTGTTTTTTCTGATGGTCCCAATCTTTTCACCGAAGATCTACATGCGACACAAGAGATTCGAGGGGCGTTACAGTTTTAAACACTGTGATGACTTTATGTCAAAGCTGCCCAGATCAAAGGCATTTTAGTTGTTAATGACAACGCCAATGTCCAAAGTTGAATCATGGATTGTAATTTTTACCCTGATATTGATGTTATCGCATTCATGAAATCGGTGTTAACATTTGTGCTTTACAGTGAAGAACGAATTGCATTGCCATGCTAAAAAATGTAAGACGAATGTTTAATTTTTCCGTCATAACATTATTGATATCGCGTGCAGAATTTTAAGGGCCTTTTTCACAGAGAACCGTCTTCCTACCCTGGATCCATTATTTGGAGGGATTACAAAGCAGCCGATTTAGAAACATATCTGACTCTAACCCTCCCTTAACGACGCAGTATTAGTATTACTCAACCCTCTGCCATGTGACGTTAAAATATCAAAATTTTAAGCTGCACATTTTTACCTCCATGCAACAAGGAAATCAACCAATTCAATCTTGTTTGACAGGTCTCTTTGAGCTCTGTCAAACAATATTGAATTTGTTAACTTCAAAGTTGCATTATGGGAAAATTTTCAGTGTAAAAGCCTTATATTTCGAATTCAGTGCACAGGGAGTTAATAAAATGGTATCGACTTCACTCACGCGAAAAACCCAAGAGCGAGGCTTCGAATAACAAAAATCTTCGATGAGAATAACTTCCGGAACTGCGCTCTATCCTGTTGCTGTATTTCAATCTGCTCCAAGTTTATGGACAAGACATTTTCCAAGGAATTATTCACTGTTGCCATTTCCAACATGACTTTCCGTGCTTCTTCATATCGTTTTTTACTTATCAACCAACGCATGGACTCTGGTAAATATCTGTCAATAAAATGTATTTTATAAAAAGTAAACCACTGAACAAAGGAGAAAAACGATCGTTTGTAAGCCTGTTTTGCAGAGAGCAAAGTACCATCTTGGGTAGATTTGACCCATGCCCCAAGGTCTGGTGTGTTTGAAGGCAACATATAATCCACCCCAAACTCTTAGGTCAGCTTGGACTTCCTGGGGGGCCCGAAAAATAAGATATACAGTGCCGTGATCACATAAGCGATCAGAACATTCCAATCATATCGCGACTGCGTCGCGATCTGTTCCATGTTCTCTGTCCGATGTCCTCCCCCGCATTATTGTAGAATCTCTCCTATCACAAAAACGCAAGAACACCGAGTCTGAGGTGTTATTTTCATGTACCTTTCTTATTTTGTCTCCTTGAATAAAAAGCGCAGAAAGGATTAAAATGTTCTCTGTTATATCCACAAACTGACACAGCATGCAGTGCATTAACACTCTCCGGTAGTATCAATTGTGGATTTAATACAGGACTCCCACATACCTGCATCATTGGGCCAAGGAAAGCCGTCAACATAAGATATAAAATTTGTCGCAGGTGCAATATTTCAAGAAAATAAATAGCAGATGAACACAGAATACTTCAGTGTTACAACCTGTACGAAATGAACTTGTGTCAATTTAACATTTTCTATAATTCATTTTTCTCCTCTCCAACCTTTGTTGTCTGTGAGTAATAATTTCAACAGCGATGGGTTTAAAGATGAACGACTTTAATCTAAATGAATCCACTCAAAGTATGAATAAAAACATTTTGTGTGAGTATTTCTTGTCTTTTGTTTTATGGCAGAAGACTGCGAACATTTAAGAAAATATTCCAATTTACCCAGTGCCGGGCGCCGTTTGTCGGCCATCTTGGATTCAGGTACGGACCAGTCTTTGGTATCAAGCAGAGAGTTGGATAGCTTGATATTCCAGCGGCTAACGAGGGAATTGAACTTACTCCGTGAAAAATTCTTTAAACTGGCAACCATAAAGAATTTGGATAAACAAAATTTCGTCACGAAGGGAAGAAGAAAACAATCCAGTGTCATTTTAAAAATGGCAACTATGCACATAATCAACAAATTTTATCCCCATGCGGATTAATATCGCATAAAATAAAGACAGAATTTTGTGAGAGAAAGGAATTCACACCCTAACAGAAAATAGGTACAGTTTTGGTTGAACTGGGTATGATCGACATTATAAAGGGCTTTGTCGCAGCTTTTCAAATCTTTTAATAATACTTTGACAGTATTGTATCCATTGGAACGCACGCCTGCAAGTGCAACTGCTGTTCGACTTAAAACTATGAGTACTGGAAATTACAGATATTAATAAGGGTTGCTATTCTCAGTGATTCTCACCACACCTGCTGTGTTTATTAGTGCAACAAAACTTTAATATCTTCTTATAATATACGAGCATATCCTGTCCACCGAGCTCATTTGGTACTCTATAATATTTTAATACAATTTACTCCAGAATCTAAAGACACTTTTAACACTTCGCCCAGCACAATTTTACTACTGTGGGCTGGATTTTGCAGCACTTTTTACTGTGTTTGGTAAAGGGTTAAACTGTTTTAACGATCAGCTGTAGGGTGCATTGTTAAAGGTATCAAGTTGTCGAAAGACCTAATTCACAGAGACACCATTCTCTATCATAACTTGACTTCTGTTTTAAAGGTGATCCATATGAAGAGATACAGTGTAAACATGTACGTAGGAAGGGGAGCCCTGTCATATAAGGGCATCTACAGACTGATATATATGTGGCCCATGTACCTTAGGGAAGTGGTAGGAATACAAGACACGTAGGTATGATTGGGACTCACCCATGCAACTTTACACTGAGAAAAATACACATTTCTGTCTCCATATTTATCGAATTTCCCTCCTCCAACCGAAATATTGTTAAATATGGAGCCAAAAATGTGCATTTTTATCAACTTGCCATACTTTTGTCCGTAGTAGAAGCAAATCAAAGAAGGAAATCTTAAGAGCAAACAGTCCGTGCACCCATCTCTTGCTAATTTCCAGTAAGAGTTCAGTGACGGGTTGGTAAAGATAATGTTGGACTAAAATCCCCCACCCTCTCTCTCAACTATTTCGGGGAAAAACAGTTGGAAAGGAGATGGGTACGTGCCGCTTTGCCCTGGGTACCTACGTCCCTGAGTATAAAGTAAAGAAAAAACAGACATGTGTTTGGTGGTAGTTACAGTACAGCCGCAGTATTCTGGTCACTTTCCACTTATTTCATCAGACGTAATAATATTAGATTCCAAACACTAATTATGTGAATAATCATCAAAAAACTAATTAATGAACCACCGGGTACAACCCGGTGCTTCATTAATTAAAATTTTGCTGCTGATGGACATCGCTGCCCAAGTGTGAATTACGACTAATCCACATCGACTGTACTGTAAGCCATGAAACACATTTGATGCACCTTCAGTGATCTTTGTTGTAAGTTAAATTACTAATCGTGATCTTCAAAGAGAAACACGGTCCAAACCACGAATAATGCAAACTATTTATTTTGCTGTGAACAACATGATAAAGTCTCAGAAGTATGAGTATACAAATGAAGTATTATGAGATATCTTGGAATGGAAAAAGAGAGAAAAATATATCGAAGATATTTATTTATTGGTGTTTAATCGTAGATATTTATTTATTTATTGGTGTTTAAGGTCACATATTTCTGCACAATGGCTAATCATGACCACGACAGTTTTACGGGTGGAGGAAGCCGGAGTACCCGGAGAGAACCACCGAGCAACGGCGAGCAACTGTCAGCTCCCCAACATACTAACTCCACACAAGCAGGGTTAGCATTGGTTGAAGACAGGTGCACCATCGACGTGCAGTACGCTTTAGTGCACAGCGTCACCGTGCCCCCACATGGGCAATGGGGTGAAGTGTCTTGCCCAAGGTCACAACGCGGTTGGCGCAGGTGGGATTCGAACCGAGGACCTCTCGGCTTGCAGCCTGCACCTGTACCTACTGAGCCACCGCGCCCCACATATCGTAGATACACTGTTAATTGGTAGAAGGAGATAGTGTGGCCAGCTTATTGTCATCCCCTACGAAGAGGAATACAAGAAAGATGAGAAAGAAGAAGGAAGGAGTATTGATGAGAGCGGTCTTTGAATTACACCTTATCTTGTTTAACCCCGCGCACACTGACCTTAAAGTACACACATTTTCTGAAGCATTTTTGCCATAATGAAACTAGGAATTTAATCAAAAAATTAATCAATTCAATGCTGTATGACAGAGCACAACAGCTCTGTCAAACAGGATTGATTAAATCCGTAGTTGTAGTTTGGTAAAAAAAAATCAGGTTTAAATTTTGTTATGTAGACATCAGTACGTAGAGAGTTAAAGATAAGAATATTTTAATACTTTTGCCTTTTTATATTAATTACATGTTTTTGCTTCAATCTGCGTCGTGCATGTTCAAAAACCATATTTCTTTCATCTTGAGATTTTATAAAAACAAAATATTAGCTTCGAACTATTACATCAGACAATCTCGTATACATTCGTTGGCAGAATGAAAGGCACCCTCCAATCATACAATCTGAAAGCCACGGAGTAGTCCTTGAAGATGAAGGATTCATCTCCCAGCAATCTTGTCAACGGTTTTGCTCCATTGCATCAATATTCAATGACCAAGTCGCATCTTTCTTAATCTCCTCAACGGTATCGTCCATATCAGTTTAACGACATCCACAGGAGCCCATATTCGTGATTTCGGGGTGGACCAATTAGAATTTATGTTGTAAAAATATTAATTGATCTACCAGATAAAGTCACTGAGCAACGATTAACTTTATGAAAGTTGGACGCGCAAGGTGGCCACGGGGGTTGAATATCCCCAATCGAATTAAGACAATTTTGTCACAATTCCAGCCTAAATAGATCCCAGTTCCCTTATTTGTGGGTATATATAAAGAAAGCTCATTCAAATACCAAATGAAATACCTTACATATAGGGTCTTCATTGTAAACCATGGATACTGCACAGTGCTCGTTTTGAAAATAACACGTAAGCATCGTGTACAAACCAAACGAATATCAAAAGTATGAAGTCTTATAACAAGGCAGTTGCTTCTTATCAAGTGTTGTCTGCCTATTGATACGACTTTGCTGCTCAAAATATCATTGCGGAAAATGTAACATCAGAGTCGAGTGATTTCGACTTAAGGCTGTCGGGTGTGAGGCAAATTCTTAATTCGTTCCTTTACGATGTAAGTTTCTCGAATGGGAATGTTCTTCGATCCATTTGCACAGAGGGTGAATAGTCACCCTGCATGACGACGTATCATGATCTTTAAAACGTAGGCCTTTGGATCGAAATTGTTTAACAAAGATACACACACGTCTACATTGCAACGTTTAAGAAATTTGTACTTACCGTAGATAAACAACGAACAACAAGACAAATGGGCACGACACTGTCAGAATTAACATTCGCCAATTTCTCACAAAATACGACGCCGCTAATAAAATTAGCATGCCTGCTGGGAAGAAGAACTCCGACCCTAGTATGATAGTGTTTCGCCATTTCACACCGACCATCTCTACAGCTGCAATCGTTTGAAAATAGAAAATAAACTTATTTATTACTTCCCAAAGTGTGATTTACTGTGATTTCCCGGTTTGATAATAAACGATAACTTAACAAGTGAATTATGCAATCATCAATTGGGCCATGTATCCGTGTGCGCAAACGAAGATGCTTTGCCGTAGGTGCAATGGGGACTTCACTGTTTTCTGTTTTTTAACCCCTTACCAAACATGAAAATAAGACGACACTCACAAAAAAAATTCTTGAATAACTATTATTTTCATTTTTTTTCACAAAATCTTAGCTCCTTCCAATGAGGGGTCATAGAGACAAAAAATGAAAAATGAAAAAACAATGAAAATTAATTGACGATTTTTGAGGATTGAGGTGGCCGGTTTTGACCCTTACGTTAGGTAAAGGGTAAAGGGTTCAATAATATAATTATCGCCAATAATGAAAGTAATAAACAGAGTAATCGCTTGACTGGACGGGTTACGTGAAATAATTCATTCGAGGCGAGGGACTATATTGTAAAACACTCGTGTGCATTCGCGCACTCGTGTTTGTACAACGTCCCTTATCTCTCAATTATTTCTTGTAACCAGCCCAGTCAAGCGATTACTCTCTATTTCAATCGGGTTTTTATCAACAAAAATAGAAAACTTTGATTTACATTGTCTTTAGAATCAAATCTCAACATGAACTATCTCAATGGGAAATTTCAGTTTGTTCCAAAAGCCTGTGAGCCCATAACAAACGGGCTTAATGACCGCAGGTGGATTTGGGCGCCGTATATAGCGGTGCATAAAACGAGTTGCGTCAGTCGGACATAATTAAAATAATTTTGAACGGGATAAGAGTGGGTTAAAACAATAACTAAATGTCGGTTGAAAAACGCCCATGGGTAATCTTCCTTCATTAAAAGTGTATGTGTGTACGGTCACATAAGTGTAGAGGCACACTGATATCTGCAGTACGGTCGCCGTGAGCTGGTCACGTTCCATGGGTGGGCAATATTTCCACGGACGCAATACTACTCGATTCCAAATAGTCATCAAAAAATTAATAAAACACGGGGGTACAAGCCGGTGCCTCATTAATTAAAATGTTGCTGCTGATGATTTTTATTCCCTGGTAAACTCCTGTGTGGACATCACTGCCCACGCGTGGATTATGACTAGACCATGCCGGTTGTACTGTATCAGTAGTGGCCCATGTTCCTTAGAGGCGTGGTAGGAATACAAAAGACAAGGTATGTTTGCTTGACTCTAACAGACTCTACACTTAAAAAAACAGTTTGGGCTCAGTGTTTAACAAATTGTGACCCAGTGGAACATTTGCTAAATATAGAACCAGAAATGTGCACTTTTATCAACTTTTAAGGTCGAAAAAGAGACAAATCTGCCGTCACATCTTAAGCTGCAATAACAGAAACCCATGAAGAGATATTTAAGTTCAAGTAACTGCATTTTGAGTCGTAAGCTACCCTCCCTTCCCTCCTCACACATATTGTCCTGATTCTCTTGTGGTATAAAATATATGGTAAAAGCAATGGTCTACTCTCAAACTACTTGTTCCTTCGTCCTTGGTGAACACCACGAACACCCACTCTTATGCTTTTAGATAAAAGAAAAAAAACGGGTTTTCAGTCAATATCCATGATCTTTTAACAGAGAAAATATGACAAAAGAAAACATATTGCAATTATATTATTCGTTGTGTACGAAAAATTGTGAATAAATACCTGATTCTGAATTTACTTACGAATCATTCCCATGGTCAGAGATGAACCAGTCATTACTAAACCAAATAGGCCCCTGAATATGGCGTAGGCTGTATACCCCGGGACAAACACCAAAGCAAACGCCAAAACAAGCTGAATAAACAATGACACAAGCATCGTTTTCCTTCTACCATATCTGTAAAATAGTGGAAATCTCAATCAAAATTAGTATCACAGAAACGCATTTACTACTACAACTTGTCCCATTAGTTTTCCTTTCAAATCGGAAGGCACATTTAAGCTGCTGGTAGAGAATGAATTATACTACTCAAAGTTTGCTAAGCACCACATATTTGACACATCATTGTGAAATTTTCTTGTGACACATTTGCGATAGTTTTGGTGGATATGATTGAGAAATGTATTGAGATGGTCCCCATTGTTTACATTGGCTCTCTTGACAAGCAGACGTTTCATTACAGTCATAGAAAGCATGTACCCCATGGTTTTCATGATGTTTTCGTATACTGTCTACATGTACATGAGATGTGTAGGGTATTCAGGCTTCATTTCAACACACACCCTTGTGATTTAATGACTGAATATGGCGAATGCAAATGTAAGAAGACAGTTGTCTGATGTAGAAATGTGACGGGCTGTAGGATGGCGGAACAAGGGGCAACCCATCGTCAAGTTGGTGAAGCCCTTGGTGTGCACCATACGGGGATCACCAGAGCCTGGGCAAGATTTCAGCAGTATGGCACACCAGTCAGACGACATGGTGGTGGCAGAGACAGAGCAACATCTACAGTTGAAGACCAGTTTTTCATCATTCAGACCCATAGGAACAGCTTTGCCCAGCTTCGCAGTGACCTTCGTAATGCATCCGGGGTAAATTTTTCGACGCAGACTATCCGGGTAAGGTTGCACGAAGGTGGTCTTCGACCGAGAAGACAATGCATTCGCATTCAGCTGCCCCAGAACCACCGCCAAGCACAATATGAATGGGCCATGGGTCACGTTGGATGGACCAGAGAAGACTGGCGACATGTTCTTTGTATAGTTGCGTCAAGGTACTGCCTAGACAACACAGATAGGCGTTCTAGGGAATGAAGAAGACCAGGAGAGCGATTCCATGCAGCCAACATTGTTGAGCTTGGCCGCTATGGTGGATGGTCAATAATGGTCTGGGGCGGCATCAGCTGGGATGGACGTATAGAGCTCTGTGTCTTTGACCGTGGTACATTGACTGTACAGCGGTATATTGATGAGATCCTGGATGCCCGCGTCAGATTGTATGCAGGTGCAGTGGGTCCTAGATTCATTCCGATGAACGATAATGCCCATCATGATGTTGCCCATGCTCTCGGGGAGTACCGACAGAGGGAGGGGATTGAGCATATGGACTGGTCAGCAAGCTCCCTTGACCTCAACCCAATCGTGAGTTGCAGCTTGCAATTTCAGCCCGTCCAGTCCAACCAAGAAGTATCCAGGAGCTTAGTGCCATGCTGGTCCAAGAATGGAACAACATCCCACAAAGTTCCATCTGAAACCTGATTAGGAGCATGAGAAGGCGTTGTCAAGCTGTAATTAACAATAATGGGTCTCATACTTGCTAATGAACCCATACCAGTTCGCTCCGTCAACGTTTTGGCAAATTTGAAAAATTTCCTCTTTTACCAATAATATCCATTTTCTATGGTAATCGTATTCAAAAGCTAAAAAATAATGTCAAACACAAACAAAATCTTAATTTCTGTACTTAAATCATTAAAGATATAATTAAATAAAAATATATACACTTTCCATAACAATATTTCAACTAAAAAGTAAAACAGGTTGTTGGATATACTTGGTGCTTAGCAAACTTTGAGTAGTATATATATTATGAAAGAGTGGTTAATTTACAATGTTCCAATAATACTAAAATCCTTCTCCTCTGATTGGACAATAGCTCGCTTAGTATATTCTATGTTTACGGCTCAAGTGGCAAATGCTACCGTCTGACGTCAAAATGCGAAATATTTGAAATGACGTCGCCCGTTTCGTAATTGCTTCACCAACGGAGTGACTAGCACGCCGCTTCATTTATCTGTATTTTTTCACTCGTGCAGCAGACGGTGTGCCGGATGAAGTGTTGTTTAAATTACAAACCGATTTACCATTTGAACTGATATGGAATGAGTTTATCTGGTTTATTGATTATTCATCCAGTGCCTTCGGTGGATAGTCAAGACGAAAGGTTTATTTACTAAACCTGTGATCGTTAAAAGTTGCCTTGAACAAGGCAACTTTTAACGATTACATGTTTAGTAAATAAACCTCTCGTGCTTCACGTTTTTGGTTTTGGGCTATGTGTGGTGTCATTTTGGAAAATATACGTCATCGTGATGAATTGACGGTAACATGGGCTGAGGTTTGCGGCTCGGAGCGTATGTTCAACCTCGACGTTCCGCTGTTTCGGTTGAACATAAGCTCCCATTCGCAAACGTGTCAATTCATAACAATTACTTATAATCAGTGGGGCTGGTCACTAATAAAAAAAAAACAACGATAAAATGTTTCACTTGCTCGTGAGTATGAAGCCAGTAAAACAAATATTACAACAGTAACAGTGGTGGTAGCGCGGTAACAATGTGTTTATAGTATTGGACTTCAAACACTGTTCGACCCTGACCAAGAGAGCTTGCGTTGTGTCAATGGGCAAAGCACCTTTTCCCAAATCCAGCACGGGGGTACTGTGGAGCTGTGCTAAGGTGTATTGTACGTCGATGGAGCCCTTGCCTTTAACCAATGCCACCACCGTATGTGCGGAGTTGGTAAGCCTATAAATTATTCGTCGCTGCTCGGTGGTTCCCTTCTGGCACTCCGCGTCCCTTCCTACACCAGTAAAACTATCCGACACGAGGTGATCCTGGCCGTTGAAAGTGTCCTAAAACCAGAATAAATAAATAAATAAATAAATAAATAAATAAATAAATAAATAAATAAATAAATAAATAAATAAATAAATAACAGTGGTTCAATTGTTAGGTGGACGTATGGCGCTCTCCAATCCATGACGCTCCTTATTTGAAACTGAAGTACACTTTTTTCTCACGCTCCGAAAACCAAGAGTAGGATATATCGAATAATTTCTATGCAACATCTCAGGCCCACCTGGGCTCACAGCCGAGATAGGCCTGAGTACGGCATACGAAATGATTAAATATATATATATATATATATATATGCTGCTGATATGTCCGAAGCCCTAGAACAGGTAGGGTTCAGAAGCGTAACGTTCCAAAGACAACCCGTAAAATAGACAAAACCATGTTGCTGCCTTTCACTGGATGCACCACTTTCGATTCATTAATTCCGACTTTCTGGCTGTTCCTAACGGATCTCAAAGGGCACACAGGCGTGGAATATGGCGTGCCATACAACAAATGCTGCGTGTTTTCAACGTTAGCGGACACAATACAGGCATTGAGAAATACACCATTTGTCGCGCCACACCATTCAGACTGCCAGAAAGATTTGATGTTTTGACTGATATGTGGTTTATAGTCACTGAATGGAATCTTGAAATCAAAGATAGGCTTCTATAAGGCTTGTTTTGCTGTACTATCTGCCCTGGTGTTACCGGAGATACCAACATGTCCAGGTAACCAGCAAAACACAATGTCATATCCATCAGATATGAGAGTATTCAACTTTCATGAAGTTCCACAATGAGTGGGTTCTTCAAATTTTGGGTTGATTAAAACAAGCAAAGGAGAAAGAGCGTCCAAAAAATAATCGATTCCATTTCCCATACATTCTCGGTGTGTTCTAGCGTTAGTTGGTTGAAAAGCTTCAACTTCAGCCATGAAAACAGAACTTTATTTGATATTCTGATTGAGGTGATCTGATCACCAGTAACAACGGCTGATGATACTTTGACACATTCTGTAAACACATCGGCATAGATACTTTATGCGCACAATACTTTGATTTTATTTCGGCATATGTTGGTTTAAACTGCAAAGAATAATTTGTCTCAAATTTTTGAGGAAGCAAGGTCCAAACTAAAAGAATATTTTTTAAAAAGAGTGCGACAACATATTCCCTTCTGCCAAAGGCATTTCTTATAAACGTTTCAAGTCTAATCGAATGATCGACAGTACTTCTCTGGCTCCTGAAAGCACACGGAACATTCGCAAGTACATTGTGCGATTCCAGAAACTACAAAAGTCGATCAATGGTCGACCTTTCCATGGTTGTACATAGAAAACTTGTCAGTGCAATAGGCCTGTAATTACTTGGATTGCAATGGTCCTTATCTGGCGTTGGAATAGTAATTATTGTTGCCTGACGCCAAGAAGGTGAAACTGGCCAACCACCCATATTTCGTTGAAATTGATAATAAAAGTTCAAGCGACGATTGCGGTAGATATTTTAAAATTTGGTAGTGTATTTTATCGGGTCCAGTGACAGTATACTTTGCTCTATGCAAAGAGGTACTTACCTCTTCCATACAGTAAGGTTCATTGTAATCCTCTAAATGATTGGAAGTAAATGTGATCTTTTGATTTTCTTGTTATTTTTTAATTTTAGCAAATTCTGGATTACAATTTGCCGAAGAGGAATGTTTAGAAAATGTGGAGGCCAATTTGTCTGAAATTTCATTTTTGTTGTTATTAGTGTGTTGTTATCTTCCAGGTGTTGCGTAGTGGATTTTTGTTTCTTTACCTTTAATTTCTTAAATAATTTTCCAAATTTTGTTGATGGGTGTGTGCTGGTTAATTCTGGAAACATAATTTTCACGAAAAACTTTTCTTTTTTGTTTTATAAATCGTCGTGCTTTTGCCCGATTTATACGTAATTAGTTCGAATTATTTGTAGTTCGTGAGTCATTAAATGTCCGTCCTGTTTGCTGGCGATCTTTTATAGCCTGTTTGCAATCGTCATCAAACCTCGGTTTTGTGACACCTGTAGGGTGTTTCGAGGTTTTTGGAATGGCTGTGTGTGCTTGAAGTAAGAGCTCAATAAACAGTTTAAGATGGTCAGTACTTTTTTGAAGTGTCTCCCGTGACAGCTGATCGAAACAAATCGTTGAAAGGTATCTCAGTTTACATTTTTAAAATCCTACTGGGGCACCCTCTCGGCGTCTGCCGGAACTACATATTCCAACACAATTGGAAAGTGGTTACTTCCACACAAGTCATCTTCAACCTTCCAAGACAAATACAGGCAGAGAGAAGACAGTGGCGTAGGAACCAGGGAGGGGGGGGGGGGGGGGTAATGGGGGTATTTACCCCTCCCCCCCAAAAAAAAAAATTTCCAAAACTTTGTAAATCATATCTAATATCTACACGAAACTAACTTTTCACACACATCTGCATATTCTACATCATACAGGCGCACATAAAAAACTGTATGATCTACACCATTTACAGTGCATAGAAAACTTGGTAGCCGATGTCAGTGACTGATTTGATGCTCAACAGGTTAACATCTCCCTCTCTGACATACATCCACCTTTAACCCTTTACCCAACGTAACGGCCAAAACTGGCCAACGCTATTCTCAAAAATCGCCAATTAAGTTTCATGACTTTTTCATTTTTTGTCTCAAAAACATAGGTTATGACCCCTCATTGGAACCAGCTCGTCGCGCTCGTTCCAATGAGGGGTCATAACCTATGTTTTGGAGACAAAAAATGAAAAAAATAGTTATTCAAGAATTTTTTTTTTTGCATCTGTCGTCTGCTTTTCATGTTAGGTAAACACCAAAAATTAACAGCAACGATACCAGTAGGTGTAAAGTGCCGATTCTAGACCACTTTTCCAAAAAACTGTACACGTACATGTACATGTACGTGTACCGCCATAGGGATTCAGTGTTAAATCGTGTACAGAGTGTAAAAAATGTCGTTTTTGGATGGTGGTCCAGAATCGGCAATTGTTTTTGAGGCTCTCAGATCGCACTTTTGACCGTTCAAACATCCGTTGGCGAACGAGTACATTTGACAAATCGCTCAGAAGTGAAAAAAGGTATAAAATTTGAAGAAACTGTAAATTTAAAAAATTTTCTTGACGTTCCCATCGCGGATCAGACCTTCAATCTATCGTTGGTGAACGCAAACAAAAAACGTTTTGCCGATTCTAGACCAGCATCAAAAAAGCGGTTTGCCGATTCTGGATCACCTACGTTCGCCAACGGCTGTTTGAACGGTCGAGGGTGCGATCCGATCGGTGAAACCTATTTGCCGATTCTAGACCAGGAAAAATCGATCTCAAAACGTTTTCTCGACGTTCGCCAACGGCGAGAAGTGGGTGTAAAGCGCAGTTACTCGTCGAGGATTTTTTTTTAAAACCGATTTCGGCTTCCGGTACATCGAAAAAATGCGGTTTGCCGGTTCTGGACCACCACGTTCGCGATCGCGTTCCGGACGGTCGAGGGTACGATCCGATCAGCGAAAACGATTTGCCGATTCACCTCGCGAGTTTTGTGAGGTGAATCGTAATAGAATCGGTTTTGTCGAGAGGAAATAAAAAAGTGATTGATATATATAGGAGAGAAAAAAATATATAAATAAATATAGTTATTTAAAAAAAAAAAAATATTGAATCGAAATAGATAATAAAATATATGTAAATCATGAACGATTCCCAGATTATGAGAGCAAGGTTTCTTTTAAAAATGCTGATGAGAGCCTATGCATTCTGCATGAACGATCAACTAGGTCGCCTCTTATTAGAACGATGCGTCGGGTGTCGGGATCATCTAGACTTCGATCACGAGGATCATTCATGTCTGACGATGGAATGGGAAGATATAGTCCTCAAGTATTTCGAACCGGCGTTCTAATGCGTTCAAATAAACGATGTGATCAAATTTTGGAGGAGATTAATCTTCTGTAAGGGGCGAGACAAGCCCACCAATTCGGAAGAAATGAAATTGGCGTGTAGAAGTCTGACTTTAGAAGACAAGGGATGCGTCTTGAAATTATTGCTGGAGGAAGCATACGTCTAAGTTTTCTCGTTGATATAAATAAGGAGAATAGAAAATAAAAAAATAAATACACACATAAATTTTTATCTAATATTAGAAAGAAAAAACATAAAAAATGAGAACCAGAAATAAATTGTATCCGACATTAGATGACGACGAGGATGAGAAGCTGAACGGTGTTTTGCCAACGGCGCCGTCGCCAGAAGAAAAAGAAAGAGGAGAGAGGTATCGCATCGATCAAATCAGTAGAATCCAATTGAATCTGACTCGAGAGACAGATTCTCGTCATTCTCTCAAGAAAAAGTATTCGCGTCTCGTGAAATTCGTCAACGCGGTCGACACGACACTCATCACGATTTCCATGGGTTTACACGCGGCCGGCATCAGATTGTTGTCGACCGCGATCGGCATTCCAATCATGTTGACCATTGAAGGAGTGGCTTTCACCGCCGGATTGTTTCACGGAAACTTTTGGAGTAGGAAATTATATCTGAAGGCTAGGAAACACGGAAAAGATTCGTGTCTTGGCCGACTCCAAGATCAACGTGATATCTGAAATGACCTCGATAGTGTTGAAAGATGGTAGGATATTGGGCGGAGAATACTTCACGATATTGAGCGAGAAAACGAAATACGATGCTATGAAAGAAGCCGTGAGAATCAAGACTCATCATATCATAAAGGAAGAGATGAAGGATTCTCTCGTGGAAAGTTGGAGGAAAGAGGCCAGGGAGGAATTTGGTAAGTTGATAGAACTCAAGAGCAGCAATTGAAAAAAAAAATATATATATATATAATAAAAACAGAATTTTTTAAAAAAGAAAATATTAAATTTATATATAAAATAAAAAATAAATACGAAATTAATTTAAATAACCTTCAGAAAATGTATTGCGTCAAGTGTAAGAGAGTTACCAAGACGGGTAATTCTCGAGAAGTACGAAGTAAAAACGACAGACAAATGCTTTGTGGAATTCGCAATGTGTGTGGTTCAATCAAGACTTGATTCGTGAAAAAAAAACAAAAAACGAGAAGAGGCAAAGGCGTCGTGAATAAAATGCTCAATAATCTACCTTTCAAAATGCATCTGCCGGGTCACAGTTTCATGGGACCCGGAACGAAATTGAACAAGAGACTCAACGCCGATGTGACTCCTAAATCTTGGAGCAAACCCGTGAATAGGGTGGACGCGGCCACGCATGATCACGATCTGTGATACGCCGGACATCCCAACACCAAGACTCACAATGACGTCTGCGATAAAAACATGTTGGCCAAATTGAGAGGCATATCGAATCCAACGAGATGAGAGAAGATAGAATATTCGCTGGTCGGCAATCTGATCGGTGTGAAACATCGATTCGGATGGGGCATTAAAAAAAAAGCGCTTCAGAAAAGAAGAAGAAACAATTATTGATCAGCGAATTAGCCGAGGAGTTACACAAACCCATCGTGCATAAATTTCGAAAGAGAAGGGTGTTCGTGAAGGGTCTGGATGACATTTGGTCTGCCGACTTGGTTGACATGAGGTTGTTTTCGAGGTGGAACGAGGGTATTAAATATCTATTGATGGTCATTGATGTGTTTTCCAAATACGGTTGGATCACAGCTTTGAAGAATAAATCGGGACCTTGCGTCGCCGAGGCTCTGAAGAGCGTGTTCAACTCGTCTTCTCGAAAACCGAATAAATTGTGGGTGGATAAGGGGAAGGAATTCTACAACAAGGACGTTTGTCGATTGGTCGACCTCTACTCGATCGAAAATGAAGAGAAAGCCAGCGCCGTGGAACGTTGGAATCGAACGATGAAGGAAAAAATGCACAGATACTTCACGGCGAATTCGACCAAGAAATACATATATGCTCTGAACAGTCTGGTCGACGATTACAACAACACACGACACAGATCGATCAAGATGACTCCCGCAGAAGCTAGCGATCCTCAAAACGAAAAACGGGCCTACGAGAATCTATATCCCGAGAGATCTAAGATCAGGAAGAAGTCTAGACCGCTGAAATTTGCGGTCGGCGATCGAGTGAGAATCAACGCTTATAAGAAGCACTTCGAAAAGGGTTACACTCCTCGATGGACCTCGGAAATCTTCACGATAAACAGAATATTTCACACCGATCCGGTGACTTACGAAATCGAAGCTTTGGATGGCGAAGAGATCATTGTAAAGTTTTACGAACAACAATTACAGAAGACGAAGTTTTAATAAAGAAAACAATGTTTGTTTATTTACTCTCTTTAACATTTTCTTGTTTACACATATATATATAAAGGAGAGAAAAAATAATAATAATAAAAAAAATTAAAACTATTTTTAGATAAAAAAAAAAGCAAGCTAATTAATAAACAAAAAACAAAAAAACCTTCAAAAATGACAAATATACTAGATATCGCACAAATCATAGTGAAAGATGAAAGTATTCAAGAATACGAGGGTCACGAATATGAACCAATAACCGGAACAAGTTTGAACAATGCGGGAGAGATAAGAATCAACATCAAAACCCAAGATCTATTCGTTCATCCTTGCTAGAATTACATAGTGGTGCAGGGACGTCTCACCAAGGAAGATGGGACCGAATATGCCGATGATGACACGGTTACTCTAGCCAATAATGGCATCATGCATCTATTCAGTAATATAAAATACTTGCTATCCGGACAAGAGATAGAATCTGTGTTTCATCCTGGTCAGGCCACCACGATGTTCAGACTCTTGACGTATCCGGATGATTTTTCGAAATCCAGAGGACTTAATCAGTTGTGGGTGAAAGACACCGTCGGCCCTGCTAGCGCCGGCGCCGCCGCGATATTCGACTACGTCGTCAAGACATCCAGACCTAAAGGAATGTTTTCGTTCAGGATACCTTTGAAACACATCTTCGGATTTGCAGACGATTTCAACAAGATCATGTACGGATTCAAACACAATCTGACGTGGATTCGAAAAGGAAACGACGACGCAATAGTGAGACTCACTGCAACCGATGCGGGTAAGATAACTCTACACAAGATATCGTGGTTCGTTCCGCACGTGGAGCCTTCGATCGTGGAAAAAGTGCGTCTCTACAAGATCATAGAATCCAAGAGTAAATTACCCATGGGATTTAGAATGAGACAGTGCGACACGGCTAGCATTCCACTCTCCACGAATCACTTCGATTGGAGATTGACTGTGAAATCTGCTTCCGAGAGACTGTGTTTCATCGTGGTCGTGTTTCAGACCGATAGGGACGGGTCTCAGGAAAAGAATGTGTCGCTATTCGATCACTGCAATTTGAGAAACATGCAAGTGTTTCTGAACCCCACAAGATATCCGGCAATCGATTACAATGCATCGTTCGACAAGAACGATTTCTGCAGACTGTACAGCGATGTTGCAGATTTTAGAAAGAAGTATCACGGTCTAGACAAATTGATGAGCAACCCTAATATATCTCCCAGCAAATACAAGTCAATGTATCCCATGTTCGTATTCGATGTCAGTAAACAGAGCGAACGACTCAAGAGTAGCATCTTTGACATTCAGATCAAGATGCAATTCGATAGGAACGTGCCAAGAAAAACTGAAGCCTTTGCCCTGGTCCTGTCGGATAGAGAATTACAATTTGAATCGGATGGAAATAAGATGTCGATCCATCGAAGAGAGACGTGTGTGTGAAAAAAAATAAAAAAAATGTATAAATAAATATTTAAAAAATAATTATAAAAATGAATGATAAAGAAAGAGAATACTTGAGAAGAAACAGACGTGTTTTGATTAAAAATATTTCACAAGATTCTCTAGCAATAATGTTAGACACTTTAGTCAAAACAGAACCTTTGATATTCACTGATTATAATCGAAAGTAAAATCTTGATAGAAGATAAGACCAGAAAACTTTTAGACGCGTTGACGTATAGAGGACCGACTGCTTTTCGAAAATTTATAAAAGCTCTTTGAAATGCTAAAATAGATGTCGAAGCGCGTTTCGAGATTGGTGATCCAATTTCACGAGATGAAACATTATGAGAAATAATGTATTAAAACAAAACAAAAAAAACCCCAAAAGTAATGAGATCTAGAGAGATTGAACATCTTTCTAAATCTCATTAGTGTTTTTTTTGTTTTTAATAATCACTCATTATTTTTTAATTAATTATTTCCATGCGTACACTGTTTGTTCAGAGGATCTAGTTCGATCAGTATGCTCACCACGGAAGTGGCGGCTTTGGGATTATTGGTTTTCATAACGAAATTAATCCTGTCTCCGGCATTCACTTTGAGAGGCGTGCCAAACGTGCTAACATTCGAGTGTTGATTCTCGGTCTTTTTGATGCTGTATCTCTTATCGCTCTATACTCCATTCACCGTGAGATTGATGACCTCTCTGTTACTCAAATCCGTGGAAGCCAGACTCATTCGAATGATTTCGCCTCCCAACGGCATGGGATATCCCACCTGACCATGTTGCGATCCGCTACCTCCGTTTCCGAAAGACCACTCGGCTTTTACCTCCTCTAACGTGCCGGCCTCCTCGGCCCACACAGTGATCAATTGTCTAGTGTATTTGACTTTCTCCACCACTGAAATCAGGGTGCAGGCGTCCGACATGTGCACGGGATCCGGTAGATTCGTGAACGCATGTCTGCCCATGTCTAGTTTACCTTCCATGATGTCGCCCTTTCTCCAGACCGAGTTGTCGTCCATGTACTTCCTGCTGACCGCACTGGAATCGAATTCAGGATCGTGATCGAGACCGAATAAATTCTGACCGTTCATGTTGATGCCACCCTCCATGGTTCCGCCAGATTGTTTGTTCAGGTAGAGATCATCCACTTGCGATTCTACATATTCTTGAGATCGTATCACAGTGGAATCCACGTAGCCCTTGTTGACAGTGGTGGAGTCTGCATCCACATCGTCGATCTTCGACAGATTCAATATCTTGTTGAATCCCGCATTCAGATCTGATTTCATTTCTCGTCTGTCAGACTTTCTCTGTTCCAGATCTACATAGTGTTTAGTCGCCACGTCCTTGGGATTCGTGGGATTGGCCACGTTCACTATCTTGTTAGAATTGGCATTCAATTCCGATTGCATCATTTTCTGAACGTATCTACTTCTCAGATGTTCGCTGAATCACGCGTGAGAGTCGTCCTCGTATTTCTTGGTCACAGCATTGGTGGAATCTATGGGATTCGTGACGTTCACCAAACATTTGGATTTCAGATCGAGATCGTCGGTCATGGCTTTATCCACGTAATTATCTAGCATGATTCATTCGAAATCCACGTTCCCCCTGTCGACGTATTTTTTAGTAGCCACATCTGCGAGATCTATCGGCTCGGGAAGATTGTAGAGCTTCTTATCATTCATGTTCAAAGGTTCCTCTCAATGTTTGTATCTCTGAATGTAACGTTCGTCCAAGTTGGCAACGTCGTAACCATCGCCAACTTCGAGCGTCTTCCTCTTCTTTTTGGGTCGATTTTCATCATCACTTCTACCAAATTTATTGACTGGCATGTTGTTTTGAAGTTTTTTGGTTTTAAAAAATATATTTCAAACGCAGTTTATTAAAAATGAATTATTTCACTTATTTTTTATTTTTTGTTTTTATTCGATTAAATTTTTTTAAATAATTTTTTGCCTTTATATATACTATAAAATAAATTGCTCTCTAATGTAAATCATTGAGAATGTCTTGAAACCGATCTCCTTCCGACCATCTCTTGAGAATGTAGAGACACAGGTGACCGCAAAACACTTGATCTGGCGATTGCACCCATTCCGTGTTGTAACGAACCATCAATTCGTCGAAATAGTTCTTTATTTCTTTCGATGGCGAGATTCTGTAGCTGTCAAAATAATAATTCTTCTTCCCGTTCTTGAACCACGCCACCCAGTGAGTGCCTTCACCCGATAAATCGTCTAGATTTAAAATTCCGCATTCCGATTGTCGAGGTCTTCTCTTCAGCAAGGCATCTCTGGAAAACACGCCTAGAAAATCTTTGATTTTCAAATCCTTTGCTGCATTCGACAGATCGATGTTGGATAGGGGTTTGTTAGGTAAGACGACACCTTCTACAGATATCTCTATTTTCTTATTCATAAATGTGTATATTTTTTTTATTTATTTATTTATTTATTTATTTTATTATAATTCACTAAAATGACGTTATTTTTTTATATTTTTTTTCTTTTTCTTTTTTAAACTAACTCTCTCGATGTCTCTATCGAGTTCCATAATCTTGAATCTGTCTAATTCCTCTTGATTTTCTGGAATCCTATCGTCTTTAATCATATCTGGAATCCTATCTGGAATCCTATCGTCCATAATCATATCCAAAGTCCAATGTCCGAGTGACAAAGTGCTTATTTTATCATCTAACACGAATCTCTTATCGTCATCGGACGTCAGCGAAATCTTGTTGACTATTTCGGTATACACGTCGTGATTGTCGCTTCAAATCGATTTCATAGTCTTATACACTGGACCACTTTCGAACAGACAATCTTAATACTCTCGAAAAGAGATGTTTTTCTTCACCACGCATGCTTTAACCCCCTTGCACTTCTTGATCTCTTCACCTTCTAAGCGATACGCATATAGTTTAGGTCTCAAACCCACGAATGATGACGTACTTACGTTTGTTAAATAAATTGGGAATGAGTTTTTCCTCATCTCCTTCGATCGGTTCCATTCGTTCGGGAGCCAGCGGATAATCATTGTGTAGATTGTGTAATTCTTCCGGATAGTTCAAATCAACTTCTAAAATGCAAGGATAGTCCCTCCATTTTTGCATCTCTTCTGGTTCCATCACCCATTCAAAACTTCCAATCGGTAAAGGATGACTCATGGCCCAGCCATACAGATTATTAGTGTCCCAATACTGTATGTATTTATTCGATCGTTCCAAATCGAAACCTTCTTTCATGTAGGGATTGTTGGCTTCAGAATATCTGTGAGAGATCATCGAGACGCCACCTCTCGCAGACTTTTCGAACATGAGCAACATGTCCACGTTGGATAATAACTCCAATTGGATTTCATTGGTCTTAAACAGAGCGTCCCATGCCAGACCGGGTGCAGTGAAATACCAAGCCGGATCTAGCTCATAATTTCGATGACAGACGTCTCGAAAATTTTTGGACACGTCTGCCAGGAGCAGAACGTCGGTCTTCAGATAGAGATCATGATAATCTCTCATGGTTTTCATATCGAATGATTTCCATCCGTTTTTGGCGTGTTCGTAATTCTCATCAGAAATGTCGGATTCATATAATTTCGAATAAAAATCTTCTTTCGAAGGTAGCGCGGTGTCGTTGAATCTCTTTAGATCGTTCATGTAATCGTAAAGATAGACTCCTTTCTTCAACATGATGTCTACTCATTCTCCGATGTGTTCGCTCGTGATTTTAAATTTATCCCTGCTCATGTTATCGACTCATTTTTTCAGAGTAGTCGTCATGAATTTAAAACTGTCGATGAAACGTATGGCTCTATGAATGGATTTCGTTTTTTCTCCATCAATTACTCTTTTCTTCTCCACGAGCTTCCATTTTGTGAAGGAAATGTATCTTTCTTCGTTGTTCACGATGCAGTTTAATTCTTCGTCGGTGGTGCCGAGATTTTTCACGAACAGATGACTGTCGTAACCCGAGAGATTGTGAAATATCACCGGATAGAAAGTGGAGTCTCGATATTTTAAGTTACACTTACTGTGAGCCGGACCACGATACAGACCTGTGTAATGCTCGTGGTCTCTGACCTTCCTATTTTCCTCCGAATTCTCATCGAACGATTGTCTGCATATATGACATTCGGTGGCTCTGTTATTTTCGTCCTGATGCTCTCGCATGATTATCATTTTCGCCGGAGTTTTGAATTTGTTGTATAAAATTTGAATTTTCGATTCTTACTCTTCCACCAACCTTTGAGACACGTCATCTTCTTCACACTGTTTTGTGTAGGTGAAGGGACTCATGTCATGTTGCAAGTCGAAAGTGCATTTCACGTAAATGCAATAGCCCGAAGGCGTGTGTTTTTGATATCTTTCAACGTAACTTCGAAGAGCGTTGGGTTGGCAGGAACTCATTTTCACAGTGAAGCATTCAAAATCGGCGTAAGCGACGAATGATACTTTTAACCTTCTATTGTGATTTTGAAAGTTCATGATGGTTTTGAGTTTAGGCATTTCGATGACGACACCTTGATTTTCGTTGCAATATTCCTGATGCTTCGCTAATGATTTTTTTGCTGTGAAATGCGTTCATGCAGTTGCAACATAAACATGTCTTATGTTCATGTTTATTATTTTGTCTTGACAGTAATCGGCTCGAATCTTTAACCCAACAATAATTATGATTGTCAACATTCAAAATCAATAATAAAATAATCATCTTTTCTCTTTCCAGATATGAAGTTTGTCTGAGAGGATAGATTGTTCATTTTTCATTGTCGTATCCCAAGACGTTCACTGCTACGGTGGGATTTTGAGCCTCGAAACGTTCGATGTGTATTAACTGCATTGGAAAAGTCACTCCAATCCAATCGAGATTTTTAGAAGTCTCCTCGTAATGAGAAACTCTATCGGAGTGATTTTTAATGGGGTATAAAGCGGAGGTGACTGCCCATTTAAAACACTGATCATCTTTATTTCTCACATTGATGACAGCTTTTTTCAGCTAAGAAATACGGTAATTCAATGTAGGAAGATGCTTTCAACGAATCGTTT
The DNA here is from genome assembly GCA_031216915.1 of Pictodentalium vernedei. Taxonomy (NCBI): domain Eukaryota; kingdom Metazoa; phylum Mollusca; class Scaphopoda; order Dentaliida; family Dentaliidae; genus Pictodentalium; species Pictodentalium vernedei. Next base: position 235,041,069 of record CM062296.1, read on the forward strand.
TTAGTTATATGAATTTCGAGTTTCAACACATCATCGAACGTCCAATTACTACCTTCATGTTGATAATTCACGAGAGACATCAACATCTTGTCTTTCATCATTTCAAAAACGTCTGATAAATCTGAACCTCAAAATACAGGTTCGACATTAGCTCTGAAATATGCATTTTTCACGATGCTCTCACAGGAATTCGCGTCGATTTTATTCATCATGCAATGTAGTATCATCTTAATTTTTTGTCCCACGTTCATGTGTTCGCGAAACAAATCCAATACTTTTTTCTTCACCCATTCCATGAACAATTTTGGATCAACTTTCCTCAATGAGGGAACCATGTTGAAAGTTTTAAAAACGCCTTTGATCGCACTCTCCCATTCAATTGGAATGCTTCCATGATGACTCATGCTACATATTCTTCTCCTTTCCCTTCGTCAATTGCTCATCAAATTTCGTTCAATATATCTCGTTTGTCTAGATTCTGAACTGCATCACTCGTTTTCGTTTAATATTTTTTTTTTGAAACCTGAAGTTCTTTGACGGTTTTTCGTTTAGTCGGCTTCTTATTTTTCGCAACCAAAACTTTTTTTTTTCAACGTCGGCATTTTGATTCCTTTTACTATCTTTTTCTTCTCATTTTTCACAACTGAAGCATTTTTTGACGTCGTTGCTATCAACATTTTGTTTGCCTTTTCATCGAGCAAACTAGAGAACTCCTCACGCATGATCTTTCTAATTTCATCATGCTCCATGTTTCATTTTCTATCGTCAGGCGTTACTATCATCGGCTTATTTTTTTTTCGCAATTTGAGTCTGTTTAAGTTTGTCCACTTTCGATCTTTCGATTTTTTCTTTCCATCGCTTCGCAAATGATACTTCTGTATGAATTCAATTTTTTTGATTTGGTTCTATGATTTCTGAAATGTGGAATGTTTAATTCTCTACACATCTTGTTTAATTGAGGTACAGTTTTCTCATTTAAATTTTCCATTTTTTTATTTGTTTGCTTCATTTGTAAGAATATATTTTTTGTTAATTTTGTATTTAAATAATAATTTGCTAAAAAGTTTTAAAATAGTCTTTATATATACGTTAAAAAAAAAAAATTCACATTAAAGAAAACTAAAATTAAAAGCTTTTTTGTATATATATATAAAGAGAAAAAAACAAAACTTTTTTTAAATAAATTTTTATTTAAACATAAAATTCAAAAAACAAAAAAAAAATTAATCAATTTTTTTATGTTCCTTAACGTGAGAAAAATTGAATTAATACAAGAAAAAAAGGACGTTAAATTTAAACTTTTTATTTATATAAAGAGAAAAAACACTTTTACAAAAAAAAAAATGTTTCACATTATATAAAATTAAAAATTAAAAACTTTTTTTTATATATATACAGAGGGTAAAAAAAACAAAACTTTTTTAACAAATTATTATTTAAACACAAAATTCAAAAATATATATTATTTGCAATAATTCATAAAACAAAAAAACAAATAATCGATCATGACAACAACACCTAAAAGATGAGAATTGAAATTGAAACAAGTCGAAACGTGTAAGAAATTCGGTTGTAAACTCTAAAGATTACAATGACATGACGCCATCGTATTGAACGAGGTCGAGATGAAGGGCTTAGAGCACAAATACGACAAATATAGCATGCCTTTGAAATTGGACGAAGCCATGCTCAATTTGTTTTACAAGTACCAAAGCGATCTACAGAACATCATCCTCGCCAAAGACAGAGAATTCGACAAGGATGATTTGTCGTTGCCCTACGGAAGTTACATATATCCAAAAATCTCTCTTGAACTCGTGAACAAATCGGGTGGTGAGAGCGCGTTCACCGATGTAAAACAACTTGCAAAAGTAAAGATAAACATTCAACACATTTTCGAAAAAGGAGAAGACACGACCATCAACATGCTAATAATGGACTTGAAAATATAAAACAATAGAGAGGCTGATTTTTAGTGAAGAAGAAGGAAAAAAAGTTATGAGATCTGGAGAGGTTGAACAACTCTACATCTCATTACTTTTTTTGTTTTTTTGTTTTCCTTCTTCTTCTTCTTCTTCTTCTTCTTCTTCTTCTTCTTCTTCTTCTTCTTCTTCACTATCGCCCATATATATTATAATAACGTTTCCTTTTTTCTCAAATTTCGATGTCGATTTTTCTTTTCTTTTTTTGTGATATATTACATATTTTATAAGAACACATTTGTTTATCCGTATCATAATTATGAACGAATGTGGTGCATCTCTTGGTAACACTCACATCATTACCATTCTCTTGCTTTTGCACATCTTTTTCCCACACTATCCCGCAATATTCATCATTAGCATCTAATCATTTCTCCACATCTTTTTCGCACTCTATCCCATGATATTCATCATTATCATCTAATTGTTTTTCCACCTTTTTATCCATTTTATATTATTTTTTTATACTTTGTATGATTTATATTTTTATATTTTATATAATTATATAATTTTTTTACATTATAATAACATACTCAAAATCGGTATATTCTTAAACAGTGAATTCTCACCAAACAGCAAACCATTACCGAGTCGCTCAACGTTCTGTCCCCTCTTCAGATAGAGACCATTTCCACTGAAAGAGTTGCCACCTCTAACGGGTTCTAGATACAATCCTTCACCGTTGTCATCTATGTGGCCACGACACATGGCTCCTCCCTTCTTCAAAAACAGTCCGCTGCCACCCATTAATTTTTCAACGGCCGAACCTGCGAGTCCTGAGAGAGCTCCCACGCTGACAGTCTTTCAGAGAAAGGGCAATGCTTTTGCGGCAAAGGGCAATGCTTCTGCGGCGATTCCTGCCAATAGCGGTAGGAAACCACCTTTCATTTTCAAATTGTATTTCAATTGAGCAGGACTCAATCTCACCTTCAACCCTCTTCCATCACTGATTGCTTTCTCCATCCTTTTGATTTGAGTTCTGGTCCAGGTGATTCGATCATCACCACCACTCATCAGATCTTCAAGAGTGAATTTGAATCTCACCGGCTCGCCTCGAGTTAACGCTCTCGGAAGTTTCTTCCTCTGTCCTTTGGATATGTTCACGTTTTTACCACGTATTCAGTCATATTTCTTTTTTTTAAATATATTTTGTTCACTTGTTTTTTTGTTTTAATGATAATTATATATATTAAATAAATAATTTTTGTAAAATTAATATTGCGTTTATTTTATTTTCTTATTTATATATATATATACGCAATATATTTTTTTTGTTGGTTTTTTATATTTCTCTTATGAGAAATCGTATCATCACCCTCTCTCCATGAAGATCTAACAGTTCACCATTTTGATCCGTCAACGTGGTTTTGAGACTATACAACGTGTCTAAAACCACAGGTAGATAAACTAAATTTTGAGGTCGTTCCACGATTTTATAACCCGGCGACACGTTTGGAAAGAAAGAATAGATCGTCGGTTGAGCGCTACCATTCACGTAGCTTCCAGCAATCATGTCCACGTTCATCAGAATGCTATTGACTGCGAGAATGTCGACCGTAGTTTCAGATGCCGCGTGGCCTCGATAATCTTTCGATTGAATCCCAGCATCTTGCCTATAGAATCGTTTGTGTTGAAATCCACTCGAAAATTATCTTCCAAATCCAACATCGTCTGTAAGGTACTAGGGTTGGGAGCGAGTCTGATCTTGTTGCTTCCCTTTCCATCCGTCTTCATTTGCGTCTGAATGTAATTGTTCAAATCGTCTATGTCGTAACTTCCTTTGGGAATTCGAATCTCGAACCAATCCACTCCGTCGGAATACTTGAATGAGTTATTCTTTTCGGTGACATTGGGAAAGGAATAATAAGTCTCCAGATTCACCAACGCCATCTCGTATCTTTTCTCTCTATTCAATTAGATGGAAGGTTCGAATTTCGTCGCGAATCGCCACTCACCATGATTTGAATGGATTGTTTTGCAGCCATATTCTCGGCTATCCGTTCTAACAATTCTCCTTGTTCGAACATTATATTTTTAATTTTTATTTTATTTTTTCAAAATTAAATGATTGATGATTATTATTTTATAATTTTTGTTTTTGATCTCTATCTTATTATCATCAGAAACATGAAACTTGTCGAATCAAATCTGATATTTTTCGCGATTAAATTCGCTAGTCAAATCGATCACGACGAAATTGTAAAGTCCTCCATCCCAAACCCTCTTGCAGAATCTCCTGAATTCCGCCACGCTCATGTCGTTTGCGACGTGATCACTGTAGATGTGATTGAGATTCTTGAGATCCTGGCGAAAGAAACACAGTAAATTAGCGTTCTCCCTTATCGTCTGTCTGGGCAATCGAAAATAATTCTGCGACAGGTAGAAACAGTCCACGTTGATGTGACGACCCCTAATGTAATACGATTCACATCGGTTCTGTCTCTCCAAAAGCATATCGTCGAAAATCATGAGATTCTTATCTTCCGATTTCAATTCTCGAGGATCCGGAACGTCACTAGCGTTCTCAAAAAATAGACACTCGATGTTCGAAGACGCATTTCTATTCATCAATTCCATCACCGCACCGTCCAAAATGGTCGAAAGAGAAGCTTCACTTTTGTCGAATTCCTCCCTACTGTCAAAGATTCTGGCTATGACGTCCTTGGGCAATCTACGATCCATGCACTCTCGAAGCAATCTGTATTTGGGTTGAAACAATCTCTTGCCAAACATGAATAATCTGTCTTAATCCAACCAGTCGGGTTGCGACAACGGATTCATCAATAGATTGGTCTTTCCACAATTCGATTTTCCCACTATCAAGCCTCTTATGCTTTTGGGAAAGAACTCGTTATTCGACCTCTTGGTCGCGGCGTCGTTCCAAGAAATATCTTTAATGTTCATCTTTTTTTATTTTTTGTTATTTTTAGATTTTCAAACACAATTTTTTTATGTTTTTTCAAACTCAGTTTTTATAAATATTATTATTTATTTATATTACACTGTCGCGAGTTCTCTTCAATCCAGATCCATTCGTGATTTTGGCTAAATCTTGTATGGGTACCACAGCACCCTTAAAATCTTTCCAACTTTTCAGTGATCGCTCTAATGTAGCTCGCTTCACTGGCGGACTGATCAACTTGTCGATCAATGCGTCGGCTGCCCTCTTGCCAGCCACAGAAGCGAACCTACCACTAGCTTCAGAAGCGGCTCTCTTACCAGCATCCAAAGCCATCTTCTTACCGACCTTAAATGCGGTCGATGCGAGTTTTCTACCTGCATCACTCGTGAACGCTCGCATTATAGAATCGACGATGGCAGAACCGCCTTGAATGTAAGTTCTGACGTATCACCTGTTCTTTATAACAAACATATTTTTATTTTATAATATTTATTTTGTTTTTTCACTGGTAAATCGTTTGTTGTTTAAATACTTTTTATTATTTTCTAGTGTAAAATTTATTGTTTTTATTTTATCTATTTTTTGTTTGTTGTTCTCTCTACTTATTATATATATATCAATCCTTCAATTCGTTCATCAGTCTTTTATAATCGTGTTTATTCAAAACTTTCTGCCTCAACAATTCGTCGTATATGCTCACTATCTCATTATCTAATCCAGTATTACCAGCGCATCGACTTGCCATCAACAATCTCAATCTCTGAGACAAAGCGTCAGAATCGCTTGGAAGAAAGGTGGTTCTCACTCCTTTCCCAGTCACCGATTCGACGAATTTCTTATTCATATCCCACATGGGTTTCACCACCTTCGTCCACTTGTAACCTCTATTGGCTTTGGGTCTCGTTTCTCTGGCATCGTTATTTCTCTTCATGGCGTGGGTCTGAACCAGAATGTCGCCGTAATTGTCGAAATCCCGATCCGTGTAATCCCCAGGCTTGTCGAAAAGGAGCAATTTGCGCAGTCCAGGAGTTAATTCGTACCTATTCGAACCGACGATTAAATTATCATCATCCTCTTGCACTTCGGTGTCGCCTACGAAAGTTCTACCGCCAGAATCCTTATAAATTCCATACAACAGATCTCTCTTACCACCATCCTCGGACGACGCGACGCTATCAGTGGTGATAGTCGAAGCGGCATCATTGCTTTCGCTCACGTCAGTTTCGATTCTCATGGGAACGTAATCTGGCGATGATCTTTGAAAGGAAAACCCCCTCGTAAAACTGCCGGGCAACGAACCCGTTCTCAAAGAACTTTCTTTTAATTTTAGGCTTCAATTCAATTCGGACGGACGATTTCCATTGGTTCTAATTTTCCAAACTCGAGTTTTTCCGTTTCATTCATTGAACGAAAACCTTTCATTTACACCGGAACAAAAAATGAAACGATTTGCGAAGACTTTATAGTGTCAATTAAACACAATTTTTACCTCTTAAAATCCACCTAAGTGGAACGCTTTATAGTCGATTTTATTTGAATAAAAAACTATTTATTTACTCTGAGTGCAATATTGAAAACTCCACAAAACTAATCTATTACAATTTACCTTAAAACTCGCTATGACAAAACGTGGACGGACGATTTCCATTGGTTCTAATTTTCCAAACTCGAGTTTTTCCATTTCATTCATTAAACGAAAACCTTTCATTTACACCAGAACAAAAAATGAAACGATTTGCGAAGATATCATAGTGTTAATTAAACACAAATTTTGCCACTTAACTATCTGAGTGAAACGCAATTTTGTAGTTGATTTTTATTAAATGAAAAAACTATTTATTTACACTGAGTGCAATATTGAAAACTCCACAAAACTAAATTATTACGATTTACCTTAAAACTCGCTATGACAAAACGTGGAAGCACGATTTCCATCGGTTCTAGAGTTTTTCAATTTTGGTTTGAAAAAAAATCCTCGATGAGTAACTTTGCTTTACACCCACTTCGCGCGCATTGGCGAACATAGAGAAAACGTTTTGAGATTTTCCCGATCTAGAATTGGCAAATCGTTTTCGCCCATTGGATCGCACCCTCGACCGTCCGGAACGCGATCTCGAATGTTGTGGTCCAGAACCGGCAAACCGCATTTTTTCGATGTACCGGAAGCTGAAATCGGTTTAAAAAAAAAAAAAATCCTCGACGAGTAACTGCGCTTTACACCCACTTCTCGCCGTTGGCGAACGTCGAGGAAACGTTTTGAGATCGATTTTTCCTGGTCTAGAATCAGCAAATAGGTTTCACCGATCGGATCGCACTCTCGATCGTGCAAACAGCCGTGGGCAAACGTAGGTGGTCCAGAATCGGCAAACCGCTTTTTTTGATGCTGGTCTAGAATCGGCAAAACGTTTTTTGCTTGCGTTCACCAACGATAGATTGAAGGTCTGATCCGCGATGGGAACGTCAAGAAAAATTTTAAAATTTACATTTTCTTCAAATTTCATACATCTTTTCACTTCTGAGCGATGTGTCGAATGTACTTGTTCGCCAACGGATGTTTGAACGGTCAAAAGTGCGATCTGAGAGCCTCAAAAACAATTGCCGATTCTGGACCACCATGCAAAAACGACATTTTTTACACTCTGTACACGATTTAACACTGAATCCCTATGGCGGTACACGTACATGTACGTGTACGTGTACAGTTTTTTGGAAAAGTGGTCTAGAATCGGCACTTTACACCTACTGATACCTTGATTTTTTCACTTGAGAAGCGAGGAAATGAGCTCTCAGTAGTTCATATTTCACAAATGTTTCTGGTATCCCCCTCCCGCACTCTCTCCCGGGTTCAGCTATGCAGAGCGGGTCGCCAAAGGCGCCCGTGCTGTCCCCAACAAGCTCCTGTTTGCAATGCTCCGCAATATTTTTAGCTTCCTACGCCCCTGAGAGAAGAATAGGAAATAAAAAGATCAATGGAGGAGTGTGATCCAAATGCAGGTAAGTGTCTGACCCATCATTGAAAAAACACAAGTCGTATTTTGAAATAAGCTCTTTTGATGCTTGTCCTTTTATATCTTCTTTGTTGCTGGATTCAAATCAAAGAGAGCTACAGTATTGGAATCACAAACTGAAACAAAATTATTTAGACCTATTTTGATACACTGCAAGGAAGCGACCTAGCAAAGTTAGTCTTCCTGTCGCTCCTTAGAAAAAGCAAAATTCCTCGACAGCAGACCGGCTTTCTTTTTTTGTGGGGAGAGCAATGTTATCATCTTCATGATTTGGAATAAGGACCACAGATATTTACAGTCCAATGCATGCATAAATTACCGTGAGTACTAGACAAAAGTGACTTGAATGGCATGATGTAGGAGAAGTTCCATGATGTTCGAAATGGTGGAGTGACATATAAGATAGAAACAAGGTTTCCGTCTTATAATAATGACGCCAGGCTGGGAGGCCGGGATCTCCCTTAAAAGAGGTTTCGGGCTCCGGGCACTGGTTAACGCAACTTGGTATAACTGCACTTAATTGCTGTTTGAGAACATCATGGAGTAGATGATAGCCGAGGCAAGAGAAAGTAATTGAGCAAAAGACTATAAAGTGGCTATGGTATGAAATCAAGCCACTTGGTTGCACGCAGACGGGTGTGAGGATCCAGAGTGTTCGAATAATACTTTAGTTTCACAACCGACATGAAATGAAGGGGCGGGGGCGTAGGTGAGTTATAGAAAAAGCGGAAGTTGGTATTATTATCATTTTTCCTATTTAATCCTCTTGTTTTCCCCATTCACTTAGCACAGCCGGGGCAGTTTCGGAAGTTACAACGAACATTCTCCGAATATGTGCTGAGAGACACGTCCTTCATTTTATTGTTGAATTGTTACCAAGATACGTTCTGTGTATTCTGGACAATGGTATTCCACGACCTAAGAAACGTCTGGAAAGGCAGATCTGTTGAAAACTTTGTCCTCGGTTCAGAAACTTGCAATTTACCTGTCGGCCTGGTCATCATGCCTGTTGTATTTACCTATTGTTGAAACGTATTCTTAAATGATAGAGGTAATCTGTAATTATGCTGATCCTGCATAACCAGAAGAACTTGGAGTTTGTAAAGGTCATCAAATTTGAGAATTGAAGAAGATTGGTATGCGATGTTCTTTTTTTCCCTACTTACAGTGCGTATAGCCTTTTTTCTGCAACCTGAAGACTTTACTTGTTGACGGTGAAAGCCCTCAAATTTGAATTCCATATAGGAAGTGGCTATGGATTAAAGAAAAGTACAAGGTTTTCAATGCGTACAATTACAATATAACTTTTGTCCTGTTGATGACGTATATGGCTCTAGCCACTTTGGAACAAACAATTGAAATATGATTTCAATTCAATTCAATTCAATTCACTAAGGATGGAATTAGACATTTGAACCATGTGTTGGTAATGTTTGTGATAATGTTATAGCATATGAAGGCGATGAAGAACTCATACCAGACTTAAGTGTTACGATTTCGCTGGCCTCTTTGAAACTTATTTTCTTTTCGAATTTCACTTTCTGTATAGTTTTTTTTTTCTTTTTCCAGACAGGTCAATCTTTGGATGATTACACGTGATTGCTCTGACAGTTTACACACTTGATGGCCTTATTACATGTCTCTTGATGTTGTTGGTCGCATTTATAGCATATTACTTGACCCCCTGCAGTTGTTTGCCCATGGCCATATTTCTGGCAATTGAAGCATCGAAGTGGATTTGGAATACACAAATCAACTTTGATGTTCATATAACCAACTATGTGTGATTTGGGTGGGTGACAAGAATCGAATGTTAATATGTAAGTATTTTTCTTATAACTGATCCATCTTTTTTTAATTTCAATATTTCTAACGTCTGTTAAACCTTGTCGTTCGAGTTCTTTCCGTATTTAAAGACACCTACGCCAGATAGTTCTTTTGTTCTAATTACTCCTCTACTGCTATTGAGTACTTTATGAGGGAAAGCATTCACCTTCATATCTGCAGATTATGTCGTATTTAATAAATGTATTGCCTGTGCTTCTTTATCCCTTTCGATTAGTAGCGCAACATTTCTCAGTTTTTATGTTTTTAACTGTGCCATCAATTCCTTTTATAGCTTTTGCCAAGGCAAAAGGGCCCTTTTACCCCGGTTAGCTGCATAAGTAATAACAAATTTTGGCCACTTTCCGAAATATGTTGTAATGCCTTGATCCGAGTTAGAATCAGAATCCATATAAAATAAATCATGACCTCGTTTTGGGTCTTTTTTTGGATTTGAATGGCATAGTGTTTTGTTAATAGCATTTTTCGGCCCATGATTCCCACCCTCACACTGACTTCGGGAGTGGTGGTGGTTAATGTTGCAGATAACCAACGAATGGCAACAGAAGTACATAAGGCAGAATATTCGATGAGAGTGATTCATACTGCTCACTGATTGGCCCGCAAAACAAGATATTTTTTGACACTGGTGCAAAGAAAATTGTCACTGATAACTAACGCAGACAGTGCAATAAACCGGAACATGTTCCTCAAGCTCGAAACTTATAAATAGTCAGTATACGTTATCAATGAAAAGAAATAACCGATTTAATGCCCCCCCCCCCTTCCAAAATGCCCCCCCCCCCCCCCCCCGCAAAACCATAACAGATGAATAATTAATGTATTTTTTGCCTCTAATGAGGTGTTTGTCAATTTCAGACTTGACACGCTGAGAAAAAAATATGAACTAATATTTTTTTTTCAGTTGCAATTGAAGCAACCTTGAATCCTGATGCAAAACAAACAAAAAATAACAAACACAAAAAAACGAGCATAAACAGGAACTCCTCGCGTGTGGTCTAAAAATTAAAATTGATATCCTCACTCTTGGGCCTGAAACAAAATTACTTATTTTCAAATGAAACAAAATATTGCATTTTGATTGGCTGAGAGATACGGTGTAACTTGCAATCCACAGTGGCTTTTTTACACCGTGTTTAACCACGGTGTAAAAACAAGAATATACAAGAGCAAGCTATATGGCTAAAAAAAGTACCCATTTTTAATTATTAATTCATACCTTCTGCTCGGTTATGTTAGAACAAAAATAAAAATACAGGAAATTTAATATTTATGTGCAATAAAATATTACAGATATGTATGTCATTGGAACTGGCTCATTGAGCCAGTTCCAGTGACATCCATATTTGTCTGGTTTTATTTAAGAAACTTGCAAAGTAGAAATTTTCTGTCAGTTTTTGCCCACAATGTAGATTAAAGTATTAAGTACACCAAAATTCTTGGAAATAAATCCTTCGCCGAAGGGAGTATGAGTTCCCAAACCGGTGTAAATTCCCATACACCCTGGAAAACACAAGGATAACTAATAGTATTCGGTACATAATGAGGCATATTTATATTCATATGCACAACATCTCGTCCAAAGTTTGATATGTAATTCCATGCAACCAGGCTTTGATATTTTAAGCCCATAACCAGGTTTTGATATTGTTAGCGATAAAAAGCTTTCTAAATATATATTCTCCAACTTTGAACGGTGTGATCGTATTCCATTCTTTCTACTGTTCCCACTCGATCGTGGTATTGATGGCCCATATTAAGGTACCTAGCAGGTAAACCCCAAACTATTTTTGGGTCATTTCATTTCTCGTAGAGATCAGAAAATAAACAGTTCATTTATTGAACATCATATTCAAGTTCAGACTTATGTCCTGGTAGGTGTTTCTACGCTTGGGTCATCCCTCCGTTCAGACCGACGGCACTTATCTTGAAACAACTGCTCAGATTTCACGTCTATCTCCGCTCAGTATTTTTCGGTCCATCAGTGCGAAAGAATGTGTTACATTGCATCGCGAGCTAGTAGATTCGGCTTCGGGAATCTAATTAAGAGTTTAATTTCACGTATTCGGAAGCTAGCAAAGAGAAGGGGAGTACATGGGCTGTTCCCTGTAGCCACTGCTTTTACTGTTAACCCTTTACCTAACATGAAAAGCAGACGACACTTGCAAAAAAATTCTTGAATAACTAATTTTTTTCATTTTTTGTCTCAAAAACATAGGTTATGACCCCTCGTTGGAACGAGCTCGTTCCAACGAGGGGTCATAACCCATGTTTTTGAGACAAAAAAATGAAAAAATAATAAAAATTCATTGGCGATTTTTGAGAATCGCGCTAGCCGGTTTTGGCCGTTACGTTGGGTAAAGGGTTAATGGGGGTGGCCGTGCTTGTAAAATTGTTACGGCCCAACGTTAATCCGAGATAGTGTCACCACGTGAAACGCGATGCTGAGTCACACAGAAACAATGGCTGGCACGGGCAGACCATGTCCTCTCACCAATTTTACATGAATGTCTCAAAAATGTATTTTCGAAATGAAGGAATTATGCAGCGGGAGTCTACCTCATAGATGATGCCGAACACACCTCACCGCGACAATTGCTTGCAAACAGCAGACGGCCATTGTTGGTTGTTGACATTCCGGTGATGGCCGTCGTCCAATTTTGAATTCAACTGTCGTTGTAAAGATACATTCGACTGCACCATCCACCCCTCTCTCCAAGCACTCGCAATTTTATAAGACATGCTTGTCGAATGAAGAGTTATGATGATTGTCGGGCCTTTCATTCACCTGAGTATACATTTTGTTGGCTACCCCGAATAGTGATACTCTCCACACTTCTGGCAGCATCGAGAGCTGGGCCCCTTGTAGCAGTTTGTAGAATTATCTCGGTGTTATAAAGATGAATGCTTCCTTAAGCTTAGAAAGTTGAAATTTTCTGCAGCATTCTTTCGTTCATTAACCATATGAATCTGCTACTCACAGGTCTTTGCATGACGAAAAATCTTAATATCATTGGAGAGATGACAAAATAAAAACACACAAATAACTGACAAATAAATAATATGCTACAGAAGGAAACCGCTCAAAGAGCTTTGAACTGAAAGGTGTTGCGTCAGTTAAATGGTGGATTGCTGGATGTCCACATATGGACTTTACTGTGAAGTGAAGACACTGCAACTTAAAAGCTTCATGTTCTGTATAAGTAACAGAGAGAAATCGTTTGACTGGACTTGTTGCGTGAAATAATTCATGAGAGGTGAGGTACGTTGTACAAACACGAGTGCGCGAATGCGCACGAGGCTTTTACAATATAGTCCCTCGCCTCGAATGAATTATTTCACGTAACCAGTTCAGTCAAACGATTACTCTGTGTATTACTTTTCATTATTAACGATAATTATATTATTTAACCCTTTACCTAACGTAACGGCCAGCGCTATTCTCAAAAATCACCAATTAATTTTCATTATGTTTTCATTTTTTGTCTCTAAAACATAGGTTATGACCGCTCATTGGAACGAAGTTGTCGAGCTCGTTCCAGTGAGGGATAATAACCTATGTTTTTGAGACAAAAAATGAAAATAATAGCTATTCAAGAATTTTCTTTTGCAAGTGTCGTCTGCTTTTCATATTAGGCAAAGGGTTAAAAAAACAAAAAAACAATGAAGTCCCCATTACATCCACCGCAAAGCGTCTTCGTTTGCGCGCACGGATACGTGACACAATTGTTAGCATAATTCACTTGTGAAGTTATTGTTTATAATCAAACCCGGAAATCCCAGTAAATCACATTTTGGAAAGTAATAATATCAGATAATCTTTGAAATGAAATTATTTAGTCTGTTGGAATTTACCTTGAGTGCCTACACTCTCCCATAAATTTAACCCTTTACCTAACCTGAAAAACAGACGACACTTGCAAACATAATTCTTGAATAACTAATTTTTTTCATTTTTTGTCTCAAAAACATAGGTTATGATCCCTCGTTGGTACGAGCTCGACGAGCTCGTTCCAACGAGGGGTCATAATCTATGTTTTTGAGACAAAAATGAAAAAAATAATGAAAATTAATTGGCGTTTTTGAGAATAGCGCTGGCCGGTTTTGGCCGTTACGTTAGGTAAAGGGTTAACAACGCAAAGACATATGAACAAATTTTGACGAATAAAAATAATTTAGCACTCCACCAGTTAAAACACACACAGCAGTAGAGTTGTTAGAAAAAGATCAAATGATCTGTTTTGAATGATTCACGTGTGGCCCTATCGATTGAATGGGCAATAATTTTTCTGACGCGAATAATTAAATAATCAGCAAATGGTTTTTTGCATGGATAGCAATAATTATCTCAAGACTGAGAAAGTGTGTAAATCGCGTACCCACTGACGAGATAATCGTTGACATCCACGAAAAAGTGCTAGGTACCCTGTATGCTTCTCATCCTCACTCGTGAAAGTACATCGGGATCCCCTCAAAATATTGTCTTTTTAAAAATGTTCAGCTCTTGTTGGTATGCTCATGGACTGCTCCTGAATGTCAATAACTGCCCACAATTGACAAATGAATTGCATGTGAAATGAAGATCTTGTCAATCAGTTTGAGCACCCAGTTATCCAGATTTACCAGCATATTCTATGTTCAGCTATATGTGAGTCGTTGTCAGCGGCACACAGACATGAAGGACACACACTTTCACGCATTTCGGGACAGCATTCTGAATAGAAACGAATAGTTCATTTGCTCAAAAATCCATTATGTCAGTTCACGCTGTCAGATGGTTGGGGAGAACTGTATCTGTTACCCTGCAGTATGCCGGTAGCTCTTGGCGATACCAGAACAGGTTTTCACGCGTACTCGCATTTCCTGCGTTCATTGGATGCGTTCCGGGTCGACGATTATTTCTAAAATATCCTAGGATTTAATTAAATCCCTTTCCGACGCGCGGTGACCCTGGCTGTTGACAGTGTCGTTAAATAAATAAATAAATAAATAAATAAATAAATAAATAAATAAATAAATAAATAAATAAAGTCTCTTACATAAATCAAACATACGCATGTCACCAACCAAATGCGTGAAGGTGTGTGTCCTTCATGTCTGATTGCCGCTGACAACGACTCATATATAGCTGAACATAGAATATCGTGGAATAACTGGATGGTCACCTTGATTACAAGATCTTCATTTCATATGCAATTTATGAGTGAATTGTGATAATCATGCAAAAGACACTTGCTGATTATTTTATTATTCGCTTTAGAAAAATTATTGCCCATTCAATCGACCACCCGTGAATCATTCAAAACAAATCATCTGGTCTGCTGTGTGTTTTTCACTGATGGAGTGCTAAATTATTTTTATTCGTCAAATTTGGTTCACATGTCTTCGTCTTGTTAAATTTATAGGAGGGTGCCGAGTGGGCATTATCCCATAAATTATAACAAGGCAAATTCCGACACAATACATAATTACATTTCAAAGATTATCGGAAGTACGTTTCCAGAACATGAAGCCTTTAAGTTGCAGTATCTGCACTTCAAAGTAAAGCCCAGATATGGGCTTCCAGTATTCAACCAGTTAACAGAGGAAGCAACTTTTAGTCCCCAAAGTGTCTCCAAAACAGCTTTCAGAGCTTTGAAGCAATCGCTTTAGAATAAGAATTTATTAGGAAGGCAAACACAAAAAAACAAATTATTTTCAATTAAAGTACAACAGTTGCCTTAAAATATATTTGATGATAAGAGACAATCTTGTTGATTTGAACTGGAGTTATGACGTTAACTACGGTGCTGCTGTTGTGTGGAACAGTGTTCAGGCTGGCCCAAAACTGGCGGCAGTATCTAGCAGTTGTGAAGCTATGGATGTCCGCGAATCAAGAACCTTGTCAGTTAGTAAAGACACTAAAACTTATGCGCTGCACGCACTTGTCTCTTTTGTGTTTTATCTATTATGGTTAGTAAACTGATCGTGGTATTCTTCAAAGTCATTATTTTATACATGGGCAGACTAGGTTAAAAAGTTACCGTGAAATTTGCCAAAGGAGGTTCCACTGTACGCCGTGAGGTCCTGGACATGGGTGCGGAATTACAAACAGCTCACCGCGTGCATACGTACAACGGCTTAGCAATGATTTCTAGTCAAGTGTAGGCTGCCTGTTAAGGCAGCGACGACTTGACTAGAAACCACTTCACAGATAATTTGTCTCTCAAAAGTAGAACTTCCTCGTGATGGCATGTTAAGGGCACCTGTTCTGAAGTCATAAAAGTCGAAAATAGGCCTTTAGGGGTTAGAGTAAGCGAACCAAGGAGACGACATCGTTTGGCTCATGCGAAAAAAACCCAAAATATTTCAGGACCAAAATGACGCATAATCCTCGCATCTAAGGTATTTTTAGCGCTCCGAGTAACGTGCTATAACGGGAGAATTTAGATGGTCCCCAACCAATGCTCCACCCGTCTTACCTATCAGGCCGAAAAGAAAGCGATGGAGAATTGAGAGTACCACCGGAAAATGTCTGTTGGTGTATACGGCCAATTTTGATGGAAGTGGGAAGTTCAAATCAGTACTTTACTGAATCGGTTCATTCTTCTCTTCACAATCCGCATGTGACAGATTACCACCTGAAAGACAATGCCAGACCCCATAACATTCCACCCAGCTACCATTCCATGTGGAGCGTACGTTGACAAGAAGTCTCTATTTTACTTTTCTTTTAAAAATAAAAGTATGGTTTATCTTATTTAGGTTACAACGAGGATGTGATAGGTAGGAAATATTGAAACATACGTGTCTGCGAATACGCCATTAATTAAAGATCCTACGAATGCACCTGTCATGAAGGCTGTGGTAACGTGAGTCGACTTAATTTCCTCTCCGCAAACCAAATTAAACTACAAATAGAGATAAAAAATTGTCGTGCTCAGTTCAATTAAAAATAATTTATGTATCCCGATTTCATTTAAAATACATTTCACAAAGTAGGCGAAGCGGACGGACGGACGGAAGGAAGAACGGATCATTTTAATTCGTCCGGACAACGGTTAAAACCTGGTATTTTTTAAAACAAATTTCGGGGGGGGGGGCGGAGGGTATAAACAGGGCTACATCCCCAGCCCTAATGCTGAAGAGAAACGAACCCTAACCCCCAATCCTGAACTGACCCAAACCCTTAATATAAACCACGAAAATTCGCAGTTTACCTTATAAGTCACATATCTTAGTAATTAAGCTCATAATACAGTACATGGAGAGTGTAGTATCACTAAATCATCCGCAGAGTGGAGATTCCAGCCAAGCAATAATCGCAAATTTGTTGCAAATAATAACCAGTACAAGCAAAGTTTCAGCCAATAGACCTAGGGGTTAAACCCTGAAGTCCATTGGCTGAAACACTGCTTTCATTTTTTGTCGATATGTACAAAGTTTGAAAGTTATAGCTTGGGTGACAACTCCACTCTGCGGGTGATTTAGTTACAATCCACTCTCCATGTACTGTATATCAAATAAGCCCAAAAGATTTCGGTAACCTCATAATGCCTGTCCGGACACACAAAAAAAACTCGTAACGGACGGACGGATGGTCAGCGGTGGCTCAGTGGTTACTGCAATGGAATTGGTCTTCAAACCGGAAGATATTCTGTTCGATCCCCACCAGGGGTAACAGTGTTGTACCCTTGGGCAAGGCACTTAATCCCGATTGCCCGCGTGTGGGCACTGCGGAACAGAGTACTAAGACGTGTTGCACATTGATGGTGAACTTGTCTTCAACCAATGCCAAACTTGCTTGTGTGGATTTAGTACGTTGAGGAGTCTGACATTTGCTCGCCGTTGCTCGGGTACCCGGCTTGCTTCATCCGGAAAACGGTCCAACACATGGTAACTCTAGCTGTCGAATGTGTCGTTAAACAAGGGGTGCACGGTATATCGATAAACCGATATATACCGGTATTCAAACCAATATCGATTGAATACCGATGTAATTACACAAATATCGGTTCATCGTCATTATTCATTTACCCACAATTTAATTTTCAAGATATCTTGATTTTTTTAACTGTATCCCAGAATAAATAATATTATCCCGTCATCCAAGGAATCGTCTGCTTGTGCCCTCGTAATATACAAATTCAGCAGCTGAAAAATAATTTCAAAGCTTTCAACAAAACTATATCATGTGGCCCCCCTCATTGGAACGAGCTCGTTGAGCTCGTTCCAATGAGGGGTCACATGATATAGTTTTGTTGAAATCTTTGGGGAATCTGATAAACTAATTTTGTAAGTAATAAATTTTGTTATCGTCTGCGTTGGATAAAGATGTTTCGAACCGCATCATCAAGGCATGCTAATTCGTTCCGACTGTGATGCCTCGAGTCTCGATTGTAGTACTTGTGTTCATATATCTGAACAGTTTTCGATATACCGGTATACCGCGGTATCTTTTTGAATACCGATACCGGTATTCAGTTTTGAATATCGTGCAGCCCTACGTTAAACCCCAATAAATAAATAGATAATAAATAGATAAATAAATATTGGGCACAGATAACCCTCCTCAGAAGTGTACCATACTGTGATCTTAAAAACAGACAAATAATTTCGATCCGGTTGAAACTATCCGCCTATTCTCCTGACAGACTATTATATCTCTACCGTCGGAGACGAAATTAAAACATTCAATCTGAGAGGTTAGTATTGTTTGTTTTTCGTGATTGGGTCTTTATTTCACAAAATTTTATCTTTGAAATGCTGACACATTGGTGTGTAAGCGTGTCGCGACCCAAACGCGTTCTGATCGAGAACAATACTACTTCCCTGATACTAGTTCTGTAACACAGTAATCCCAATCATCAAATTCTAAGACACGCCAGGCGTTCAATTTCAATCTATAATAGATCGTTTCCCTTAAACTTGATTATCACAGCTTGGTAGCGTAGTGGCTCAGTGATAGTTTACGGCATTGGATTTCAAATCGAAAGGACCACGGCTCAATCCCTGCCAGGAGAACCTTCTCTTGAGCAAGGCACATCAACCCTATTGCCCACTTGGGGGGGGGGGGGGGGGCGGTGACGACGTGTACTTAGGCATACTGCACATTGATTGCGCGCTGGTTTTCAAGCAATGCTAACCCTGCTTGCGTGGAGTACGCTGGGGGAGTATGGGAGTTGCTCGTTGTTGCTTGGTGGTTCTCCGGCTTCCACCTCCAGTAAAACTGTCCGATATCATGTGACCCTGACTGTCGAAAGTGTCGCTAAAATCAAATAAATAAATAAATAAATAAATAAATAAATAAATAAATATGAATTATCACAGCTTACCTCCGTTACGACTGTCGACTTGAAAACCGACTCATCAAATACCCAGCTGTCACATTTCTTAATAACAGGATTGCCGCTGGTTTCGTCCATGGAACACGAGTGACAAGACGAATCAAACGCACCACAACCAGTAACATTGCCCGACGTGTTGTATGGTCCATTGGTGTAAAACGTATCTGCATCATCCACTCGGCATCTAAAAAAAAAAACAGAAATATTTGTTGCTTCTAATTTGTTGCTTTTGATTTTTCCACACAGATTGTGGTACCAAATTATTCATGTATATGTACAGTACGTGGAGAGTGGATTGTAACAAAATCACCCGCGGAGTGGGGTTATCACCCAAAGTATCACTTTCAGATTCTGAAGAATGGACAAACAAGACAAGCAATGTTTCAGCCAATGGACTTCCGGGTTTAACCCGGGGGTCCATTGGCTGGAACTTTGCTTGTGCTTGTTATGCTTTGCAACAAATTTGCAATTATTGCTTGGGTGGAATCTCCACTCCGCGGGTGATTTAGTGATAATACACTCTGCACGTACTGTATTCGAGTCATTCTCCAAAAAGTAGCATAATGAGCCCGATTTGAATTTTCACGAAATATCGCTGCTCTGTTTTTAAGAAAATGTGTCTTAGCGGCTATGATATAATTTGTTCTATAAAACGAACAGCCTACGTCACATCTTGATCATTGCTAAGGCAGAAATAAATGCGTTCATTGGACTTCAAATCGAAGGGACCATGGTTCGATTTCTACCAGGGGAAACTGTTCTTGGGCAAGGCACTCCATCCCGATTGCCCACTTAGGGCACGGCGACGACGTGTACTTAGGCATACTGCACGTTGATTGCACACTTGTCTTCAACCAATGCTAACCCTGCTTGTGCGGAGTTAGTACGCTGGGGAATCTGAGAGTTGCTCGCCGTTGCTTGGTGGTTCTCCGGCTTCCTCCACCAGTAAAACTGTCCTACACCAGGTGATCCTGACTGTCGAAAGTAGCATTATAAGCCCGATTTGAATTTTCCCGAAATATCGCAGCTCTGTTTTTTAAGAAAATGTGTCTTAACGTTATGCGTTCATTGGTCCCAACTGAGCAATTAGTGGGTCCACATAAATAAATATTCGCACAGTTTCCTTTTCAAAACCCCTTTTATAAAAATATAGATTACTTTCTTTACAGCTCATTTACTATTATACAAATGTATAGTGCGTTAAGCCGTTTCTTGAAAATGGTAATAATGAGAACCTCTAACGATCCCTATGCCCTTGTAACTGGCGTTGACTAACTAGTAGCAAAGTTATCGATTCAGCCTCTGTCCGTAGAGGAAAATGCTTGGACTTCTACCCATACCTTGTTTAGCTCTAAGTCCAGAGCTATTTATTTGCTTTTCGGATTCGGTAGAGGGATATAAAAATCCGATCACACTGAATACGTTAATCCCCTGTCGCTATAAGATGTAAGTTATTGTCCAAAAAGAACCTCAGCTGAAACAAGCTCTTCAAGCTTGTAGATTCAAACTCAAAAAAAAAAAAACATGGAAGAAATTAATTTGACAGTTCGGGAAAGGCTAAACTGATTTTATAAGGTATGGGGCACAACAATGTTTCTCGATCCATCGCTTTTCTAGTTCAAGTTCAAGTTATGTGTCACAACATTATCAAATACATTCTGGAGGTAAAATATTTTTAGTTGTTATCTTTGTAATCAGATAGATTACAAGACAATGACAACAGGGCTAGGGCAAATTATTTGTATTTTTATTCTTGTTTTTAATTGTTTTCCATTGGAACGAAACGGTGCAAACTCTCTCATACTGCAGATATTATTTTATAACCCTCTACAACGATGTCAATTATTCAGATGTTGATAATCTTGACACGTCATTTTTCATTATCGACCACGACTGTAAGTACTACTCGCTAGAAACATTCAGACGGTCAATAACTAAGGATGACTACCCATTGTCTTTGCTTCAAATAAACTTTCAAAACCTAAATTCTCAATGGGACTAACTTAATGATTTTCTGTGTAGTATTCAGCATCACGAGGACACCTTTGATATCATAGGCCTTACATAAATATTCAAAATGCCCGATTACCTCCATTATAGATTAGATGGACTCCAGCCACTCTTGCATAAACCTCTTCCCAGTACGAATGACGGCAGAGATGGAGTCGGTATATTCGTTAAAGAGAACGTTACATATCACATACGGGAAGATTTATCGATTTTCATTCCCTACGAATTTGAATCTATATTTTATTGAAATTAATTATCACCATAAACGATCAGTTTTTATCGGAACTATTTACAGACCTAACACCCTGCCCAGAACTAACTTAGACGCATTTGTCTGCCACCACTAGGGTACTGAGAAATATATAAAGCCGTGTGGAACAGCTGGGAGAGATATGCCTGTCTCACCCCACCCACGTGGCAGCTATCTCACTTCCCAAATCTGCATTAAGAACTCTATACTTCTCGCTTATTCATGGGCATTCAGTTTAGTGTGTTGAGATTTGTGGCAACGCTATGGTGGCAGCTAATAAGTTGTTCTCCAACAAAAACGAGCGATGATAATAATTAGTAATAAAAAGTATAACTCCCATACAGATTCCCTATTTAAAAGTAACAATATACTCAAGCTTAAAGAACTTTATAAACTGCATGTACCTCTTTTTATGTTTGACTGGAAAAATAACAACCTTCCAAATTCATATTAAAATTCCAATGAAGTCATCAACAATCCATCTGGCATGAAGGCCAGACAGACTGGGCAGGTATATATCAGTACTCCCTGAACGCACTTCGCAGGCCAGTTACCAAAACACATGTTCACTACTTGACAATAACTTTCAATGCATTGTTCCGCGATCTAAATTTAAAAGAACTCTATTCAGAAATTTAATCAACTCATATTCGACTCTTGTTAATTGCAACAAACCAAACGGCCCTGACTGCGTGAATAATTAAAAACACACTCGGCTGGTAGAGTTGAGTAGGACCATCAGTTTATTAATGTTTCTATTTTACTGAATTTATCTGAACATTTGAATGGCTCGAATCTGGAGCTTACAAGACCTATTCACCTTTTCGTTTCTCCGTGCTTATTTAATCGGGGATACCTTTCCACTCTTTCGTTTGATGAGTAAAAGTTGGTTGCTCTCTTGAAGCAGCTGGTCCAAAAAAATTAAAAAAAAAAATTAAAAAAAAGAATAAGAAAAGGAAAGAAAAAGTGCCAATCATATCTAAATCCCCTATGAAAGCATTTAGATACAAGAGGGATTACTTGATGCCCATGCAGATCGTGGATGTGAGAATTTTTAGGAGGCAAGCGAGGATTTGGGGAGGGGGAGGTCACCTATGGCTACGCCACTGCAAAAGCGGAGAAACAATTTCGATCGGATCTCCGTCGATTTCGTATCCCTGCTTACAACACTGTAGAGTCCCACGCCTCCTGAAATATTCCTCCCCCCCCCCCCCCCCCCCCCGCGAGGATAGAATCGTACTCGAATCCGAGCAGTGCAATATTGTCTGTTTATCACATGACTCGTCCGTTTTGTTCACATTAAAACATTTGATATTTTGTTTTCATATTGATCAGTGATCAATAAAGCCTTCTGTCAATTTCAATGGTCAATTTCAAAACTAAATAATTTGATTGGCTGAACAAAATACAACTGGGTCACATTTTCATAATTTGCATAATTAGAGTTGGGAGCTTTCATTGGTCAATTTCAGAACTGGACAATTTGATTGGCTAAACAAAATACAACTAGGTCATATTTACATAATTTCGGTAGAGAGAATTTACGTTATCTGTCCTATTTAGGGTGGGTTATTTTGTATTAATCTTTTACCTACAAGAAAAACGCCATTCATTTTTTTTATATTTTCACTTTTTGCTTCCAAAACCTAGGTTATGACCCCTCATTGGAACGAGCTCGTTCCAATGAGGGGTCATAACCTATGTTTTGGAAACAAAAAAATGAAAATTTTTAGTGATACGAGGATGTTTTTTCCAAGTGTCGTCTGCAACTCAAATTAGGTGATGGGTTAGAAGGGTCATACTGAGTGGCTAATTTGTGCGTGTCTAAGTCATATGATAAATAGAATATGAAATGAGTGTTTTTCTCATATAATATTTATGAAACTCGTCCGAATTTTCCGTTTGGGCTCGCCAGAGGCTCGCCAAAATGGAAAATTCTTAGACTCGTTTCATAAATATTATATGAGAAAAACACTCATTCCATATCCTCTATTTATTTCCTTTTTAGTCTTGATTTCGCAACATCCTATCTATTCACTTTCACTCAAGTATTGTGAATGTGTCGTGATCAGAACGCTATTGAACTGATGAATCGTCTCATTTAGCGATCATAGTACCTATAATGTAAATGGTTAACGCTAAATTAATCAGTCCGGAATATTTCCTCAGGAAACCATATTCCGTCTCTTTTGTAGAGTTCTGCGAATTACATATTTTCGATTGGAATCGAATTTCGAAGCGAATCGAGTCTAGTATTCGAAATAGAATCGAACCTCGAATCGAATACAAGAGTCTTGAAGTTCGGACTGATAAAATATTCCATCTCCATCATCAAGGCATGCCTTCGTCGAAGGTATGCCTTGATGATGTAGTTGGAATATTACCCAGTAAGGATTTTTGTTCAAGTACAGAAACGAGTGCGAGAAGTCTGCATTGGGCACTGCACGGGGCTAGCCGTTAGCAACCGTGAGCTCATCGTCGATATTTCTTTAAACGTTAAATTTGC
The DNA here is from genome assembly GCA_031216915.1 of Pictodentalium vernedei. Taxonomy (NCBI): domain Eukaryota; kingdom Metazoa; phylum Mollusca; class Scaphopoda; order Dentaliida; family Dentaliidae; genus Pictodentalium; species Pictodentalium vernedei. The sequence continues at coordinate 235,064,898 of CM062296.1, forward strand.
TTTCAGCAGCGGTAATGACTTGTGAAACTGGAATAAACCTGGATGGTGATATGAGTACAGATGCTTTTATTTTCAACATTATGTATGGACAATTTATGTCTCGGCTATATGTTTTATTACACTATTATTACTTTCTAAAGTGTGATTTACTGGGATTTCCGAGTTTGATTTTTAACGATAACCTCACAAGTGAATCATGCAATCAACAATTGTGTCATGTATCCGTGCGCGCAAACGAAGACGCTTTGCCGTGGGCGTAATGGGGACTTCATTGTTTTGTTGTTTTTTTTTTTTTGCTTTTTTTAACCCTTTACCTGACATGAAAAGCAGACGACACTTGCAAAAACAATTCTCGAATAACTATTATTTTCATTTTTTGTCTCAAAAACATTGGTTATGACCCCTCATTGGAACGATCTCGACGAGCTCGTTCCAATGAGGGGTCATAACCTATGTTTTTGAGACCAAAAATGAAAAAAAATAATGAAAATTATTTGGCATGTTTTGAGAATAGCGCTGGTCGTTTTTTTCCGTTACGTTAGGTAAAGGGTTAAATAATATAATTATCGTTAATAATGAAAACTATCAGAGTAATCGCTTTACTGGACTGTTTATATGAAAAAATTCATTCGAGGCGAGGGACTATATTGTAAAACACTCGTGCGCATTCGCGCACTCGTGTTTGTACAACGTCCCTCCCCTCTCATGAATTATTTCACGTAACCAGTCTAGTCAAGCGATTACTCTCTTTTTTATTGAACTGAATAATACAGACAAATCAGACAAATCAAAAGTGCATCTACGATGCACTGTGTCGCACTTTTTGACAGGCATGATTGTGTAAAAATGTTGGCAGAGGATTTTGACCAAATCATGACCCACTTTGCTTTGGTAGTCAAAAAACTGTAGCTGACCGAAACCACGGTTGATTCTGACGTCCATAAGTTACTCCTAGCATACATCCTTCAAGATTATTAATTGTTACCAGTGGAATTATGTAACGCTGTCTTACCTATACTTCGGCACGCCAGCTATGAATACAGACAACAACACATGAATAGCCAGAAACGACATACACAAACTTGCCAAAAAGAAGGTTCGCTTTTGGTAAAATCCGAACTCTCCAATTTTTTCAAGCACGTCTTCCACCTTCATTTTTGATGTGCTGGTCGTGTCAAGTCAAAAGGTAGGCTTCCCCAAATATATTCAGCTGTTAATGAAACAAGGTCAATTCTAGAGTATTATTAGGAACATGGATAATCTTTACTTCAACCGATGTTATAAGTATCTTTAACCTTTTGAATCCGTTTGTAACCTCCAAGTCAGTCCGATGACAGCAAATGGAAGAGTCCATATTCATTATTTGGGGTAGACCAATTAATCTTTCGACGTTCAGCCTCAAATATTTTTTCTCCTTGCAGCCTTGGGGGCTGAAAATTTTAATTGGTCTACCCCACACATTCATTTAGCAGGCATCTTACTTCATGAAATTATCATGTATCATGTTCCGGGACCGGAAAAAAACGGTGTCTCGGGTTTAAAGAATTGAAAAAATTTCATATTATTGTTTTCACTACTATTGTTTATTCCTCATGTTTTTTCCCGATTTCGTCATCCCGTTTTTGGAAAGTAAAATAACGACCTCTTTCATCATTCATAGTTTTCAACGCCACGATATAGCCTTCGACGCTGATGTGGCGCTAACAACAAACAAATAGATAAAAAACGAAAATGACAAGCAATTTTATGAGTCTGAAAATGAAATCTGAATTTAACTTCCGGTTAACCCTTCACTCGTCGCTCTCGATATCAGAATTTAGTATTTTGATTATTTTTAGTAAAATATTTCAATAAAGACAAATTATGTGGCTTTTCTTAGAACGAGCTCGCGCGAATGGGGAGTCGGGGTGGGGGGGGGGGGTGGGTCACATGTCACGATGATATGGTTTTTGTCGACAATTTTGAATAAATAATGTTTTTTCGACTGCTCAGTTTGTGAGTTACGGGGAGAAAGTCGGTCGATTCGTTAGATAAAGGGTTACCCAAGTTGTTACAGTTGAACAATGAAATTTAGATCTATCATCACCATTATGTTTAGGTACAAAATATTGTATCGGAGTCCCGCCCTTGATTCTAAGGTTATTTCTCGACTCGCCTTCGCCTCGTCAAGGCATAGAAACAATGGCGAGACTGTGATATAACATTGTGTACGTACAGTGAAGTCGCCTTTGACTGGTCGTAATCCACAGCGTGGGCAGTGAAGCCCAAACATGCGTTTACTGGGTAATAAAAATCATCATTAGCAATATTTTAATTAGTGAAGCATCGGGTACAACCCTGTGCTTCATTAATTAAACTTTTGATGATTATTCCTACACTTAGTGTTTGGAATCTAATTTTTTTGAGTCCGTGGAAATATTACCCGCCCGTGAAAAGTGACTAGTCGACGACGGCCGTAGTGTAAATAAAATTGCGATAATATAATAAATTATATGGAATGATATCGTTCCAAGGAGATGTTATACTACCATGGTACATTAACCATAGTAATTGAACATGGTATAACATGGTAAATTTACTGTGGTAAAATACCATGGTATACTACCATGGTACATTAATCATAGTAAATTTACCACGGTAAATTTTCCCATTCTATACCATGGTAAATTTACCATGGTACATTTCTCCTTGCTACACCATGGTAAATTTACTGTGGTAAAATATCATGTCCTACCATTGTTAATGTACCAAGGTATACTAACCACAGAATTCCAACATGAAAGGAACAACTTCTCGTCAAACTCCAGTACCTGCTAAACAAAGTTTCGATGGACACATCTAGTAGGACTATTCAGAGAACCTTTACTTTCTTAAATTCAACAGCTGCGGAGTGATTTGACATCATCTCAACCTTTTACCTGACGTAACGGCCAAAACCGGCCAGCGCTTCACACGAAAATCACCATTAATTTTTTGATATTTTCATTGTTTTTGCTTCCAGACATAGGTTATGACCCCTCATTGGAACGAATGCAGTTTGGAAGCAAAAAATGAAAAGTTTTAGTTATACGAGAATTTTTTTTTTACGAGTGTTAAGTAAAGCGTTAACACCTTCCATCCACAAAGAGGCTGTAGGAAATTTGGCAATGCGTGATGTAGACTAGTTTTGCCATTCTAGACTTTCTAGTAGAACGGAACCCGTCACCATACTTTAAATACAAATTTCCCCTGTTAATTGCACACTGAATATAGCATAAATCCCTCTTAACTGGATAAAAGTACACTAACTTAGAAAACAACTCGACTAAGTGCTCTTAATCCACCGAAACTTTCCATTTTTGGCTTTATAATCTTTAATATCTTGTTTAACAGAACTCACGGAGCTCTGGTAAATAGGATATATGGAGGACATGTCATGAGTGTTCATATCGTATGATAATTTATTAAATAAGTATAAGAATTTTTTATTTTGCCAAGCCATTGGTGGGTCAGGCAAAATGGAATATTCGGACAAGTTTTATAAACATTGAGCGTGGTGAACACAAATATCATATCCTCTTTCTCACACGACAGCCGTATCAACACAAAATCATCCTTCAAACTTACGCAATACAGACGTATCAAAATTGAAGCTTAAAAAATATATTCCATAGTTTTTTGAAAAAAAATCAACCAGACCATATCATGTCACCACTCATTGGAACATCTTGCCGAGTTCGTTCCAATGAGGGTGATATGATATGGTTTTGTTGAAATATGACCAAACGGTCCGCCTGCAAAGTGGAACCACGCGTTACTTTCACTGGGGAATCACTCACTCAGGTGTCTACACAGGTGTTAGCACTTTCTGATAAATAGAAATTACCGTCCCCTGGAACGCCGCCGTGGCAACGTCTCGGAGAGAGTGAATATTTATTTGCCAGAGGGCGCTTGTCAACGGAGGGCCAAGGCTGGAGTTGATCAACCTTGCTGGGGACCTAAGATACTCTTTCACCGTGGACAGGGGATTTTCACTAGCTCACTTTTGTAGATCGCAATTGCTTATTCACAAGCCACAGAGTAGCGCCGCGCTTTAGTCAATTGCTTTCAACGGTAATGAACTAGCATGGGCTAATTTCTTGGCGGGGCTGAGGTTCCATCAATTCCTAGGGTACTCAGGGCTTCTTCATTAATAAGATAAAGACTATTAACAAACCAACAATTTTTACATATAAATCTTCTATATTCTTATTTACAAATAGCCAACAAATCCTAAATAAATAATCTCAACACTACTGGAATGAGTTTTGTGACTAGCCACTGAATCCCACCGAAAACAAGTACTAAAATATTATCTAAAATTAAATTGTTTCCCAAACTTATATTCGTAGAGAAAGGTCGAAGCTGCGACTACTGATAAGAAATCACGAAATCTTTCACTCAACCGCCCATGCGCGTATTTATCCTTTTGCGCCTACCACATTATGGGGAATTACCTTTAATACTAAATTTCACCTTTTAGAATATTCGATCATCTACAATTTCTGCTAATAGTGCTTCTAACTCGCAATAATAACAGCTGATCATCTAATAACACAGATTCACTAATACACTTAAAACTGTTAACTAATAACTATGTAACTACGACGTGTTATCACAATTAAATATTATAAACTAAGTACTACATATACTCATCGATTCTTCTTCGGCGTCTCCCCTCGATGCAAATCATCAGATCGGGAATCCTGTCGTCCAAATGACGGCTTACCGGAACCACACAAATACATTAACTCTTTACTACACCGCGTGAACTAGCGATTATCCCATCCTAGCGAGTCTGTCCTGAGGTAAACTCGAGGGGTCTTATATAGACACGCGCATCACCTATCAAAGACTTGATTTGGGCAAAGGTGCTAATTTACAAAAGACGGCTTTGATGACCTGTAGTGACATGAACTGACTTTTCAATAAGTTCTAATTTGGAATGCATTGTTTACACAGTCCCTGCATGACAGCGACTGAACAAAGAACACTTTCCGAATACGAACTTAATTAGATTAATGCGCTTACCCAGTTTACTCACACTGATTATTAAAAAGTTTCTTTCTTTCATTTATTCTACATAACTCGGATTGTTTACTTATTTTGAAAATTTAGAATAACCTTAAAATAACAACCCTGTGATATATGCCTCCCTCTAAATTAAAAAGCTCCGCTTTTTCGACGAATATCTCATTTGGCAAACTTGAAAAAGGTAAAACATGATAAAATGAAATGAATGCATGAAAGATAAAATACAATAACATTCGTGAAATTAAGGAGAAAGTCATTCAGCAAAATGCAATTCGAGCTGCCCGGATTCTCCACCAAATATGACCAAACGGTCCGCCTGCAAAGTGGAACCACGCGTTACTTTCACTGGGGAATCACTCACTCAGGTGTCTACACAGGTGTTAGCACTTTCTGATAAATAGAAATTACCGTCCCCTGGAACGCCGCCGTGGCAACGTCTCGGAGAGAGTGAATATTTATTTGCCAGAGGGCGCTTGTCAACGGAGGGCCAAGGCTGGGGTTGATCAACCTTGCTGGGGACCTAAGATACTCTTTCACCGTGGACAGGGGATTTTCACTAGCTCACTTTTGTAGATCGCAATTGCTTATTCACAAGCCACAGAGTAGCGCCGCGCTTTAGTCAATTGCTTTCAACGGTAATGAACTAGCATGGGCTAATTTCTTGGCGGGGCTGAGGTTCCATCAATTCCTAGGGTACTCAGGGCTTCTTCATTAATAAGATAAAGACTATTAACAAACCAACAATTTTTACATATAAATCTTCTATATTCTTATTTACAAATAGCCAACAAATCCTAAATAAATAATCTCAACACTACTGGAATGAGTTTTGTGACTAGCCACTGAATCCCACCGAAAACAAGTACTAAAATATTATCTAAAATTAAATTGTTTCCCAAACTTATATTCGTAGAGAAAGGTCGAAGCTACGACTACTGATAAGAAATCACGAAATCTTTCACTCAACCGCCCATGCGCGTATTTATCCTTTTGCGCCTACCACATTATGGGGAATTACCTTTAATACTAAATTTCACCTTTTAGAATATTCGATCATCTACAATTTCTGCTAATAGTGCTTCTAACTCGCAATAATAACAACTGATCATCTAATAACACAGATTCACTAATACACTTAAAACTGTTAACTAATAACTATGTAACTACGACGTGTTATCACAACTAAATATTATAAACTAAGTACTACATATACTCATCGATTCTTCTTCGGCGTCTCCCCTCGATGCAAATCATCAGATCGGGAATCCTGTCGTCCAAATGACGGCTTACCGGAACCACACAAATACATTAACTCTTTACTACACCGCGTGAACTAGCGATTATCCCATCCTAGCGAGTCTGTCCTGAGGTAAACTCGAGGGGTCTTATATAGACACGCGCATCACCTATCAAAGACTTGATTTGGGCAAAGGTGCTAATTTACAAAAGACGGCTTTGATGACCTGTAGTGACATGAACTGACTTTTCAATAAGTTCTAATTTGGAATGCATTGTTTACACAGTCCCTGCATGACAGCGACTGAACAAAGAACACTTTCCGAATACGAACTTAATTAGATTAATGCGCTTACACAGTTTACTCACACTGATTATTAAAAAGTTTCTTTCTTTCATTTATTCTACATAACTCGGATTGTTTACTTATTTTTAAAATTTAGAATAACCTTAAAATAACAACCCTGTGATAGAAATTTGAAGAAAGATTAAACTTGTTCAATGGTTTAATTTAAGAATTACGGACAGGACCGTTCGTTTTGTTAGGTAAAGAGTTAAACGATGTCTGAGGTTCATAAACTGCTTGCATTATGGATCTACTGTTATTGACCTCTCAGACCTGTATCATGTGAGAAATGAAAGACATGTAGTGAGTGTTCATATGGTATGCGGCATGTATTGCATCCCCATCTTCAAATCACTGGAAATACAGAAGATAAAAATCGATGAGTATAAATTTTGTACACATTGAATAAACGTCAACCACAATTATGTTTCTACACCTAAAAACTGTATCCGTATACACAAAACAACCATACACGATCATCTTGATACCACCTAACTTTACCCATTTATAGTACATTAATTCCATGACAAAAATTACTGAAACTCTTCAATTATATTAACAAGGTATTCATGTATATCTAGACGTTGTCATTTTGCGACTTAGAAATAAAAAAAAACATTAGGAACGAATACGTGCGTTTGTCGTGAAAATGAAGAATTATCGACCTATTATAAGAAATATTGAACATAATTATTACCTTGAAAATGAAAAAAAAATCGAAGATATCCATTCTGTTGAAGGAAATGGAATCATGTTTGGAATAAATACATCGTTTGCGTTTGTAAGCCTCCAGGATCGACAATTATGGTTTACATTGATATTGTCAACACCAGGTACGTGACAATGAAAGCAAAATATCCGCAAGTTTTGCACAAAAACACCAAAAACCCGCTGGACACCGTTTATACAGTGTGGGCATGGCATTTATGAAACGAAGAGGAGAATGTTTCATTTTGCTGAACATTTGGCGAATCCAAATAGAAAATTTGGAGAAGTTTGATAAATACAAGATGAACACAAATTGCATATCCACTTTCGCACATGATGCCCATTTTCAACAAAAATCGTCCTTCAAACTCATGGTGATATCAGAATTTGAATATAAATTTTTCATAGTTTTTCCTAGAAAGTTCAACAAAAACATATTATACCACACCTCATTAGAATGGGCTTGTTCCAATGAAGGGGGACACAATATGGTTTTATTGCTATTTTTCTAAACATTAAACTTTTTGAACTTTGGTTTTCTTTGGTAAAGGGTTAAATGAAGCTTTAGAAGTTCATAAACTGTTTGATTTTTGAACATGCTGTAATTGACCTCTCAGACCTGTAACCTGGAAACAGCTAACATAAGTTTCGGCTTGCTGCTGAATCTACATTTCACAAGCTCTTGTTAAATCATGTTATTTCATATCTTGTTCACTTGTATTTATCTATGAAATAAAATAATGTTTAAACTAAGACCTGTAACCTGTGAGAAAATAATTAAGTAGTCATCTAACTGTAAATTCCTGGTAACTGAATTTTCTTTAGGGCAAATTGGCTACATAATTAACACATTCCAATGTAATGCATTTTATTAATAGCCCAAGAACATTAGGTTTCACTAGGGAAAAAAATCGGAGAAAGCTGATTTTTTCAGGGAATGTCGAGTACATGTCACTGAACGATTAGACAAAAGTCCCCTAAAATCCCAGTTGAGCTTTTTTTTCTACAGCCTTTTTATCGAAAACGCGTTTGAAAAAAATAAAAAAAAATCGCACGAACTTTGTAACCTCGAATTGATCCAACTGTATTTTTTGTTTACGCGTATTTCGAGCTACATAATGTCTAATATACATCTACCTAGAGGAAAATGTGCATTCTGTGACAATTTCTGCGAAAAATTATTATTTATCCTTATCAAATAATGGCGGCATCCATCAAATACGGTTAGCGAGACTCTCGGTAGTTTGGTTGAGTTTTATATATTATCTACTGTTTGTGGTGTCTCAAATGTATCCTCAGAGATGTATTGAATATAACTGATCATCATTATACTGTTTATGGAACCGATCCGTGATGGGATTCTGTTGTTTTCTGTGTCTCTGTGAGTTAGTGATTTCTTATTTCTCATCTTCGATGTAGCCCACCTACAACCTGTTGCCAAGCTAACTCTTTTGTGATTTCTCGTTGATTTTATCGGGTTAGTTGCACGTGTAACAAATAACTTTATCGGTAATTTACTGTTTTAGTAACGAATCAACAATTAATCTGATAGCATGTTAGAAGACTGTGTTTAGATGTGAACTCACACTTCGCATATTCAAATTTACGAAATACAGGCATCCACTGAAGTAATTCATTTTGATTCCAGCGGTACAGTTTCTATTGTTATGAAGCGTCTAGACTGACCAGCTTTTGATCTCGAGTGCAACTTCGTGTAGTAGCTTATTATGTTTGCATTCCTGTGAAACCAAGCGGAACTGATGCGTCTCTTGAACTGTGTGATTGAATTAACCCTTTACTGCCACTATATTTGTTATTTAAACTTTAACCCAATACATATGGAAAAAGAGCATCCAGATTTTCAGACACCATCTAGTAAACTTTCTGACATTAATAGCACCACATCCTTTAAACGCGGTCGTGACAGCCACTCATCTCTGGGCACAACTCCATCACCGGCCGAACGAAAAAAATTTAAAGAAGGCTCCCTAGACGATTCAACTGGTTTGATCGAGGGTATGGAGGGTATGGAGAACGATTCTGATCGTGATGATTCTGCAATCATAGCCAGCCAAAGAGCCGGTCGTCCATTTATTTCTTTCTTAAAGGAAGACTTCACTGAAATTTTACAAGATGAATCCATTCAGAATCTCCTGGTATCAATTTTCAGTAAGGCTATTGACGGTCGTTTATCCAAAGCAGAGAAGACTATACAGGAGCTTAAGCTTCAACTTGACGATCGTGACCAAAAAATAACATCGCTTGAAGACCGTATAGACGATCTTGAACAGTATGGTCGAAGGACCAGTCTTAGATTATCTGGTATCCCTGAGAAAAAAGACGAAAATACTGACAATATCATTATTGAGACGGCGAGCAAAATAGGGGTGAACCTGTCTATTGAGGAGATATCAAGAAGCCATCGCGTGGGGCCTAAACACAAAGCGCCCAACCGGCCAATCATATTTAGACTCACTAGTTATAGGGTGCGAGATAAATTGTATCGTGCACGAAAGGGATTGAAAAATGTAGCCCAATCATCTCAAGCCAGTAGTAATCCGCCCCCTCAAATCTTTCTGAATGAAGACCTTACATCTACACGAGCCGCATTAGCACGTAAAGCCAGACTGCTAAAGAAAGATCATAAAATTATTGACACGTGGACACATGATGGGGTGATTTTTATAAAATTGAGGTCTGAACGGATTGAAAGAATTACTACTCCATCTAAGATGGCCGAAATTGAAACTAAACTTAAGTGAAAATATTTTGCAAATGTCATTGATCCTTAATCCACACCTTGCTGTGCAGGTCTTATGAAAAATCTAGGGTGATAAAAACATTCTCTTGAAAATGTAGGGCCTCTTCCATATTGACCGGTTCCGGCTGGACCAGTTCCTACTGGACTAATTCCAAGTGGACCGGTTCCAACTTGACCAATTCCCGGTGGGCCAGCTGTGGTCTGCCGGGAGTTGGACAGGGTGGAGTTGGTCTAATTGGAATCTTCAAAGTTGCAAATAATCTCGGACATGCCATTCTGTTAGCTAACCCCTTACCCAATACAACGGCAAGTTGCGTCAAAAGGTAAATCATAATACGCTTCTCAGATATAACTGTAACCCTTGAGGGCATTGGAACAACCACACATGTGTCAATATCATTAGAATCGACTCGTCTGTTGGCTCTATGAAAAAAGTCCAGGGTGACAATAATCGCTCTCCTGGAATGTAGGTTGTCTTCCATGTGGACCGGTTTTGTGAGGACTCGTTCTGACTGGGATAATTCCAATGGGACCGGTTCCAGCTGGGCCAATTCCTTGTGGTCTAGCTCTGGCTTGCCGGGACTTGGACTAGCTGGACTCGGTCCTGTTGGAATTTTCAAAGTTGCAGATAATTTTAGACCTGATATCTTGTTATTTAACCCCCTACTTAACTTAATGGTCACGCACGTCCAAAGGTTAATCATCATTAGCCCCTCAGGTTCTAGTGCAACTTTTTTCGGGCCTTGAAGAAATACACAAATGTCAATTGTAAATATCAATTGTGTTGACCGGTTCCCGCTGAGACAGTTTTGGTTGGGCTACTTCTTATTGAACCGGTTCCAAATGAGCCAACTTCTGGTGGGCCAGCTTTGGTCCGTCAGAGGTTGGTCCAGTTGGAGTTGGCTTAATTGGAATGTGCTAAGTTGTAGATAATCTTGGACATGACATCTTGTTACTTAACCCCTTACCCAATATAACGATCATACGTCATTATACTCCTCTCAGGTCAGGGCTCAGTGTAACATTTTAGGGCCTTAAAATAGCTACACAAATATCAATACCTCTCGAATCGACTCGACTACCCTATCTGTATCTTAAAATAACCACACAAATATCAATGCCACTAGAATCGACTCGACTGCCCTATCTGTATCTTAAAATAATCTCACAAATACCATTAGAATCGACTCGACTGCCTTACCTGTATTTCTATGACTTAATTGTACGCGACCATAACCCTTTACCCAACATCTCCCCCGAAAGTGGATGGCGCTATACATAAACGCTGCTACTCATTAATTTTTTAAATTTTCTTTTTGCACTCGGAAAAATAGGTTATGACCCATCATTCAAGCGAGTGTGACACACTCGTTTGAATGAGGGGCTATGGCTCTTGTTTTGTAAGCAAAAGAACTAAAAATTTATAATACAATTTACTCTCGGTTGTTTGAATTCTTTACTGATCATGTATGTAATATTGTCAGGTTGAACCCGTGATACATACGCATCACTGTTTCCAAATGTCCCGAAGAGGGCTGTCTAACAACCACAATTAAGGGTGATAGAGTCTAAATATCACTTCTGTGATTATACGACCATATAAATCTGACACTAATGTCTGCTCAAAAATTAAACACGTCACTTCCTTTTTTCTTTTGTGCACCGACGCTGTGTTAGGGTGTGTATTTAGTACACACCCTGGCACAGGTCCGGTGCTCTAATGAAAGTAATCTTACGTGTTGCAGCTCGAAATATATACTGTACAACAATAAAACCTAGGTCACTTCCACATTGACCGGTTCCAGTTGAACCGGTTCTCATTGGGTTAATTCTAATTGGACGGGTTCCAACTGGATCAGCTCCCGGTGAGCTAGCTTTGGTCTTCCGGGAGTTGGACTAGTTGAGGCTGGTCTAGTTGGAATTCTCAATGTTGCAAATTATCTTGGACATGCCACTTTGTTATTTAATCCTTTACCTATCATAACGGTCACATGCGTCAAACGGTTAATCATTATAAGCCTCTCAGGTCACAGCGTTACTTTCTAGGGCCTTGTAATAACCACACATATATTCTTATTAGCTTTTTTTTTACCTGATCAAAACAGACTTGAACTATCCGACCACTCCAGTAATCTCCCAGGCCAACCGCTGTACTGACCGTTAATATTTGTCTAATACTCATACCAAACTGCCACCGAACTTGTGGCTAAATCATACCCTCCTTGATGTATATACATATTTTTCACATCTTTCTGTTTCTAACTGTAAATATCCTTCTTCCTCTAGAATTGCTTGTCTATTTTTCTCCAACTGATGATGACTCCAATTGTACTTGTGTGTTAACCATTGAAGTGTGTGCGCTCCGGGCAGGTGTGTTCTCGTCCAGACTGATGCTATCCCAGGCTCAAACGACCAACTCTTCTTACGCAATTCGAATTAATGTTAAGCTACATGGCTGATATAAATACTTACAGAATGAGAGTTGGTCTTTTTGTGCCAAGAGCTAGATCAGGTAAGCCCCCAAAAAAGAGGCTAGACTACAATTGCTTAATATTGATAATGTTAGTGTACAACTTCGGCCCAAAGGGACTATCTCTAATGATCTCGTTGCTTGTAACTCAAAAATTGTCATCGCACTCGATCCTCCATAGTTTTCCTGAACAGAGGCCGACCAAACCAGCTCTTGACAGCCCCGTAATTACACCAATGCCACAATCTAACTTTTTGGATGCCCTAAAGACATCGGTAGTATACTTTTTCAAACTCTTATTGAAGTGTGGTGACATTGAAATCAACCCCGGTCCACCATCTGATAGTATGAAGAGTAGTCACAACTGTTTGAAAATAGTTCATCTCAATATTCAAAGTATCACGCCCAAACTAGACATTGTGCAGTACGAATTTCTATCATTCGATATACTGGCATTAACCGAAACGTGGCTTTGTGACACAGTTGGCACCGGCGAAGTCTCATTACATGGCTTCCAGGAGCCTCTTCGTTTGGATCGCACTTCAAGAGGTGGTGGCGTGGCTATTTATGTCAAGTGTGGAATCCCATTTCGTCCCAGGCCAGATCTCCAACATCCCAATCTAGAATGCTTGTGGATAGAAATATTGAAATACAGAGGACATTCGCTCCTTCTAGGTGTATTTTACCGACCTCCAAATAGCCCAGTGGACCTTTGGGATTCAATATCCATGTCTATTGAAAAGGGTAGAGACACATCTATAGCTGACCTTATAGTCACCGGAGACTTCAATGACAATCAACTTGCCCCTTCCCGTAACGGTTTCTCTAAATTACTCCATTACTTTAACTTAAGACAGACCGTGAACGAAGCTACTTGCTTCACAGAGTCCTCATCGACATTGCTTGACGTCTTTGCCGTTAGCGATACAGTGAAAGTAAAAAGATGTGAAGTTCTTGATCCAATCATACCCGACCTTACTCGTTATCACTGTCCTATTTCAATAGAAGTTAACTACTCGAAACCAGCCCTTTCCTCTTTTAAGAGAACGGTATGGCAATACGACAAGGGTAATTATGAACTTTTAAATGAGACATTTTCTAACACGAACTGGGATGTTATTTTTGACACCCGATGCCCTGACGACATTGTCGAAACTTTCACAGATACCATACTCCACACCGCATCCCTTCACATTCCAAACAAAGTTGTCACCATTCGGACAGGGCAGCCCAAATGGATGCATAATGAAATTAGATTGCTGATCAGGCAGCGAAAACGACTCTATCACACCGCCAAACGCACAAAAAGACAGCAGGACTGGGCCAAATATAAAAAGAAGCGGAATGAGGTTGTTTCGGCTGTTAGAAAATCCAAAGCTTTGCATGCGTCCAAAATTCAAACTATTCTACAAAGCAAAACAACCTCTCCGTCTCATTGGTGGAAAACACTGAAATCTCTTTTTGGGAGTGTAAATGCACCAGGTATACCCTCGCTTCTCTATTCCAATACCGTGTACTCCGCCAATGCCGATAAAGCTGAAATATTTAACGAATATTTCAGCTCCATATCAACTGTCGACGACTCGAGAGCTTTGCTACCCGAAACCAAAATGAAGATTTCCAAAGTTCTTGACGATATTACTCTACTCTCCACTGATGTGTATGCTGCAATGAAAACCCTTAAAACGTCAAAAGCATCGGGTCCTGATTTGATTAGCCCACGAGTTCTCAAAGAATGCAAATCCTCCTTGTGTGAGCCCCTTTCAATATTATTCAATATACTGTTGAACAACTCACATTTCCCGACCAAGTGGAAACAAGCAAATGTCACCCCCGTTTTGAAAAAACAACCCTCCAACATTGTTAGTAACTACCGTCCAATATCGCTTATCAGCTGTGTGGGAAAATTATTTGAAAAATGTATTTTTAAACGGCTATGGGAATTCCTGATCGAAAATAATATTCTCTCACAGTTTCAATCTGGATTTACACCTGGTGACTCGACTGTACTTCAGCTGACTGACATATACGACGAGTTCTGCCAAGCGCTTGACGAGGGCAAAGAGGTGAGGGTTGTATTTTGTGATGTCAGCAAGGCTTTCGATAAAGTCTGGCATAAGGGGCTCATCCACAAACTAGAAAACATTGGTATTTCTGGTAAACTTCTACTGTTTCTGAAATCGTATCTCTCAGAAAGATCCCAGAGAGTAGTGATTGGGTCAGAGGGATCCTCGTGGAGATCAATTAATGCGGGTGTACCACAGGGGTCAATTTTAGGTCCCTTACTTTTTTTAATCTACATCAATGACATAACCGATGACATTCTCAGTAGTATACGTTTATTTGCTGATGATACATCCCTATACCTAATAATTGATGACCCAATACAAGCTTCGTCGATAATAAATCGCGACCTAACTTCTATTGACCAGTGGGCCAATTCATGGCTGGTAGAATTCAACCCAAATAAAACAGAAAGCCTTCTCATGTCTCGGAAAAGGGGCCCCAATCCTCACCCTACTCTACTTCTTGCCAACTCGCAAATCTTAGAAGTTTCCACCCACAAACATCTGGGAATCACATTTAATAACACATGTACGTGGAACGACCATATTGACCATATCTGTGTGAAAGCTTGGTCTAGGTTAGACCTTCTAAGAAAGTACAAATTCTTCCTAGACCGATCTGTCCTCGAGAAAATTTATTTTGCGTTTGTAAGACCCCTACTCGAATATGCAGATGTAGTATGGGACAACTGCTCCGCACTCAAAGCTGAGGAACTGGAGAGGGTCCAGATAGCAGCAGCAAGGCTTGTCACAGGGGCAACACTCAGTGCCAATAAGGCCTTGTTGTACACCGAAACAGGATGGGAACCACTTCGTGAAAGACGACGCAAACATAAATTAATCCAGTTTTTTAAAATGTATCACAATATCACACCACAATACCTGTCCTGTAAAGTTCCGCCAAAGATCTCGGAACTAACATCCACTTCCAATCTTAGAACAGCCGTAAACCATCGAATCCCAACCTGCAGGACCGAACTGTACAGGTCTTCTTTCATTCCTAACGTGACTGATCAGTGGAACAATATACCCCTCCCAATTCGTACGAACTCCTCGTTGAATAACTTCAAAGGTTTCTTAAATAAAGGCAATTTAAGACCACCAAATTTCTATTGTGCTGCCAAATCCCGCCTCGCCCAAATTGTTCACTGCAGACTTAGGCTGCACTGTAGTCATCTCAAAGCTCACCTGTTCAATAACCATCTGTCCAGCAGTCCCTTATGCGACTGTGGTGAATTTGAAACACCAGAGCACTACTTCTTACACTGTCCGCGATTTACAACTGCCCGAAATTGCACCATCAGCCAATTACCTATTGCATTGGACACATCAACCTTGCTGTACGGCTCTGAATTTCTGAGCAATGAGGAGAATCACAAGCTATTTGAGGTGGTTCACAATTTTATTCTACTCAGTAAGCGATTTTAACGAAATTCAATCCGCCTCCCTCCGGCCTTTTGGTGCGAAATTAAAATAACTCTGGCTTCTGTTCACCATGTCCGCTATCCTGCCGGAGGCCAACCAGTACGGCTTTCAGCCACTGATGGCCATGCCTTCCCTCCCTGATGGGATGTAAACGCCTTGCAACTTAGCTTAGTATCGTGGACTCTGTTGCCACTGACCTTATGTTCTAGCCAATTCTGCCAATTGTGACTGTCGTGTCGCCCTAACTTCGCGGGGTCCTTGCATTCTCTGCGAAGCACCCCTGTCCGTTGCGCCACACACTTAAAAGAAAATGTATACATTGTCTCACTGTCATCTCTCCGTGTTACTCTGTTTCTTTCTTTCTTTCCTTCTCTTCTCACTCTACATCGCTCTTATCCTATCTTACTGTTTCTCAGCCAAAGGTAAACATATCGAACATGAACGAACCAATCTGCCGCAGTGTTATAAATAGTTGATTTTGCCGTGGAAACAGCCTTCCATAAGCTATTTAGCTTTATGCTGAATCCACTTCCTTCAATTGCTGTATATTCTGTTATTTTTTAGTGTATATGTTTACTTTGGAAATAAATATTGTTTAAACTAAAAATTATTGAAAATTCACAAAAAAGTATCGGATTTACGCAAAAAATGACGATTTTCCTAAAGGATTTGCCAAAAGGGTCGTGGTACAGAACGGGATGTTAGTTGGACAGACGATAAAAAATCCACCACCATTTGAAGACTTTTATCATTGCTTACAAAATAGACATTATGGAAGACCCCCTCTGCTTCTGGCCGAGTTGCCCTTTTGGCATAAAATTCGTCAGCATGAGAACTCAACTATTTTCGGGCTTGGGACCGAACAGACACGTCTGTGTCTGGCAGCATTAGATCAATAAATAATATTTACAGAATGTACAAATCAATCAACATGGATTAAGTTACATTGACTATTATCAACGCTATATACAGGAATGACATGACCTATATACATATTATTCATCGAACTCAGAAATTTCCGACAGGACAGTGTTTCTGTGGTTGTTACAAGAATCCGAACTGCAATTCCACAAGCCTGAGCAAGAGAGTCCTGCCTTCTTACACCCACACCTTTTTGTACAAGCACTCTTGCAACCACAACTGATCAGATTCAGTAGGTTATCGGGGGCACATGGCTTTGTGGCTGCAGTCGGTACAAGAAGTCCATTGTCTAGCGACCACCCCCAATCCGTCGGAGGAAGCGAAGTGCCCAGCCATTGTTGGACCTGGAGATAACATCTGTAGACATGTTGTTGTGCAGCATCGCTGCTTGGTGGGAGTGAGGCTAGGTCGATGGGTTTATTCAGTTTAGATTTTGCTACATAACGCTTGTAAGTGACATATCTATATTGGTCGAGAGAGGAAACAGTTTTACTCCCGTATAAGATCAGGAGAAGTTGTTCCCCGGCAGCGGCTACTGCACTTGGTGTACTGTCATCCGCCAAAATTGTGTTGACATACTGTTGTGAGTCGCTAGTAACATCGGAGACAATTGTACTGAATACTTTCTTCTTACCAACTCGAAAGAGTGCAGAAGTAGTGTCACAACCACTTATAGAATGTGCTACAAGGAGGTTGCTTCTATGGTCACCCATTTTGGTTGCTATTTCACTAACTGAAACTAGTAAGTTTGGGGTAATGGAATACATCATGTGAATATTACATCCCGGTTGAACTCGAGAGGTAAGAATGACTAACAAGTCTGTGACTGTTTCCACAACGACAACATTGTTGTCACCTTGAGCGATGTCAAGTGCAGTTTCGGCTATCAGTACATCAGCATCAGCCTCGGCCTGCTTGGCCTGAATATTGATAGCAGGTAGCTCCTGCATTAGAAGATCGATCAGTTGGGTTTTGTTCTTGGCATTTGCAAGGAAATCGGATTGGGGTGTGGTGGCTGGTAACTCGGGTGAGATATTGATATCAATGGAATACCTGTCTTTAGATCTACGGGCTTGTTCCATGCCCTTTGTCGACATTGTACAAGCATAACCACCAAAAACAACCACGACGTTCGCCCCAAAATGTCTCACTAGATAATTGGAATATGATGTACATATGTCCTTATATGACGACTGTTTAGGCCATACAACTGCCCTCAATAAAAATCCACCATCTACAACAAACAGAGAATGTTCTGGGATTTTAGTTTGCTCGGAACCGTATGTTTTGAGGATCTTACCGAGCGTGCTTTTCTGTGTCTTCCTCATTCCAACAGAATCAAACAATGCTGGTGGTTTCGGGGCGAGTTCATATTTGAGATACTCTTCCATCTGCTTGTGACTGAATAACACATCTGATGCGGTTGAACAGAATTGTGGGGTCAATCACTACCTTACTTCCACGGACTTTGATGCTATTTGCCATCGATGCGAAAGACTTCACAGTGTCAACACGTCGTAGTTTGATGCTGTTGAACGTTTTGCTTACAACATTCGATACGCAACATTCACCAATTTTGCGAACTTGGTCACAGTTCACAGTTTCGTCGGTCACAAGCCCGGTCGCTATAGAGACTAATTGTAGTGGATCTCTATTCTGAAAGGGGGAATGCACTCTGAGCCAGTTCAATAATTTGGTGATATCATTGGCATCAGTCAATTGTGAACTTTGACGGAGATCCCGATGTTGTTCGCCATGACCAGTGTGAACATGAACAAAATTTCCGAGAGCATTACATATCGGAAGGCAAAGAGGTAGTCCATGTACCCATTTCGCAACAGTGCTGTCGGTTATTCCCCTGCCATGTGTGAGACCACCAGGGAGCTTGAACATTCTCATTAAACACTGCTCTATGGTCTGATCAGAATATATCCCGTCCCAGAATTTATCTGAGCGTCTTATGGTAAAGTAACCTTTCTCAGTGAACAACTTCAAATCATCCTGTTGCATTATTTCTGTTAGCTCATTCATCTGCTGCAAATAGAGATGAGAACTTTTTGCGTATGCAAAATGACCACCTGCGTGAAATACTGGAATCATATTGCGAACACAATATGTGTGGAGTTCCCAGTCGCCTGTGCGCTCTGCTCTCAAGAACAACTGGAGAAGACCTATTTGCTCGTAGTATTGTACCCAAAGCTTGACCCACCAGCATAAACAGTCCCCCAAAGTTCACCCAAGCCGCTACCAGCCATGATCGAATCAATTGCCCCTAAATATGACATAATCATATGGAAGCCGCCGAGTCTAACGAAAACTTTTGTCAACTTATCTGACGAAGACACAATCTCCACTGCTTTGATATAAAGTGGTTGGTCAAACGTCACTGGACAAACGTTCAGTCCCTGTTTCTCACATTCAGTTTGTGCAAACATGAGAGCAGTGTAAATTGTGCTCGGGTTGGATGGATCAAAATTAATAAAGGGAAGTATCTCGACATCACTTGTTTCATAATCATCTGATGATGTGACAATGTGCATATATCCAGCCCAAGATGGGCAAGGTACTCTCAGTACATGCGTCAAAGACCAAAGACTGTCGACTGTTTTTGCGAGTTTCAAATTTTTCGGATCAGATTCACCCAAAGTTGATAAATCCTTCATCACAATTTCGTCAAGACCCGATTTGCTTGGTTTACTGTAACCTTTCAAAGGGATGTACCCGAATTCACCAGAGCCAATATTCGAATGATCACCAGTTAGTCGTTTTATCGGAGACTCTTCTGTGTGATCTCTGCTTGGAGTTATACAGGCGATGCCTCCCATACTATGGAAAGTATTCTTGCCATCTAGCGTGCGCACATTACAATCGGCGTTATCGAAAACGAATTGTGTGAAGTTCGCAAGTCTAGGCGACGGACCTTTGCTTATATCAATGCATCTTGAGTGTAGGCGAACACCACATTATGAGATTTAATCCAACATGGAAATTGAAACAATGATGCTATAATACGGTATTTGAATGAGAAAAGTCGATGCCGTTTGAATTTGAGTTTAGGGGGTATGGTTAATATTACACGTTTCACCAGTTCATTATGGAATAAATGACTATTGTTATATATCATTATAAAGCCACTGCTTTTCTGCAATTTTTGATATATAATTTAACTCCCAAAGTAGTCGTTGATTTGATTTAATGGACGTTGTGTACCGTTGTGTGTATGAAAACAATAAATTTTTTTTCGTAATTTTGTACATTTTCGTGAATATTTCACCATCGATTGTGAGGATTGGTACAAAGTTGGCATTTTCTGTTGGGGATATGTATTCTCAATATAATTCAGCACGATATTTATGATTCTCACCCTACTAAGGCGAATAAGAATGAGAAATATGGAGCTGGGTCGGATTTTTTTAAAACTTTTTTTTTTCATCAAAAAAACGCTATAACTAAAAAAGCTCAACTCGGATTCGCGGGGACTTTTCACACTTTATCCGCAATGTGTGTCCCGGAAACATATAAAAAAATCAGCTTTCTCCGATTTTTGTCCTTACTTTCTCATTTTTATGTCTAATGTGCCTGGACTATAAACTTCAACAACATCATGTTATTCAATTTTCTCTTCAACCTCAGTTTTTGTTGATTTCTCAGCTGATCTTCTCAACATTTTCGCACACTTATTAAGTTTTCTCGTATAACATGCCTCACATCTGATGTTGAGCTGGAAGGGAAATATTTCATTCCCACCTCTGGAATTAGAAATAAAAAAGTAACTGAAAATCACAAGAGTGGTATTTCCACAATCCATAATCAAATATGATCTGTGAAAGGAAAAAAAAGCAAAAGCAAATTCTCAGTTAAAGAAATCGGCAGTTTGACAGAAATATGGTTCAGTTTCGGTTTTTAAAAAAGAACCGAAAAATCAAAGAGCCCTATTTAAAAACAAGAGTCCCTAAAGGACCTGAGGGTGCTCACCTGACATGGTACTCTAAATATCAACTCAGGGACTTGATTTGAATAAGTTGCATCCGCCCCTCCTAAAAGAAAACATATACCAATTAGATGAAGTGATTGTGCCTGCACAATACACAGGACTTTCCTTCATTTTTCAGTTCCTGCACTTTTTCGTCACAAAATTGAGATAAACGCATAAAAACAGGTTTTTTTTGGGGGGTGGGGGGGGGGGGGGGGAGGGGGGGGGGTAACAAACAAAATATTTTCAGGCTAAAATTGTTTCCTTTCTGTCTTGAAATTGACCAAAACGCATAAAAAAACAAAATCTCATTTCCGGATTTTGGCCCCAAATTTTTTAACTCCCACCCGGACCCCAATTAACAGGAATTGGGTCATTTTTCTATCTTCTAATGAAAAATTGAGTGTGTATTCTATTATATCGTGTGTGACAGATTGTCAAACAGGGTATAATAGATTAAATGCCAAAATTGTGTGTACAGACTGGTACAGCGACCACAAATATCTGTCATTGTGTGGAATGTACTGCTCGTTGGAGTAAAATCTCCGACAGACTACGTGATTTTTTGTTCCATAAATGGGAGTTTACTCTATAACCTATATGCAATTAACAGGCCAGATTTGTTATTGAATGCATGATAAATGGTTTGGCGTTTGGAATTTTTTTCTCAATTAACAGGGTAAAAGAGATATCCAATAAAGGGGCTACGCTGTACCGGAATTGCAAAAGAGTATAATTTCTGAAATCAAATATTTTCAATTAACCACCCACTCTGATGTTTTATCTGTTCAAAACTGTTTAACCCTTTACCTAGCCTGAAAAGCAGACGACACTTGCAACAATAATTCTTGAATAACTATTTTTTTTCATTTTTTGTCTCAAAAACATAGGTTATGACCCCTCGTTGGAACGAGCTCGACGAGCTCGTTTCAACGAGGGGTCATAACCTATGTTTTTTGAGACAAAAAATGAAAAAAAATAATGAAAATTAATTGGCGATTTTTGAGAATAGCGCTGGCCGGTTTTGGCCGTTACGTTAGGTAAAGGGTTAAAACAGACAAAATATTCTTGGCATGCTTTGCATTATACCCAAACATTTCTTTCTATTAAATAGAGTGATATATGCAGGGCATGAGAAACTATGCATTTGTGTCTTGATTTTTTATGACAGAAATGTGGGGGTTGAATATGGCTGCACAATAAAACTGAGTCACACTTTTAGTGATTTAGTCCATTCCTGTCACCTAACTATTTACGAAAGGGGGTAAAAATCCCTTAATTTTCATGAGGCTAAAAAAAATATGGTTTTGTTTCTTGGGCAATGATGCAATCCCTCACTCAATTTGAACATCCTCATTGGACATTTTTATTCCCCAAACTGAGGACACTCAAACCTTTTTTTACTTTTTTTTCATTGATGCATCAGATACATATTTATTTATTTGTGTTTGCAATATATTTGACTTGTTACAATTTATGGGAGAGTCCCTGTAGGCACTCTCCCATAAAATGTAACAAGGTAAATCCCCATAGATTAAATAATTGTACTTCAAAAATAATGTGAAGAGCATCAAAAGAATATGAAACTATTGAACTGGAGTACCTATAAAGTGTTTTAGGGGAAGGTTTTATTTTTAAAAATAAATTTATTTACTGGTGTTTAACGTCATTGAAAGCATCTGGGCTATATCATGACACAACATAACCCTTTACCTAACCTGAAAAGCAGACGACACTTGCAACAATAATTCTTGAATAACTATTTTTTTCATTTTTTGTCTCAAAAACATAGGTTATGACCCCTCGTTGGAACGAGCTCGACGAGCTCGTTCCAACGAGGGGTCATAACCTATGTTTTTGAGACAAAAAATGAAAAAAAATAATGAAAATTAATTGGCAATTTTTGAGAATAGCGCTGGCCGGTTTTGGCCGTTACGTTAGGTAAAGGGGTATGAAATCAAGTTATGCCAATCGTTTATGTTTTTGTTGCCCACTTACTAAGAGACTGCACCCCAGTGGTGTTCATGACCAGTAAAACAGAACTTGTTTACTTCAAGCACTGCTTCACTTCCCAGGCCTGCGGGGATTAAAATTTATTTCTATAAATATAGGGCCTGACGAATCGGGAATTTTATAATTGAATCGAATCGGACTAAAGATTCAAATCGAATCGAATCTCCAATCGAATCTCATCAGCCGAATTAGGATATCACGGATAGAGAACCCAAGCACTCCGCCAACTAAATTATTATGAACATGCACCAACGGTCCGATAATGTGAATAAATTAAACAAATACATGTCCTGTAAGCCAAATTTATGTTAAAATTTGATGAAATAGACTCTTAGTATTGAAGATGAAGATTTGAGTTCATGACCACAGAATAGCGAAAAAGGTCTATTGTGTCATCATGCCAACCTTATCATGCCAGGTTAAAAGACGTGTAAGATCACTTGGTCGCATCTTTGGCGGAATGAAACCTGGTGAATCACTTTCAATCTCAGATGTCGAGAATCCTATCTAAATATTGATGGTGATGTCAGTGATGTGATCATGTGAATAATTTGACAGTAACACAGAGACGATATGGCCTCTTTTCTTTAGCAATCATGCCTAAATTCAGAATTCTGCCACTTACCGCAGACCTTTCAAGTGATTTAGCCGGTCTCATCCAACCTTTAATGTGACCAAGTGTTCTGTCATGTACAGACTGTCGACGTTACGGGGGTGGGGGGGGGGGGGGAGTGGGGGGGGGGGGGGTAGGGTTTTTAGACATGAATAGAATTGTAATACCGAAACTTGGATATCTGCTGTGCTTCAGACCTTCAGTCATTTATCCATTTGAAAGTTGGACCATTTACTCGCATTTCTTCATTTTCGACGTCCAAAAAATGTAGAGATTTACAAGAGGCCACCTGAATGCTTCATTTGAAATCACAATTCACATTTTCATCTGGGAGGATGCGCCCGCCCGCCCACCCCCAACCCGAAAATAAGGGGCCTGGGAGCGCTCACCTGACAGTGTTAAAAAGTCTTAGAAAAGTGCCTTGTGATCAAACCAATGACACTTCTTTTTCACCGTTCCTTTCTGTTGGTCCTAAGGAAGCTTCACACCATATAAAAATTCTCAGTGCCATGTAGTTTTGGAGATATGGGCATTTAATTTTTTTTTATTTTTAGCTCCTGCAGTTCCCGTGAGGCGACAGGAAAATATTCTCTTTTTTGCGTAAATTAGGTACTTATGACCCAATAAGCCCTCATATCAAATTTCGTTCAAATCGACCTCTTGGTTTGGAAAATAGAAATTTTGGTATAATTTGGGCTTCCGCTTTGAGCCCAAATATGAATCCAAGGACTTGGCTTTAACAAACGTCACTCTCACCCCTGAATGCTGTACACTAAATATCAACAGATTCTGACCGGTAGATCTGAAAAAAAAATTTGTAAAGAATATTCCTCATATTGAACTAAGTTATAATTTGGGCTCCCAAAGGGAGCCCAAATATGAACTCAGGGACTTGGCTTGAACAGACTTGAATCTCACCCCCCTAAGGATGCAGCATACCAAATATCAAAACATTCCGACTGCTGGATCTGAAGAAGAAGATTTTTAAAGAAAATTCCTCATTTTGAACTAAGTTATAATTCGGGCTTCCACAGTGAGCCCAAATATGAACCCAGGGACTTGGCTTGAACAAACTTGAATCTCACCCCCCTAAGGATACAGCATACCAAATATCAAAACATTCTGATTGATGGATCCGAAGAAGAAAATTTTTAAAGAATTATCCCCATATTGCACCAAAATGGACCAAATTTGGGCTCCCATAGGGATCCCAAATATGGACCGAGGGATTTGATTTCAATAAATATGTGAATCAATGTTCCAAAGATGTTATATGTAAAATTTAAAGGTTTTTTGATCAATGGTTTGGAAAAATGATTTTTGAACTTTTTTTTTATTGCCCATGCACCATGGTAAAAAATGCGGACTTGACATTTTTTCAAAGTCCAGAAAAAGTACCTAATGACAAAATCAATGGCAATGTTTTTTTTACCATTCCGTTCTGTTGGTCCCAAGGAAGCCTCCCACCAAATAAAAATTCTCAGTGCCGCACAGTTTTGGAGATATGGGCGTTTTCGGTTTTGTTTATTTTGAGCTCGGGAGGTTCCAACGGGGCCGCAAGAAAAATGTTTTGGCAAAAATCAATTACTTATTACCCAATAATACCTCATATTAAATATGGTTCAAATTAGCCTCTCGGTTCAGAAAATAAAAATCCTGGGCGGGGCAAAAATTCTTGCCCCTCCCAGAACAAAAGCAAATATTGCTATTCAAACTTCTCTTGAACAAACTTGAGTCTACACCTCAAGAGCTGGGGAGCTGGCAGCTGCTCGTCGTCACTTGGTGGTTCTCTCCGGGTACTCCGGCTTCCTCCACCCGTTAAACTGTCACCGATACGATATGACCGTGGCTGTTAAAGAGTCGTTAAACTTTAATAAATATAAATTTGTCAGTTCCAAAATTTAGGTATTTTGAGATTCCATCGGTACGCACTACGGTAAATCGGTTCTGTTTCGATACCGATACTTAATAGTTATTAAAGTATACCAACCATTTCTAACTAGGAGTGTGACCAATTTAATCTTGTTTGACAGAGTTCAATGAGCTCTGTTAAACAAGACTGAATTGGGTAAATTCCTAGTCGTATTATGGGAAAAACATGTAGGTTGTTGTTTTGATATTCGATATCAGAGTGCAGAGGGTTAAAGTAGGATTTAATTACCATCTATGGCCAGATTAGGCAACAGAGGAATGCAATATTTAATTATTTATAACTGCTGGCCATACCAGATGATTTTCTTTCTAGTAATGGGATGCTATCACAACTTGAGCAAAGTCGAGGGTGGCATATACCCTCGCCTGCAATACCATGGACACCATAACAAAATTGGAACATTTATTACTGGGTGAAGCTGAAGGATGAAAGATGACCAACGTGTGACAGATTACAGACCATTGGGACATATATCATGAGAACTATTAAGTGTCACCATAGGGTGACACAAAAAGGTACCCCCGCCTCTTTACAGCATCTTCATTGTGTGTATGATCATATCCTAAAGTTTCAGCTATCTGCATTTAAAACTGTAAGAGGAGTTGATTACAGCATAAAGGCACCCTCTATTGAAAATAGCACCTAAAATGTTGTAAATCAAGAAAGGGACATAACTGTGGAGAAACAAAATTTTCGCGAGACTTTATACATATTCCACATCTTCATTGTGCTTATGATCATATTCTGAAGTTTCAACTATGTGAATTGAAAAGTGGGGGAGGAGTTGATTACAGCATGACGGTACCCTCCATTAAACAATTTCGCGACAGAAGGACTGACGGACAGACGGACTGACGGACACGAGGTATAAAAATAAATCCCATATTTTCAGTAATGGAAAACTAGGGAATCCAAATAACAACTTAGGGACTTGACTTGAACAAACTTGAAGGATGTTGTATACCAAATATCAAAAGTCTGAGTGATGGTTCAGGAGAAAAAGACTTCGAAAATATTACCAATTTTGTACTATGTTAAAATTTGCCTCCACCCAAAGGGAACACAAATATCGTGTTAGGGAGTAACCCTCAAAGGAAAATGTATACCACATTTGTTGATTTTTAAAGATTATTCCTCTTACTGGACTATGCTAAAATTCGGGCTCCAGTAGGGAGACAAAATATCAACCCAGGGATTTGATTTGAACAAATGTAGATCTGACGCTTCCTAGAGTTATTGTATTCCAAATATGAGAGCATTCTGAATGGTGGATATGAAGAAGATTTTTCAAGAAATTTCCTTATGTTGCACAGAGCAGAGTTAAAATATGGGCTCCCAAATATCAAAACCCTGCACTCGATTTGAACAAATGCCCAGGGGCACTTTACAAACAGTGATTGAGGAATTAAATAACATTATTACATAAGCATAACTGGATACTCCCCTAGTATATAATATAATAACAAAAGGGAGGACACACAATTCCTACATCGATTTTTCAAACGGTTCAAAATATATTCTGCCTTCGTTCGGCCATCGACTTCTGTGCACTGTTTTGTCAGGAAAAGACTTATCTTCCAGACTGCACACGTGTTTTCATTATATTAAAATAAAATCAATGCACAAAACATGATTTATTGTCACTTTCTTTCGAAAAGAACTCTGGTGGTACCGGAAGCTCGGCTTCCACCTGTTGAGTTTCATCACCACATCCCCAAGAAAAGTCGGCCCTGAACGTTTCGTCCGCAAAGGCGTTTCGTTTTTGTCAGTCATTTCTGCCACATTCAGAGGCCGGAAAGCGGCGGGGATGGTCTATCCCAAACAGTTTTGAGAATTTCTGTGAACAGTTTTCAGCAAATGAGTGTCGATAAATAATGCTTTTATTATTTTTATCACGGCTTATGTGTGTTTACAACTAAATTGCCAGTGTAAGTGTCTATTTTAATGTTTTCAGCCAAAGTACTCGAGTCTTCTTTTCGAGCGGACAGATTACACAAGGTTGGCATATTGTTCGATCTGGGTGATTTCAGTGAATTTCTGGACCACAATGAAGAGTTTTGGACACGTAGTATGTTAGAGAACTTCATATTGCATATTATATATATTGTTGTGTGGATATAGGAACGGCCGTCCTTCCATCCCCACCATCCCTTTGTTTCAGAGTTCTGAACATTGGATTATCTCTAATCGTATGATGTTAACCTCTGATATTATTAGACACTGCCTCTGGGTGCTGCTCTGTATCCACTGCCCCCCCCCCCCCACCCCTGCACAAAAAACATAGATGCTTCGGCGTGGGCTCGCCTGCTTTCGGCATCTGTCTGATGTGGTAGATGGAAAATATGGTTACGTGACAACTCGGCCTCGGGACAACTCGACCCGAGCCGATTCTCCGGGACAACTCGGTCATGATTATCCATTGTGCAGAAATGTGACCTTGAACATAAATAAATAAATAAATAAATAAATAAATAAATAAATAAATAAATAAATAAATAAATAAATAAATAAACATTGGACCTGAAAGGGTGTCAGGCACAACACTCACAGGAACCAAGTGATTCGGTTCTCGACTGCTACATATCGTCTGATGGTTCTAGAATTTCTCGAAATTATCCTCAATAATTACAATGTCATACTGACAACAAAAACTTGACCAGAAAATTAGAAACACACATGTTACTGTCAAATACAAGCGACGATGTAAGGATACTTGAATTGAGGCAACCAAACACAAGCGAACATTGGACATCAGCATGAGTGTTCCCCTTAACTACAATGTGTGGGGATCATTCTTGATGCACACGATGTACGAGTCCAGACGCGGCTTGTTCTGTGGATCATGATGGTTAATCGTCATAGGCCCCCGGCTTGGAATGGCACGACGAAATATGGGATCCACAGGGTCAAAAGGGGTCCCCAAGCCACACGCTTACAGAAGCGAGAAAGAGAGAGAGAGAGTGGGGGGGGGGGGGGGGGAGGAGAGAGAGAGAGAGAGAGAGAGAGAGAGAGAGAGAGAGAAGAGAGGAAGGATGTCTCTGTATTTGCAGGAATTTGAATTCGTGTATCGTAAATCACCAACTGTACTTCGTGTACACTAGCATATAGGCCTCAGTCGAGATCCGATGACCGCTAAGAGACCCTCATACCGGTCCTCGAAACGAGACAGGTACCCAGCCAGGCTTTGTATATAAAGACTCCCTGGACTGCCCCCCCCCCATCCCTACCCAGAAAAATAATCGTCTTTATTGAAGGTTGCATTTTATTAAAGTATCTCAAAAAGCACTAAAGGTGCTCTGTTTCTTCCGTTGAGGGCTCCTTCCAGTGTTTAGAGTCACTAAACAGAAACTACATGCAGATTGCATATTCTCCACTGGCGAACATGAAATCTACATCTTGTACGAGCTTAGTAAGAATCGAGAATTTTGCTCCTTTTCATATTCAATTTTCAACATTTTCACCCGCCGGGCTGAACCATTATCGCCCAGTGCGTCTTGGGCCCCCTGACGGTTTGAGAAACGAATAATGTCCGTATGCAGAAATAAAAGAAAACAAACAAGTGGGGTTTTATCCATGGTAACCGTGTTCTTTTTTGGGGCGTTAGAGGGATCGTCATTGGGAAAGTATAATCTGCACCTCCCTTGTTTCTAATCGTTTTCGAGGAGCGAACAAACAACGACTGCTGGCGGGATTGTGCCTACTTCAACTGCGCCGAATTGGGAATAGCCCTACGTGAAAAAATGGACAAGAGACATGGGGTGCAGCAGAGCCATGATGGCATCTTTCACAGCCTTATGGGTGGAACACCCCCTCACGTGGGGGGGGGGAGGTAATAGTTTGCGAGCGCCGAAGACGTGTGAGTACGTCATTCTATCCCTATGCCATCCCAGCGCGCAAACCATTACCTTCAAGAGATTGTATCCATGTTATATACATGCAGTGACAAGAGTGAAACTCACAAATTTGATGTTTTCAGATAGCGTCTGACGCATTGTTTCGTGGGAGATTTTTTGTTTCCATTGCTATAAACTGAAATCCAGATTATCCAACGAGAAACACTATTCCCAAACGATTGTACACAGTTCTACTATTTCAGGGTTTCAAGGAGTATGTCTCTGAAGTGTTCAATTTCGTTGGATCATCCCGTAATGACGACATGAGTGTAAAAGAGGACTCTTCGACTGGAGGGGGGCGTTGTGAGTATCCCATGAGATGAATTCACTACTACTAAACACCAACACTAGGGCTGTGTGAAACATAACGTGACAAATGTGTGTTTGGGGGGAGCAGGAGAGGCGAAAAACGATTTAAGGAGTAGCGATAAGTGAATGGTTTTCTATAATTCAAACGAATATGCTCCAAGGGCCAATCTTGTCGAAAACTCAGCGACCGGGGGGTGTGGTGTTCTTGTTTTTTATATCGCTTTTAAAAAGTCGGAGGCGCTGAAATGTAAAAGGTCATTTCCGAAACCATGTCTCGGAATTCATGTAAAACTATGTGACCTGATAAGTAATCTGGCCGATTTTAGCGTATAAGATAAGTGTATGTAGGTGGCCAGTTTCTGATTGAGAGACTGAGAATTCGACACCCCCCCCCCCCCCCCCCCCCCCCCCCTGTCTGGCATCTGTCATCAAACAACAATAACAACAAAAATCTACTTGTTTCAAGTTGGTTGTGTGGTCAATACACATAAAATCTAAATCAAGTCTCTCGTATCAGTGGATTTGAGAAAATTGACAAACCTGACAGTTACTGACGGCTGTTTTGTGCGGTTAGTTCGACTTCATTGATCCGTAAAATATTCCGGAACAATTTTACGTTCATGCCTTAAGGGTGTAATAATCAAAGGGATCTAAATAATAATAAAGTCAGGTCCACTGAAAGTAAACGGCATTTTTGAGACCCTTTCAGAGAGATTGATGTATAGCTTTGCAACTGAAGAAGTGATCAGGGCAATTTTAGCCGAGATGGGGCCGAGTTGTCCCGGAAAGCAGGCGAGACCACGCCGAAGCATCTATGTTTTTGTGCAGGGGGGGGGGGGGGGGGTGGCAGTGGATACGGAGCAGCACCCAGTGGGCAGTGTCAAATAATATCAGAGTT
Source organism: Pictodentalium vernedei (assembly GCA_031216915.1). Classification (NCBI taxonomy): domain Eukaryota; kingdom Metazoa; phylum Mollusca; class Scaphopoda; order Dentaliida; family Dentaliidae; genus Pictodentalium; species Pictodentalium vernedei. The sequence continues at coordinate 235,095,515 of CM062296.1, forward strand.
TAACATCATACGAGTTAGAGATAATCCAATGTTCAGAACTCTGAAACAAGGGGATGGTGGGGATGGAAGGACGGCCGCTCCTATTCCACACAACAATATACATAATATACAATATGAAGTTCTCTAACATACTACGTGTCCAAAACTCTTCATTGTGGTCCAGAAATTCACCGAAATCACCCAGTCCGAACAATATGCCAACCTTGTGAATCTGTCCGCTCGAAAAGAAGACTCAAGTACTTTGGCTGAAAACATTAGAAAATATTAAAATAGACACTTACACTGGCAATTTAGTTGTAAACACACATAAGCTGTGATAAAAATAATAAAAGCATTTGTCGACATTCATTTGCTGAATATTTTTCACATAAATTCTCAAAACTGTTTGGGACAGACCCTCCCCGCCGCTTTCCGGCCTCTGAATATGGCAGAAATGACTGACAAAAACGAAACGCCGTTGCGGACGAAACGTTCAGGGCCGACTTTTCTTGGGGATGTAGTGATGAGACTCGACACCTGAAAGCCGAGCTTCCGGTACCACCAGAGATCTTTTCGAAGGAAAGTGACAATAAATCATGTTTTTGTGCATTGATTTTATTTTAATATAATAAAAACATGTATTCAGTCTGGAAGATGAGTCTTTTCCTGTCAAAACGGTGCTTAGAAGTCGATGGCCGAAAGTAGGCAGAATATATTTTGAACCGTTTGAAAAATCGATGTAGGAATTGTGTGTCCTCCCTTTTGTTATTATATTATATACTAGGGGGGTATCAAGTTATTCTTATTTTATAATATTATTCAATTCCTCAATCATTGTTTGTAACGAGCCCCAGTGAACAAACGTGAATCTGACTCCTTGGAGATGTAGTGTACCAAATATGAAAACATTTTGAAGAAGAAATTCTGAAACCACCCCTGGCGCTGTCTGTACCCCATAACTGAGGTATCAAAAACAAACCACTTTTTGTATTCATTTTTGTGGCATAAAAAATAACTCAAAATTTCATGCATTTTCGTATACAAATCCAGTCATCAAACTCCCTTTTTGAGAACAGGGGTTCAAAATAAATCAAGTACATGATGGAAGGTACTTGGTTATAAAATGGGAGGAACAAACAATGTTAATTCAACCTAATTTAGTAATTGTCTAATAAACAAAATTTTAACCCAGGCACTCGATTGAACAAACTTGAATCTCCCACCACCTCCCCCAAGAGATGCTGTATATCAAATATGAAAGGATTTTGACTAGTGAATCTGAAAAAGAGTTTTGAAGATATTCCCTCATATTTAAGTTAATATTCTCAAGCTCCCATAGGGATCCCAAATATTGACCCAGAGACTTGATTTAAATAAACTGGAATCTGACCTCCCTAGAGATGCTATATACCAAATATGAAAGGGCTCTGACTGGTGAATCCGAAGAAGATCATTCACATTTCACTAAGTTACAATTCTGGCTCCCACAGGTACCCAAATTCCAACCTAGGCGCTCGATTCTGACTGGTAGATCTGAAGAAACTTTTTAAAGAAATTTCCTCATATTGCAGTAAGTTGAAATTTGGGCTAACATAGAGAGCGTAACTATAAAATCAGGCATCCAATTTGAACACACGTGAATCTGACCTCCCTCTAAGTAGAGATGCTGTCTACCAAATATGAAAGCATTCTGACTGGCAGATCTAAAGAAGATTTTTAAAGATTATCCCCCATATCGCACTATGTTGAAGTTCGAGATTTCATGGGAAGCCCACAGATATGAATCAAGGAACTTGATTTGAACAATTGAACAATCTTGAATTTGACCCTCTTAACAATGACGTATGCCAATTATCAAAATATTGTGACTATTGGTTCTGAAGAAGATTTTTAAAGATTATTCCCTATATTGCCTCAAGTTAAACATTCAGGCTTCTGTATTAAGTTCAAATATGAACAAGAGGCTTCATTTTAACAAACTTTATCTGACCACTCCCCCACTCCAATTCCCTTTATGGAATCTGTATACCAGGTATCATCGTATCAAAAGATTCTGATCATTGGTTCTAAAGAAATTTCTTTTTTAAATTCTCACAATGCAAATAAGCTGACTCAGCATTTTTTCCGATCCCCTTCGACCCCCCCCCCCCCCCCCCCCTCTCTCCCCTACAGAAGACCCTGACATAATTCATGACATTTTTCCACCAATCAATTCTACTGGTCCTAAGAATGTTCCATACCATATAACAGTTTTCTGTACCGTGTGGTTTTGGAATTATGAGCGTTTGAAAACATTTCTATTTTCAGCTTCTGCAGAGAGTTCCCACGGAGACACGAGAATTTTTTTTTTTGCACGAGTCAACAATAATACGACAAAAGAAATTTGGTTCAAATCGAACCATCGGTTTAGAAACAAGAGGCTCGGCGGGGCCTGAAGTGCTCACCTTCAACAGAACCTGATATAAACCCGAGCCACAAATGAATCTTTATTGAGCAATCAATCTTCATAAGATCCACTGTCTTATCTTGAGCCCTTCAGTGCTTACTAAAATAATGACCCCCCCCCCCCCAAAAGGTGTTGTATACCAAATATGAAATGATTCTGCCTGGTGAATCCGAAGAAGATGATTAATTTTAAAGAAATACCCTCATATTGCACCAAGTTAAAATTCAAGCTCTCATACGGAGCACAAATATTAACCCTGGTTCTCGATTTGAACAAATTGGATTGGTGGATCTGGAGAAGACGACTTTTGAAGGAATTTCCTCATATTGCACTAAGTTAAAATTCAGGCTACAAAAGGAGCCCAGACATGAGCGTTGCCCCCCCCCCCCCCCTCCCCCCCCCACTCCAAGATATTGTATACCAGAAATGAAACGACTGACTGGTCGAATTAGGTCTTAAAAGAAGTTTTATAGAAATTTCCTCATTGTACTAAGTTAAAATTCGTGCTCCTATATTGAGCCCAAATATAAACCCTGGCACTCGAATTGAACCAACTGGATTCGGATCCCCTTAGAGATGTTGTATACCAAATGTGAAACCATTTGGATTGGTGGATCTGGAAAAGATGATTTTGAAATAAATTTCCTCATATTGCACAAAGTAAAATTTTGGGCAACGATAGACAGCCCAATTATGAACCCAGGGACCCGATTTGAACAAACCTAAATCTGACCTCCCTTGAGATGTTGTACACCAAATATGAAAGGATTCTGACTGGTGAAGAAGATTTTTAAAGATTATTCCCCATACTGCCCTAAGTTAAAAATTTGGGTTCCTGTACTGAGCACAAATATGGGTCGAGTGGCTTCATTTTAACAAACTTTTATCTGACCACCCTATGGATGTTGTATATCAAATATCAAAAGATTGTGATCACTGGTTCTGGAGAATAAAATTGTTTAACCCTTTACCCAACGCAGACTATATCAAAATTTATTATTTTAAATATGATTTTTTTTTAATTTTTCAAAAAAATTCAACAAAACCATATCATGTGACCCCTCGTTGGAACGACAAGCTCGTTCCAACGAGGGGTCACATGATATGGTTTTGTTGAAACTTTTTGAAAAATAATATTTTTTCAACTGCTGAATTTGCATATTATTACGCAGGCGGATGCGGCCGATTCGTTGGGTAAAGGATTAAAGGGTTAAAGTTTTGCAAATATGCTGACACCCTCTACAGAACATCCAGTTAGAACCGATGTCATTTTTGTTTACCTTTCAGTTCTATGGGTCCTACGAATGCTTCATACTGAATAATAGTTCTCTGTTCCGTGGAGTTTGGGAAATATTGTGAGTTTGAAAATATTTTTATTTTTAGCTCCTGGGGTTCCAACGGGGATACATAACAATTTTTTTGCTGCATGAATCAAGTACATATGACCCAATAATATTACAAATTAAATTTGGATAAAATTAGGCCATCGGTTCAGAAAATAGAAATTTTGTGCAGGACCAAAACTCTTGACCCTCCCATTACAAAGGCAAATATTGCTAAACGAACTTTGTTTGAACAAACTGGATTCTACACCTCAAAAGGAAGCTCCATACGAAATATCAAGTCAATGCACCCATTGCCGTTGTTCATGAGAAGATTTTTTAAAAAACTTTGGAGCATTTTCCCCCACCCCCTCCCCATAGGGATGGCCCAGATGCTGAGTGAACAAAAACGAAATTCCTCTTTGGAACAATCACTCACACAAACTTTCACTTGAATTGGCCCAGTGGTTTTGGAGAAGTCCAAAACATGGTGTTGATAAGCTCAGCTTGACTCCGTCAAGCCGAACCAAAAAGCGTTCTTGTGCTACTGTGTCCCAATTGCTTTCAAATTCAACTTTGCATGAAAACTGAAGGGTCATTTATTGATATTTGCATTTCAATGTGTTACTCTTATCAATTGTCTATTTCAAATTCAAATTTCAAGGACCACTCCTCCCGGTATCCAAATAAACATACCCGTATGTTTATTAAAATTTTGTGAAACCTCGCACCCTACATTGCTTATTTGGGCCCTTATGTTTGTTTATTTTGATGGTCGGAAACCAGTGACATGAAAAGTTCAGGCATATAAATGATAAAACTCCGCGGCATAGGTTAAAATCTTGCCTTTCATGTTGATCCAATTTACAACAAAAGAACCCCCCCCCCCCACCCCCACACACACTTTCTGTCTGATAAATAAATAATCAATTTTGTCCCTACTTTTATTCAATTTCAGAAAAGTTTCCACCCCCTACTATTATTCCACCCCCTACTTTTATTTAATAGCATGAGATTTTCCACCCCCTAGACTATTATTCCGCACCCTTCTTTTATTTGGATCCCCAGAGTAGGCTACATGTCATTTGTTGACTGATGTCGATTTCCTGTGGCACTTCACTGGTGAGAACAGCCGTTAACAGACAATCGTGAACTTGCAAAATGCACTTGAGGAAATCAACATTCTCTTTGTAATTCAGGAAAGCCTTGCACCGACACACGCGCACAAATGCCACAATGTAAGTTGTAACATTGAAATTGAATGTTGATGACAAACTCGTGTTGTGGTTCGCAAGAGTTCCACCACTTAATAACATTAAATTCAAATTCAGTGTTTGATCAAAACTAAAACGGAAATTTTGGGCTTCGGAAATTGTTAGTTTCCGTACTCACCAGATAGGCCTATTTGTTATTATTCCACGTTGAACAAATTTGTGAACATCCACTTCCAAAATCAACTGGACGCTGGTATTTTTCGAAACTCCAACTTTGCAGATGTTAGTTCTTACGCCAAATTCAGGAACATGCATGGTGTATTGTTTTTTATAATGATTGTTCTTCACATAATCGTAATATTAATATGTTAGTCCTCATTCCGACGTAAGTGGTCAAAGCGCTTCATGTTGAGACAGAAACTATCTCCGGATAAGACAAAAAAGAATATTTTTAACGTGCACGACTTCAAGTTCAACACCATTCAAGGTCAAAGAGTCTTCAGAAATGAGGTAAGTTTAACGTCATGAAACGTCACGAGAGTGCACGCGCGTGTGTTTTTGAAACAAGATTAGTATTTGTACAGCCGCTATGGAGACGTTCAGAGTAACCGCTTTGATAAGATTGAAAGCCACTACCCATTCATCTTATAAAATTATGGGCATAGCAGCACGCTGGTCATCCGATGACCACATTTGCGGTGCAGTACCACGTTTGAGGTTCAAAAAAGACGGAAACGGTTGAAGGTAGGTGTCATAAAATATGGTATAACTGCTATTAACTTGCTTATATCACTAAAAAAGTTTAATCTGGCGATCTATGGAATGTTATTGCATTCTTGTACATAGTGTGGGTGTGTTTTATGAAGTAAATGAGCTCTGTTATTGAAAATACATTAGCGTTCATCCTCATTCTTTTTGGAAACAAAATTTGTTCTCTCCGTGAATATCAAGGACATAGAAGGTCAAACCTTCGATCCATTGTTGCTTCAGACTTTTGTCTTTGAGTTTAGGTCAGTTTCAGCTTTCATAAAAAGTCCTGCATTCTCCTTATTTGGCAGCTTCGACGAGAGGTGTTGGAACTTTTAGAATACCTGATTTGTGGTGTTGTCCATTCAATGAGTACCTTCATTTGCGGTGCACAGTACCTCATTTTGCGGTTTCAATCTTTCAAGTTTACTAATGAAACATGACCCTGGCCCTTCAGTTTTATATATACAGACGTCTTGAGTTATTTCGACGTGCGTAGTATAAACACCCACACTAATCAATCAAAACCAGTGATCTAATGAGCATTCTGTCAAGTCGAAAGGGTTTGTCAACCCTGCCTGGTGAGAGCTGGGAGGAATAACCCGTGTTTCATTTATTGACTCGCCGCGTGTTGATTGAAAACAGCATTACCTTTGGGGGCTGGATGGACCGTTGTTTGGACCAAGTTTAGTACTCTTTTTTATAATAGTACATAGATACAGACAACATTGTGTGCTGCGAAATAATTTTAGTTTATGCAATCAAATTAATGAAAGGTCCGAGGAATTTGAAACACTTGTGACGTATTGAGTTGATAAGAGTGGTTTATGCGCAGGATGTATTTTACACATTTTATATAAGGTGCTATATATAAGTAATGGAAGTAGTGGAAATCGGTTTACTCTAAGTCTGATATTCCGTTAATATATGAATGTCATATACACAAATAATAAACTAAAATAAAGGTTATGATGCATAGAACACGAAACATATCCGTCCAACACACAGCAATGATAGCAGGCATCGGTGATTTCTGGAAGTCTGCGATCGTATTCGTACGAGAACTGACTATCAAACACAATTTCGTGAGAACAACTCGTGAGAACAGCTCGTGGACAAATATGCTTTAAATATTCAAGAACGAATCTGGGAAATCGAAATACTTCAAAACGCAGCGACAGAGCTGCTTTAAGATGAATGTCAAACCATTGTTTACATTTATCACAATGTGGAGGTTCAGGTCAACGGAACCAAAATACGCCGATAAACAATATCGTTCAAAATGAAATAATGGGACTGATCGTCCTCGCCCTACCTACTGTCATGATGTGGAGATTGCACAGTTACCACATATAAAATACTTCCGTTACCCATGGACAAGGTCTTCTGAAAATGCAGGCAGTGTTGGCATTTTTGCAGACTGAGTTCTGTCGCTGCATTGTGAGGTGGTTGGATTGCCCAGCGTTGTTTGTGGATGTATGAAGCATAAGTAGCCCCGAGATGTTCTCGTGAAATATTGTTTGGTTGTCAGTTTTCATACGAATACGATCGCAGACTTCCATGAACCACAGGTGCCCACAATCAGCACTTGTGGGGTACACGATCAGTTTCCCGTGTTCTATCCACCATAACCTCCATTCTGATGTATATTGTTAATACAAATTTATATTTTATAATTTATATATGGAATATCAGGCCTCGCAAATTCTGAGTAACCTGATTTCCATAACTTACTTATATCGCACCTAAAATAAATCCGCGCAAAACCGTCGAGATGGGGGCGGTGTAGTAACACTGGAGTCCAGCGTTATAGGGGTCCGCCGATTTTCCTTAATTGCTTTAGAGCAGGATTCCCTTACGGTCTTACCTGTGAGGACAGCGAGGCCTTCACTGCAAGTCAAATCCTGCCTAAGAGAATCCTGGCTTGAGGTAATTAGCCGAAATGAGAAAAAATCGGCGGGGCTCTTATAATGCCGAGCCCGGTTTCCAAAACTAACACTATGTATGTGCATTCACAAAACCGAAATGTTTTGCTTGCGCACAAAGTTACAAACTTTCACTTTCAGAAGCCTTTCCTAGAATTTTAGTCGAACTTCGACTAAGATTCTAGGAAAGGCTTCGACAGTAATCCGTCCCCCAGTTTATTCTCTCTGTTACCTCATTACAACACCATTGCCGATTTTGGACTCTAAGGGTCAAAATGCTGTTTTTGATGCAACGTGATAATTGTTAAGGATGAAAATGTTAACGTGTTTTCACTTGTCCTGTTTGGGAAAATTGGCTTTTTAAACGAAAGTAGTGAGTAAATGTTTGGTTACACACTGAATTAATTATAGTAATTGCTCCTGAAAATTTTCTTTAAGACATCAAGTCGAATTATTGATGATAATCGCCAGCGGCCATTCTGTACATGTAGGGTGATTTACTACCAAATCGTGGGAAGGAGGATTTTCCACCCGACAATAGTGTTTTATTACAGGTGACCTTATATCGCATTATTTGTGAATTGTAGGGCTGATTGAATAAATAAATTCCCATTGCCCTTTATTCCAAAACATTTTCTCTGAAATTTACTTTCAATATGTATGTTCAATCAATAGCCCACTGAGTATTTAATTCGAAAAGTGAATAAAGTTTATTGTATTGTATTAAAACTTTAACCATCCATACTTCACAATTTTGAGATGGCATCCTGTAAATATCTGTGTTGCAAATGACATTTTTAGTCGAGTTGTGACGAAGTCAAACTCGACTTATAGTTTGGTGAATGGCGGGCGGGCGGGCGGGCGGGCGGGAGTAAACAATTGGTTTCCGGATGATAACTTGATAGTGGTTGAACTCACATTCATTAAACTTCATATGTAGGTTGGTCTTGGTGGGAGGAAGAACCCTATTGATTTTGGACATGCTACGTCGAAGGTCAAGGTCACAGTGACCTTGAACGTAGTAAATCTTAAACAATTGGTTTCCGGATGATAACTTGATAATGGTTCAACTCACATTCACGAAACTTCATAGGTAGATTGGCCGTGGTGGGGGAAAGAACCCTATTGATTTTGGACTCGCTACGTCAAAGGTCAAGGTCAACGTGACCTTGAACATAGTAAATCGCAACAATTCCTTTCCGGATAACTTGATAGTAGTTCAACCTACATTCATGAAACTTCATAGGTGGGTTGGCCTTGGTGCGAGGAAGAACTCTATTGATCTTGGACTCACCAGATCAAAGGTCAAGGTCACAGTGACCTTTAACATAGTATATCGCAACAATTGGTTTCCGGATGATAACTTGATAGTGGTTCAACCTAGAGTCATGAAACTTCATAGGTGTGATGGCCTTGGTGCGAGGAACTGTTGTCACAACTCGACATTGGATCGGTGATCCTGAGCGGCATTTTTCTTTCTTAATCGTTGCTATTGACAATTCATAGAAAAGCTCTCTGATAGAGTTTCTCGGTGATTTGTAAGTTACGATAATTATGTGATAAAACGTACCATAATTTGAAAAATGTCTCTGTTTTGTAAGTGATCAATTATCAAAAGGCTTTTTCTAAACAAGCCAAGACTAGTACCAGTCTGAAACTGAGTCGATGCATGCAATTTTTCAGTGGGTATAGAACAATTTCAAATTTTCGGCAAACAGGAACCGCCTGTGCGGCAGATCTGGAAATTGCTTCCACGGTACAACTCAAGATATCAAGCGTCAGACCAGATATAAAATCAATCCCTTTCATACAAGCCAAGAAAACTTCAACTGAATTTGTTATATTCAGTGGGTACAGTAAAATTTCAAACAAATGGCAAGCAGGAAGTGGCTACATGGAAAATATGAAAACTGCTTACACGGTACAACGAAACATTATCAAGCCCCGGGCCAAATATATCATTCCTTGTTACCAGCCAAGAAAACTTCAAATTTCAACCCAAAGTATTTCGGACTGACTGACGGACTGACTGACGGACGGACATATTTGAGCGCTTACTAGGCCTGCTTGCCACTGGATATGCACGCGAAAAACAACAACTTGCGGTCTGGATAATCAACAAATGCGAATTGGCCCAATACATGATACTTGTTTTCGGAGCTTCAAAGACAATACAAGTGAGTCAATGTACAACTATTGGGCTAAACATATCATAAATGCTTGGACTTATCAAACAGATGCTTTAGAATTAATTGTATACAGATCAGAGAGAATAAAAGTGTCCAGATAAGGCAACATTTTAGTAAAAGAGTGACCCCATTAAATGTTTTGCAGCGCAATTGTGGTGCACCCAGCAGACACCGAAACCGCAAAAGGTGGTAACTTACACCGCAAATAAGGTATTCATAAAAATCAATTACCTCCCTCAATAAATTCCGTTTAAACATGTTTTCACAAAAGGCTCACAAACGTAACTTACACATTTGGCTAAAATAAGACAATTCTCTATACGGATGCTGCTCCATGGACTCACAATAGCATATTTTAAATATAATTCGCAGTTTAAACCCAACAACTGGAATTTTTATCTCCATATTTCCACTTTAAAATACTTCAAAAAATTGTTTTTTATTTCTCTCATGAAAATATTTCTTGGATGAAAGTATTGGTGATTAATACCTACCCTGAAAGAGTTTGCAACACAAGTAGGCTTGTTGAAATGCGTGTACTTACCAATTTTACAACTTATATGCGTAACAAGCTGCTATTTTTTAAACCGCAAACGTGGTGCTGCACCGCAAAGGTGGTAATCGGATGACCAGAGTGTAGCAGGCTTGGAATTAGGCCCATAATGCCCAAGTTCCATTTAGCATCTAATCTGTAGCCCAACTTCCTTCGTTTGATGCACATTGTCATTGGTCTACAGACCACACTGTCTTTTCACTCGAAACAAGTCAAAATCAATCTCTGAAGCCTGAATCACCTACGTTTTGTTCTTTTGTGTGTCTGTTGAGTTGATGGTGAGGGTGGGGGTAATAATTTGTTATAGCGGAATTTAATTAGTAGGCTACGAATATCGTCTCAATAGGCCCCCACCCTCTCCCGGGTAGTGTAAGTTGAGTGTTTTATCCCCCAACAAGAAGCATTCAGTTCAAGAGTCTTCATGTTTAATTTTATTGGAACGTAGCCCCACAGTTAGGGCGGGGTGGCGGTGGAGGACTACCAGGACCACCCAAAAATGAAATCTGAGGTCATTTTCATAGCCTCTGGAATTACATACAATTTTGCTAGTAGTGGTAACAAAGGAACACAATAGAGCCGTAGCTGTTGAGGGTTAAGCGATAGCATGCTAAATAATAAAAAAACATGCTTTGCCATATTGCAAACTATTCCATGTTTTTTTACATGGTAACCCAAAGTTAGTTTTAACAATACCATGGTAAAAATTATAGGTACCACGGTAAACTCTACATTACCATGGTAAAATTCTACCATGGTAAACCATGGTAAATCTTTAAAGTACCACAGTTTACTGTGGTTACCATGGTAACTTATACCAAATACCATGCTTAATCTAAAATGTACCATGGTTTATCATGGTATACAATGGTATACAATGGTATACCAGGGTATTACCATGGTACTTTTTCGTAAGGGTGTGATCGTTAAAAGTTGTCTTGTTCAAGACAACTTTTTAACAATCACAAGTTTAGTAAATAAACCTATCGTGAATCCACGACGGCACTGGATAAATAATCAATAAACCAGATAAACTCATTCCATCATAGTTCAAATCGTAAATCATTTTGTAATTTAAACAACACTTTTTCCGGAACACCGTCTGCTGCACACGTGAAACATCCAGAAAAATAAAGCGGCCTGCTCGTCACTGCGTTGATGAAGCAGTTACGAAACGGACGACGTCATTGCAAACATTTCGCGTTGTGACGTCAGACGGTTACATTTGCCACTCGAGCCGTGAACATAGAATATACTAAGCGAGCTCTCGACCACTCAGAGAAGGATGATTTTAGTCTCATTGGAACATAGTTTTACGTATTGTAATCCTATATGACCACTAAAGAGACCACCACTGATAATATATTTGTATGTAGTGCCCTTCTTCAACCATGACCCCCACCCCCACACCTTTCTGCACCTCTGATGTACAACGAACACGTCTCTTTTCTTTTGTTCTCATCTTTATAATTTTTTAAATAGCACAACAGGTCATAATTTTTACACAGAAAGATGTTTCGAGTCACCTCTAAGTGACATGTGGAAATGCAACTATTTTGCGCCTAAATGTTTTACATTTGTGTGGTCACAATATATACACACGTATTCGACCTTGCACATTTATTTGAACGTATTAATTAACGGGTCCCTAATTAGTGTCCTATGGTTTGGGGTCGCGATTGAGGGGATGGGTTGACGGAGGGATCTGTGGGAGAGTTTAAACCTGATCTGTCCCGATTGTGATAGCTCAAGACCGAACTGATATTATATTCCAATACTGATTTATTTCAGATATTAGAGATTGGCTTTGAGTTGACTATGCCAAAATAGTGGTCCTCGAGGAGAGGATAGTCCCGACGCGTAGCGGAGGGACTATTCTCTCCTCGAGGACCACTATTTTGGCATAGTCAACGAAAAGTCATGCTATATTTATTATATTAGATGTGTGTGTGTATGTGGGGGGGGGGGGGGGGGGGGGGCTCCTCATCGGTCATATATGCAAGATAACATTCTTATTCACAGCCAAAGAGAAAAGAAAATGGTTCAGGGTTTAAACAGGTAAACTAAGTTAATTCTGCCACTCATAGTTCTGGGATAGAGAGGTAGAGAACCAAAACCCCAAGAAACACAATACCATTATTCCATTAACCCCCCCCCCCCCCCCCTCACCCGCCCCCGCCCCTACTACAAACACCACTTTCGATACACATATTTTTATTTCTCCAAACTAAATGTAATAATGTATATGGGACGAGATGTCTTGTAAAGTATTTACGCTTCAATGGAATTTTCTAAGCGAATTCGAATGTTACTATTTATAACCGTGCAACTATTACCGTGCACTATTCTTTTTTTCAAAAATGATAGTAGGTCTGTGCGATTTCGCTGACGAACTATCGGAAAATAGGGTGTTTCTGTTCAACCAATCAGAACGCGGGAAAGTCACGTTACATCTAATATAACAAGATAGTTTTGATTCAAAATCATGATGTTTTAGAAAACCAGATAACATCATTCAAAAGGGTGTCTTAGAAATTACAACTTTACACCCCAAATGTTATATAATTAGAACACAAGAGGGGTGTGCATTCGGATGTTTTCAGCAGCTGAATATTAGCAGGTACCTGTGAATACTTTTAGAATATTATTGGTCAGTTTGAAAGAATGGGTTATTCCTGTTCACCCAGCCCACTAGTTTTAATTAACCCCAGGGCGTAGGTTATAGTCCGTATCGAAACAGAGAGCTTATGTTTCATCTCCAGACTTAATTGATGGGTTGATATATCAAAACAGAGAAATTTCAACTCGTAATACCGTACCGATTTTTCGGCCCAAGGCTTAATTTCGTCCCATTTTTGTGTTATTATAAGAGGTCTGTCCACGAGGCATTGGGGATAAAATCATAACTACATTCTGCAGCCAGACGGCTGCAGACTGCAGTTATTATTTTTTTCTCCCTGTATATTGATATTGTAACGGACACATCTCAACGTAAATGTCCACAAAGGCAATATCATTCCAGTAAACCAGAGTTTAAAGGATTAATGTTATTTATTTATTTATTATTATTATTCATTATTACTATTATTATGTTATTCATTATTATTATTAATATAATAATGTGTAATTATATGATAAATAGTTATGAGATCATGAAATAATGTGTATTTATATGATGAGTAATTAATAATAGTTTTTATTCGTTTTTGTCACTTCCCTACTCACTAAACCCTCTGAATTTAAGGTTAAATTCCCAACTGAACACACACCACTAATTTGAGGAAAACTATAGTCGGCATTTCTTTGCTCGAGAAAAGTTTCACAATTCTTCCAGAACGGCTGGGCAGACAGGAAGACCTCGAAAGAATCTGTGCGGATTTCCTCCCTACTGAAAGTGTTTTATGATCAGCTCTACTGTTAGGGTCTGCCGAAACGAATATTTCATACATTCTATTTTCCTCAGATACGCCCAACCCAGTTTTGTGTTTGTAATAAGAAGGTGTAAATTTATGCACGTGGTAAATATAATATATAAAGATATTTGAGGATATACATCGCTGTATGTGGTGTGTGTTTGTGCGTGCTCGTCTTTTTTGAGTGTGTGTGCGTGAGCATGTATGAGTGTAATTAAGTGAATAAGATGCAACTGTGTGAATATCTAATACCATGCTCCCAATTCACCTGTCTTTGTCTGATCGGAATTTGACACTTGGACCAGTCTATCCTTTTAACCCTTTACCTAACATGAAAACCAGGTGGCACTTGCAAAAAAAAAAATATTGAATAACTAATTTGTTTCATTTTTTTTGTCTCAAAAAACATAGGTTATGACCCCTCATTGGAACGAGCTCGTTCCAATGAGGGGTCATATCCTATGTTTATGAGACAAAAAATGAAAAATAATGAAAATTAATTGGTGATTTGTTTTTAATAGCGCTGGCCGTTTTGGCCGTTTTTGGCCGTTACGTTGGGTAAAGGGTTAAATCCATCCATCTGGAACATTTAAACTGGTCCGAAGAGCGAACCACTGTGTTTCGGGTGAAAGACGAAACACAGTCCGTCCAGGCTCCAGGTTCTGAAAGAAAATCACAATACCCGGAAATTCATGGTTTCAATGATTGCGTATTTTAGTTTACTAGCTTACGATGAATATCAATTTCTTCCGAGACCAACATCGCCGTTGGATCTGTGGTTTAAACTCGCGAAAGGGTATTTCCTGGTTACCGGTTCTGAAAATCAGTGCTAATGCCCTGGAAATTCATAGACTAGATTCGGAGAAACAAGATTGCGGAACGCAACATTTAATTCCTGGGTCTGCCCTATGAATTTCGCTGCTATGATATTCAGAAACGGCAACCGGTAAAATCACGGTATCATGACTGACTTTTGAAAAAGGAGAAGCAGGAATTTCCAGTTCCAAGGATTAAACCTCTGTAAAAAGGGGATTGTATGGATGACGGAAGCGACATTTTATATATGAAAAAGGGTCAAATCATGTATCGCTATGAATATGAAGCTCTATTTACAATTGGCATAACATATATTGTGTATTCACTGGCAGATTGGCAAATAAAGGGGGGGGGGGGGGGGGTGGACAACCAGGGAAGGGCAACGTCTCTAAAGTTAACCCTTTACCTAACATGAAAAGCAGACTACACTTGCAAAAAAAAAATTCTCGAATAACTATTTTTTTTAAATTTTTTGTCTCAAAAACATAGGTTAAGAATATACAAAATTCGAATTGAAATTCTTCTATCTCGGTGATCACCTTGTATGTACCAAACAGTAATCTATTTTTATACCACGGCTACATATTCTACTGTATCTTAAAAGCCTATGACATAAAGTTTAGCTTTATACACCAACTGTGTTGAACACGCCAGCAATGGGATTGCAATAGTTAAAATCTACACCTGCAGTGGAACTACATTCTTGACCTTTGGTGACGTCGACCTGAATGCGAACTTGCCTAAATTTATCGCACGTCGCCTCGCGAAGAGTGAAATGAAAGTGGCAATTATTTATTACGTTTTTAAATGAGTTTACCCCACAAAACACCAACAATTAACAAACATGCATTGCCACATGTTAATAAAGCATCCATAACTCGAAATAGTATGTTATTATGTTATTAAAATGAGAAAGGCCCTGTTTCATTTTCTATTTCAATTCGGCGATAAAAGTGACAGGGAAGTACCGCCCACCGATGCTCATGTAAATAAAAACAAATTCGCATGTATGTCCGGCTGCTGCTCAGTAAATTCGAGAAAAATAATAGCGACTCTTAATAATCTGACGATCATGATATAAATAAAATATACCCAAAGTAGCTTGGTGTACCAAATGTTCACCACTCATGGTGAAGTTGTGTAAACCGCGCGCCGAAGGCTCGCGGTTAACACCACTTCACACTCGTGGTAAACACCAAGCTAGTATGGGTATATGCTATATATATTTCATCATTACTAGAAACAGAACATTAAAAGGAAAGCGCTAAAACTTGTGCATGAAACATGTTCATGAAAGGTATTTTTTCTTGGTTTCCTCTCATGGATATTGGAAGTTAAAAAAAAAAAAACATTCCTTGGAATCAGGGACGTCGAAAAGTTGACTGACTTGATTGAGGTGCAAACCTGATTTGTCCCGACTTTGACTGACCAATATTCCTGCTATATTATCAAAGTATTCCTTCGTTGAAGACATGACCTGATGATGTAGTTGGAATATAAGTCAACCGGGATTATACTTAAAAAACCGCAAGACGTTTTGGAAATTTATTAGTGAAAAAATAAAATATACATGTAGTAGGCGCGACCAAACCTTTTATTTAATTAACACGTACCGTACCGGTATTCCAAATGCTGGGCCCTCGGCAGCCCAAATTGTCTACTACAGTCAAACATTTGTTTGACAGTCAAACATTGTTTGACTGAAGGTTTGTTTGACTGACGCTGACGTGACAACCGTTACTAATTCCCAGTTCCTTATTCGACGTTCGTTATCAACCGATAAAATAGGTTGATAATGAATGTCGAATAAGGAACTGGGAATAAGTAACGGTTGTCATGTCCCCTTGACTGGCTGTGTGCGTGACACAAGTCCAAGTATCAAATCTAGTCATTTATAAAATGTCCCCCAGGAAGGCTTTCTGTCTTGGAGTGGGGGTGTCATCCTAGCGACGCCCATGGCTGCCATGCAATCATAATCAATGTTTCATTTTCAGTTTGGACAGTGCCATGTAATTCCGTCCTGTTGTAGAGAAGAATAATTGTAACATACCTGAACATACTAGAATAAACTCAGCGCAAGCATGGAATTAAGAAGATGACGTGGAAGAAATAAATAAATATATTCTGATGTGCGGCGCCCTGTGATTTAAGGACGACAGCGTAAATTCCCCGAAAGAAAGAGGAATCCAAACCTGGCAACGGCCAGTTTCCATTCAAGCCACTGCTTACACCTGTAAATTTTAACCTGTATTCCTCGTGTATTAGGTTTTAACCCTTTACCTAACGTAACGGCCAAAACCGGTCAGCTCTATTCACAAAAATCACCATCCAATTTTCATTATTTTTTTTCACTTTTTGTCTCAAAAACATAGCCTATGATCCCTCATTTGGAACGAGCTCAACGAGTTCGTTCCAATGAAAGGTCATAAGCTATGGTTTTGATGCACAAAATGAAAAAGATTAGTTATTCAAGAATTTTATTTGCAAGTGTCATCTGCCTTTTGTGTTGGGTAAAGGATAAATGTTTAAGAAAGACAACTGTAACGAGTGGTTATCTTTGAGAACTATGTGCGAGAAGTAAAGTTTGCAATTTCTGCAGATTTTCTTTAATTTAATAAAAAATAAAGAACTTAAACGTCTGATACCATCTGCGGTTGGTGTGTTACCACTTAGAAAAATGCTTTCTGGTGTATATCACCCCCCCCCCCCCCCCAAAAAAAAAGCGAAGATACTAGAAGAAATCCGATCTATTATTTTAGTATAATAGATACATGCAAGATGCAGGGCCGGGGAGACGAAATTCGGTCATCAGAATAAATTCTGTGACGGGTCCTCTTTCAAAAGTGTCGAAATAGTGATGCAGATGCAAGAGGCATCCCCCCCCCCCCCCCCCCCCGCGAGTGCCGAATGCACGTGCGATGATAGGACGACTGGGGTGGGGTGGGGGGTCGCCCCAAGCAAAAATATGAAATCGGTTATTAAATGGGGACTTCTCTCGGATTATGGGATGAAAAATCACGTTTTTTTTTATAGCAGCATGTTTCAGATTTGCAAGTTCACCAGTGTGTATCTAGTGACCTAGAGTTATAGCTTTTGGCCGTACAATTCTTAAAGTGATAACTTTATTACGTCGAGTCGATTTAATAAAGTTATCACTTCAAGACACAGTTGGGGTGCGGGGTGGTCGTTTGTCATGGATTGAAAACTATTTGAGCCATCGTTCTCAAAGAGTTGTGATAAACGGTAGTATGTCGGACAATAAAACTATTACGGCTGGTGTTCCCCAGGGTTCCGTACTGGGTCCATTCTTGTTCAATATCGACATAAACGACATAGTTAACAACATTCAATCAAATATTAGATTATATGCGGACGATACTTCTATCTTCTGAATTGTTGATGATGCATCTACTGCCGCAAATATATTAAATAATGATCTCCTGAATATTGCTTCATGGGCCAAGACTTGGAAAGGTAACTTTAATCCAGAGAAAATGGTAACTCTCGGTTTTTCAAGAAAAAAATAATCCATTGATAAACCAACTCTTCAGATGCAGGACATTACCATAAAAGAAGTCGAAACTCACAAACACTTCGGTCTGAATTTTCTGAATTCGGCGTCATGGAATATACATGTAGATTGTATTATCATCTAAGTTAGCCCAATGGTGAACTGTCTTTACAGTTTAAAATACAGATTGTCCAGAACAGCATAGGAAACTTTGTGCGGTAATTTCATTTTACACCTTCTTGACTATGCTGACATAATCTGGGATAACTGTGCAAACACTAAACTAGGTTTATTGGAAGACATACAATTGGATGCCCTTCGTACAATAAGCGGGATGCCAATAGGTACCAATCATGATAGCATCTATGCTGAAATGGGATTCATAACACTACGAAAACGTAGAAGACGGCACAAAAGAGTCACTCTACACAGAATAATATCCGGAAATGCACCACCCTATCTGGCGACTTGGATTCCACGCCTAGTGTCCGAAGCAACAACTTACCCGTTGTGCTCCTCCAGCAATTTTCGTAAAATACATTGCCGAACTAAACTCTATGCTGAATTGTTTTTGCCTTCGGCTGTGAAGCTTTGGAATGGACTGGAATTGGATATACTGTTGTGTGGGTCCACAGACTCGTTGAAGACACTATTGAAGAGAAGTGATTCCGTTATTCCAATGTATTACTCCGTAGGTGGTAGAAAGGGTTATATACTCCACTGTAAACTTAGAAATAGATGTAGTGACCTGAATGGTAACAAATACGAACGATTCTTAGCGAATGATCTAAAATGTTCATACGAACATCCCTTTGAAGATTCAGAGCATTACGTCCTATTTTTCCCATCTACAGTACACAGCGGCATACGCTGCTCAACAGTATCGGTTATATAATAAACGATATTGAAATACTTTTGATATGCACTGAAAGAATGTCTGACACAAAGAATGTAAAATATTTCAAGCTGTTCAAGATTTTATCGGGGAAACAGGTGGATTTTCTTGAGAATGCATCTACCATGGAGACAATAGACTGTCATATCTTTGGAATAACACATGGTGTGTGTACTGCCAATTTTGTCCTTACTGTTGGAGTTGGTAGTCAACACGCTATGAAGATCGAACATTCCATTTCTTACCAGGGTGTATTTGTATTGCACTTTTGGATAAGTAATATTCCAACACTTCGAAGTCCATTACTTATCTTGTACGTGGGATCACCTCATGAATTAACCCTTTACCCAACGTAACGGCCAAAACCGGCCAGCGATTTTCTCAAAAATCGCCAATTAATTTTCAAAATATTTTCATTTTTTGTCTCAAAAACATAGGTTATGACCCCTCGTTGGAACGAGCTCGACGAGCTCGTTCCAACGAGGGGTCATAACCTATGTTTTTGAGACAAAAAATGAAAAAAATTAGTTATTCAAGAATTTTTTTTGGAAGTGTCGTCTGCTTTTCATGTTAGGTAAAGGGCTAAGAAAGTAAATACTAGTAAACTCTTCCGTACTACGTTCGCTAGACAGTTCA
This sequence comes from Pictodentalium vernedei, assembly GCA_031216915.1. Taxonomy (NCBI): domain Eukaryota; kingdom Metazoa; phylum Mollusca; class Scaphopoda; order Dentaliida; family Dentaliidae; genus Pictodentalium; species Pictodentalium vernedei. The sequence continues at coordinate 235,115,158 of CM062296.1, forward strand.
CTGTGACGCTACTCATGCACTGCATATACTCATGCACCACTGACTGTACAATATTATAAGCATATATAAGTAACGGGGAGGTATTTATATAGGCATTAACTTGTTTACCGAACCTTTTAAAGCAAATAACATATTGTTTAACTCTTTGAGACTATAGCTATCCTGACGTTCAAATGACACTGGGAATACAGTATCTTCAACGTTTTTTAAAATGCGAAGTCAAACGTCGGAAAGTACAAATAACAAGATATTGTTCACATTAGTGATTAACTGGTTGAGGGCGAGATTATTTTCAGTGGTCTGAATTTGTTATTCCAAACTTGTTTTATTACAAGTGGGCACTCTCCAATAATTTGTAATAAAACAAATTTAAATAAACAAATATTATTTGTGTTTGACTGAATATGAAATTTAAGCAAGGAAAGTGTTGGCTTTTGCTCTTGTGTCCTCATTTTTTCAAAGCTCCGATAATGGCGTTTAACACTCAACCAGTTAAGGAGTCTTCACAGCAGGATTATATTAGTTTTTTAAGCTGCGATAACATTTGGCTCAACGGTTGTCACAGAACACTATTCGAGATAAAATAAGAATTGAGGTTAAAACTTTAAAAAAAATAATAACAAAACAAATACACACAAAGTACCAACGCGCTGTTGGATTTCGTACGTGATAAGACGTACAAAAGTATAAAGGGTTAACCCTTTACCTAACATGAAAAGCAGACGACACTTGTAAAAAAATTTTTTGAATAACTAAAGTTTTTCATTTTTTGTCTCAAAAACATAGGTTATGACCCCTCGTTGGAACGAGCTCGACGAGCTCGTTCCAACGAGGGGTCATAACCTATGTTTTTGAGACAAAAAATGAAAATATTTTGAAAATTAATTGGCGATTTTTGAGAATAGCGCTGGCCGGTTTTGGCCGTTACGTTGGGTAAAGGGTTAAACAATCACTTCAAGAATCATGCAGTCCGAAATTACAACCGTTGGTCAATTGCAGAGCTTCATTTCCGATACAGACCCCTTCTTAACATTTAGTTCTACGCAACTATAGAACTAGTGGTTCCTAGTTGAAATACGTTAATAGTAAGGCACACTAGTTCTGCTGCGTAGAAGTAAAATGTTAATAAGGCTATAATGGCACTAACTTTGGAAAGGGCACATGAGTTGCAACTAATATTGCAATACGCCGGGCAACGTATCTTGCTGGTTCTCGCTCGGGGATCGGGGGGCCCGGGCTTGACACAGGAATCAGAACTCTGGGCGACCCAGGCCTGAACCAAGAATCCGAGACACCTGGTCCAAGCCTGGGCCCGAATGTTCCGTGCCCCGGGGTTACTACCCACGGCCCTACCATATCCCATCCCCTGGGTAGATGGCTAAAGAACAACTCGTGTACAAAGATTTTCATTAATAACTAAATATTTTCATTTTCCCTCCCAACAACAGAGAATATGGCCCCTTCATAGGGATGAGCTGGATGGATTCGTTCCAATGAGGGAGTGAGATGATATGTTTTGGAGGCAAAAAATGAAAAGAATATTGGAATTTGATTGGCGATTTGTGAGAATACCTTTGGTCGGATATGGACGTAATGGTAACAGTTTGACCTGCAGTCGAATTTTCTTACTTACTATTGTTGTATTGCTGGTGATGTGACAAAGGCGAGTCGTATAGTAATGAGAAAGGGGAGTCATGTAACCTGGTTGACAGATTCCTGTAATGGGTCGTCTACCTGTTTATATAACCTGATCGACTGCTTCCCGTAATGGTTCGTCTACTTCAACAGGCATATGCTACTATATTGAAAATGAGAGGCCCCAGAGAGTCGTTGGTTCTCATCTGAGAAAGATTGTTTTATCTGGTAGAGTGCTAAATTATTTTTCAAAGACGATTTGTAATGCGAGTATTATTTTTAAGGTCACCATGCTACAAGCAAAAGGAGCTGCTCCAGTTGAGTATGATTTTGCTCATAACAAATTGTTTTCGTACAATTGATTGGAGAGTGCCTCTTGGCACTCTCCAATAAATTGTTATAAAACAATTTTGTTCGAACATTTTGTACTTCAGACGCTGAGCAAATGAGGTAATGAATACAGTGAATATTACCTTTTAGTAGTGGCTTCTAGCATTTAACCAGTTACAGAATGATTTAACGTCACATTCAGCATCTTCTGTAACTAGTCAAGTGTTCATAGGAATAAACTTGTATAATTATTTTTTAACTCTGTTGTCCATGCCAGATTTAATTCTCTTATTTCCTGTATTGCTAGAAAGGCCATTTATCCAGGATTGTCCAGGACTGAAGTTCTAAGTCAGTATTCTTCAGTATTCTTCAGGGAAGGCAGCAAACTCTGAGGTCCTTTGGGTGATATTTCCTTTTGCTTTTAAATGCATTTTGAAAACATTCCAGTGCGCCTATGCCCCCCCCCCCCCCCACCCCCATGAAATGGTTTTCATCCAATTGACTTGATGGGGTTGGGGGTTGGGTTTCGGGTAGGGTGAGGTGGGGTAAGTTGGGTGAATTTTTTTTATTGAACCCGCTGGAAATCTTAAAAACTCATCTATAAGCCAAATAAATTAATTACAAATTACGGGACAAAAAACCCACCACATTGATGATCAACTGGGTTAATTGTTGTTTTGCATAAAAACACAAAAACACTCAAACTACTTCAAAACTCATTTTAAACACTCCCCCCCCCCCCCCCCCCGCACACACACATAATCGACCTCCAGCAACCTGAAAGGCCTCATATGGCTGGTGTGCCCCGTTTGGACACACGTGAATCTTATTCCACCATATTGAATAATTTAAACAAATGAATATTAAATTAATATTAAGTTCTATGGTGAATTTCAACCCTTTTGGAGCCCCATCCACCTAAATCAGTTCAGAGTGACACATTGAAGAAACCTTGATCTAAAAGTCGTAGTAATGCTGTATGACACATATCAAATCATTTTTTATTGACTCAAAGAAGATTTTTTTTAAAAGCATCTTCATCTTGCACTTTCCATAGGGAGCTCAAATATGAACCCAGGGACTTGCTTTGAAGAAACTTGAATCTGACCCACTGTGCATACCAAATATCTAATGATTCTACTGGTCGGTCTAAGAAGAATATTTTAAAAGAATTTTCCTCATCTTGCTCTTATTTAAAATTTGGACTCCAATTTATCGTTGGAACGGCCTTTCACGCTGATGTTGTGATCAAGCTCTGCAATCGGAATATATGCAAAATGTAGAGATAATTTCCTCAGTTTTTCCCCAAATTTATTTCATCGAACATTAATCATTGAATAGCCCGTTATGGAAATGAAATACTGTCCATCATCTATTGACTAAAGTGAATTTTTTGATTTGATTGGTTGATAGATACGTGGTGTGAGACCATATTCAATGAAACCTACGATACGTCCGCCCAGCCACTGACAAATTTCCCATACCCAGTGGAAGTCTCGTTCCGAAATCTACAAATTGTCCATACCCCGTAGAAGATGCGTCATTCCAGTTTTACAGTGTACATGTATTATATTTTAATTTTTTATCTCCAAAATATAGCTCATGAACCCTTATTGGAATGAGCTTGTCGAGTACCCTCCAATGTGGGGTTCATAAGCTATGTTTTTGAGACAAAAAAGAAAAAAAAGAAATTCAATAATTTTTTTATACTAGTCATATTTTCACAAAAACTCTTTTGCACAAAAATTCCACAGAAACCTGTATGGCTCAACAATGGAAGATAAAAGATCTCATGCTGTGTGTGTTCACACATGAAATAGATTGTACTTCTAAAACGGAAAGTCAATAGATAAATTCTTTACCTCGTGTCAGACATGGGGTAACTAACACTACACGTCTCATAAACGCATGCCGTAAGAAGTCGGCATGACGTCGTAAAGTTGTAAATTTGTCGGCTTCTGAAGTAGAATTGAATTATTCTTCTCTGTGTTTTTTTAATTTTTTTATTTATCTTTTAGTGTTTACCTTACACGACTGGCAAAGGACATTTGGAAAAATATTTTTTGATTAAGGCCTACAAAAGTAAAAAATCTGTTTGCCAGGCCTTCCCTGGTGGTCATTTTGGCTGTTCTTTTTATAACTAATGCAAATTTAGAAAAAATAAAAAAAGGTTTATGTCTCATATTTTACCCAAGTTAACAAAACTGATAAATCTGTCTTTTCAGTGAAACAAGGCTTTGCATGCTTTAGCATTGCAAAGCCTTCTTGCACTCAAGGGAGGAAATACACCACCACTCATGCTATTCTGTAGATTTTGAGGCTTGAAATATAAAACAAACAAGAACATGAAGTTTTGATGGTAAAGAAATAATTCCAAAATAAAAAAAAATAAAATAAAAAACCGTCCAATCACATGCAATTTTACAAAAAATTGCCCGAGAAACAGAAGATCTTGGTTGTGGTGAGTAGGTAATAAATGCCGATTCAAACACAGATGACGATGTACGTGTACATGTACACGTACATCGATGTACACCTCCATAGGATTTAGTGTTAAAATCGTGTACAGGTACACGATTTTAACGTTTTTTAGAGTGTTTTAGAATCGGCTTTGCCGATTCCAAATCACTGGATTGTATCGAAGAGTGAGAAAAAACGCATGAAATTTCACGTATTTGTACACGTTGCGTTTTGTGTTTGAATCGGCAGATGGTTTTCCCCATAGGATTCAGTGTTAAATTGCGAGCAAAAAACGTTTTGTCGTCTCTAAATCATCGTCTCGTCGATTCTAAATAATCCGCGTCCGTACACGATTTTAACACTGAAACCCTATGGAGGCGTACACGGAGATCCACTTGCGGATTTTTAGGTCGGAAATCGAATCGTGTACGGTACACGGAAAAGAGGTGTTTTTGAACCGGCAAACCCACTGTCGCGTTTTTCCCGAAGTAAAACTAACACATGTTATCGTTATGACTGAATGAGGTTTTCGTTCAAAAGAGTAGACTATAAATATGAGCGTCAGTTTTAAAAAAAGGAGTTGCGTGAATGAAAAACATCCGTTCAAAAGAGTTGACTATAAAATATGATCTGTAAAATAGACATTCATGTTTTGCGTTGATGTAACGGAGAGAAATTGAGTTTTGGGCATCCGTTCAAAAGAGTCGACTATAAAATATGATCTGTAAAATGGATATTCGCGTTTTGCGTTGATGTAAGGAAGAGAAATTGAGTTTTAGGCATCCGTTCAAAAGAGTCGACTATAAATATGATGTGTAAAAAATAGATATTCGTGTCTTGTTTCGATGTGACGAATTCTTGTGAAGTAATCTTAAAAACGCTTAATGGAATGTTTGAATGAAAACATGTTGCTTTATGTTTTTGTTGTGGCGTGAATGAAGGTTTTTTCGTTTTAATGGATCGTTTTAATAATGTTATAATAAAACGCATTTTCTACTCAATTAGGTTTTGAGTGGTAAACTTTTTAATATATTCGCGATAACGATCAGAGAGATTTGAAATGAAATGAATGAGTGAATGAAATCCCTTTAACGTTAAAATTAGAGAAAACCAGTTTCTTTTGTGTGCTGGAATGTTTTTGTAACTGTCATAAAAGGTTCTCTCTTAATTCGACATTGATTGAATGGTTTTTTGATATGTGAATGGAAATTCCTTTGACAGACGTGGATTACTCTCAAAATGCGTTAAATCAGAAACCGGTTTGTCATGTACTGCTGAAGACGTATTTTAAACTTTTCCAATTCAATCGACACTGAGTTGAGATGTGAATATTTTTAGTTTATTATATTCAAGACGGAAAGATTTTTTATTAACTTAAAAACATAATTTTATAATTAAACATTTAATTTTGAAAATAATAAAACAATTAAAAACGAAAAATGTTTTTACAGATGGATTCTAGACGCTGAGATCGAATTTTAGGGGAGTATGAACGTGCTAAGAAGGGCATTCAGTCGGCTGACAGAAGCAGACGTCTTGGTGAGATGGAACTCAAACGCGAAGCCACAAAAATATTTAAACCCGTGATGGAGGGTCAAGAGCGAAGCAGGAAGCAGATAGTCGAAGAATTGAGACCCATAAAAGAGAGTTCTTTGAGAATGGGTTCGTTACCCCTTAGTTTTGGAAATCGGCATTCCGTTCAATCTACACCAGATTACGTTCCCACGGGAATTCAAACAGAGAGCGAGAGTGACACCGATACAGCTTCGACTATCACCACCGATAGCGTCGCATCGTCTGATGATGGCGGTAAGAGAGCTCTGTTGTATGGATTTTATAAGGATTCGGGGGGGGGGGGGGGGGGAGAACTTTTGTCGGTGACACAGAAATAGAAATTGGCGATGATGAATTGATCGTTGGTTCGAACAAATACGAATTGACTGATGGACTGCGCAGATTGCTCCTTTACGACAAGCCTAGCGATTACACGGAACAGGATTTCGACAATTATGGCGACATTCTGGTTCAGACCCACGCCATGAAGAGAAATAACGATACCAGAGAGACGAGACCCAAAGCCAACAGAGGTTACAAGTGGACGAAAGTGGTGAAACCCATATGGGATATGAATAAGAAGTTCGTCGAATCGGTGACTGGCAAAGGGGTGAAAACCACTTTTCTTCCGAGTGATTCTGACGCTCTGTCTCAGAGATTGAGTTTGTTGATGGCAAGCAGACGGGCTGGTAACACAGGATTAGATAATCAGATAGTTACTATATCTGACGAATTGTTAAGACAGAAGGTTTTGAATAAAAACCATTATAAAAGGCTGATGAACGAATTGAAGGATTGATGTGTATATAATAAGTAGAGAGAAACAGAACAAACAAACAAAAATAAAACAGTAAATTTTTACACTAGAATAATAAAAGTATTTAAACAACAAAACGATTTACCAGTGAAAAAACAAAATATATTATAAAAATAAAATATGTTGGTGATAAAGAACAGGGGATATGTCAGAACTTACGTTCAAGGCGGTTCTGGCATCGTCGATTCTATAATGCAAGCGTTCACGAGCGATGCGGGTAGAAAACTCGCATCGACTGCGTTTGAGGTCGGTAAGAAGATGGCTTTGGATGCTGGTCAGAAAGCTGCTTCCAAAGCCAGTGGTAGGATGGCTTCTTTGGCTGGCAAGAGGGCAGCCGACGCGTTGATCGACAAGTTGATCAGTCCGCCGGCGAAGCGAGCTGCGTTAGAGCGAACGCCGAAAAGTTGGAAAGATTTTAATGATGCCGTGGTACCCATACAAGATTTAGCCAAATGACGAGTGGATCTGGTTTGAAGAGAACTCACAACGGGGTGATATAATTAAATAATAATATTAAACAACTAAGTTTGAAAAAACATAAAAATTGTGTTTGAAAAGAATAGAAAATAACAAACAAAAAAAATAAAACAAAAGATGAACATTAAAGATATGTCTTGGAACGACGCCGCGACCAAGAGGTCGAATAACGAGTTCTTTCCCAAGAGCATAAGAGGCTTGATAGTGGGAAAATCGAATTGTGGAAAGACCAGTCTGTTGATGAATCTGTTGTCCCAACCCGACTGGTTGGATTACGACAGATTGTTTGTGTTTGGCAAGAGCTTGTTTCAACCCGAATACAGATTGCTTCGAGAGTGCATGGATCGTAGATTGCCCAAGGACGTCATAGCCAGAATCTTTGACAGTAGGGAGGAATTCGACAAGAGTAAAGCTCCACTTTCGACCATTTTGGACGGTGCGGTGATGGAGCTGATGAAGAGAAATGCATCTTCGAACGTCGAGTGTCGATTTTATGAGAACACTAGCGACGTTCCGGATCCTAGAGAATTGAAATCGGAAGATAAGAATCTCATGATTTTCGATGATCTGCTTTTGGAGAGACAGAACCGATGCGAATCGTATTACGTTAGGGTCGACACAGCAACGTGGACTGTTTCTACCTGTCGCAGAATTATTTTTGATTGCCCAGACAGACGATAAGGGAGAACGCTAATTTTCTATGTCTCTTTCGCCAAGATCTCAAGAATCTCAATCACATCTACGGTGATCACGTCGCAAACGACATGAGCGCGGTGGATTTCAGGAGATTCTGCAAGAGGGTTTGGGATGGTGGACTTTACAATTTCGTAGTGATCAATTTGACAAGCGAATTTAATCGCGGAAAATATTGGTGCAGATTCGACAAGTTTTATGTTTCTGATGATAATAAGATAGAGCGTGAAAATAAAATTTAGAAAATAATAAATCTTCAAATAATTAGTTTTGAATAAAATAAAAATAAAATTAAATATAATGTTCGAACATGGAGAATTGTTAGAATGGATAGCCGAGAATATGGCTGCAAAACAATCCATTCAAATCGTGGTGAGTGGCGATTCGACTCGATTCGCTACGAAATTCGAACCTTCCATCGAATTGAATAGAGAGAAAAGATACGAGATGGCATTGGTGAATCTGGAGACTTATTATTCCTTTCCCAACGTCACCGAAAAGAATAACTCGTTCAAGTATTCCGATGGAGTGGATTGGTTGGAGATTCAAATTCCCAAAGGGAGTTACGACATAGACGATTTGAACAATTACATTCAGACGCGAATGAAGACGGATGGAAAGGGAAGCAACAAGATCAGACTCGCTCCCAATCCTAATACCTTACAGACGATGTTGGATTTGGAAGATAATTTTCGAGTGGATTTCAACACGGACGATTCTATAGGCAAGATGTTGGGATTCGATCGAAAGATGTATCGAGACCACGCGGCATCTGAAAATACGGTCGACATTCTCGCAGTCAATAGCATTCTGGTGAACGTGGACATGATTACTGGAAGCTACGTGAATGGTAGCGCTCAACCGACGATCTATTCCTTCTTTCCAAACGTGTCGCCGGGTTATAAGATCGTGGAGCGACCTGGAAATTTAGTTTATCTACCAGTGATTTTAGACACGTTGTATAGTCTCAAAACCATGTTGACGGATCAAAATGGTGAACTGTTAGATCTTCGCGGAGAGAGGGTGATGATACGATTTCACATAAGAGAAATATAAAAGCAAAAAAAAAATATTGTGTATATATATAGATAACAAAAATTTTACAAAATTATTTTAATATAAATAATTATTATTAAACAAGAAACAATTGAAGTAAATATATTTTAAAAAAAGAATTATGACAGAATACGTGATTAAAAACGTGAACATATCCGCAGGACAGAGGAAGAAACTTAAGAGAGTGTTAACAACTCGAGGCGAGGCGGTGAGATTCAAATTCACTCACAAAGATCTGACAAGAGGCGGTCAGGATTCGATCGCCTGGACGAGAAGTCAAATCAAAAGGATGGAGAAAGTGATTCACGATGGAAGAGGGTTGACGGTGAGAATGAGTCCCACTCAATTGAGATACAATTTGAGAATGAAAGGTGATTTCCTACCGCTATTGGCAGGAATCGCCACAAAAGCATTACCCTTTGCAGCAAAGGCACTACCCTTTCTCGGAAAGACTCTCGGCGTGGGAGCTCTCACGGGACTCGCTAGTTCGGCATTTGAGAAATTAATGGGTGGCAGCGGACTGTTTTTGAAGAAGGGAGGAGCTGTGTGTCGCATCCACGTAGATGACAGCGGTAAAGGATTGTATCTAGAACCCGTTAGAGGTGGCAACTCTTTGAGAGGAAATGGTCTCTATCTGAAGAGTGGACAGAACATTGAGCGACTTGGCAAGGGTTTGTTGCTCGGTGAGAACTCACCGTTTAAGAATATACCGAATTTAAATATGTTATTATAATATAAAATTATTTAATTATATAAAATATAAATCATAGAAAGTATAAAATAATATATTTAAAATGGATAAAAAGGTGGAGAAACAATTTTATCACCTACTACAATTAGACGATAATGATGAATATTGCGAGACAGAGTGCGAAAAAAAAAAAAGATGTGGAAAAATGGTTAGACGCTAATGATGGATATCTAAGGAAAGAACTGATGAAAGAGATAGATAAAGTGCAGGATAGACGGTTGGAAATGAAAAGAATGAGATGCTTTCCACCGTCACCACTACCTTCTGAAGAGAATGGTAATGATGCGAGTGTTACCAAGAGATGCACAACATTCGCTCATAATTATGATTCGGATAAACACATGTGTTATCATAAAAAAAAAAATCATATTACAAAAAAAAAGAAAAAAAGAAAAGAAGAATCGATGCTGAAATTTGAGAAAAAAGGAAACGTTATTATAATATATGGGTAATAGTGAAGAAGGAAAAAAAAAAAAAAAAAAGTAATGAGATCTAAAGATGATCTCATTACTTTTTTTTTTCCTTTTTCTTCGCTAAAAAAATCAATCTCTCTATTGTTTATATTTCCAAGCTTGTTATTTAGCATGCTGACACTCGTGTTTTCAAGATGATCTCATTACGTTTTTTTTTCCTTCTTCTTCACTAAAAAAATTAAACTCTCTATTGTTTATATTTCCAAGTCCGTTATTAGCATGTTGACACTCGTCTTTTCTCCTTTTTTGCAAATGTGTTGAATGTTTATCTTTACTCTTTTGCGTTTTGTTGCTTCGGTCAACTCGCTCTCACCACCCAATTTCTTCATGAGTTCGAATGAGATGTTTGGAAATATGTAACTTCCATAGGGCAATGACAAATCGTCCTTGTCGAATTCTCTATCTTCGTACTCGTAAAACAAATCGAGCGTGGCTTCGTCCAATTTCAAAGGCATGCGATATTTGTCGTATTTGTGCTCTAAGCCCTTCGTCTCGACCTCGTTCAATTCGATAGGATCGTGTTGTTGTAATCTATAGATTTTAAAACCTAATTTCTTACACGTTTCGACTCATTTCACTTTCAGTTCGCATCTTTTAGGTGTTGTTGTCGTCATGATCGATTATTTGTTTTTTTTTGTTTTATGAATTCTCGCAAATAATGTATATTTTAAATTTTGTATTTAAATAATAATTTGTTAAAAAAGTTTGTTTATTTTTTTTGCTCTTTATATAAATAAAAAAAGTTGTTTTTTTAATTTTTAATTTTCTTTAATGTAAATTTTTTTAGTAAAAGTTTTTTTTTCTCTTTATATATATAAAAATAAAAAGTTAAATTTTAACATTTCAATCTCTCTATTGTTTATATTTCCAAGTCTGTTATTTGCATGTTGACACTCGTGTATTCTCCTTTTTCGAAAATGTGTTTAATGTTTATCTTTACTCTTTTGAGTTTTTTTACATCGGTGAATGCACTCTCACCACCCGATTTTTCCACGAGTTCGCGTGAGATTTTTGGATATATGTAACTTCCATAGAACAACGTCAAATCGTCCTTGTCGAGTTCTTTATCTTTAGCGATGACGATTTTCTGCAGATCGCTTTGATAGTCATAAAACAAATCGAGCATGGCTTCATCCAATTTCAAAGTCATCTTATATCCATCGTATTTAGGCCCTAAGTCCTTCATCTCGATCTCATTCAATTCGATGGGATCGTGTTTTTGTAATCTATAGATTTTATGAACGAATTTCTTATACGTTTCGACTCATTTCAATTTCAATTCGCATCTTTTAGGTGTTGCTGTCATGATCGATTATTTGGGTTTTTTTTTTTGTTTTATGAATTCTTGCAAATAATGTATATTTTAAATTTTGTATTTTAATAATTTGTTTAAAAAAGTTTTGTTTTTTTTTTTTTTTGCTCTTTATATATATATATAAAAAAAAGTTTTTTAATTTTAATTTCTTTAATGTGAAAAATTTTTTTTGTAAAAGTTTTTTTCTCTTTATATATAAATAAAAAGTTAAATTTAACATCTCAATTTTAAAACTTTTTAACAAATTATCATTCAATACAAAAATTCGAAAAAAGTATTCTTACAAACCCAATTTTGTGATAAAAAAAACAATGATCAAATCCGAACATCCGAATTATAGTTTAGAAAATGCAAGACTTCAAACGTTTAAAAATTGGCCTTCACATCTTGCTCAAAAACCCAAAGATTTAGCTGCTGCGGGTTTCATTTATGTGGGTAAAAGTGACAGAGTTAAATGTTTTTGTTGCAACATACATTTAATGAATTGGGAACCTAACGACAGACCTTTGGTAGAACACATAAATAATACCAAAGGTCGTTGCAATTATTTGAAGAAGATCCAGTCATTGGGATTGATTAACATTGAAGACGAAGAATGGGAAAGAAATAAAAATGAGAGTTTATTAAGGGGTATTTTACAATCCGGATACACAAAGGAACAATTGTACAATACATTGAATCACGCAAACAAGACGTTATCTCAATTCTTGACTTTAGAAGATTTGATTCGATTCATGAAAGAAGCAGAGGAGTTTTAGAATGTGCAAGACTTCGAACATTTAAAAATTGGTTTTCGCATCTAGCAGTTATCATCATCTATTGAGAAGGCATCGAGTGACATGAACACGCATCTGCTTTGCAGAAATTTGTTTTGAACCTCGTGCGAGACTTCGTGTAAAAGTCATAACAGTTCTATTTGTCTTGAACCTTCTTCTTCTTTTTTAATAGTTCGAACGACATTGTCGATTAATTTTTGTTCGCTAATAGTATTACAATTCGATTTTCTATCGCAAATCGTATCGTTTTCTTTCGAAATGCGTAAATATAAATTACGATTCTTTTCTTCTTGGTTTTTTGGAGAATAACGATTTATTAAACAACGTCGACATTTATGTCGAGATTCCGTCATGGATGTTGTCGTCATGATCGATTATTTGTTTGTTTTTTTTTGTTTTACGAATTCTTGCAAATAATGTATATTTTAAATTTTGTATTTAAATAATTTGTTTAAAAAGTTTTGTTTTTTCTCTTTATATATATAAATAAAAAGTTAAATTTTTAACATCCTTTTTCTTCTCGTATTAATTCAATTTTTTTCACGTTAAGGAACATAAAAAAAATTGATTAATTTCATCAAAAAAAAATATTTTTCACATTAAATAAAAAAAACAAAACTTTTTAAACAAATTATTTAAATACAAAATTCGGAAAAAAAAAAATAAATTCTTACAAAAATGAAGCAGACAGATAAAAAAAAATTGGAAAATTTAAATGAGAAAACCGTACCTCAGTTAAACGAGATTTGTAAACAATTAAAAATTTCACATTTCAGAAATCATAGAACTAAATCAAAAAAAATTGAAGTCATACAGAAATATTTGCGAAACGATGGAAAGGCAAACAAAATGCCGATAGCAACGACGTCAAAAATGCATCGGTTGTGAAAAATGAGAAGAAGAAGAAAAAGATAGTAAAAGGAATCGAAATGCCGATAGCAACGACGTCAAAAAATGCATCGGTTGTGAAAAATGAGAAGAAGAAGAAAAAGATAGTAAAAGGAATCGAAATGCTGAGGTAAAAAAAAACAAAAACGTTTCGATTGTGAAAAATAAGAAGACGACTAAACGAAAAGCCATTGAAGAAGAACTTCAAGTTTCCAAAGAAAAGAAAAGAAAAACTAAAACGAAAACGAGTGATGCACTTCAGATTCTAGGCAAACGAGATATATCATGTGAAATTTGACGAGCAATAAATGAAGGGAAAGGAAAAGAATATCTAGAATGACTCGCCGCGGAACTATTTCAATCGAAGACTGAAGAACGGGAGAGTGCGATCAAAGGTATTTTTAAAACTTTCGACATGGTTCCTTCGTTGAAGAAAATCAATTCGAAATTGTTCATGGAACGGGTGAAGAAAAAAGTATTGGATTTGTTTTGCGAATACTTGAACGTGGGACTAAAAATTAAGATGATACTCCATTGCGTGATGAATAAAATCGACGTGAAGTCTGGTGACAGCATCGAGAAAAATGCATATTTCAGATCTAACGTCGAACCCGTATTTCAAGGTTCAGATTTATCGGACGTTTTCGAAAAGATGAAAGACAAGATGTTGACGTCTCTCGCGAATTATCAACATGAAGGTAGTAATTGGACGTTCGATGAGGTGTTGAAACTCGAAATTCACATAACTGAAAACGATTCATTGAAAGGATCTTCGTACATGGAATTACCGTATTTCCTAGCTAAAAAACACGCCGTAGTCAACGTGAGAAATAAAGATGATCAGTGTTTTAAATGGGCAGTCACCTCCGCTTTATACCCTGTCAAAATGAACCCCGATAGAGTTTCTCATTACGAGAAGACTTCTAAAAATCTTGATTGGACCGGAGTGACTTTTCCAACAGAGTTAAAACACATTGAACGTTTCGAGGTTCAAAATCCCAAAGTAGCAGTGAACGTCTTGGGATATGACGATGAAAAACGAACGATCTATCCTCTCAGACAGACTTCGTATCTCGAAAGAGAAAAGATAATTATTTTATTATTGATTTCGAATGGTGACAATCATCATTATTGTTGGGTTAAACATCAGAGTCGATTACTGTCAAGACAAAATAATAAACATGAACATAAGGTATGTTTATGTTGCAACTGCATGAACATGTTTCACAACGAAAAATCGTTAGCGAAACATCAGGAATATTGCAACGAAAATCAAGGTGTTGCCGTTGAAATGCCCAAACCCAACACCATCGTGAAGCTTGAAAATCACAATAGAAGGTTAAAAGTACCATTTGTCGTGTACGCCGATTTCGAATGTTTCACCGCGAAAATGAGTTCCTGTCAACCCAATGCTCTTCAAAGTTACATCGAAAGATATCAAAAACACATACCTTCAGGCTATTGCATTTACGTGAAATGCACTTTCGACTCGCAACACGACATGGGTCCCTTCACCTACACAAAACAGTGCAAAGACGACGACGTGGCTCAAAGGTTCGTGGAAGAGTTAGAATCGAAAATTCAAATGTTATACGACAAATTCAAAACTCCGGCGAAAATGATCATCACGCAAGAGCAGCAGGACGAAAATAACAGAGCCACCGAATGTCACATATGCAGACAATCGTTCAACAAGAATTCGGAGGAAAATAAGAAGGTCAGAGACCACGATCATTACACGGGTCTGTATCACGGTCCGGCTCACAACAAGTGTAATTTAAAATATCAAGATGATGCTTTCTATCCAGTGATGTTTCACAATCTCTCGGGTTACGACATTCATCTGTTCGTGAAAAATCTCGACACCTCACACAAAGAATTAAATTGCATCGTGAACAGCGAAGAAAGATACATTTCCTTCTCGAAATGGAAGCTCATGGAGAAGAAAAGAGTAATCAACGGAAATGCGTTGGAAGAAAAAACGAAATCCATTTGTAGAGGCATACGTTTCATCGTTTCATCGACAGTTTTAAATTCATGTCGACCACTCTGGAAAAATTAGTCGATAACATGAGCAAGGATAAATTTAAAATCACGAGCGAACATTTTGGAGAACGAGTAGACGTCATGTTGAGGAAAGGACTCTATCCTTACGATTACATGTGCAGAGATTCGAAGACACCGCACTACCTTCGAAAGAAGATTTTTATCCGAAATTATACGAATCCGACATTTCCGACGAGAATTACGAACACGCAAAAAACGTATGAAAATCATTCGATATGAAAACCATGAGAGATTATCATGATCTCTATCTGAAGACCGACGTTCTGCTCTTGGCAGACGTGTTCGAAAATTTTCGAGACGTCTCTCGTCGAAATTACGATCTGGATCCAGCTTGGTATTTCACCGCACCCGGTCTGGCGTGGGACGCTCTGTTGAAGACCACCGAAGTCCAATTGGAATTATTTTCCAACGTGAACATGTTGCTCATGTTCGAAAGGGCTGCGAGAGGTGGCGTCTCGATGATCTCTCACAGATATTCTAAAGCTAACAATCCCTACATAAAAGAAGGTTTCGATTCGAAACGGTCGATTAAATACATACAGTAGTGGGACGCTATTAATCTGTATGGTTGGGCTATGAGGCATCCTGTACCGATCGGAAATTTCGAATGGGTGAAGGAACCGGAAGAGATGCAAAAATGGAGAGACTATCCTTGCATTTTAGAAGTCGATTTGAACTATCCTGAAGAATTACACGATCCACACAACGATTATCCGCTGGCTCCCAAACGAATGGAACCGAACGAAGGAGATGAGGAAAAACTCATTCTCAATTTATTTAACAAACGTAACTACGTCGTCTACAGCGAGAATTTGAAACAATACGTCGATTACGGGATGAAATTAGTTGACATACATCTCATCATTCGATTCGACGAAGAGCCTTGGATGAAAAAATACATCGATCTCAACATGAATCTCAGAATTCGAGCCGAGAATGATTTCGAAAAAGATTTCTTCAAACTCATGACCAACTGTGTGTACGGTAAATCGATGGAAAACATCAGGAAGAGAACTGACGTTCGACTCGTCACGTCTGAGAAAAGAGCTAAAAAATTAGTGGCGAAACCCAATTACAAACACCGAACCATATTCGATGAAAATCTAGTGGCCGTTCACATGCAAAAGATGCACCTGAAGTTCGACAAACCATATTATCTCGGACCGATCATCTTAGATATCAGCAAGTGATTGATGTACGAGTTTCACTACGATTACGTCAAACGAAAATTTGATGATAAAGCCAAACTACTGTTCACCGACACGGACAGTTTAGTTTACAAGATAGAGACGAAAGACGTCTACTGAGATATATCTCAGGACGTGGCTGCGTGGTTCGACACAAGCAATTATCCCGTTGATCACCCGTCCAACATTCAATCGAACGACAACAAGAAGGTGTTGGGTAAATTTAAGGACGAGAGTGGCGGTAAACAAATTGTCGAATTCGTGGGCTTGAGACCCAAACTGTATGCTTATCGTCTAGAAGATGATGAAGAGATCAAGAAGTGCAAAGGAGTTAAAGCGTGCGTGGTGAAGAAACACATCTCTTTCCAAGAGTATATAGATTGTCTGTTAGGAAGTGGTCCGGTGTATAAGACTATGAAATCGATTCGAAGTGAAAATCACGACTTGTATACCGAAATAGTCAACAAGATTTCGCTGACAGCCGACGACGATAAGAGATTCCTGTTAGACGATAAAATAAGCACTTTGGCACTCGGACATTGCACTTTAGATCTAATTAGAGACTATATGAATGTGGATGATTGGATTCCAGATACGATTGTGGATGATAGGATTCCAGAAAATCAAGAGGAATTAGATGGATTCAAAATTATAGAAATCGATAGAGACATCGAGAGTCCAGAAAATCAAGAGGAATTAGATGGATTCGAAATTATAGAAATCGATAGAGACATCGAGAGAGTTTGTTTAAAAAGAAAAAGAAAAAAATTAAAAAAAACATAACGTCATTTTAGTGAATTATAATATAATAAATAAATAAAAAAAAATATATACGCATATATGAATAAGAAAATAAAGATATCCATAGAAGGTGTTGTCTTACCTAACGAACCCCTATCCAACATCGATCTGTTGAATGTGGCAAAAGATTTGAAAATCAAAGATTTTCTAGGCGTGTTTTCCAGAGATGCCTTGCCGAACAGAAGACCTCGACAATCGGAATGCAGAATTTTAAATCTACACGATTCATCGGGTGAAGGCACTCACTGGGTGGCGTGGATCAAGAACGGGAAGAAAAAAAATTATTATTTCAACAGCTACGGAATCTCACCGCCAAAAGAAATAAAGAACTATTTCAACAAATTGATGGTTCGTTACAACACGGAACAAGTGCAATCACCAGATCAAGTGTTTTGCGGTCACCTGTGTCTCTACGTTCTCAAGAGATGGTCTGAAGGAGATCGGTTTCAAGATATTCTCAATGATTTACATTAGAGAGAGATTTTTTTTTTATAGTATATATAAAGATAAAAAAATATTTTAAAAAATTTTAATCGAATAAAAACGAAAAATAAAAATAACATAGTTCATTTTTTAATAAACTGCGTTTTGAATATATTTTTTTCTACAAAACAAAAAAAGCCTCACAACAACATGCCAGTTGATAAATTTGGTAGAAATGACGATGAAAAAGTCAACCCAAGAAAGAAGAGGAAGACGTTCCAAGTCGAAGATGGTTACGACGTTGCCAACTTGGACGAACGTTACGTTCAGAGATACAAACCTCGAGAAGAACCTTTGAACATGAACGATAAGAAGCTCTACAATCTTCTTGAGCCGATAGATCTCGCAGATGCTGCGACTAAAAAATACGTCGACAGGGGGAACGCCGATTTCGAATGAATCCTGCTAGATAATTACATGGATAAAACCATGACCGACGATCTCGATCTGAAATCCAAACGTTTGGTGAACGTCACAATTCCCATAGATCCCACCGATGCCGCGACCAAGAAATACGCGGATGACTCTCACGCGAGATTCAGCGAACACCTGAGAAATAGATACGTTCAGAAAACGATGCACTCGGAATTGAACGCCAATTCTAACAAGATAATGAACGTGGCCACTCCCACGAATCCCAAGGACGTGGCGACCAAACACTATGAAGATCTGGAACAGAGAAAGTCTGACAGACGAGAAATGAAATTGGATCTGAATGCGGGATTCAACAAGATATTGAATCTGTCGAAGATCGACGACACGGATGCAGACTCAACCGCGGTCAACAAGGGCTACGTAGATTCTGCCGTGATACAATCACAAGAATACCTAGAATCGCAAGTGGGCGATCTCTACCTGAACAAACAATCTGGCGGAACCATGGAGGATGGCATCAACATGAACGGTCACAATTTATTCGGTCTCGATCACTATCCCGAATTCGATTCCAGTGCAGTCAGCAGAAAGTACGTGAAACAAAAACTCGGTCTGGAGAAAGGGTGACGTCATGGAAGGTAAACTAGACATGGGGGGACACGCGCTCACGAATCTACCGGATCCCGTGAACATGATGGATGCCTGCACCCTGACTTTGGTGGTGGAGAAAGTCAAATATGCTAGACAATTGATCACTGTGTGGGCCGAAGAGGCCGGCACCTTAGATGAAGGAAAAGCTGAGTGGTCTTTCGGAAATGGAGGTAGCGGATCAAAACATGGTCAGGTGGGATATCCCATGCCGCTGGGAGGTGAAATCCTTCGAATGAGTCTGGCTTCCTCAGATTTGAATAACAGAGCGGTCGTCAATCTCATGGTGAATGGAGTAGAGAGCGATAAGAGATACAGCATCAAAAAGACTGAGAATCAGCACGCAAATGTTAGTGCATTCGGAATGCCTCTCAAAGTGAATGCCGGAGACAGGATTAATTTCGTTACGAAAACCAATAATCCCAAAGCCGCCACTTCCGTGGTGAGCATACTGATCGAACTAGATTCTTTGAACAAACAGTGAACACGTGGAAAATAATGAATTAAAAAAAAATAATGTGTGATTTATTAAAAAAAAAAAAAAAAAAGTAATGAGATTTAGAAAGATGTTGAATCTCTCTAGATCACATTACTTTTTTTATTTTTTTTTGTTTTTTTTTTTTTTTTTCACGCACTTGATTCTCATCAAATGATCGACATCTTATTTCCATCCGATTCGAATTGTAATTCTCTGTCCGACAGGACCAGGGCGAAGGCTTCGGTTTTTCTCGGAACATTCCTATCGAATTGCATCTTGATCTGAATGTCTAAGATGCTACTCTTGAGTCGTTCACTCTGTTTACTGACGTCGAATACGAACATGGGATACATCGACTTGTATTCGCCGAGAGATATGTTAGGATTGCTCATCAATTCGTCTAGACCGTGATACTTCTTTCTAAAATCAGCGGCATCACTGTACAGTCTGCAGAAATCGTTCTTGTCGAACGATGCGTTGTAATCGATTGCTGGATATCTCGTGGCGTTCAGAAACACTTGCATGTTTCTCAAACTGCAGTGATCGAACAGCGACGCATTCTTTTCCTGAGACCCGTCCCTATCGGTCTGAAACGCAACCACGATGAAACGCGGTCTCTCGGAAGCGGATTTCACCATCAATCTCCAATCGAAGTGATTCGTGGAGGGAGGAATGCTAGCCGTGTCGTGTTGTCTCATTCTAAATCCCACGGGTAATTTACTCTTGGATTCTATGATCTTGTAGAGACGCGCTTTCTCCACAATCGAAGGCTCCACGTGCAGAACGAACCACAATATCTTGTGTAGAGTTATCTTACCTGCAGTGGTCACAGCGAGTCTCACTATTGCGTCGTCGTCTCCTTTTCGAATCAACGTCAGATTGTGTTTGAATCCGTACATGATCTTGTTGTAATCGTCCACGAATCCGAAGATGTGTTTCAAAGGTATCCTGAATGAAAACGTTCCTTTAGGTCTGGACGTCTTGACGACGTAGTCGAATATCGCGACGACGCCGGCGCTAGCAGGGCCGACGGTGTCTTTCACCAACAACTGATCAAGTCCTCTGGATTTCGAAAAATCATCAAGATACGTCAAGAGTCCGAACATCGTGGTGGCCTGACCAGGATGAAACACAGATTCTATCTCTTGTATGGATAGCATGTATTTTATATTACTGAGTAGATGCATGATGCCATTATTGGCTAGAGTAACCGTGTCGTCGTCGGCGTAGTTGCTCCCATCTTCCTTGGTGAGACGTCCCTGCACCACTATGTAACTCTCGCTAGGATGTATGAATAGATCCCGAGTTTCGATGTTGATTCTTATCTCTCCCGCATTGTTCAAACTCGTTCCGGTTACCAGTTCGTATTCGTGAACCTCATATTCTCGAATACTTTTATCTTTCACTATGCTTTGTGCTATATCTAGTATATTTGTTATTTTAAAGGATTTTTTTTTTTTTTGTTTATTAATTAACTTGCTTTCTTTATCTAAAAATAGTTTTTAATTATTTTTTATTATTATTTTTTCTCTCTTATATATATATGTGTGTAAACAAGAAAATCTTAAAGAAAGTAAATAAAAAAAAAATTTGTTTTCTCTATCAAAACTTTGTCTTCTCTAATTGTTGTTCGTAAAACTTTCCGATGATCTCTTCTCCATCCAAAGCTTCGATTTGGTAAGTCACTGGATCGATGTGAAATATTTTGATTATCACGAAGATTTCCGAGGTCCATCGAGGAGTATAACCCTTTTCGAAATGCTTCTTATAAGTGTAGATTCTCACTCGATCACCGACCGCAAATTTCGGCGTTCTAGACTTCTTCCTGATCTTAGATCTCTCAGGATATAAATTCGCGTAGACTCGTTTTTCGTTTCGAGGATCGCTAGCTTCTGCGGGAGTCATCTTGATCGATCTGTGTTGCGTGTTGTTGTAATCTTTGACCTGTCCGTTCAGAGCATATATGTATTTCTTGGTCGAATTCGCCGTAAAGTATCTGTGCATCTTTTCCTTCATCGTTCGATTCCAACACTCCACCATGCTGGCTTTCTCTTCGTTTTCGATCGAGTAGAGGTCTACCAATCGATGAACGTGCTTGTTGTAGAATTCCTTTCCCTTATCCACCCACAATTTACTCGGTTTTCGAACACGCTCTTCAGAGCCTCGGCGACGCAAGGTCCCGATTTATTCTTCAAAGCTCTGATCCAACCGTATTTGGAAAACACGTCGATGACCGTCAATAGATATTTGACGCCCTCGTTCCACCTCGAAAACGAACTCATGTCGACCAAGTCGGCAGACCAAATATCATCCAAACGCTTCACGAACACCCTTCTCTTTCGAAATTTATGCACTATGGGTTTGTGTAACTCCTCGGCCAATTCGCTCGTCAATAATCGTTTTTTCTTCTTCTTTTCAGATGCGCTTTTTTTTTTTGAATGCCCCATCCGAATCGAAGTTTCACACCGATCAGATTGCCGACCAGCTAACGTTCTGTCTTCTCTCTCCTGGTCGGATTCGATATGCCTCTCAATTTCCCCAACATGTTTTTATCGCAGACGTCGTTGCTAGTCTTGGTGTCGGGATGTCCGGTGTAGCACAGATCGTGATCATACGCAGCCGCGTCCACCCTATTCACAGGTTTGCTCCAAGATTTGGGTGTCAGATCGGCGTTGAGTCTCTTGTTCAATTTCGTTCCGGGTCCCGTGAAACTGTGACCGGGCAGATGCATTTCAAAAGGTAGATTATTGATCATTTTGTTCATGATGCCTTTACCTTTGCTCGCGTTCTTTTTTTTGACGAATCGAGTCTTGACAGAACCACACACATTGCAAATTCCGCGAAGCATATGTCTGTCGTTTTTAGTTCGTACTTCTCGAGAATTACTCATCTCGGTATCTCTCTTACACTTTACGCAATACATTTTTTAAAGAGTTATTTAAATTAATCAATTTCGTTTTTATTTTATATATAAATTTAATATTTTTTTTTTAAATTTCTGTTCTTATTATATATATATATTTTTTTTTCTTTTCAATCGCTGCTCTTGAGTTCTATCATCTTACTGAATTCCTCCCTGGCCTCTTTCCTCCCCTTTTCCACGAGAGAATCCTTCATCTCTTCCTTGATGATCTGACGAGTCTTCATTCTCACGGTTTCTTTCATGACATCGTATTTCATTTTCTCGCTCAATATCATGAAGTATTCTCCGTCCGATATCCTACCGTCTTTCAACGCCATCGAGATCATTTCGGATATTGTGTCGATCTTGGAGTTGGCCAAGACGCGAATCTTGTCGTGTTTCCTTGCCTTCAGATATAATTTCCTACTCAAAAAGTTTCCGAGCGTGCTAAACAATCCAGCGGCGAGAGCCACTCCTTCTACGGTCAACACGATCAGAATGCCGATCGCGGTCGACAACAATCCAATGCCGCCCGCGTGTAAACCCATGGAAATCGTGATGAGTGTCGTGTCGATCACGTGGACGAATTTCACGAAACGCAAATACTTCTTCTTGAGAGAATGGCGAGAATCTCTCTCTCGAGTTAGATACGCTTGGATTCTATTGATTTGATCAATGCGATACCTCTCTCCTCTTTCTTTTTCTTCTAGCGACGGTGCCGTCGGCAAAACGTTGATCGGCTTCTCGTCCTCGTCTTCCACTAACATCGGATACAGTTTATTTCTGGTTCTCATTTTTGTGTTTTTTTTTTCTTCTTTCTAATATTAGATAAAAAATTTATGTGTGTATTTATTTATTTTATTTTCTATTCTCCCTTATTTTATATCAACAAAAAAACTTAGACGTATGCTTCATTGAACAATAATTTCATGATGCATCCCTTGTCTTCTAAAGTCAGACTTCTACGTGCCAATTTCAGTACTTCTGAAACTGTAGGCTTGTCTTGATTCTTACAGAAGACTAATCTCTTCCAAATCGAGATCACATCGTCGAATCTAACGCATTCGAACGCCGGTTCGAAATACTTGACGACCATATCTTCCCTTTCCATCGTCAGACACGAATGATTCTCATGATCGAAGTCTAGATGATCCCGACATCCGACGCATCGTTCTAACAAGATGGGACGTAGTTCTTCATTCACGCAGATTGCGTATGCTCTCATCAGCATGTTTAAAAGAAACCTCGCTCTAATAGTCTGGGAAACGCACATGATTTACGTATTTTTTTTTATTATCTATTCGATTTGATATATTTATTTTTTAATAACTATTTATTGATATATTTTTTTTCTCTCCTATATATATCAATCACTTTTATCTATTTCTTCAGGAACATGTGTTAGCTTTACTTCGGGAAAAACGCGACAGTGGGTTTGCCGGTTCAAAAACACCTCTTTTCCATGTGCCATACACGATTCGATTTCCGACCTAAAAATCTGCAAGTGGATCTCCGTGTACGCCTCCATAGGGTTTCAGTGTTAAAATCGTGTACGGACGCGGATTATTTAGAATCGACGAGACGATGATTTAGAGATGACAAAACGTTTTTTGCTCGCAATTTAACACTGAATCCTATGGGGAAAACCATCTACCGATTCAAACACCAAACGCAACGTGTACAAATACGTGAAATTTCATGCGTTTTTTCTCACTCTTCGATACAATCCAGTGATTTTGAATTGGCAAAGCCGATTCTAAAACACCCTAAAAAACGTTAAAATCGTGTACCTGTACACGATTTTAACACTAAATCCTATGGAGGTGTACATCGATGTACGTGTACATGTACACGTACATCGTCATCTGTGTTTGAATCGGCATTTATTACCTACTGTGGTGCATGACTACATATTTCTATTTTTGTCTCGAAAACTTATGATCTCCCTCGACGGAGGAGATTACTATAAACAGAAAGCAAATAATTTGAAAGGCGATCTGTGTCGATAGCACTGGTCGGTTAGTGAAGGGTAGGTGTTAAACTGTTATCCGCTTACAAAGAAAAATCCAATAAACAATCTTAGCTGTCAGGAAAGGGGACTTGAACTATATTACATCTTGGGTTAACCCATTGCCCAACGCGCATGATATCAAAGTTTGTTATTTTAATTATTTGTTTTCAAATTTGTCAAACAATTTCAACAAAGTCATATGTAACCCCTCTTCGGAGCAAGTATGGCGAGCTTGTTTCAGTGATGGAGTCACATGTTATGGTTTTGTTGAAGTTTTTTTAAAACCAATTTTTAAAATTAATTTTTTTAATAACTCATTTTGTAAATTATGCAGGCGGGTGCTGCCAATTCGTAAGGTAAGAGGTTAACCCTTCACCCAATGTAATGACCAAAACCGGCCAACGCTATTCTCAAAAATCGTCATCCTCATCATGATACGTGACATTAGTGCGCATGTGCAGCGCGTGTTGTTAGGATGATACGTGTTTCCGTCGTCCATTTTGTATACTGGAGGCCGCCATCTTGGTTCCTATGTTAACACCTGGTTGCTATGTTACTCAAAGGCCTACAACAAGACAGGGGTATGTTCGGAGGGTGTTCGATTGAATTGGAGTAATTTTCTGTTTAGTAGAATTACCACAAACAACCCGACAATCCCTCCAAATCACCAAAATCCACTTTATTTGATATGAATTCTTCAAGAATCCTATTTAGGACCGCAAAACCGTAGATTTTAATAGTAGCACGTAGTGCAATAGTACCGAGGGGGTACCAGAGTGTGTTCGATTGAATTAGAATAACGTTCTGGTTCCGATTTTTCCCAGAATCACTTTTTGGATCCCTATCCCATGATGTTTTTTTCCCAATAAAAGACACGTTTCTTTGGTCATTACCCAGAATCCTCTGCTTCTACTTGGAATTATATTTTTTATAAATTCCTACGCTCTATTTTAGTAACATTCTTAACTGACCCCCCTAACTAATTGTTAGGGTCCATATTTAACAATTTCTTTAAATGACCCCCCTCACTACATGATTTTAAATAATAAATTTACTGAGGATCAAGATATTTCTACACTAACCAATCAGAGCAAAGGTAATCTATCAATCAGATTAGTATATTCCCATTGTGTTTCTTTCCCATAGACTTCTATACTAATTTTCTAAATTTCCCAACTTTAACCTATAATCCTATAGGAAACAAACACAAACGCCCACCAATAATCAAAAAGTCGATCACAATTTGTTGAACTGGGGTGATGTTTTCAAACATGTCCGTCAAAAATTATAAGATTAGGCAAAACATAGCCTTGGCATCATTCACGATCGAACCATTGTGGGGGTGCCTTCTGGAGAATATCTTTTCTGTCATATGTGCTTATGTGACAAGGCACATTGTGACACAATATGGCCTAGCACAGGAGCACATGCTGTATGTGCCGATATATGCTTATATGTGCTTATGTGAAAAGGCACAATGTGACACAATGTGCCCTAGCCCATAAGCACATACGGGTATTTGAGGATACCTATGGCCTGGTAGTGTATTATATGAGGATACCTATCGAGGATACCTACTGGAGAATCCCTTTTTTGTCATATGTGCTTATGTGAAAAGGCACAATGTGACACAATGTGCCCTAGCACATAAGCACGTGCTGGTTGTGCCGATATGTGCTTATGTGAAAAGTCACAATGTGACACAATGTGCCCTAGCACATAGGCACATACGACCAAAAAGGGATTCCATAGCCACAGGCGTTTTCCAAAAAGGGATTCTTAAAAAGGGATTCCGTAAAATGGGATTTCTTTGCGAATCTGTAAAATGAGATTCCGTGTTTTAGCATTGACACTCCAGGGCTTTCTCTTTCCCTGTAGGAGGAATTTAGTTCAAAGGGAATTAATACCTTCATTGGCGTTATAGCTAAAACATAGTTCAATTAAACAAACAGTTCACTTCGATCTTGGTTGTGTTGGATCTTCGTTTTGTTCAGTTCAAAGGTGTTAATTATATATACCTTCATTAAGGTTATGGTTGAAAAATAGAGTTCATTCAGTTCAGGGGTGTTAACATTGGGATTTATTTAGGGGTTATAGTTCATTCAAACAGTTTAAGTGGGTTAACACTGCGTTATATATGGGGGTTGCAGTTCAATACTTTGTACACTTTGTTGTGTTAACTTTGATCTTGATTGTGTTTGAGCAGATCAGTTTGATTTTCGTCGTTTTGTTCTATTCACTTCGTTCTTAGTTGTGTTTGAACAATTCAATAGTAGTTGTGTTGGATCTGTTCATTACTTTTGTTTCCAGCCAGTTCATTTTTTCATGTTTCTTCTGTTTAGTTGGGTTATTGCATGTAATATTTAGTGGTTATAGTCCATGCAGGTGAAAATTTCATTGAATTTATTGGGCGTTAAGATTAAATCAGACTTCCTTATATTTGTTATGTTCATTTCGATCTTGGTTGTGTTGGATCTTCGTTCTGTACATTCGTTGTTTTGCATTGGCCATTATTAGGTTTTTTTCTGTTCAGGTTCTTATAGTACTTATTGAATTAAGCGTTATTAGTCCCTTTCCATACACCGAGTGTCAATGTTAAAACGCAGAATATACTAATCTGATCGGTGGATTACCTTTGCTCTGATTGGTTAGTGGAGAAATATCTTGATCCTCATTAAATTTATTATTTAAAATCATGTAGTTAGGGAGGTCATTTAAAGAAATTGCTAAATATGGACCCTAACAATTAGTTAGGGGGTCAGTTAAGGATGCTACTAAAAATAGAGCGCAGGAATTTATAAAAAATATAGTTCCAAGTAGAAGCAGAGGATTCTGGGTAATGACCAAAGGAACGTGTCTTTTATTGGGGAAAAACATCATGGGATAGGGATCCAAAAAGGGATTCTGGGAAACATCAGAACCAGAACGTTGCTCTAATTCAACCGAACACACCCCCGGTACCCCCTCGGTACTATAGCACTACGTGCTACTATTACAATCTACGGTTTCGCGGTCCTAAATAGGATTCTTGAAGAATCCATATCCAATAAAGTGGATTTTGGTGATTTGGAGGGATTGTCGGGTTGTTTGTGGTAATGCTACGAAACGGGAAATTACTATGATTCAATCAAACACACACTCCGCACTTACCCCTGTCTTGTTGTAGGCCTTTGAGTAACATAGCAACCACGTGCTACCATAGAAACCAAGATGGCGGCCTCCGTGTATACAAAATGGACGACAGGAAACACGTATCACCCGAACAACACACGCTGCGCATGCGCTCTAACATCACGTATCACTATGGGGATGACGTCACAGCATGGCCGCTCACACGGGTTACCATGACAACACAACATGCCGCCACGGGGTCACGTGACTATGACGTCACATGAGATCCTGCATGAGATCCTGCCAATGTTACCTCAAACGTGCGAGACATACTACTGTTGTGTTTGGAGAAATAAAACTCATATCAAATATTAATCAGCGACACCCAAATTCGAGAAAGATCACAGTTGGAATCGTTTTTATCGATTCCCATCCAGGAGTGTACATTGTAATATAATAAAAAGAAACAACAAATAAATAATAACACGTAATTCTGAGGCTATATCGTGGCGAGAAAATTGTAGAAAGTACACATGTAAATTATGAAGTAAAACAGATTGAATACGATTATAAAATAATTACAATAGAAATGTCAAAGACAGGAGTGGTTTGAAAAGTAATTAGTGATGATACTAGAAATATGAATACCTTATAAATCAGCCTGATGATTTTGAGACTTTTAAAAGAATCAAAAATTATTAGAAACGTTGATTACTGTGAGATATGAGAGAATTTTGTGCCGGCTTGTATGATAAAATAGATCTCTTAAAGATCCTACAGTGAATAACTGCACTTGGGCATGATCAAAAGAATGTATGAGAGCAGTAGGAGATGGTCATCTCACCCTAGTTTTGGGGGACCCCGGGGTCTGACCTAGGTCAATGACCTAGAGTCTAAAACGCCCAGGCCTTTTTAGGCTCCCCTCACCCTCCACATGCCCAATGCCCAAGTCTGTTAGGCCATGTTTACCCTCCCCGTGCCCAAA
This sequence comes from Pictodentalium vernedei, assembly GCA_031216915.1. NCBI lineage: Eukaryota > Metazoa > Mollusca > Scaphopoda > Dentaliida > Dentaliidae > Pictodentalium > Pictodentalium vernedei. Next base: position 235,143,431 of record CM062296.1, read on the forward strand.
GCCAATTGGGCCCTCCTTTGTGCCTAAAGCCCATTAGGCCCTCTCTGTGCCCAAAGCTAGTTAGTCCCTCCTTCATGCCTAAAACCCATTAGGCCACCCTCACCCTCTCTGTGCCCAAGTCTGTGTGTCCTTGTGCCCAAGATGGCGGCTTCGTTAATGCGCATGACATCAAGAAGATGGCTGTGCCCTTTTTGGGCACGCACAATAACACTTTTCAAGATGGTGGTGTGCATGATATGTATGACAACAAAAAGATGGCTGCGCCCATATTGGACATGCGCAATAAGGGCGGTGCCCATGATATGCATGACTTCAACAAGATGGCGGCCCATACAACTTTTAGAGATACACTCACGTAAAAGAATACAACATAGCGGCCACTGATTTGGGACCGAGGAGGGGTGATGGGGGACTAACGGACATGGGTACGGGGAGGGGTAATGGGCGCCCAAAAAGGCATGGGCGCTTTGTGCTCTTAGTTTTAATATGTTTGGGGAAACCAGTCGGTACTTTTCATGTCACACACAAACAAAGTATTAGATTACATAAACTTTAATTAAAATTGAAGTTTAATTTAAATTTAAACATGGCTTCCCGCATCTAACACAGAATTGGGAGGCTTTCCCCCTCTCACCTTCATTCCGCCTGTTTCAAATACATCTATGAATCTAAACGTACATCTGGTAACCTTATCAACAAACAGACATAACGTGTCTTGAGTTAATCCTCTTACGATTGTGTTGTAAATAAACGGTGTCTGAAGGTTTATCTTCATTCGTGTTACCTTTATTGACAAAATTACCCTGACTTGGCTTTATCAAACGTTGTTATTTTCGAGAGCAAATCTGGTCAAGAAGAACAGAGTATTAATCTGTTATACAAATGCGTAATCAGTTTTCTTTCTGTTGGGTAAAGAGTTACCCGATGCCGGTTTTGTGGCTGAAGCAACTATGAACAACTCTAAATTTTTCAGTCTCTTAAATTTTTATTTTCACATAAAATCAGTTTTTACAAAGTAAATAATTTGGTTTTACAGTAGTCAAAATGGATTTGCAGTCAGATTTACAATTCTACAAGTAATTTTTTACTAAGCAGAAAATGGTTTTGCAATCAGTTAAAATGTATTTTCAATCAGTTTTTATAAGTGATTTTACAATTTCACCGTCAGTAATTTTTACAGCAATAAGTAGTTTTACAATAATTTTACTGGTAATCATACAAAAAAACATAATTAAATGTTCAGTAACTGCCTTTTGGTCTTGAAAAAGGGCAGTTTTTGTTGTTGTCGTTTTTTTCTGGACTTTCTCTAGTTATCATCTAAAGCTGTTTGCACATCCAAAAACGTGTATTTTCTTAATAATGGATCAAAAAGGTATTTTCGTTTCTCAGTTGCAAATTTTTCAGCTTTGTTCATTCCGTAACCTTTCTCATCTCAAAGTCGCTGAGCAGTTTTTCTAATTTTACCATAGACCGAATGTTGTCTGAAGTGCCTTACTCGACACATTGCCTTAAATAATTTCTTACAGAGGGAAGTTCTCACGCAGTCTCTAAGAACTTCCTCGGCCACTTTGGTGGCCTTGTCTCTGGGCAAGCCATTATCTACGTACGACACTTTCAATCGCTGAAATTTATCTGCATTATCTCCATATGCTCTTATGATTAAAGTGTCTATTATGCTCGTTTTGTCATCTTTCTCCTCTGAATATTCACTTCCAGTGGTTGTATCACTATCGTCTGACTCTGAATATGCGCTCTCGTTAGAATCAGATGAGTTATAATCTACATTTGACTCCGAGTATGTGCTCTCGTTGGAATCAGACAAGTTATAGTCTCCGTTTGACTGAATGCCTTCACCCGTCATCACAAACCTCTTGAGGCAGTAACCATCTTCGGTCTTTTGCATGTAAAGGTTCTTGAGAATGCTTTCCTACAAAATTTACAGTTGTGGCTCATCATGCCTTCTCTCTTTGAACGCTCTGAGAACTGGGTGGACATCACGATTTATAAGACAGTGGAGACTATCCTCAAATATGCGCATGTATACATAGGTTTTACATACGTGCACATCGGTTTTACATTTGGGCACATCAGTTTTACATACATACACATTGGTTTTACATATGTGTACATCAGTTTTACATATGTGCACATCAGCTTTACATACATGCACATTGGTTTTACATACGCACACATTGGTTTTACATACGTTCACATCGGTTTTGCATATGTGCACATCAGTTTTACATACGTGCACATCAGTTTTCCATATGTGCACATCGGTTTTACATATGTGCACATCAGTTTTGCATACATGCACATTGGTTTTACATCTGTGCACATCGGTTTTACATATGTGCACATCGGTTCTACATATGTGCACATCGGTTTTATATACATGCACATAGGTTTTACAGATGCACACATCGGTTTTTCATATGCACAGCAGTTTTACATATGTGCACATCGGTTTAACATATGTGCACATTGGTTTTACATATGGGCACATCGGTTTGCATACATGCAGATCAATTTAACATACTTGCACATCGATTTTACATATGTGCACATCGGTTTTACATACGTGCACATCGGCATCAGTTTTACATATGTGCACACCATTTTACACAGGTACACATCAGTTTTACATATGTGCACATCGGTTCTACACAGGTACACATCGGTGTTACATACGTGTACATCGGTTTTACATACAGGCACATTGGTTTTACATACATGTACTTCAGTTTTAAACATGTTTAGGGTAAAACGGTCTCTAAATGTGCTTTAAAACCGATGTGCCCATATGTAAAACCGATGTTTAACTGTGTAAAACAGATGTGCACGTATGTAAAACCGATGTGCCCATATGTAAAACTGATGTGTACCTGTGTAAAACCGATGTGGATGTATTTAAAACTGATGTGCCCATATGTAAAACTGATGTGTACGTATGTAAAACCGATGTGCACGTATGTAAAACCAATGTGACCGTATGTAAAGCCGATGTGTGCATATGTAAAACTGATGTGTGCATATGTAAAACCGATGTGCACGTATGTAAAACTGATGTGCATGTATGTAAAACTGATGTGTACAAAACCGATGTGCACGTTTGTAAAACCGAAGAGCACATATGTAAAACCGATGTGCACGTATGTAAAACCAATGTGTGAATATGTAAAACCGATGTGCACATATGTAAAACTGATGTGCACGTATGTAAAACTGATGTGCACATACGTAAAACCGATGTGCACATATGTAAAACTGATGTGCACATATGTAACACCGATGTGCACATATGTAAAACCGATGTGCACGTATGTAAAATGGATGTACACATATGTAAAACCGATGTGTATGTATGTAAAACCGATGTGCCCGTATGTAAAACCGATGTGCAAGTGTATAAAACCGATGTATACATGCACGTGTTTGAGGATACTCTCCACTGTCTTATAAATCGTGATGTCCACCCAGTTCTCATTTGTTCTCACAGCTGTCAAAGAGAGAAGACATGCCGAGCCACAACTGTAAATTTTGTAGGAAAGCATTCTCAAGAACCTTCAGATGCAAAAGACACGAAGATGGTTACTGCCTCAAGAGGTTTGTGATGACGGGTGAATGCATACAGTCAAAGGAGGACTATAACTTGTCTGATTCTAATGACAGCTCATACTCAGATTCAAGTGAAGATTACAACTCGTCTGAGTCTAACGAGAGCACATATTCAGAGTCAGACGATAGTGATACAACCACTGAAAGTAAATATCCAGAGGAGGAAGATGACGAAACGAGCATAATAGACATTTTAATCATAAGAGCATAAGAAGATAATGCAGATAAATTTCAGAGAATGAACGTGTCGTACGTAGAAAATGGCTTGCCCAGAGACAAGACCACCAAAGCGGCCGAGGAAACTCTTAGAGGCAGCATGAGAGCTTCCCTCTGTAATAAATTATTTAAGGCAATGAGTAAATGGAGTCGGTTAAAAATCAACTTTTTGAAGGTCTGAGACACAGTTGTAAGCAGGGTTGGATGGATTAGTAAACAGCTTCGAAACATATTGGAGTGACAGTTGAATTCTGTGCTTCTCAAGGTAAAGCTCCTCTGCTTCAACAAGCACTGAATCTTTTGGAGATTTTCTTAAAGTACCCAGGCTAATTCTAATACCACTATTATGAATTGCATCAAGTGGTGTGAGGAACACCTTTCTTGCAAACCAGCTGTAATCCAGATTGGATCTAACAAGTGATCTCAAAACAGAGGGAGTAATGTTTTTTGGTCAGCGCCCGAATCTGTGCTACCAACTACATTGACGAGGTTAAGTGTCTCTTTGCATCTCACTCTTAGTTGTTTTATTTGAGAAGTAGAACTCAGTTTATTGTAAAACTTAAAACCGTTTTCCGTAGCCCAGTTCTGAATTTTAACTGTTTCAACACAAGAGGCCGTTTTTCCGGTCCAGGAACACGATACGTCATAATTTCATTAAGTAGGATGGCTACTAAGTGAACGTGTGTGGTAGAACAATTAATATTTTCAACGTGCAGCCTGAAGGCTGCACGTTGAAAATATTAATTGTTCTACCCCCAAATGATGTATATGGACTCTTCCAATTTCTGTCATTTAACTGACATGGAAGATACCACCAGTGTTCAAAGCATTGAACACTGCTTGTTCAAAGCCTTGAACACTGCTGAAGTTTGAACTCGATGGCATTCATATTCCTACTGCTATAGAAAATTAAAAAATCATCCACATTTTATGAGGAGTTTACCATATTCTCAATTCCGTCAATAATGCTATTGATTTTCACTGAGAAAAGGATAATAGATAAAATACTACCCCAAGGAACCCCCCATTCTTGTTTGTCGGGATCAGATAATGTAGATTCAAAACGAACCCGAAGTTGGTGGTCCTTTTTTATTTGTTTTATTGAGGTTTAACGACACCTTCGACAGCCAGGGTCACCCCGTGTGGACAGTTTTACGGGTGGAGGAAGCTGGAGTACCCGGAGAAAACCACTCAGCAGCGGCAACAACTGTCAGACTCCCCAACATACTAACTGCACACAAGCAGGGTTAGAAATGGTTGACGACAAGTGCACCATCGACGTGCAGTGCGCTCTAGTACTCAACGCCACCATATCCGCTGGTGGTCCTTTATTAAAAATTCTATGGCATACATCTTCTCAACCTCATGTTAAAAATAGCTTTTAAAATCCCATACTTCCACTGTATACCATACGCTTTTTCCAGGTCAAAGACGATAGCGATTACATATTCTCTCCTGGCAAAGGCATTTGTTATAAACGTTTCAGCCTCTAACGAAATGATCCGCAGTACTTCTCGGGCTCAAGAAACCACACTGGACATTCGCGAGAAGAGTATTCGAATCCAGAAACCAGACAAATCGATCATTAATCATTCTGTCCACAGTTTTACCGAGACAACTTGATAGTACTATAGGTCTGTAATTGCTTCAATTACAATGGTCTTTATTAGGCCTTGAATTGGAATTTTTGTTGCTTGTCCCCCAAAAAGGTGGAAACTGGCCAGTCATCCATATTTCTTTGAAAACGGAGAATAAACGTTCAAGTGATGATTGCGGCAGATATTTTAAAATTTGTTAGTGTATTTCATCGGATCCAGTGGCATTATCCTTTTTTACATGCAAAGCGTTACTTAACTTTTCCATACAGAAAGGTTCATTGTAATCCTCTATATTGTTAGGATTACAACGAGCAAACGACGACTGTTCAGAGAAAGTTGAGGCCAATTGGTTTCATTTTTGGATGTAATTTGTATGTTATCTCCCAGGTGTTGTACAGTTAATTTTGTTTCTTTACCTTTAATTCTTTTAACCCTTTACCTAACATGAAAAGCAGCCGACACTTGCAAAAAAAAATCTTGAATAACTAATTTTTTTCATTTTTTGTCTCAAAAACATAGGTTATGACCCCTCGTTGGAACGAGCTCGACGAGCTCGTTCCAACGAGGGGTCATAACCTATGTTTTTGAGACAAAAAATGAAAATGTTTTGAAAAGTAATTGGCGATTTTTGAGAATAGCGCTGGCCGGTTTTGGCCGTTACGTTGGGTAAAGGGTTAACCATTTTCCAATTGTATTTGATGGGTGTGTTGGTTAAGTTTAGGAACATAAGTTTCCCAAGAACTTGGTCTTATTCTTTTTTATAAGTCGTTTGGTCTTTGCACGATTAATACGAACTTTGTCTAAATTATTTGTTGTTGGCGATTTATTAAATTCCCGTTCTTTTTTCTTTCGTTCCTTTATAGCCATTTTGCATCAAACCGTGATTTTGGGAAACGTTTTGGATTTGTCGCGGTTTTAGGAATGGTAGTATTTGCAATTCTGTCATAAAATGTTCTAGTTGGTGAGCACTTTCATGAAAGTTCACCCGTGCGAGTCGTTCAGAACAAAGGGATGAGAGAGTGTCGCAGTTTGCCTTTTTTAAAGTTCCACTTGTACACCCTCTCATTGTCCGTCGGAACCACACTCTCCAACACAATTGGAAAGTGGTCACTTCCGTTCAAGTCATATTCGTCCTTCCAACAAAAATCGAGGAAGATAGAAGGGCATGCACTTATATGATCAAGAGATGTCTAAGAACCAAATGTGGGATGCAGATGAGTGCTCGAACCATCATTGAACAAACACAGGTCATATTGTGAAATAAGCTCTTCTACTGTTGTGCCTTTGGGGATGTCTTAACTGCAGGAACCTCCTCCACAAAGAGCGGTTGAAATCACTCAACGAAATGCACAGAGTTGGGAGATAATGGATCAGTTGCTCAAGATTCTTCAGTTGTACGATTTTAGTTGGTGAAACATAAATAGAACATAACGTAACTGTCTTATCTAAAGTCGGTTTTACCGCCACAGCCTGTAGGTTTGTTTGTAAAGGTACAAAACTGTGAATAATGTCATTTCTAATTAACCCTTTACCTAACATGAAAAACAGACGACACCTGCAAAACAAATTCTTGAATAACTAATATTTTTCATTTTTTATCTCAAAAACATAGGTTATGACCCTCAATGGAACGAGCTCGACGAGCTTGTTCCAAAGAGGGGTCATAACCTATGTTTTTTAAACAAAAAATGAAAAAATAATGAAAATTAATTAGCGATTTTTGAGAATAACGCTGGCCGGTTTTGGCCGTTACGTTGGGTAAAGGGTTAAGACAGACGTTCCACGAACATGAAGATCAGTTTCATCTGCCCAGGCAATATACTAGGTATAAGGCTTAAAAACTGAATGATCTTGAGTTTCAGGTTTCTTTAAAAGTGTTCCCTGCAGTCAAAAAAGCAGCAGGTTTTTGTTTTTGACATAGAAGGTCCAGTTCATTAATATTTGCTCCAAAACCTCGACAATTCCATCGGATGATACTAATGGTGGGCGTATGGGAGAAATTGCTACGCATTTCTCTTTGGTGAATTTTTACGTAGGGACCTTCACTGAGATGAATTCAGGCGTAGTTGATTGGAAAACGTGTCATCGATTCTTTCATCGACTGACATGTCATCCATCCCTTCAAACGTATTGATCTTGACGATATTTTTCCACTGCTTAGGTGTTCTATTCGAATTTCGTTTTTGTGGTCATTTCTCTTTTTTCTTTTGTGCTTTTTCTTGACTTCGTCTCTGACTCCGATATAGATTGTTTTGTGATGGTTGTTGTTTCTGACGTGGTTTTGTTTTGTTTGGCCCATTTCTCTGTTCTGACTTGGGTTTTTGGTCTTTATTCGATTCTGGTTCAGGTGTATCAGTTGCCTGTTCGTGTGTTTTATTTGGTTCTATTTTATCGAAATTTTCGACTGTGAAGGCTTCTAGCAATAATGGAATGATGCTGTTGAGCCATGCCCATAGTGGCTGGCATTTTATTGATTTTATTGTTAATTTATGCGACAATTTAGTACCCGAGATATTACAATTACATGTCAGACATTAATATTATACTACTCAGAGTTTGCTGAGCACCACATATTTGACACATCATTGTGAAATTTTTTTTGTGACACATTTGCAATATTTTTGGTGAATAGTATTGAGATGGTCCCCAGTGTTACATTAGCTCTCTTGGCAGGTAGACGTTTCGTGACAGTCATGGAAAGCATGTACCCCTTGATTTCCATGATGTTTTTGTGTACTGTCTACATGTACATGAGATGTGTAGAGTATTCAGTCTTTATTTCAACACAAACCCTTGTGATTTAATGATTGAATATGGTGAATGCAAATGTAAGACATTTGTCTGAAGCAGAAATGTGGTGGGCTGTAGGGATGATGGAACAAGGGTTTACCCATCGTCAGGTTGGTGAAGCCCTTGGTGTGCACCATACGATGATCACCAGAGCCTGGGCAAGACGACATGGTGGTGGCAGAGACAGGGCAACATCTGCAGCTGAAGACCGGTTTTTGATCATTCAGGCCTGTAGGAACAGTTTTGACACAGCAACACAGCTTCGCAGTGACCTTCAGAATGCACCCGGGGTAAATGTTTCGACGCAGACTATCCGAGCAAGGTTGCGCGAAGGTGGTCTCCGATCGAGAAGACAATGTATTCGCATTTAGCTGTCCCAGAACCACCGCCAGGTACGATATGAATGGGCCATGGGTCACGTTGGATGTACTAGGGAAGATTGACGATCTGTCCTTGTTACAGATGAGTCAAGGTACTGCCTAGACAACACAGATAGGCGTTCTAGGGTATGGAGAAGACCAGGAGAGCGATTCCATGCAGCCAATATTGCTGAGCATGACCGCTATGATGGAGGGTCAATAATGATCTGTGGCTGCATCAGCTGGGATGGACGTACAGAGCTGTGTGTCCTTGACCGTGGTACATTGACTGCACAGCGGTATACTGATGAGATCCTGGATGCCCACGTCAGATTGTATGCAGGTGCAGTGGTGATAGATTCATTCTGATGGACGATAATGCCCGTCCTCATGTTGCCCATGCTGTCCGGGAGTACCGACAGAGGGAGGGGATTGAGCGTATGGATTGGCCAGCAATATCCACTGACCTCAATCCAATCGAACATGTCTGGAATGAGTTGCAGCTTGCAATTGCAGTCCTTTCAGTCCTACCAAGAATAGTCCAGGAGCTTGGTGCCATGCTGGCCCAAGAAAGGAACAACATCCCACAAAGGGCCATCTGGAACCTGATTGGGAGGATGAGAAGGCGTTGTGAAGCTGTAATTAACAACAATGGGTCTCATACTCGATATTGAACCCATCTCAGTTCGCTCTGTCAACTTTTTGGCAAATTTTAAAACTTCCTCTTTTACCAATAATATCCATTTTCCATGGTTATCGTGTTCTAAAGCTAAAAAATAATGTCAAACACAAACAAAATCTCAATATGTGTGCTAAATCATTAAAGATATAATTAAATATAAAATATATATACACTTTCCATAACAATATTTCAACTAAAACTTAAAACAGGTAGTTGGATATATTTGGTGCTTAGCAAGCGTTGAGTAGTACACAATTTCCCAGGCCTATTTGAAACTTCACAATTAATTTTTTGTATTTCTTTTTCTTCCTTCAAAACAGGGCAATCTTTTGATGCTGCTACATGGTTGCCCTGGCAATTACAACATTTAATGGTATTAGTACAGGGATCTTGTTGTTCTTAACTACGCATGAAGCAAATTGTCTTCCCTCTACAATTGTTTTGACAGCTACCAAACCTTTGACATTTGAAGCATCGAAGTGGATTCGACACGTATAAATGCACTTTGTTGTTCGTGTATCCATCCTTGGTAGCCTTTGGTGGTTGTGTAGATTCAAATGTGAATATATATGTGTTTGTTTTTATTCTATTTCCATCTCTTTTAATTTCGATTTTTTTTTTATATCTGTGACACCCTGTGGTTCCAGTTCTTTCCTCTTTTCCATTTCCGCAACGCATGATAAATTCCCTAGTTCTGACTACACCCGTATTCAGGCTTTTGCGAAGAAAGACCTTTTCTGTCATATTCACCAAAAGGCCAGTTTTCAACAAATTCTCTGCATGGGCATTCTAACAACAGAACACACGATCGTAATTTCTTTACATCGACAACATTGCCTGTAATTCACTGTATTGATTTTCCAATGCGAAAGGATTTTTATTCCTTGCAAGTTTGCCTTCTTCGTCGGAGCTGATGATTACAAATTATGATGGCTATGGTATAAATTGTGGTACGGTATGCCCTAAGTAAGAGTCAGTATCTTCATCACTAAAAGCATAACCCGTTTTGTAATTGTGTGTGGTATTTTAGCCATATTTATATTACAAGTGCAACCCCGATCGCCAGCTATCAGACAATAGTCCCCCGCGGTTGGGGTGTCGCCAAATGTGTCACTAATGTCTGATGAATGTAGAAAGACTGAACGCATAGCATCAACATATCTGAGCAACAGGTTGTGATTTAAAAAAAAATACATTAAAAAAAACAAAGATTACGCAACACAGATACGAGGTCGATTTTTTCGCACCTGAAATGCTTGTCATTACAAGAAAATGGAATGCAAGTAGTGGAATACCAATCTGAAATCGTCAGACCAGGCTAGATTTTTAACTCAATATCGACACAGATGGAAAAATATGATATAGGTTTAACACTTCACAACACTGTGTGGAAATGACTGGGTCATTTCGATAACATTCCACCGAAGCCGTACAAATATGCACAGGCTGGCACGTATATAAGCATCGCCCTTTTATGAGCAATGGACATGTACATCTTGATTCTGGACAGAGGAACATCGGATACCGTCAGCACTGTTTCATGTTCATGTCCTGGTTACCTGAACCAGTCATCCATAGAAATGAATCTATGGAGAGAACACCACTAGTTTCCCATAAATCATTTAGTACATGATAATCTCACTCACTTAACCTTGACTACAACAGAATCCTATGTCTGACCATATGGCAAACGAAAGGAGGTCTTAAAGATGGAGATGTGCCAGTAAACTGGTCTGCATATAATATTCCAAGAAGGTTCAGATGTGGGAGAAATCCGAAAAAGAAACTCGCTTACTTAAAGCAGACAGAAACAGAAGAAAAACCTCAATTTTACAATTGTTTTCATAATTCAAGGGGCAAAACTCACTCGAGTAGAAGTACAGAAGCACAAATCAAACTTGACCTGCATTTTATCGCATTTAAGATGGTCGAGAAGTGTGGAAATAATAGGTTAATTACAACAGTTTATTTTCTGTGTCAAGGGCATAACTTCTAAACTACTACAAACATGCTAAAATTAACTAATTGTGGGCCATAAATTTGCTCAGTATTATCAAACTTCACCGTTTTCGAATCCCTTCAAGACATTGTTAAGAAAGTCTCATATACCAAATACTGACCAAATCCCGATAATATTTCTTCAAGTTCTCACACTAAAACGCTGAAAATGTGCAAAAACTAATTAGGGCCATAACTCTGCTCAGTATCACCGAACACACCTGTCATAAAACTTGTTCAAAACAATATTGAGAAAGTCCCACATACCAAATATTGAGAGAATCCGTTAATATTTGTTCAATTTATCACGCTAACGAGCTGAAAATACGCAAAAATTAACCAATCAAGGGCCATAACTCTGTTCGGTATGATCAAACTGCACCGATTTTCGAACTTGTTCAAGATATTGTTAAGAAAGTCTCAATTCAATTCTATTCTAAATCCGTTTAATATTTGTTCAAGTTATCAATCTCGGAGATAGACGGGTAGAATATAAAAGTATGAAAAATAAAAAAAAATACAACAAAAATGGCCGCCATTCAGCCATCTGTAATTTTTTTTCTACAAAACTTTACGTGCATCATACTTTCATAATGTCTGATTAATGTTAAAAATTTGAAACACCAACATCCAAGCATCTCAGAGATACAGATGGTAACGTACAAAAATATGAAAAAACATGAAAAATCTACAACGAAAATGGCCGACATTCAGCCATCTTTGAATTTTTTTTAGAAAATTTGACATGCATCATATTTTCATAATGTCTGATTAATGTTAAACTTTGAAACAACAACACCCAAGCATCTCGGAGATACAGGTGGTAATGTACAAAAATATGAATCAAATACAAAACAATTACCACAAAAATGGCCGCCTTTCAGCCATCTTTGAGTTTTTTTCTTAAAAATGGGAGTTGTGGACTAAAACAATTACCGAATAATTGAGCATTTCAAAACGTTCGGACAATGGTTAAAAACTCGTTTTTGGGAAAAATTTCGAGGGGAATAGAAAGGGTTACTAACCCCAACCCTAACCCTGAACTGACCCTAACCCTAACCCAAACCCTGAACTCACCCTAACCCTTAATATAAACTCCGAAAATTCGCAATTTGCCTTTTAAGTCTCATATCTTAGTAAATAAGCTCATAATATATAGAATAAGCTCATAATATTTCGGTAACCTCATAATGCATCTCCGGACACAAAAACATCGTAACTCCAGTTTACTTGCCCGGCCGGCCGGACGGACCGACGGACGGGAGGGTTTCGGGTGTTTGGGCGGGTGGGCTGGCTCGGCCGTAACTCGATGGAGACTATTTGAGGTTCTTCAACTCACGCCTCCCACAATTACTCCGAACTTATTCAGGCGGTATGCCCCACCCCAACAGGAGGTAGTGACGAAACCGAGTAAATAAAGAACATACTCGTCTAGGGTATGCAAACACATACCACTGACCGAGTGACCAGTGCAGCCGCGCCATCAGAGAGCAGTCGATAAACTGGCCACATCAAACCAGGAGGATCATTGTACAATAGAAATATTTGGTATCCATCAGAGAGTGCAGCGAACGTGATTGAAAGTAGATGAGGAATTATTCACAGAGAGTACAATGAGAAAAGAGAGATGGATATTATGACAGATTGGCCAGTTTAGCGACTACTCCACATCCCGACTTGTTGTGCTCCCGATAAATCAGACCGAGCCTGATCTGACCAACTGTCTACCATAACGTTAGGGCCGAAGGTGATACATCGAACTACCGTCTTCACCCACCCACAATTCCCATCCTTCATGGTCTTCAGCACGCATCTCACTTCACGGAAGAACAATGTGCCCTCCTCCTTTTTAATCCAGGGCTTGAGACCGCCTATGGTGGAGTTAATTGTTACTATTTAGTTTGGTGGAATTCCTCTTAAGAGAGCGTGACTGGTATAGTGAAAACAGTGAAGAAACATCGCATCTCTTTTTTTCCTATGGGCAGCCGCCAAGCGCTGTGACGTAACCTGCTAACGGGATACGATATAAGTTCTTTATTTCCAGGTCTGCTTCGTGTTTTTAGACCTTAGAGAATTATATATTTATTTTGTATTTATTTATTGGGGTTCAGCGTTTTAAAACTTTGGAGATTTATGTATTTTTCTTTATTTATGTATTGGGATGTAACGATACTTTTGACAGGCAAGCTCACCTTCTGTCTGACAGTTTTACTGGTGGAAGAAGCTTTATTACCCGAAACGAACCAACGAGCAACGGTTAGCAAGTGTCAAATTCCCCAACGTACCAACTCTGCAGTCGTAGGGCTAGAATTGGTTGAAGGCAAGTGCACCATCGGCGCGGGTCAGAACGCCTTAGTACACAGACCACCGTGCCCCAGCGTGGACAGTCGGGATTAAGTGCATTATCCAAGGACACAACTCAGTTACTGCTGGTGAGGATCGAACCATAGAACTGCGATTTGAAGTCATGTCCTCTGATCACTGAGCCACCGATTTCCGAACTTTGTAGATAGAATGCTATGATGTAAAAAAATGTTGGAAGGGCTCTAAGAGCCCTTTATAACAGTATTTTACGTCACAACCCCCAATCGGATCAGCAGTCAGGTAATTTCATGAAATATGTTAGGATATTCTACGTTGCTATAGCCCATCTCAGGTTTTGACCGGTCTCTGTAAAAATACCAGCATTACTTCAACGTTCTCTTGCTATAAAAATCAGAAAAGGGTTATCCGAAAAAAATAACACTTTACGCAGCGTAACGGTCAAAATCGACCAGTGCTACTCACAAAAATCATAATTCGAGTTTCATTTTTGGTCTCAAAAGCATAGCTTATGACTCCTCATTGAAACGAGCTCATTGAGCTCGTTCCAATAAGGGATTATAAGCTATGTCCTTGACGCAAATAATGAAAAAATAGTTATTCAAGAATTTTGTTTGCTAGTGTCGTTTGCCTTTCGTGTTAGGTACAAGGTCAAAGAAAATTGTGATGTTTTATAATTTACACTGAGAAATGTTGTCAGTGATGCGTGCAAAGCTTTTTTGCGTGCTAGTTATCGGGTTAAAGCTACCCACTTTCAGGTCACCTTGATTTCTAATTTAATTTGTACAGGTCTGGTGTGGCTATTCTCTCAATACAACTGTACATTTGTTTACACCACGTCTATTCTTGATCGAAACGCCGAATTACACTAAATTTCTATTCATCATTTTCAGATTGTAAATTTGTTTGGTACAATCGTACTTAACGAGTTCGTGTTTCAATGATGTGATAGATGATGATGATACGCGGGTGTTGTTTAGTGTTTACAAGTGCTGTAGTTAACCCCGCCCTATTCATCAACTACCGAGGTTTTTTATACATTCTTCAACCCTTAACATCAAGGCTGATCTGAAATCATCTCTTTGCGACAATCCACACAAAATATTCAAAATATTCAGATAGACAGGTATAACAGAGGAGATGTGTCATTTATATAGATGTTCGCTCGTTAAATGGCATTAAATACAGGTAACCAGTCATCCCTCACTTAATAATAACCGCCCTTGGATGACAATTCAGGAAGTCCCAAACAGAGGTATTACAATTACAAGTCCGCAACCACCGCGTAACAAGACTTCGAGCACTTCTATCACGCAAAATCTTCCATTCATTCTGGCATTTTTATATGTTGGAACTACAGTTGGAAATGTGTTAACCCCTTGAACCCTCGAGGTCGCTTTCCCGAACCAGGAACACGATAAGTCATAGTTTCATTAAGTAGAATGGGTGCTAAGAGAATGTGTGGGGTAGACCAATCAATATTTTCAACGTGCAGCCCTAGGGCTGTCAATAGTGGTAGTGAAACGGTTGATCCAACATCGCAATCGCTTGATCACAGACGATAACCGGATAATAACGATCATCCACGACCATTCACTCGTTGAATATGAAACCAAAACAGTCGCACTTTGAAAGCAATATTCGCAAAAAACTGATCCATTGTGTACACACTAATGGACATTGTCGAGTTGTTCGTTTGTATTCGTGCAAGTGATAGTGTCTGTGCATACTCAGTACTCACGGACATGTCACGGGTGTCAAAGGCTAAAAAAATCAGAATTGAATTAACTGCCTCATGACCTTTAACAATCGGTCATTGTTGCAACCTTATTGGGAATTTGCAGGAATGGGTGCACAGACTGTTTATTCTTATCGTGTGACCCAAATTTCGCGTTTTTAATTTGTCCCTACTACGGACTTCAAAGTCGCGAAAAATGCACATTTTCGGCTCCACATTTAGCACATTTGTTGAAGATGGATCCAAAAATGTGCATTTTCCTCAAAGTAGAGGGATGGGTGTCCCAAATACAGCTATGCGTATTGCTTTCTTACCTTACGTTCCGTTTAGTGCCAATAAGGCACGTGGGCCACCAGTACCTTAGTGGCACTAAAGGGAACGTATCAATGTGTGGGTCCACTTGTATGACCGTGCCTCCCACCACCAAGCTCTAAATGCTCCCTACGTCCCCAAATACAAAGAAGACGCATATTTTATCAATTTGCGAAAAAAGAGTATATTTTAGCCATACAGTTTTCCTTCCAACTACACTCTTTATACGTGATGTAGTTGTATGAGGTTAGCTTCTAGATTAGGTTTCAGAATTAGATAATTCTTGTGGGTTTTTTATTTAAAAATTAATCTCGTCTCCAGTTTTTTTTTAGGTTATGAACGCCTAAATAAATCCCATTGACCACAGTGTTAACCTTCCACTCTATGTACATCACACCAAGTTGTTTTGAAAAAAATACCTATACATCTACAAAGTACATCATCTCTTGAAAAAGTTAAACTGGAAAAAAATATATGTTGCCACATCAAATTTCAGTTTAAATTTCGAATTTTCACAACTACCGTATGGTCTTGCACTGAATGACCTTGACACTTTTTTTCCCATGGTTCATGTTTTTGAGAGATTCTCACACATTCCGGCACCAAATTACAAACAAACTTATTAATCCTTTCTAAAGTGGACGAATCAAAATTTTAATTAATGGTTTCAAAGTCAAAATATGTTTAACCAATTAGCTGATCAGCCCTATTTAATCCTACTCACAACATTGGGTGTCAAATGCTCCAAGTCACGTGTTCACTTATTTAGTGGTTCATAACCTAAAGAGATACCAAAGTTGATTACAATATCTGTAATTTGGGATTTAAATTCAAAATAAAATACTACCAAATTGATTCCAAACATTTTTTTTCAAATTCGCTTTTTTTTTCTCTGACCTCACAGCATTTCATTTAACCCATCCTGTTTTTGGAGTAAAAAAATATTCTTCAAACTGACATCATTTTGTATCAATATATTAATAGATCAGCCTCATGTGTGCCTCAAAGCCCAATTATTCTCAGAATACACTGAGTGCAAGAATATTTTAACCCCCTTCATTCTTCTCAAAATAAAGATGAAAAAATGTACTTTTCCTTCCTCAAATGTTTCTATATAGCACATATTTGCAGGGCAATACCACATGTGAGAGAAGCACACCTTGACTCAAAATAACCATATAATTTGAGTGGAAAACAGAAACAAAGGAACAAGCAAGGGTTGATATTTGACCTACACCGTACCAACCAATTCAGTGAAAAAGCCAACCCCTAATGCCTATGAGACCTTCCATGATAGTTTTAGTGACAGAAGTTTATAGTGTTTCCAGATGTATAACTTAAAGAGATAAGAAGCGTCTTAGAAATCAATAAATCACTGCTTTACTTTATCTTACCACTGCCAGAGTGGTCTCCGAGTGGAAAATTCCCTCGGTAATGTGTTGCAAAGACATAAAAAGCTCCATATGTTCCCTGCTCAAATGAAATATTTTATTGACAGCACAGGAATTTTGAGGGCAGTCAACCACATGACTCCTTGTATTATACTCATGGATGCCAGGAATTGAATTCAAAATTAGCAGAAACAAATTGGGGGGGGGGGGGGGGGAGGTGAGCAGAATAATAAATTCTTACAGATGACTCCAGATATGTTTCAGAGGTCACACAAATACATACAGTGGCATAGCACTTTTCCCCCGCTGGAAATGAGAACTATTGGCCCAGTCTAGTTACTGTCAACCCCTTCCCCACCCCAGCGTATCTCCACTTGTTTCACCTTTTCAAAAAAAAAAATAGTTGTTGAACCCTATTAGAATCAACAAAGGTGCTGATTCCAGAAAGATTCAACAACATATTTTTACTGGAATATACCTGAAATATTAATCTAAGGAGTGGTTAGGTATCTCTATTTACCCTGTTTATGATATAATATGTCATATTGACTGCTACAGCATAGCATTAACAGAAAGCAAATCTTAGTGAGACTACTTGACAAAAGAAATAATGGTTGAGAAACCAATCACAAGGACAAGAAGCAAAATTCAATTTTCAAGCATATGTTTTTATATTTTGGGGAATGTGCTCTTTGTAAGGAACACTGTCCTTATGGTAGACCCAGCGAGGATAGACTAAAACATTGCTACTGAATCTTGAGATGAAAAGAGGAAAGAATTTTATACAATGTGAATGTCGCCATTGCAAAAACTGAAAAAAATAACTCAAGTTACCTACGGTGTCATGATTTTCAAATCACGAAAACCCTTCTAGAATAGTGATTGGAATCTGATATTCAAAACACTTCAAGGCGGAGGGTATTTGCTCAGAAATAACTGGAATAAGCTTCCAATTGTCCATCAATCAAAGGGAGGTAATCCACTTTCAGTTCCTATCAAATAGAAAGGAAATTCAGCTGTCACATCATGAAAAATTCAAGTAACTCCATACATAAACTGCTCATATTTAGTGAAAACCTTCTGTACACCCCATTAACACAACATTTAATTCATTTCATAGGATGAAACAGGTTATTTCACATTTGATTCACTAACTGAGGTCCCCAAAACAAGAATAGTATCCATTCTGTGCTGTTTCTGAGGCCTTGGCATGTTAAACACCACATATTCAGCACATTTATATGGATAGAGGGGGGGGGGGGGGATTAAAATGTCAGAATGAAAGAAGAGAGACTTGCAGTAATTAGATGTGGGATGGGAGCTTAGGTGGCATGTGACAAAATATGACAACGTTTATTAATTGTGTTTCAAGGTAGCAATACAGTGTATTTAAACTCCAACCGGTATAGGGTTAAACAGATTCATTCTGCAGAAATGGTTGTGTTTGTCACCATTATTTCAGCTGTTATACCTTGCAGTTGCCCCGAACAACTGGAAATTCAACAACTAACCAGCCAAACAATCTTTCCTCCTGTCTCAGATCACCTGTTTGTTCAGCAAGCATTTTATGCATGCCAGGAAAGCAAAACTGGCACTGTGTCGTGAAAATTGGGCATCCCACACCACCAAAATAGCATTTCCCAAAACTTTCAACCATATTACAAACCCAAAGTGTTTGAATTGAAAAATTTATAAGACCGGGATATCTGAAAACAAAGAAATATCTTGAAATATCCCTCAACAACAGTTACAAGGAAATACTCCTTTAGGTTATGAACGCCTAAATAAATCCCATTGACCACAGTGTTAACCTTCCACTCTCTGTACAACACACCAAGTTGTTTTGAAAAAAAAATACCTATACATCTACAAAGTACATCATCTCTTGAAAAAGTTAAACTGGGAAAAAGTATATGTTGCCACATCAAATTTCAGTTTAAATTTCGAATTTTCACAACTACCGTATGGTCTTTCACTGAATGACCTTCACACTTTTTTCCCATGCCTCATGTTTTTGAGAGATTCTCACACATTCCGGCACAAAATTACAGACAAACTTATTAATCCTTTCTAAAGTGGACGAATCAAAATTTTAATTAATGGTTTCAAAGTCAAAATATGTTTAACCAATTAGCTGATCAGCCCTATTTAATCCCACTCACAACATTGGGTGTCAAATGCCCCAAGTCACGTGTTCACTTATTTAGTGGTTCATAACCTAAAAGTAGTGTCTTTGTCCGTTTCTAAATCTGTAGAGAAATGGATATGTCCAGACAGAATGTTTAGTGTGGGTATGTGTAGTAGGATAGGGGTAACTGTTTCGGGGTGAATAGGAGTTAATTAGGGCGTCAGCTGCAATAGGAGTTTTCTCCTAAGGCAAGTAGGCAGTACCAGTTGATGCACGGTGATTGCCGATTGTTGGACATATGCGACATTCTAGGTCAAGAAGGGTCAGAGGGAAGATCAGATAATGATTTGGAGCTGGGGATCAGAACAGGGAAGAAAAGGTGGAAGTCAGGTGCGTGAGTTGAAGAGAACACCATATGCAACGAAAGATCCTTTCGTTGCATCTGGTGGAAGATAGCAACTTGAAGTACGTAGCTCCTTGGTGAGCATCGAGCAGAGAGGCAGCAGTGCTTTTTTATTGGTGTTTAACGTCACATCAGCAACTAAGGCTATATCGAGGAGATAACTAGGTATCTAGAGTAAACATGATTCCTTCATAAAGTGAAATATTGGTAAAAACATGAAAATTGTAAATTATCTTGGCAATGAAAAAAAGGGAAGACAGCAATGAATAATGACACCTAACGTTTAATGACTTCTATGTAAATTAGCCAATTGAAGGGAATACTTTTTGAAAATGAGATGTAGTTAAAATAAAAAAATCATCTAAAACTTATTAAAAATCCTGCTTTCGTTGAGAATCGAGAGAATCTGGTGAGACTTTATGTAAAATAGTTTTCTCAGACACAGTACACTTGTTTATCGCCGCCCCATGTCAATAAAATCAGCACAATCAAAGACAATGTGCTCGACTGTCAAAGAACATTGATAGTGAACACATTTCGGTTACATATCTACCTCAAATAAAATAAACAAAACAATGTCTAAATGGGATATGACCAATATATGTAGGAAGTACATGATCTTTTCTGTAAAGGTTACTTGACGCACATCTACAGTACAGTCGCCGTGGACTGGTCACTTCCACGGGTGGGAAATATTTCGACAGACGCAATAATATTAGGTTCCAAACACTAATTATAGGATAATCGTCCAAAATTTCATTAATGAAGCACCGGGTTCATTAACTAAAATTTTGCTGATGATGATTTTTATTACCTGGTAAAGGCATGCGTGGACATCACTGACCGCACATGACCAGCCCGCGGCTACTGTACTTTATCCCTAATATTTGGTCGGAAGCGATGGAGCTTGTTACCTGTCGCCCCACCCCACTCCACCTACCACACAGATTTGAAGCATTTACTAATATGCGGTTTATAATCATCGAGGGGGATTTTAAAATCAGCGGTAGGCTTGCTTACTGTCTGTTTTGCTATACTGTCTACCCTGTTGTTATCGGAACTACCAACATGTCCATGTGAACAGCAAAATACGATATCATATCAGTCAGACATTAGAGTATTCAACTTCTCACGAAGTTTCAAAATTAGAGGATTCTTCAACGTGGGGTTCCGTAAAGCTAGTAAAGAGGATGGAGGGTCGGAAAACATAACTGACTTCCTTTCCTGTACATTCTCAAACGCTATGTGTAAATCTTTGACCTCAGCCGTGAAAACAGAATTTTGTTTTGGTATTCTGACTGAGGTGACGTGTTCACCAATAACAGCAGATGATGATACTTTGTCACCATATTTAGTTTAGTCTGTATAGATCCGTTTATATGCACTATACTTAAGCTTTATTTTGGAATATTTTTTGTTTGAATTGCAGAGAGTTTGTTTCAGATTTTATTTTTGAGGAAGCCAAGGAAGAATATGTGGTTCACAGTTCTCTTTCATTGAATCAGATTGGTAGGCTCCATATGGGATGTATGTCTAATTCTCAGCGGATAGGACACAATGTGACCTTGGCTGTTGAAAGTGTCGTTAAACTCAAAATAAATAAATAAATTCTCAACGGGGGAATATCTTTTTCGTGCCTGTTAAAACATTCAACATTTATAAGCAGGGTTTGATGGATTAGCTAACAGTTTACAAACATATTGGAGTTCTAGTTTCATTCTGCGAAGGAGGGAGAGGGTGGATTGGTGATAACTAGTGAGTAATCTTCCCACCTTATGTTGTGAGGAGATACATATATTTCTTCACGGATTCGTTTATATGAACTAAGTTTTGAGACACTTGTCATCTGACAAAAAGGGTTCATTGTGATATAAGTCCATGTTGAGTTAGAAGTTAGAAGGCGTTCTTCAACCAGTAGATCATAAACACCATGTCCCAAGAAAGAAAGAAAACATGACCGTGGATCATGATGTTAATCTTGATTTGTACAATCGTCCTTGTGGGAATTTTCAATCTAATGGGTTTATGCTTCAGTTTAGATTTTGAATAAAGTGAAACCTGGGATGTCTCGAATATATTTTAGCACAGTTTGGAATATCTTTACATTTACTTCATTTGACAACAATGTTATTCCAAAAAGAAGTTGGTCGACATGAGTTATGTTGCATTTATCTAGAACGGACAATAATTGGAGTCTCGAGACCTCATAGAGACTACAAGTCAGGCGAAAAGTGGCTAGCATCTTCTTCAAAGTTTCCACATCTGCAGTAAGGTGATTCATTGATATGGTTAGAATATTTGTCAAAGTAACTTTAGATAAGAGAGTTAAATTATGTTCCATTTACATTTCACCAAATATGACCCTTCAGCTGAATGACCTTGAGTGCAGACGCTTTCAAAGCCTACTTGAGCATCCTGTTCAGGTTTCTAAACCATAGCTTATTGACCTTTATAGGGTCTTCTTCCGAGAGTGCTTTCCAATGCAGAAGGTTGGGTGTACTTTGGAGAGAACAGCAGGACATAGATTTATTCAGGAAATGCAGCTGAAAGATTTAATTATTCGTGACAAGTTACACGTGACAGAATGGTTTTAATAGGTTCGTGATGAAGATGTTATCTTTTGTGTGGATCAGCCCAGTTTATGTTACACATAATGTTTTCCCACACTAGCATAGTAGTAGAATTTACACTTTTCCGTGAAGACGGATTGACATCGTTCTTATCTCTTTGGATTAATCAGCACCTTATGAACTTAGTTATAATGCCGCGGTAAAGGGCTTGAACAGTTTGTTATTCCCAACGAGTGTGATTCTAATCAAACTAATTAACTGGGGTAATTTACACTAATGTCAACAGTGAAAATTACCGATCAAATATAGCAGAAAAATCCTATTTTAACCCCTTTCAAATACCTTGCGACTCTTTCAAAAAGTTTTCTGGAATAAGTGAACTTTTTCATTCTTTTGTCTCGAATACATAGCTTACATTGTGGCCATCGTGGACTGGTCACTTTGAACGGGCGGGCGATATTTCCACGGCCCCAATAATATCAGATTCCAAATACTGATTGTAGGAATAAGCGGCAAAAATTTAATTGACGAAGCACCGTGTAAAACACAGTGCTTCATTAATTAAAATTTCGACGATGATGATTTTTATTACCCAGAAAACGCATGCATGGATCTCACTGCCAACGCGTGGAATTCGACAAAGTCCACGGCAGCTGTACTGTATGATCCCCCATTGGAACGAGCTCGTTCCAACGATGCGTCGTAACATATGGGTTTGTGGAAAAAAATAAAAGAAATAAAATTCGTATGGCTCTTATAGTGAATAGTGCTGCCCGTTTTGGAAGTTATGTTTTCTTAAAGGGTAAAAACAATATGAAGTTGAACGGTATATTTTTTCTTGTTTTGTGTATTTTTAAACATAATCTACACTAGCCAGATTGCCCGCCCCGCTGGCTTAGAGACAAAGACGGCTATTTTCAGTATGCGGAGAGATCAGTTTCTATTTCGCCGCAAGATTTTGAGTTTGTCCAGTCGAACATTCCTTCAGCATTACGAATCTTCTCCTCTCGATCGCCTAAAAATTTGAACGCATAAGCCTACTGACATTGCTACTTTTGACGAAAAAATATATTGCATACGTATTTCTTCGAAATATCCTGTACAACCTCTGACAGGTTCAGCCTCGCAACGCAAACCGTCTAGGTAGAGTTACATACACACATACATACATAAATACATACATGCATAATATTATAATTTACATGGCGTCTAGCTGGCTGATACATTTCTGCACAAGGCGATGGGAGTTCATGTCAGGTGAGGCGATGCCGAACCTGATATGAACACTCAGAGCCTTGTACGTAAATGTATCAACCGGCTACAAGCCATGTAAAATATTTATTATGTCGAAAGCCCATGTAAATCAAGGAATTAATAAATTTTCACGAGAAACAAAGAACGGCCGAACGTTTGTTTTTCAGAAACCGCCGTTGACAGCAACGCGCAGAATAATCAACAGTAACTGGCACCGGTATGTATCCATGACGACAGTAAACAATCTTCGCTGTTCGAGGTACGATATTTGTTTACAAAATAAAACGTATCGCTCCAAGCGTATCTGAAATACCCTTACATAGATTTACTGTCATTACCACATTAAATGGGTTAACATATATAGCTCTTTCAAATGCTCAAAAAATCACTTTTTTTTCTGTTGAGTAAACTATAAAGAAAATGTTCACTTCAGCATAAAAAAATCGATAGAGTTGAAAAAACAACAAAGAACTACAAATAGTATTTTCTGTCCATTTTTTAAAAAAATATTTAATGTTTTAAATCAATAAATACGGTACTTTGAAAATATTTTAAATTCTCTTAATTTGTTTTGATTCGAATTTTGAAAGTTCGAAGCGAGTGCAAATGCATCAAAATAGTAATGGCGGCAACTCACCTGATATCAGATAATATCAGGTGAGTTACCTGATACGGCGGAATCCTTAGATGGTATTCCAGCATTTTGACTGAACAAACTAACTTTTAGGCATAATAAATAGATTGATCAGTGGGGTACGCTCATTCTACCACTAAACAGTCATAAAGCAATTATCATTATCCAGTAACCTGTCCACGGTTGCATCAGCGGGTGACCCCGTCTTCATGTCTCTTTCATTTCCAAGCTGAGGTTAGCTATGTATTTTCTTGATGCCGGATAGCCATTTCATGTTGTAACTACTTTTGTGGGCACTCTCGGTTGAGGGGCGATCGGCCGGACCTCCCCCCCCCCCCATTCCTTGCTTGTAGTTTGCCGCCGTCAGCGGTGGTAGCGGCGGGTGCGTGTGGTCCATCGAGGGCAGACGGCTGAGGTTTGTATGTCATGTCTAAGATTTGTGTTTGTGTTGCCGGTTTGAGGGGGTGGGGTGTAGGACGATGGGTGTACGCTAACATATTAGGGTGTATGTAGGTGTGTGTGTGGGGGGGGGGAGAATCAGAGTGTAGGGGTATGTTTGTATGTGTATGTGTATGGAAGTTTTCTTTGGTGTACGTGTGTATGGGTGTGTAGGCGTGTAAGCAAGAGTATGTGTGCGTGTGGGGGGGGGGGGGCTGTAACCAGACCATGTGGATATTCCAGTACACGTGGGTACGTAAGCATACGTAAGTGCATGCAAATGTCCCTGTGCATGAGGGTATGCAAGTTGGATAGCTTGTGCCAGGATTCTACAGGCGGAGAAATGGAAGGGGGCAGATAGGCGGAGAGTGATCCTCGAAAAGCCAAATGCTGTGGTCTACCACTTTGACGAAAGGTTAATAAATCAATAGTGAAAAATCAGATAAACGTCAAACTCGAACTTGATGTACATTCCTTGTTAGTGATAATATGTGTCAAATATGACCTAACTGTATAAACCCTTTACCAAACGTAACGGCCAAAACAGGCCAGCGCTATTCAAAAAATTCACCATTCAATTTTTATTACTTTTTCATTTTTTGTCACAAAAACATAGCTAATGGCCCCTCATTAGAACGAGCTCAACGAGCTCGTTCCAATGAGGGGTCATAAGCTATGTTTTTGACGCAAAAAATAAAAAAAAATAGTGCTTCAAGAATTTTATTTGCAAGTGTCGTCTGCTTTTCGTGTTAGGTAAAGCGTTGAATATAAGTCTAAATCTAGTATCGTGAAACATATAAAATCTTCGAAATTCTGAAACAGCAAGGAGCAATAACTCCATAATGGAATAACTAGCAGACGTTAGAATTAATAATGTTCAGTCCAATATGGATAGGTTGTGTAAGGAATAGCTTAAGTTATAATCTTAAGTCATGAAATCTTTGATATTTTGGAATACTAAAAGCCAATCACTCAAATATGGCTCACAATTTTCGTCATTGGAAGAGGTTCATGGGAAAGTTTGCACCCATTAATTTTCCAAAGCTGTCAGTAAATATAACACTAGGATATGGGGATTTCATATAAATGTTAGCAAATCCGTATCATCCATGTGCGCATCATTTCACAAACTTCAGACATTTTCCTGTAGAGTAGTATTAAAAATTCCCAGTCAGTTTGAACTATCTTTTGATGCTATGTAACCTTTTTTGTTCATTTTATCAACAGTGTGCGCATCGGGACAAATAATGCAGGTGCTGTCCTTTGTATTAATTTTAAAATCTTGGAGGGGAGATTTGCTGATTTGTTTCCTTGGAAGCAGTTTCAAGAATAAAAACATGCAAATTACTGTAAAACACACACATTCGCTAAACAAAGAGCCAACATAGACGCTTGGTGTTGGTGGGTGTGAAACCGATAGGTATTCTTAATGACCGATTATCTGTGAACTCGTTGCTTCCAACTGGCTTCTCTCACAATATACAATCCAATTACAGCAAAGACAACAGCTGATGACATTACAATTACAAGAGTCATACCTTGAATTACAATCAAACACAAGATTGAGATCGCAATGGGAATTTAAAGAAATCATTCAACCACTGTCAACGCCTTTTTCGGGAGCCAAGTCTGAAGTGTATGTCAAGGTTTGAGACTAAAAACGTCTGTTAACCCTCCCCAAAACATTAGCGTTTTTAATGAAGATGTGAAAAATGGTCAAAAACTTAAAAAATGGAAAAACTAAAAAGTAAGTGTCTCGGAATTTGTTGAGCTCTTCAAAATCCGACGCATTTTAATTTTTTAACCTTGAACGCCATGGCCGTCACCTGAGATTTTCCAGGTTGGCAACGCATTTTTAGATGGAACTATACTACTTACATTTTGCTAAGGATCACTCCTGCCCATCTACATATCTGATACACAAAAGGTCAAATGTGTAGAGGTTTAAGTTTGTTTATTTGTTTATTATGGTTTAACCCTTTACCTAACATGAAAAGCAGACGACACTTGCAAAACAAAAATATTGAGTAACTATTTTTTTCCATTTTTGGCGTCAGAAACATAGCTTATGACCCCCTCACGGGAACGAGCTCAAACGAGCTCGTTCCAACGAGGGGTCATAAGCTATAATGAAAAAGAATGAAAATTGAATGACAATTTTTTTTAATAGAGCTGGCCGGTTTTGGCCGTTACGTTGGGTAAAGGGTTAACGGCATTTTCAACAGCTTGGACCCTATCATGTTGGACAATTTTACGGGTGGAGGAGTCAGAGTATCCAGAAAGAACCAGTGAATAATGGTGAGTAACTTCCGAGCTCTCGAGTTTACCATCCTGATAAAGAAGTTAGCAGTGGTTGAAAGTAAGTGTTGCGTTGACACTTTCCAATGCTAAGCCTGCTTGTGCCAGGATGATAAATTAGAGAGTGCGACAGTTACTCAGCATTGCCGGGTGCTTCCATATGGATTCTCTTGCTTCCTTTACCCATAAATTTGTACAACTTGCTATAACCCAGACTGTTAAAAGTGGCATTGTTGTTCAAATTATGTCGATGAATAGGGGTGATCCTTAGCAAAATGTGTGTAGTTTATATTAACTTTTGTCAGATAGGTTTTCAAATGCTGATGCAACATTCTTCGTTGCAGACAAGATCTCTAAAATGGTTTACTTGACATCGAGAGTTTCACAAGCAGAAATACGACGAGAATGCGCCCTGATAAATCTTGAATTATCTTTCACCTAGCTGTACTGGAGTTGTCGACGATCAATGTCTATTTTCGTCGCTTTTTAATAATAATAATAATAATAATAATAAATACAGTTTAGATCCATGACTCCACGCAATGTGCTCTCGGGATTTACAAAATTAAAATAAATAAAGTCAGCTCTGTGTTAATTATTAAAGTTAATAATTTAAAAGGACATTTTAAGTATAGAATTTACCGAATAAGTGCGTCTTAAGGTTAGTTTTGAAGGACTGATATGTTTGTGGTGATTTCAAGTGATCAGGCAAATTATTCCAGAGAAAAGGTCCGGCAACGGAGAAGGCCCAATTTCCAGCACATACAAGGTTACTGGTCTTGTGACAAAGATTATTTGTGGAGGAGGATCTCAGAGATCGTGTGGGAACGTATCGTTGAAGTAGTTTGCTGAGATATGTAGGGGCCAATCCATTTAGACATTTATAGACAGTAACAATGATTTTAAAATCAATGCGTTTTTCAATGGGTACCCAATGAAGGTGGTACAGTAAGGTTGTTTGTTATATGGCACGATTTCCTACTTGTAAGAATCATTCTGGCCGCACAGTTTTGGACAAGCTGCAGCTTATGTAGAAGGAACCGTTTAGAACGTACATTAAGGAATTGCAGTAGTCCAGGCGGCTGGTGACAAACGCATGGACTATCTGTTTGGCGACATCCTCGTCAACCACGGCGCGCACCCTGCTGATGTTTCGTAAGTGATAATATGATGTCCGACACACCTGTGTGACATGATAGTCTGCAGACAGTGTCGCATCCATGAAACATCCGAGGTTATGCACCATGGTGGACGGAGAGATCAGATTGCCATCAAAATTTGGATAAATACGGGACAGCTTCGAAAACTGGCCGCGTAATCCAATGTAGATAATTTCGGTTTTGTCTGGATTGAGCTTAAGAAAGTTTAACGTCATCCACGACTTAATGTCATCTACACAATGTTAACGAGTGAACTGCACACACCTCTTGGTGGGCTCTAAAATGAATGTAGAGTTGTGTGTCGTCTGCATAAAAATGAAAATCAAGTCCGTGCTTACGAATTATGTCGCCCAGTGGCAGGACATATATAACATACAACAGAGGCCCAAGGACGGACCCCTGTGGAACACCAAACTCTAATGGAACCTCAGTGGAATAGGTACCGTTTACATTTACTCTGAGTGTCCGATCCGAAAGATACGATTTAAACCACTCATGTGCTGTTCCACTAATGCCTATTCTAGTTCTAAGGATATTAAGAAGCACTGCGTGGTCAGTGGTGTCAAACGCAACACTTAAATCCAGCAGAAGAAGACAGGAAACCTCCTTACGGTCCATAGACAACACGATGTCATTCTGGACACGCAGAAGTGCTGTTTCCGTACTACTAAGTGGCGTATAGGCAGATTGGAATTCTTCTGACAACGAACATTGTGACAGATGTTCCCGTAGCTGTTTCGACACTGCACGTTCTAATAGCTTGGAATCAAAACTTAAGTTAGACACTGAGCGGTAGTTTTTCAGAATTTCGGGGTCAAGTGACGGTTTTTTAAGAAGAGGGGTAACTAGAGCCTGTTTCATGGTCGATGGAAATACATCAGATAATAATGATGTGTTGACGATTTCCAACAACCAAGGAACAAAAGCAGGTAGGCATGATTTTAGCAACTTCGTAGGAATGATATCTAAAGGGCATTGTTTGGATGGTGATTTTCCTACCAGGGTACAAATGTCACCCTCAGATAATGGTAGGAATTAATGGAAGTTTACAACGTTCACCAAAGGTCTACTCAGTGTCTTTGCAACATCGGACTGGCCGAGGACGCTTTGGGCCAATCCAGATCGTATGGTTGCGATTTTGTCATGACAGAATGTAGCAAACTTGTCTGCAATCTCAAGGTCACATTTTCGATCTGGTAGAATTGGAGTACCCTTCATGTGCAATAATTTGTCCATAACTTCCGAGAGAACACGAGGATGTCGTATGGTTGTCATTCACGGCAGCTGAAAAATACAATTTCGTCGCATTTATCACAAGTTTGTTCACGTGATTCCGTTGGCAGACACATATTTTGCGATGAACTGTTAGTTTTGTTTTCCTCCAATTCAATTCAAGTGCCGATAAGGGTGATAAATTTTTGAATTTACTTATTCTGAAGTAATCGATCGTCTACATATCACAACAAATGTCAAGATGCATTTGAATTACCGAATGTTTATTACTTTCCATACTGTGATTTACTGGGATTTCCGGGTTTGATTATAAACGGTATCTTCACAAGTGAATTATGCAATCAACAACTGGGTCATGTATCCGTGCGCGCAAACGAAGAGCTTTGCCGTGGATGTAATGGGGACTTCATTGTTTTTTGTTTTTTTTTAATCATTTACCTGGCAAATCTCAATCCAGTGATAGTTATTTATCGCACTAGTACTGATAGTGGTGGTTGAACTAGTACTAGTAGTGGTGGGTGTACTAAGACTAGTAGTAGACGTGGCAGTTGTAGCAGCAGTAGTAGTACTACAACTACTGGTAGTAGTTGCACTAGTACTGTTAATGATACTTGTATGAGTAGTGCAAGTGTACTAGTACTGGTAGTTGTACTAGTACTACTACCGACAGTGGTACTAGTGCTAGCACTGGTAGTCGTAGTGGTACTAGTACTAGTAGTGATAGGGGTAATAGAACTAGTACTACTGTTAGTGGTACTAGTACTGTTAGTGATTCTAGTACTGTAGTGATAGGTGTCCTAGTACTAGTACTACTATTAGTGGTATTAGTACTGATAGTGGTACTAGTACTACTACTAGCACTGGTAGTGTACTAGTACTACTGTTATTAGTAGAAGTTGTAATATAACTACTACTGCTAATGGTAGATGCACTGGTACTTGTTCCAGTAGTAGTAGTAGTTACACGTAGTAGTAATACTAGAGGTGATAGCTGTACAGAGCACTAGTATACAGTACTAGAGGGCAGTACTGGGGGATAGTACTGGTTGGATAGTACTCATGAATAGTACTAATGTATAATACTAGTGAATAGTACGTGGACATAGTACTAGAGGATAATACTAGTGGATAGTGCTGGTGGCTAGTGGATAGTACTGGTGGGTAGTAGTATATTTTAGTAGCAGTAGTAGATTGTAATAGTAGTAGTAGTATATTTTAGTAGATAGTAGATAGTAGTATATATTAGATAACAGAAAGTAGATAGTGAGCAGTAGTAGTAGTAGAAGATAGTAGCAGTAGAAGATAGTAGTAGTAGTAGTAGTAGTAGTAGTAGTATTAGAAGAAGAAGAAGTAGTAGAACTAGTAGTAATAGTAGTAGCAAGAGATGTAGTAGTAGTAGTAGTAGTAGTAGTGTAGTAGTAGTAGTAGCAGTAGTACTAGTAGTAGTAGTAGTAGTAGTAGTAGTAGTAGTAACAAGAGATGTGGAAGTACCAGTATAAGAGTAGCCAGTAGTAGTAGTACTAGTAGTAGTTAGTAGTAGTAGTAGGTAGTAGTAGTAGTAGTAGTAGTAGTAGTAGTAGTAGTAGTAGTAGCAAGAGATGTAGTAGTAGTAGTAGTAGTAGTAGTAGTATAGTAGTAGCAAGAGATGTAGTAGTAGTAGTAGTAGCAGTAGTAGAAGCAAGAGATGTAGTAGGTGTAGTAGCAGTAGTAGTAGTAGTAGTAGTAGTAGTAGTAGTAGTAGTAGTAGTAGTAGCAAGAGATGTAGAAGTAGTAGTAGAAGTGGCTAGATGTAGTAGTAGTAGTTAGTAGTAGTAGTAGTTAGTAGTAGTAGTAGTAGTAGTAGTAGGTAGTGGAAGTAGTGGTAGTAGTTAGTAGTAGATATTAGTAGTAGGTAGTAATCCGCGAAGACTGGTATCCACTAGTTCCAAAAGACCTGTCTCCAGTGGTCCTTGCGAGTCCCCATAGACTGACTCTGGTGATCCCCAAATATCTAGATGAGGATATGATGAATGGCAGATTGTGCCTTAATAAGGAATTTTCACATGGTGCCCATGGCCTCGTGCGATGAATAGGGGTGTCAAATGTCAGTCGGGAGAGTGTCATGCCTAGCTAGGACTAGAGCTAACTTGCAAACTAGATAAAATGATTAAAAATCGATAAGATGTTCCCAAACTATGATTTGAGCCAACCCAAAAATAATTCAAATTTTGTTGAAAAAATGTTTGTTTTCATGGATGTTTATTACACTACTGGTTAAGTTTATTACACTACTGGTTATTACACCATTGGTTGATTTGTATTACACTACTGGTTGACTATAACAGTACTGGTTAATTTTTATTACACTACTGGTTAATATTACACTTCTGGTTGATTATTATACTTCTGGTTGTTACAAGGGTCATCACATCACCAAAATGTTACAGGAAATACCAGTTCTTGTTACATTATAAACGTTCTTGACAATCATTGTTTGTTTTTGCTATAAATGTTATCTAATATTGATGTCTCTGGCTATAAAGTGGCATTTTCTTCTTATTTTTGTTATATGATATTATACAACATCTGTTACAGGACTGACAAGATTTTATACCATGATTACATATTCTACAATATTTGAAAAGCCTATGACATACATTTTAGCTTTACACACAAACCGAGGTGAACACGCCAGCAATGGGATTTCAATAGTTAAAATTTACACCTACAGTGGAACTGCTTCCAAGTTGACCTTTGGTGACGTCGACCTGAATGCGAACTTGTCTAAATTTATCGCACGTCGCCTCGCGAAGAGTGAAAGGAAAGTGGCAATAATTTATTACGTTTTTAAATGAGCTTACGGCATAAGACACCAAAAATGAATAAACATGCATTGTCTCATGTTAATAAAGCATCCATAACTCGAAACAGTATGTTATTATGTTATTGAAATAAAAAGGGCCCTCTGTTTCTTTTTCTATTTTGTTTCGGTGATAAAACTGACAACGGAAGTACCGCCGACCGTTGCTCATGTAAACAAAAACAAATGCGCACGTAGGTACGGCTACTGCTCAGTAAAATCGAGTAAAAATAATAGCGACTGTTAGAAATCTAACGATCATGGTATCAATAAAATATACCCAAAGTAGCTTGGTGTACCAAATGCTCACCACTCGTTGTGAAGTGGTGTTAACCGCGCACCGAAGGCTCGCGGTTAAGACCACTTCACCACTCGTGGTGAACATTTGGTACACCAAGCTTCTATGGGTATATTCTATATATAATACATAACTTATTCTGGCATGGGAGATGGGCCCTGTAGTGACGGATATTATATTATATTATATCATATTATATTACTATAAGGGAATCCTTGCTGTCATTCCAGAGTCCAAGCTTATCCCAGGCACAGGGCCCCATTTCGAAGTGTATCCTCCATTTTGAATTTCGTTGATTAACAAGATCAAGTATTAAGAAGCTACAATTTTTTGAGCAATTCTCAGATTAGTTTGATTTTGTGAAGTTTGTCTTGGTGCATCAAAAACTTATTTTTTTGTACTTTTCAAACAATTAAACTGTTAAAGCGAGAGATTCTCGAAATTTTTGTTTCAAGTGTTTAATTTGTTATCTTGTAGATGGAAATATGAAAGAAACTGAGTCAACAGTACAGCCACAGTTATATTGTAACAATTTCATACGTGGGCAAAAGTTCCACAGATACATTAACCTTTGAATCCTGAGACATCGGAATCGACAGCAGACGTTGAATTTATGAAGCACTGGGCATAACTTCGTTTGCTGTGATTTACTGTCACTAGCCTTCAAGATTCATGTGTGGACATTATTTATCTAACAATCATACAGATTTCGGCCTGAAAACCACGAGAAATGGTACGTATCACATAATGTGTTAGACGACTCATTCTGATTCCGTATCATATCGATTCAACTTCCGGTAAACACTGCGCTATGAGAAATCTATATTCATTGTTATTACGCATTAAAATAAGAAATTCAAAATTTTGACCAATTCCAACACAATTTAAATTGAAAAACAGAAAAAAAGGCTTTATGTAACGGGATTGTTAGAAAAATGTATTATCATGACCAAATGCATGTCCTGTAATTTGTATGAGATTCTCGGTCGTGTTTACGATCGGATCACAACTCGCCTTGAATGGCTCTTTGCAATCTGATTGTAAACACGACCTCGAATCTGAAACAAATTACAGGACTTTAAACACATGGTCATGATAATGTATATTTATACATAGATGTGTGCCTGTCCATGATGACTGCACCATACATTCACTCAACTTTCGAGCTATTGGTTGATCAGTCGAGACATCAAAACAGTCGTTCGTCAATCTACGTCATGTTTACAAATAATAGTATGCTTGATTTTCTTTTGATTAGGGTTTAACGACACATTAACAGCCAGGGTCATTTCATGTCGTTGACAGATTTAGTGGTGGAGGAGTACCCGGAAAAAACACCGAGCAACGACGAGCAGTTGTTGCGCTCCTATTCGGAATTAAGTGACAAACTTTCTCAGCTCACCAGAAAGCGTTTTGATCGACTCCCAGTGCATCGGCGTGCTTCCCAGAATGATAAAGTTCTCATTTGCAACTGTTGAATTCGTTTTTATTATGAGAATACTATTTTCAACAGACTTGCCTAGCCAGCAATCATTCCTACTGTTAGGGGCGTAACGAAGGGGAGACTGGATAGGGGACTGATAGTTTGATTTATATCACACACAATCTGTCAGCAGTCTCAGGCTGTTGGGTGCGGGCAGGATGACCAATCTGGAGTACGGTACTTGTTAATTAAAGAAGTTGGGACGCTCATATGTGGCGACTACTTATTTATTGGGTTTAACCCTTTAACCAACGCAGACGATATCAAAATTTATTATTTTAAATATCATTTTTTCCAACGAGGGGTCGCATGATATGGTTTTGTTGAAATTTTTTGATAAATAATATTTTTTCAACTGCTGAAATTGCATATTACGCGGGCTGATGCGACCGATTCGTTGGGTACAGGATTAACGATACTTTCGACAGACAGAGTCACCTCGTGTCGGGCAGTCTTGCGAGTGGAGAAGTCCAGAGTACCCGGAGAGGACCACCGAGCAGCGGCGAGTAACTTCAAGGCTCCTCAACATACCAATTTTGCACAAGCAGGGTTATCATTAGTTGAAGACAAGTGAATCATTAACGGACAGTATGCCTTAGTACACAGCACACCGTGCTCCCACGGGGGCAATTGGGATTATGTTTCTTGGCCAAGGACACAACGCAGATACAAGTTGCCGGGACCGTTCTGTGGACCTTTTGGTTTGAAGTTCAATGCCGTAACCACTGGTCCTCCGCGCTCCCTACATTCTAAGATCAGTAAGGTTGGAAACCAACCCAAAATCAAATGGGTTGAGGGGATATGAACCCAGTTGGGTTCATATTTACTCAACACAGTTGATTTGGGTTGATTTTTAACCCAACTGATTTTAGAGTATAGTTTATTTATTTACAAATACATCTCTAAAACGATTTTGAACTACAATTCCGAATGACTACTATTCAAATCATACCACCAAGGCATGCAAATGGAAGTTGTCTGAATGTTATTCAAACGTGTAATAGCATGCATAAGTAGTCTCTTGCATTTAGTTACTCCCACTTATCAATTGATTATCGTGAGAATGTGTGACGCTGGAAACACACCTTGAAGTCCTGAAAATTACAAGGGAACACGCAAAGTTAATCACATCGGGAATCACTCGACAACACGCTTGTTTGTGAATGATTGGAGTGTACTCCGATACTGGATTAACCTCTTAAGGGTTGGAGACAAATGAGTCGCCAATTTTTTTAAGGTCTTTTGTGAAATTATTGGACCTGTAACGACTCTACCACAGGGTGGGCCTGAGTTTTTGTTTTTGGGAGATATTAGTTCTACACGGTGTTCAGCCGACGAGTACATAATGCCGGCTGAACGCTAGTTAGAACGTGTATCTTGTCGCTGAGCCCGACGTTTGGGAAATAAGTGTGGATTTATTGAGTATAGCATAGTTCCAAAAGCTTTTTATGATCTAGCTAGTGTTACTAGTCAAGACTCGTCTGCCTGAAAAACAATCGTGTCTGAGCACCCGGTATTTTACAACCCGTGCGCGAGGACACGACTTCAGAATTCAATGCCACTTTTGAGGAATTAGTCACCCGAAGCGCACAGTTGGTGGATGATTCAGGTGGGGCGGACTCGTCATACGCACTATTCTAAAACTGTCCTTAGTTTTCTAATTACGTACACGGGAGACGACCGAGGCTTCTATACTTGTTTCAGTCACCTACAAAATTAGATTATAATGTTAGCTTTCACTTTTCAAAACAAAAGCTTAGACTTAACACATTCCAATGTGGGTACACTTACATACGAAGATATAGCCATGAGTGTATCGGGGTGCCCCTTATAACAAGTATCAGGGTACACTATGCATTGTTCCAGATGCGCCGGTACATAAGTCTAAACATCTAGTATAGTAGGGTATTTTAGGAAAATATCAAGGTCTATCATGCCACTTCTCCATAACGGTCTCTCAGAACCCTCCGACCTTGCGGGCAAGAGAACTTAACAGGTCTTCACTCTTCGGCTATTCCGATAGTCTATCACCCCTCATATTATAACATAACTTAATGATCCTCTCCAGTCCGTAACTACAAATATTAAAGATGAACGACGATGGTTCACTAATAACAATGTATTCACACATATACATAAAATGCAATTCTCACACCGACTGACCACGAAATACAGTGGAATGGTGTTTTACTTTCATGCAAGCTGTTCGCAAATCTTGTGGCCCACATTGACTAGGTGCAACTAATGTGTCACGTGGTTCGCCTGCTTATTTTCCTCAAACTTCAACCTTCTGTTCTTCTGCAGAACTGAATACTGTTCCGACCGCTTACGTGTTGACTTTATAGAGAATTGTAAGGACATCACGCCCACATTTCGTTGATGACGAACAGTTCAGAATGTCTTACACTGGTGTTTTATCCGAAAGAATTAAATCAGCTGTCACCTGTTACATCAACGTTTCATTTCACTTCACACTGAAATCCTGCTGAAAGGGCTAATTCTGTTTACATTCAACTGAAACATACTTTTCGGAACGTAATGTTCGTACGGCCGAGCAACAAATCGCTGATTCACTTCTGCTCAACATACCAAAGCGACAACACGCCTGCAATATATTCTGGAGCATCCATAGCCTTTCCTTGTTTCACCATGTTCCTTGTTTCTTCTTTGCCACGTTTATGGCCAATTAAATATACCAACTTTTAACAGACGTTATATTTACTACATACCCTGATATACGATGAAAATTACAGACTTGTAATAAAAAATCTGGTCACAAAAAATTTACAGGACAGCCACCGTGGAATGGTCGCAATACACGCGTGTGAACTGATGTCCACGCATGCGTTTACCAAGTAATAAAAATCATCATCATTAATTAAATTTTTGATGATTATTTCTATAATTAGTGTTTGGAATCTAATATTATTGCGTCCGTGCAAATATTACCCACCCGTGGAAAGTGACCAGTTCACGGCGGCCGTACTGTACATAAGTAGTTACAGGTAGAATACTTTAACCCTTTACCCAACGCAGACGATATAAAAATTTATTATTTTAAATATCATTTTTAAAATTTTTAAAAACAATTTCAACAAAACCATATCATGTGACCCCTCTTTGGAACGAGCTCGACGAGCTCGTTCCAAAGAGGGGTCACATGATATGGTTTTGTTGAAATTTTTCGAAAAATCATTTTTTTTCAGCTGCTGAATTTGCATATTACGCGGGCGGATGCGGGCGATGCATTGGGTAAAGGGTTAAAATGTTCACAATCACGACTGAATCAAAGCAAACAAAATAGCACCGGAGTTTCAATGTTCTCATATGTCGATTCTAAAAGACATCTGACATTCTACGGTGTTGTGGTCAGGAAAGTGGACAGGGAATTACGATCAGATCGCAACAAGCTCAATCTCTGTAATCACAGTACTGCAAACACGAGGCATCTGGAAGGATGCTTTTTTCATTGGGCATGGTACGAATTCGCGTTTTGTTGTTATTGTTTTATTCAGGTATAGTTGATGGCAGATGAGTACACAGATTACATCCGAATATTTGAGATGTGTACAGCCTAAAATCAGTTGGGTTAAAAAATGACTTCTTTGCACACTGATGTCAAAAATAGCGAAATTTCAACAAGCAATATTTCCCATAATGCAACTGGGAATTGAACCAATTTAATATTGTTTGATAGGGTTCATTGAGCTCTGTCAAACAAATTTGAATTCGTTCAATTCACAGTTGCATTATGGTTAAAGTTTGAACTTGAAATGTTATTATTTCGACATCAGTGTCAGGGGGTTAACCGAAATCGACTGGGTTGAGTGAATATGAACCCAATTGGGTTCATATTCACTCCAACAAGTTGCTTTGGGTTGATTTTTAAACCAACTGATTTTAGAGTGTACGCATGTTTTGAAAATGCAAATATATTTGTTTAAAACAT
Source organism: Pictodentalium vernedei (assembly GCA_031216915.1). NCBI lineage: Eukaryota > Metazoa > Mollusca > Scaphopoda > Dentaliida > Dentaliidae > Pictodentalium > Pictodentalium vernedei. Next base: position 235,181,141 of record CM062296.1, read on the forward strand.
AAAGGGAGGCACACGTCAAAGGGTTGGTGGGGTTGTATTGCTCTTCTTGGATTTCATTCTGGTAAGAATAAGTTTTACAGATAAGAGTACATAACTCTGTTATTGATTGCGTTACCCTGTCATTGTTATGGTCCAAAATAACATAATAATTTTACTATGTGAAAAACGTTATGCCAAGCTGTGGATTATCTACTGGTGTTAATTAGGTTGGGCTGATTAGCCTGTGCATATGGCTGGAGGCCACTTGAGCTGTGGACACAAAGGTTACATATGCCCTGTTGGATTAAGTTTCAGACATTTGCTTGATTACACTGTGTACATGGCTTGAGGTCACTCAGCCTGTGGACTCTAAGGATATATCTGCCCTGCTGGATTAAGTTACAAACATTGTGGTACCTACTCTAATCTGGAAGCAATTAGGATGTTAGTCAGCAGTCACTGCTCTAATTATAACAAGCCAATCAGAATGCTTCCATGAAAGGGCTCCAAAATTTCTAGCATATTTCCAGGCACTTCTTCGTTCTAGGCCAGCAGGTGCAGACCAAGCAATTTTTGTCGCAGAGTGTCTTTTCCCACCCTCCCAACCCAGTCTATCTGGAGTGCTTTCAAGCAAAATCTGCATTTGAATTGTCTTTTTTCTTCTAATGTATATATGTGGAATCCTATGCTTTTCCCGAGTTTTTACACAGAAATGTTCTCGGATTTTTAATGCCGGGATTGAATTCAGGCGATGTGCGGTTACACCCACCTGATTGCTTGTAAATTGCACTTTGTGGAAATGTTAATTAGTTTTATGTACATAGTTGTTTTAGATAGAAAATTTGTTTATTGTTCACAAATATTTTTGTAAAATTAATAATTAATTAGTTAAAAATATTAAACATGGCATCTCCCATTTGGCACACGGAGATGCCCGGAAGGGGCATAAATTCTTTTCCAAGTAGAAAAAGAAATTCTTTTGCCTGTCAAACTCATTAAAACTGTTTTGGATGAGGGACATTCAAAGAAAAGATGCAATGCCGTTTCTTTTGTGTTGTTGCAGAAAGTACATAGTTCAGTTTCGGATAAACAGATTTTGTGAAGTCGGGAGGTTGGAGGTATGAATCATCATTGATTACAAATGAATTTTTGTCTCTTTGATACCAGTCACAAGATCGTAATGACATATACTATTCAAAAAAAAAAGAAGGGGATATCCAAACTGATGTTGACATTTTCGGAAAATGGTATTGGATACGCGTGATTTTACAAATCAGTATGTTACCAAGTTTAGTCTGGATCATGAATGTCATCGGCCCACGAAAGCTTCGTAAAAGTTTTTCGCGCGAGCGCCGCGTTAATGTCTGTGGGGTACGTTTTGAAATTTCCATTTGTACTGGACGGGCTTTTTCGGAGGTCTCATAGTTCTTTTCTTGGTATAAACTCGTCCATCAACAGTTTCTGGTGGAAACGTAACTTTTCAGGTATGCAAAGATTGAGGGGACGTTTACGTGCCGTTGGCATGTTAAATAGACAATGTTAACAACAGACAGACTGCAGTGGCTCAAATTCTCAACGTTACTCAATCGGTGATTAGCAGGTTGTGGTCGCGCTACCGTCAGGCAGGCAATGTTGATGACAGACGTCGGGCAGGTCGTCCAAGGGCGACAACTGCTAACCAGGTCCGTTTCACCCGAACCACAACATTACGTAACCGCCATTAAAGTGCCTCAGAAATTGGACAGCAGCTGCACAGAAGTGCGAGTCAGTGGTCAGACTATCCGAAATCTTCTACACAGCTGGAATTTGTACGCTCGACGACCTCGAATAATTCCACGCTTGACTGAACTTCGCATCGCAGCAAGGCGTAATTGGTGTGGAGCACGACAACGCTGAGACAATCGTCGGTGGAGCAACGTCATGTTTTCCGATGAATCGGTGTTCACTCTCGACTTCCGCGACAGTTGAAACAGAGTGTGGCGGAACGAACGACACCATGACGTAACATTTAGGCAGCACGATCGTTTTGGTGGTGGATCGGTTATGGTGTGGGGAGGTATAACCATGACAAACAGAACAGCATTACATGTCATCCTAGGGCATGTCCCGGGACAGTACTAACGTGACAACATGTTAGCAGCTCATGTGGTGCCATTTGCGCGACGTCACGGCCGTCGATTCATTTTCCAAGATGACAATGCAAGAGCACACGGGGCCTGTGTCGCTATAGAGCTCTTCCAGGAGTAGAACCTCACTACACTGCCCTGGCCCACACTATGTCCAGACCTTTCACAAATCGAGCACGTCTAGGATATGCTTGACAGGCGCCTACGGCAATGCCAATAGCCCCCTACTTATGTCCAGGAACTCGCCGCTGTACTGCAGGAAGAATGGAATAACATCAGGCAAGCTGATATTGGACGTTTGGTGAGGATTATGCCGCCTCGGATCCCCGCTAGTCTCGCGAACCGAGGAGGATTGACAAGGTTTTGGGGTCTTGGACTGAATGTGGTAAATTCTCTGCCTGACCGTCCTTGTCTTCTACAGATCAGTACGTGAAATGTGTGCTTGTCAGACACCCAACTATCGCACAAATCAGTCACCAGTTGTCACAGTGCGATGCCTCAACCATCTTTTGGATGAAAATATAAATATATTTCATTCATATATCTCACTTTTATTAAATATCACCTACTTTTGTGAATAGTATATCTAAAACGTCAATCCATATTCTTTGTGCCTGCCATAGGTGCGTAGCCGACTGCAGATGGAACGTCAATTCATCAAACGTCGTGGTGTTTGATCAAGCACGACAACCAGTTGCAGGTATCAAATTTCCAAAATAGGTACTTCTTTTTGTCAATAAAAACTAAAATATGTTGTAAATATCCAATGTGCATTGCTGCGAAAGATGTGTCGATCGTCAATATGTTCATATTTAACCCTTTACCCAACGAATAGGCCACATCCGCCCGCGTAATATGCAAATGCAGCAGCTGAAAAAATATTATTTTTCCAAAAATTCCAACAAAACCGTATCACGTGACCCTTCTTTGGAACGAGCTCGAAGAGCTCGTTCTAAAGAAAGGTCGCATGATGTGGTTTTGTTGAAATTTTTGGAAACATTTTTAAAAATGATAATTAAAATCATAAATTTTGATATCGTCTGCCTTTGGTATAGGTTGAACAGAAATCAAAGTGTATTCTAAAATATGTTGTAAATATGACTGCACAGTTCGGTCGCCGTAGACCGGTCACTTTTCATGGGTGGGCAATATTTCCACGGACGTCGTAATATTAGATTCCAAACACAAATTACAAGAATAATTATCAGAAATTTAATTAATGATTTTACTGATGATGGTTTTTATTGCCTGGTAAAAGCATGTCTGGACATCCTTACCCACGCCTGGATTACGACCAGGAGCCAATACTTTAAACCTTTTACGATTGTATTTTCTACCTATTGATATGATTGACTAAAATGAATCATTTGCATTTTAACAGATATGGCAATTTTCCGACAGTCAAATTGACAAATCTTTTAAAATGCTAATGGCTCATTTTACTTTAATTCATTTTATGTCATAACTAGAAACTACAATTCTAGAAAATACAATTGTTAATGTTTTATAATATTGCCACCTGCAGCTACGGTGTGAAAGCTTTCACTTCCTCTGGTGTTACGGTGTTTACCGAGCACGACAACCAGTTGCAGAGTATCAACTTTTCGTTATCGGTACTTGTTTTTGTCAATAAAAAGTAAAATAAGTTGCAAGTATTCAATTGGTATGGCCGCGAAAAATGTGGCCATCGTAAACACATTCATTTTTAACAGACAGTCTTTAGAACACGGGAAGGCTGGGGGTCGGACAATTGAAAATCCTGGGGATTTTTTTGTTGTTGTTGAACATTGTTTATTTATAGAAACAAATACCCCCTCCTCCCCCAAGGTGGCGACAAATTAGACACTTTTCTTTATGTTAACAACGAGCGTTCCAGCAATCCTGTTATATAAGAGATCAGTGACCCCGACTTTACCGCGGACTGCCAACGGCTTTTGAGCTGGTAATCACTGATGGAGAACGGATGAAGAAGTGTGACACCCGACAAATTGTGTTATTATTAAAACTCCTGACGGTCCATTAGCTGCAAAGCTAGTTTGTAGACCTGAATATTTTTCCTGCAGACCTTTGGTCTTATTTAAGATACCGCGAAACAGATTTTTGGTCAAATCGAATCTCGAATCAAATCATGTAGAAGATTTCGAAAGAGAATTGAATGTCGAATCAAATCTCACTGCTTTTAAAGATGTAGATATTGCACCTTCTTACTTATTTTTTATTTATTTATGTTTAAGGTCACATATTTATGCACAATGGCTAATCATGACCGTGACAGTTTTACGGGTGGAGGAAGCCGGAGTACCCGGAGAGAACCACCGAGCAACGACGAGCAGCAACCAGCTCCCCAACATCGTAACTCCGCACTGCAGCACAGGCAGGGTTAGATTGGTTGAAGACATGCGTACCATCGACGTGCAGTACGCCTTAGTATACGGCGTCATCGTGCCCCCACGCGGGCAATGGAGATGAAGTGTCTTGCCCAAGGACACAACGCGGTTGCCGCAGGTGGGATTCGAACCGAGGACCTCTCGGCTTGCAGCCTGCACCTCTACCTACTGAGCCACCGCGCTCCCCCCACCTCCTTACAAACGTGGAATACAGACAGTATTGTCAGTCTTTACTCGGGTATTGTATTAACCCTTTACCCAACGTACCGGTCACATCCGTCCGCGTAATATGCAAATTCAGCAGCTGAAACAATAATATTTCAACAAAACCATATCATGTGGCCCCTCTTTGGAACGAGCTCGTCGTGCTCATTTCAGTGAGGGGGTCACATGATATGGTTTTGTTGAAATTTTATGAAAAATTTTAAAAAATGGTATTTAAAATAATAAATTTTCATATCGTCGGCGTTGGGTAAAGGGTTAAATGGCGATTTGTCTGTTTGGGTAAGTCAATCAAAAAGCAACCTATTTCAGGAGTGGAATCAAAGTAATTTCGGAAGAGGAAGTTCCGTGTAGTCTACTTTTACCATCGGGTCCTTTACAGGGGACATGGTGATGGAAGAAGAGTTCAAGATGAAACACGTGATAGGATTTGATGAACACTTCGATGATTGAAAACTTTTCGAATAAGCGCTACTCGAATCGAATCATCGGGATGATTTCGAATCAAATCGACAATTGTGACAAGTGATATACGAGAAATCATTTAAAAAAAAATAATTTTAGGAAATGGGCAGTAATTATATCTGGTTATCCTTTCTCCTGTGTTGGTAAGTTCAAGGCGCCAGAACTACCGTGATAAATGATTGTACAGCCCAACGTGCCAACGGACGAAAAAACGGAACTCTCGAACAGATACCCTTCCGGAGTAAGGGGGAGGGGCATAATACTATTTTTCTCTCGGGTGCCTTTTAACTTTTTTAGCTGGTTATCAATGAGTAAAAGGATGTTTCAACTGTCTGAGCTTTTTTCAATCCAATAAGAACAATTACGCTTGATGGATGCAGGAGTGTCGTTAATTAAGGGAAGGGAAGGGCGTCAGGGGGAGCACCCCTAATATTTTTCCAGTCGGGATATTTTCATATTGATTGAAGTCTCAGCCATCGATTCTCTCTTGTTAGTAATCAGGAACTTTTTTACTGGACTAAATTTAACCCTTTACCCAACGTAGACGATATCAAAATTTATTATTTTAAATATTATTTTTTTTTAATTTTTCAAAACATTTCAACAAAAAACATATCATGTGACCCCCTCGTTGGAACGAGCTCGACGAGCTCGTTCCAATGAGGTGTCACATGATATGGTTTTGTTGAAATATTTTGAAAAATTATATGTGTTCAACAGCTGAATTTGCATATTACGCGGGCGGGTGCAGGCGATTCGTTGGGCAAAAGGTTAATACTTGAGAACTATCACATAAAGAGTCGGTCATACAAATTGGTACACTGGAATACCCAATTGGGACGATTGAGGTGTGTGTGGGTGGGGGGGGGGGGGGGGGGGGGGGCAGCATGGCCAATTTAGAGTACTTGTACGTTATGTGATAATTAAATAAGAAATTGCCCCACGACTACTACGTGTGCATTTTATTTATCAACAAACAAATTTTCAAGAAGTCTCTTGTGTTTTCACAGACTTTAAATATTCCAACAACATCATCAAGACATGTCTTCCAGGAAGACATGCCTTGATGATGTAGCTGGAATATTTTATCAGTCGAGAACTGAGTCATAACAATGGGTCCGAATCAAGTTTATTCCTCCCTCCTATCGGTTATTTTAGTGACACCCCTGGATGGATAAGATGTGTCGATATGATGTTTGACCGATATACCATTCAGAAAGTTACGACATGAAACTACACCAAAATTCCGGCGGCCATTCGACTTCTCTCTACAAGTGTTTGCGCAGTCACCCAACAAGAAATGTGTTCTATCTTCGAAGAGATCCGCGGCGTGAAATGCTGTATTGCACGAAAATTTGGTGGAAGACCTCTCTCGAAGGTCGGTTATCCCAAAAGTGAGTTATCTTACCGCTTCCAATGGTCCGAAGACAAATCAGGTGGAAGACCTCTTTCGAAGGTCAGTTATCCCAAAAGTGAGTTATCTTATCGCATCCAATGACAGGTGATGATTGCTCAGATGATTGACTGCACATCTTGACCTTCAGTTGAAAACAGCGCATATATTTTCACCTAAATTGACATTTCGTGATAACATTAATTTTGCTAAGCAGGAACCTGCGGCAATTTAAACAATAAACTCCGTGAACTTATAATATCGGTTTCGCGGATCTAAATTTAAGACAACCTGACTATTATCAAGTCCACGTTGATGGATGGGATGTTGACAGAAATAATGGTATATTGAGATATCGTTTTGTCCTGACCCTGTCGATTAGATTATTTAATACCCCACACCTCACGTGTCGAATAACATACGTTTGTAGAAGTGGGAAGACAGAGATGAAACTTCAGCAATCCAGGAGTTGTGTTGCCACTTGCCAGTGTTAAAACTTCCAAGTATTGTGTATAGTTAGTCTGCGTGAAACACACAGACTATTGTTTTTCTTTGGTTCTTTTTCTTTTTTTTCTTTTTCTTTTTTTTAGTCTGTGTGAAACACACAGACTATTGTTTTTGTATGTTTTCTTTTTCTTTTCTTTTTTCCTCTTTTCTTCTTATTCCCCTGTCTTCTATCTTCTCCCCACTTCCTTGTCCGCACGATAACTCGAAAACGAATTGTCCTGTCTCGCTGATTTTTTTTGCATACTGATAGACAGACCCACGTTCTCGCCCAACTGTGTTTTTCAGGTCGCTAGAGCTCTTGAGTATGGCCCAGTCGGCCACAAGTTTTTCACACCCTTTAATTTCCTGTATCAAGAATTACCCTGAGACAATACTATGCTACATCTGTTCACACTGTAGACAATGTAAACAATTAGATTACATAAGTGGAGGTAGCTGTCAAACATTAAATGTTATTTGCTATTTTAGTCAGATGTCAGTTCCTCAAACCAAGTTGAGTGAAGTCAAGGTGATAGCTAAAGGTTCCGATTTTCTTGTTCTTTTCAATAATCCGTTGCATTTAGGTAAACGACATTACATGTTTTAGAAGGCAAGCCATACGTAGGCAGAGTAGGATTTGCTTGTTTGAACATTATTCTGAGTAAAATGGAGGGGAACGATTAACCCCATTTGTAGCGACTGCTTGAGTGAAAATCGTCCAGTAAAGTTACAATAAGCTAGTGGCCTTATGACGGCACCAGAAGAGTGACATTCCGTTACTTGTTAGAGAGAAGGCGACATAGTAAAGTGTCAATGCGTTAGAGGCCGTGCGACGGGAGACGTAGAGTGACATTCCGTCCCATGTTGAGTAAAAACGTCCGGTAAAGTGACAATAAGTTAGTGGCCGTGCGAAGTGATGTGAAGTGAAGAGGAACCAAAGGACAAACATCAGGGAGGAGGAAAACCAGCGACAACAGAGAATGCGGGCCGGCAAGTGACTCAAACACTGTGTGGGTAGGGGTGATTGACGTTTTGTTTTTCATATTCATTGCATTCCATGTGAGTCACAAATTTCCATATTTATTTATGTGCATTTGTATTTAAATTGTTGTTTTCAGTGAACCCCTGTTGATTCATGTTTTTTGACGACAAGTCACTGACCCCTTCACGATAAGAACGACCCTAACAAAATTGAAGCGGGCGGGTTCGTCACGGCGATACATACGTTCACGCACGGATTTATTCGAAACTCCTTCTCTTCACTTCTTTGTCCGCACGACAACTTGAAAACAAATTGTCCTAACTTGCTGATGTTTGGAATATTGATAGACAGTCGCAAGTACTCGGTCACCGATGTTTTTCAGGTCGCTAGAGCCATTGAGTATGGCCCAGTCGGCCACGGGGTTTTCAGAGCCTCTAACTTCTTGTGAACGTAATTTATCCTGAAGCAATGGCTATGTTATATTTATCCACACTGGCGACCAATGTGTAAACAATCAAATTACAAAAGTTGAGTAAGCTGTCAAGCATCAAATGTGATCTATTTTTTTAATCAGGCTTCAATTTCATCCTCAAACCAAGTTGAGAGAAACCCTTTGCTTTACAAGGAAATGTTTAAATTATTCAGTAAATTATTCAGTTCAATTCTGCATGGTGTGCCCCGCCTGTTCAGTGTAAGGCATTATTGAAGAGTATTTGAAAGACATGCTTTTAACCCTCTCAAGACTTCAATATGTGTTCCAAAGAGTTTATTTTGTGCAATGTGAGAATAAAGATAACCCTTTTCATACTCACATTACTGCTCTGAACATCATTCAAATAAGTGGCAGAGTCACAAATGTTGATTTCTGATTCCTTGATCGAACCCTTTGAATTCTGTGCACATATATGCTTTTCTCTAGTTGCTTGGAAAACGTTATCTGATTCCTGCATGAGTATCTTTAAATACTCTCAACGAAAACCTATTTCTGATTTGATTCAAAATACTTTACCCTAAAAAATAAGCCTCCTTAATTCCATTTCTATTTCATTTATTTCTGATGCTTTAACCACTTTCACACATACTTGATTTACTGGATACTGTATATTCTGTTTTTCTAGTTAGTCTGTGTGAAAAACATAGACTACTGTACGGTTTCTTTTTCTTTTTTTCTTTTTCTCTTTCTTCTTCTCCTGTCTTCTGTTTTCTATCCACTTCTTTGTCCAAATGATAACTCGAAAACGAATCACCCTATCTCGCTGAATTTTGGCATACCAATAGATACTCAGAAGGACTCGGCCACCTGTGTTTTGCAGGTCGCTAGGGCCCATGAGTATGGCCCAGTCGGCCACAGGGTTTTCACAGCTTCTCATTTTTACAGAAGTGGAGTTAGCTGTCAAAAATTAAATGTTATCTGTTATTTGAATCAGCTGTCAGTTACATACTCAAACCAAGTTGAGAGAAACCCATTTGCTTTACAGAGAAATGTATAAATAATTCAGTTCATGCTTTTAACCCTCTCAAGACTCGAATGTTGGTTCCAAAGATTTTATTTCATGCAATGTGAGAAAAATGATAACCCTTTCCACACTCACGTTACTACTCTAAACACCATTCATTTAGTGGCAAAACCCTAAATGTCCATTTCTGATTCCTTCATCGAATACTCTGAATGCTGTGCACATAAGTAGGTAATAAATGCCGATTCTAGACCATTTTTCCAAAAAAAACTGTACACGTACATGTACTGTACCGCCATAGGGATTCAGTGTTAAATCGTGTACAGAGTGTAAAAAATGGCAAAAAATGTCGTTTTTCTTGGTGGTTTAGAATCGGCAATTTTTTTGTGGCTCACAGATCGCACTTTTAACCGTTCAAACATCCGTTGGCGAACGTGTACATTCGACACATCGCTCAAAAGTGAAAAAATGTATGAAATTTGAAGAAAATGTAAATTTAAAAAATTTTCTTGACGTTCCTATCGCGGATCAGACCTTCAATCTATCGTTGGTGAACGCAAGCAAAAATGTTTTGCCGATTCTAGACCAGCAGCAAAAATGCGGTTTGCCGATTCTGGACCACCCTACGATCGCCAACGATTGTTTGAACGGTCGAGGGTGCGATCCGATCGGAGAAACCTATTTGCCGATTCTAGACCAGGAAAAATCGGCCTCAAAACCTTTTCTCGACGTTGGCCAATGGTGAAAAGTGAGTGTAAAATGTAATCACTCGTCGAGGATTTTTTTAAAAAAAATTTAAAACCGATTTCGGCCACCGGTACATCGAAAAAATGCGGTTTGCTGGTTCTGGACCACCACCACGTTCGCGATCGCGTTCCAGGTGGTATAGGGTGCGATGCGATCAGCGAGAAAATGATTTGCCGATTCACCTCGCGAGTTTTGTGAGGTGAATCGTGATAGAATCGGTTTTGTCGAGAGGAAATAAAAAGTGATTGATATATATAGGAGAGAACAAAATATATATAAATAAATAGTAGTAGGTGATAATTGCCGATTCCAGACCACTTTGTACATGTACCGTACACGTACATGGTGCGTTTACCATCGTAGGATTCAGTGTTAAATCGCGTGCATGTATACAAAAATGTCGTTTTTTCATGGTGGTCCAGAATCGGCTATTGTTTTTTGAGGCTCACAGATCGCACTTTTAACGTTCAAATACCCGTTGGCGAACGCGTACATTCAACACGTTGCTCAAAAAATGAAAAATGTACGAAAATGTACATAAAAATTTTCTTAAAAAATTTTGTTGACGTTCCCATCGTGGATTAGACCTTCAATCTATCGTTGGTGAACGAGAGCAAAAAACGCTTTGCCGATTCCAGACCAGGATCAAAAAACGGCTTGCCGATTCTGGACCAGTGGTCCAGAATCGGCTATTGTTTTTGAGGCTCGATTTTTAACGCATTCAGAGGCAAACGCATTTATAGAGGTTTTATCATATAAAATGTTTTTCCTCAACTGGTTTTTAGTTATTATATTAAAGACAGAAGATTTTTATTTTTCTTAAAACATAAAAATAATTATACATTTAATTTTGAAAATAATAAATAACTCACATTAGCATACTCAAAGGAAATATTAATAATTTAAAAACGAAAAAATGTTTTTACAGGTGGATGCTAAACGTCGAGATCAGCTTTTAAACGAATATGAAGGTGCCAAGAAGGGCATTCAATCGGCTGACAGAAGCAGACGTCTTGGAGAGATGGAACTTAGACGCGAAGCCACAAAAATTTAAACCCGTGACGGAGGTTCAAGAGCGAAACAAGAAGGAGATAGTTGAAGAATTGAGACCCATAAAAGAGGGTTCTTTGAGAATGGGTTCGTTGCCCAGTAGTTTTACAAAACAGTATTCCTTTCAATCTACACTGGATTACATTCCCATGAGAATCAAAACTGATGTGAGCGAGAGCAACAATACAGCTTCGACTATCACCACTGATAGCGTCGCGTCGTCCGAGGATGGTGGTAAGAGAGATCTGTTGTATGGAATTTATAAGGATTCGGACGATAGAACTTTTGTGGGCGACACAGAAGTGGAAATGGGTGATGATAATTTAATCGTCGGTTCGAATACGTATAAAATAACTGATGGACTGTGCAAATTGCTCCTTTTTGGCAAGCCTAGTGATTACACAGAACAGGATTTCGACAATTACGGCGACATTCTGGTTCAGACCCACGCCATGAAGAGAAATAACGATGCCAGAGAGACGAGACCCAAAGCCAACAGAGGTTACAAGTGGACGAAAGTGGTAAAACCCATATGGGATATGAATAAGAAGTTCGTCGAATCGGTGACTGGCAAAGGGGTGAAAACCACTTTTCTTCTGAGCGATTCTTACGCTTTGTCTCAGAGATTGAGTTTGTTGATGGCAAGTGGACGTGCTGGTAACACAGGATTAGATAATGAAATAGTTACTATATGTGACGAATTGTTAAGACAGAAGGTTTTGAATAAAAACCATTATAAAAGGTTGATGAACGAATTGAAGGATTGATGTATATAATAAGTAGAGAGAAACAAACAAACAAAATATATAAAATAAATACTAAATTTTACACTAGAATAATAAAAGTATTTAAACAACAAACGATTTACCAGTGAAAACACAATATATATTATAAAATAAAAAATATGTTGGTGATAAAGAAAAGGGGATACGTTAGAACTTACGTTCAATGCGGTTCTGGCATTGTCGATTCTATAATGCGAGCGTTCACGAGTGATGCAGGTAGAAAACTCACACGGACCGCATTTGAGGTTGGTAAGAAGACGGCTTTGGATGCTGGTAAGAAAGCCGCTTCCGAAGCCAGTGGTAGGATAGCTTCTGTGGCTGGCAAGAGGGCAGCCGACGCATTGATCGACAAGTTGATCAGTCCACCGGCGAAGCAAGCTACGTTAGAGCGAACACCAAAAAAGTTGGAAAGATTTTAAGGATGCTGTGGTACCCATACAAGATTCAGCTAAAATGACGAGTGGATCTGGATTGAAGAGAACTCGCGACGGTGTAATATAAATAAATAATAATATCAAAAACTGAGTTTGATAAACATAAAATTGTGTTTGAAAAAATCTAAAATAACAACAAAAAAAATAAACAAAGATGAACATTAAAGATATGTCTTGGAACGACGCCGTGACTAAGAGGTCGAATAATGACTTCTTTCCCAAAAGCATAAGAGGCTTGATAGTGGGAAAATCGAATTGTGGAAAGACCAATCTGTTGATGAATCTGTTGTCGCGACCCGACTGGTTGGATTACGACAGATTGTTTGTGTTTGGCAAGAGATTGTTTCAACCCGAATACAGATTGCTTCGAGAATGCATGGATCGTAGATTGCCTAAGGACGTCATAGCCAGAACCTTTGACAGTAGGGAGGAATTCGACAAAAGTGAAGCTTCTCTTTCAACCATTTTGGACGGTGCGGCGATGGAATTGATGAAGAGAAATGCATCTTCGAACGTCAAGTGTCGATTTTATGAGAACGCTAGCGATGTTCCGGATCCTAGAAAATTGAAATCGGAAGATGAGAATCTCATGATTTTCGACGATCTGCTTTTGGAGAGACAGAACCGATGCGAATCGTATTACGTTAGGGGTCGTCACAGCAACGTGGACTGTTTCTACCTGTCGCAGAATTATTTTCGATTGCCCAGACAGACGATAAGGGAGAACACTAATTTTCTATGTCTCTTTCACCAAGATCTCAAGAATCTCAATCACATCTACAGCGATCACGTCACAAACGACATGAGCGCGGCGGAATTCAGGAGATTCTGTAAGAGGGTTTGGAATGGAGGACTTTACCATTTCGTCGCGATCGATTTGACTAGCGAATTTAATCGCAGAAAATATCAGTGCGGATTTGACAAGTTTTATGTTTCTGATGATAATAAGATAGAGCATGAAAATAAAAATTAGAAAATAATAAATCTTCAAATACTTAGTTTTGAAAAAATAAAAATAAAATTAAATATAATGTTCGAACAAGGAGAATTGTTAGAACGGATAGCCGAGAATACGGCTGCAAAACAATCCATTCAAATCGTGGTGAGTGGCGATTCGACTCGATTCACAACGAAATTCGAACCTTCCATCGAATTGAATAGAGAGAAAAGATACAAGATGGCGTTGGTGAATCTGGAGACTTATTATTCCTTTCCCAACGTCACCAAAAAGAATAACTCGTTTAAGTATTCTGACGGAGTGGATTGGTTGGAGATTCGAATTCCCAAAGGAAGTTATGACATAGACGATTTGAACAATTACATTCAAACGCGAATGAAGATGGATGGAAAGGGAAGCAACAAGATCAGACTCGCTCCCAACCCTAATACCTTAAAGATGATGTTGGATTTGGAAGATAATTTTCGAGTGGATTTCAACACGGACGATTCTATAGGCAAGATGCTGGGATTCGATTGAAAGATGTATCGAGGCCATGCGGCATCTGAAAATACGGTTGACATTCTCGCAGTCAATAGCATTCTAGTGAACGTGGATGTGATTGCTGGAAGCTACATAAATGGTAGCACTCAACCGACGATCTTTTCCTGTTTTCCAAACGTGTCGCCGGGCTATAACATCGTGGAACGACCTCGAAATTTAGTTTATCTACCAGTGATTTTAGACACATTGTATAGTCTCAAAACCACGTTGATGGATCAAAATGGTGAACTGTTAGATCTTCGCGGAGAGAGAGTGACGATACTATTTCACATAAGAGAAATATAAAAGCCAAAAAAAAATGTTGTGTGTATATATAGAAATAAGAAAATAAAATAACGCAATATTAATTTACAAAAATTATTTAATATATATATAATTATCATTAAAACAAAAAAAACAATTGAACAAAATATATTTAAAAAAAAAGAATTATGACACAATACCTGGCTAAAAACGTGAACATATCCGCAGGAGAGAGGAAGAAACTTAAGAGAGCGTTAACAACTCGAGGCGAGGCGGTGAGATTCAAATTCACTCACGAAGATCTGATGAGTGGCAGTCAGGATTCGATCGCCTGGACCAGAAGTCAAATCAAAACGATGGAGAAAGCGATTCGTGATGGATGAGGGTTGACGGTGAGATTGAGTCCCGCTCAATTGAGATACAATTTGAGAATGAAAGGCGGTTTCCTACCGCTATTGGCAGGAATCGCTGCAAAAGCATTACCCTTTGCCACAAAAGCATTACCCTTTCTCGGAAAGACTCTCAGCGTGGGAGCTCTCTCGGGACTCGCGAGTTTGGCAGTTGAGAAATTAATGGGTGGCAGTGGACTGTTTTTGAAGAAGGGAGGAGCCGTGTGTTGCATCCACATAGATGACAGCGGTAAAGGATTGTATCTAGAACCCATTAGAGGTGACAACTCTTTGAGTGGAAACAGTCTCTATCTAAAGAGTGGACGGAACGTTGAGCGACTCGGCAAGGGTTTCTTGTTTGGTGAGAATTCACCATTTAAGAATATACTGATTCTGAGTATGTTATTATAATGTAAAAATTATATAATTATATAAAATATAAATTATAGAAAGTATAAAATAATATAAAATGGATATAAAGGTGGAAAAACAATTAGACGATAATGATGAATATCGCGAGATAGAGCGCGAAAAAGATGTGGAAAAACGATTAGACGCTAATGATGGATATCTTAGGAAAGAACTGATAAAAGAGTTAAATAAAGATCAGGATAGGTGGTTGAAATTTAAAAGAATGAGACGTTTTCCACCGTTACCACTACCTTCTGAAGAGAATGGTAATGATGCGAGTGTTACCGAGAGATGCACAACATTCGTTCATAATTATGATTCGGATAAACAAATGTGTTCTTATAAAAAAAATGTAACATATCACAAAAAAAAAGAAAAGAAGAATCGACGCTGAAATTTGAGAAAAAAGGAAACGTTATTATAATATATGGGCAATAGTGAAGAAGGAAAACAAAAAAAAAACAAAAAAAATGTAATGAGATCTAGAGATGATCAACCTCTTTAGATCTCATTACTTTTTTTTTCCTTCTTCTTCGCTAAAAAATCAATCTCTCTATTGTTTATATTTCCAAGTCCGTTATTAGCATGTTGACACTCATGTCTTCTCCTTTTTTGAAAATGTGTTGAATGTTTATCTTTACTTTTTTGAGTTTTTTTACATCGGTGAACATGCTCTCACCACCCGATTTGTCTACGAGTTCGAGTGAGATTTTTGAAGATATGTAACTTCCATAGGACAACGACAAATCATCCTTGTCGAATTCTCTATCTTTGGCGATGACGATTTTCTGTAGATCGCTTTGGTAGTCATAAAACAAATCAAGCATGGCTTCATCCAATTCCAAAGGCATGGTATATTTGTCGTATTTGTGCTCTAAGCCCTTCGTCTCGACTTTGTTCAATTCGATGGAGTTGTGTCGTTGTAATCTATAGATTTTAAAACCGAATTTCTTACACGTTTCGACTCATTTCAATTTCAATTCGCATCTTTTAGGTGTTGTTGTCATGATCGATTATTTGGTTTTTTGTTTTATGAATTGTTGCAAATAATGTATATTTCAAATTTTGTATTTTAATAATTTGTTAAAAAAGTTTGTTTTTTTTTTTACTCTTTATATATATATAAAAAAAGTTTTTTTTTTAATTTTTAATTTTCTTTAATGTAAAATTTTTTTTTTGTAAAACTTTTTTCTCTTTATATATATATAAATAAAAAGTTAAATTTTAACATCCTTTTTTCTCATATTAATTCAATTTTTTTCACGTTAAGGAACATAAAAAAATAGATTAATTTCATCAAAAAAATTGTTCACATTAAAGAAAATTAAAATTGAAAAAAACTTTTGTTATATATATAAAGAGTAAAAAACAAACTTTTTTAACAAATTATTTAAATACAAAATTCGAAAAAAAAAAAAAATTCTTACAAATGGAGCAAACAAATAAAAAAATGGAAAATTTAAATAAGAAAACCGTACCTCAGTTAAGCGAGATTTGTAAAATATTAAAAATTCCACATTTCAGAAATCATAGAACCAAATAAAAAAAAATTGAAGTCATACAGGAATATTATTTGCGAAACGATGAAAAGAAAAAATCGAAAGATCGGAAGTGGATAAACTTAAACAGTCAAAAAATGCTTCGATTGTGAAAAATAAGAAGACGACTAAACGAAAAACCGTTGAAGAACTTCAAGTTTCAAAAGAAAAGAAAAAAAAAAACCTAAACCAAAAACGAGTGATTCACTTCAGAATCTAGACAAACGAGATATATCGAGCGAAATTCGACAAGCAATCAACGAAGGGAAAGGAGAAGAATATGTAGCATGACTCATCATGGAACTATTCCAATTGAAGCCTGTAGAACGGGAGAGTGCGATCAAAGACATTTTTAAAACTTTCGACATGGTTCCCTCGTTCAAGAAAATTGATCCGAAATTGTTCATGGAACAGGTGAAGAAAAAAGTATTGGATTTGTTTCACGAACACATGAACGTGGGACAAAAAATTAAGATGATACTCCATTGCGTGATGAATAAAATCGACGTGAAGTCTGGCGAGAGCATCGTGACGAATTCATTTTTCAGATCTAACGTCGAACCTGTATTTCGAGGTTCAGATTTATCGGACGTTTTCGAAAAGATGAAAGACAAGATGTTAACGTCTCTCACGAATTATCAACATGAAGGTAGTAATTGGACGTTCGATGAGGTGTTGAAACTCGAAATTCATATAACTAAAAATGATTCATTGAAAGGGTCTTCCTACGTGGAATTACCATATTTCTTAGCTAAAAAAAAATGCTGTGATCAACGTGAGAAATAAAGATGATCAATGTTTTAAATGGGCAGTCACCTCCGCTTTATACCTTGTCAAAATGCACTCTGATAGAGTTTCTCGTTACGAGGAGACTTCTAAAAATCTCGATTGGACCCGAGTGACTTTTCCAACGCAGTTAAAACACATCGAACGTTTCGAGGCTCAAAATCCCACCGTAGCGGTGAATGTCTTGTGATACGACGATGAAAAATGAATGATC
This sequence comes from Pictodentalium vernedei, assembly GCA_031216915.1. Taxonomy (NCBI): domain Eukaryota; kingdom Metazoa; phylum Mollusca; class Scaphopoda; order Dentaliida; family Dentaliidae; genus Pictodentalium; species Pictodentalium vernedei. The sequence goes on from CM062296.1 coordinate 235,198,736, forward strand.
TGTCCTCTCAGACAGACTTTGTATCTCGAAAGAGAAAAGACGATTATTTTATTATTGATTTTGAATGGTGACAATCGTCATTATTGTTGGGTTAAAAATCCGAGCCGATTACTGTCGAGACAAAATAATAAACATGAACATAAGATATGTTTATGTTGCAACTGCATGAACGCGTTTCACAGCAAAAAATCGTTAGCGAAACATCAGGAATATTGCAATGAAAATCAAGTTGTCGCCATCGAAATGCACAAACCCAACACCATCGTGAAGTTTGAAAATCGCAATAGAAGGTTAAAAGTACCATTCGTCGTGTACGCCGATTTTGAATGCTTCAAAAAATGAGTTCCTGCCAACCCGACGCTCTTCGAAGTTACGTCAAAAGATATCAAAAACACATGCCTTCGGGTTATTGCATTTACGTGAAATGTTCTTTCGACTCGCAACACGACATGGGTCCCTTCACCTACCTGAAACAGTGTGAAGATGACGACGTGGCTCGAAGGTTCGTGGAAGAGTTAGAATCGAAAATTCAAATGTTATACGATAAATTCAAAACTCCGGCGAAAATGATCATCACGCGAGAGCAGCAAGACGAAAATAGCAGAGCCACCGAATGTCACGTATGCAGACAATCGTTCGATGAGAATTCGGAGGAAAATAAGAAGGTCAGAGACCATGATCATTACACAGGTCTGTATCGCGGTCCGGCTCACAGCAAGTGTAATTTAAAATATTGAGGCGCCGTTTTCTATCCAGTGATATTTCACAATCTCTCGGGTTATGAAAAATCTCGGCACTTCCCACAAAGAATTAAATTGCATTGCGAACAGCGAAGAAAGATACATTTCCTTCAAGAAATGGAAGCTCATGGAGAAGAAAAGAGTAATCGATGGAGAGACGTTGAAAGAAAAAACGAAATTCATTCATAGAGGCATATGTTTCATCAACAGTTTTAAATTCATGTCAACCGCTCTGGAAAAATTAGTCGATAACATGAGCAAGGATAAATTTAAAATCACGAGCAAACGTTTTGGAGAACGAGTAGACGTTATGTTGAGGAACGGAGTCTATCCTTACGATTACATGAATGATCTAAAGAGATTCGATGACACCGCATTACCTTCGAAAGAAGATTTTTATTCAAAATTATACGAATCCGACATTTCCAACGAGAATTACGAACACGCTAAAAACGTGTGGAAATCATTCAGTATGAAAACCATGAGAGATTATTACAATCTCTATCTGAAGACTGACGTTCTGCTCTTGGCAGACGTGTTCGAAAATTTTCGAGATGTCTGTCGTCGAAATTGCGATCTGGATCCGGCTTGGTATTTCACCGCACTCGGTCTGGCGTGGGATGCTCTGTTGAAGACCACCGAAGTCCAATTGGAATTATTATCTGATGTGGATATGTTGCTCATGTTCGAAAGAGCTACGAGAGGTGGCGTCTCGATGATCTCCGATAGATATTCTGAAGCTAACAATCCCTACATGAAAGAAGGTTTGGATTCGAAACAGTCGAATAAATACATACAGTATTGGGACGCTAATAATCTGTACGGTTGGGCTATGAGTCATCCTTTACCGATTGGAAATTTCGAATGGGTAACGGAACCGGAAGAGATGCAAAAATGGAGCGACTATCCTTGCATTTTAGAAGTCGATTTGAACTATCCGGAAGAATTACACGATCTACACAACGATTATCCACTGGCTCCTGAACGAATGGAACCGAACGAAGGAGGCGAGGAAAAACTCATTCCCAATTTATTTAACAAACGTAACTACGTAGTCTACAGTGAGAATTTGAAACAATACGTCAATTACGGGATGAAATTAGTCAACATACATCGCATCATTCAATTCAACGAAGAGCCTTGGATGAAAAAATATTTCAATCTCAACACGAATCTCAGAATTCGAGCCAAGAACGATTTCGAAAAAGATTTCTTCAAACTCATGAACAACTGCGTGTACGGTAAATCGATGGAAAACATCAGGAAGAGAACCGACGTTCGACTCGTCACGTCTGAGAAAAAAGCTAAAAAATTAGTGGCGAAACCCAATTACAAACACCGAACCATATTCAACGAAAATCTAGTGGCCATTCACATGCAGAAGATGCACCTGAAGTTTGACAAACCGTATTTGTCTCGGACCGATCATCTTAGATATCAGCAAGTGATTGATGTACAAGTTTCACTACGATTACATCAAACAAAAATTTGGTGATAAAGCCAAACTTCTGTTGACCGACACGGACAGTTTAGTTTATGAGATAGAGATGAAAGATGTCTACCAAGATATATCTCCGGACGTGGCCGCGTGGTTCGACATGAGCAATTATCCCGTCGATCACCCGTCCAACATTCAATCAAACGACAACAAGAAGGTGTTGGGTAAATTTAAGGACGAGAGCGGCGGTAAACAAATCCTCGAATTTGTAGGCTTGAGACCCAAACTATATGCTTATCGTCTAGAAGATGAAGAGATCAAGAAGTGCAAAGGGGTTAAAGCATGCGTGGTGAAGAAAAACATCTCTTTCCAACAGTATAAAGATTATCTGTTAGGAAGTGGTCCGGTGTATAAGACTATGAAATCGATTCGAAGCGAAAATCGTGACTTGTATACCGATATAGTCAACAAGATTTCGCTGACGGCCGACGACGATAAGAGATTCGTGTTAGACGATAAAATAAGCACTTTGGCACTCGGACATTGGACTTTGGATATAATTTTAGACGATAGGATTTCAGATATGATTGAGGATGATAAGATTCCAGATATGATTAAGGATGATAGGATTCCAGAAAATCAAGAGGAATTAAACGGATTCAAGATTATGGAAGTCGAGGAATTAGACAGATTCAAGATTATGGAAGTCGATAGAGTTAGTTTAAAAAAAAAAAGAAGAAAAAAAAAATAACGTCATTTTAGTGAATTATAATAAAATAATTAAATAAAAAAAAAAATATACGCATTTATGAATAAGAAAATAGAGACATCCGTAAAAGGTGTCGTCTTACCTAACGAACCCCTATCCAACATCGATCTGTTGAATGTGGTGAAGGATTTGAAAATCAAAGATTTTCTAGGTGTGTTTTCCAGAGATGCCTTGCCGAAGAGAAGACCTCGACAATCGGAATGCGGAATTTTAAATCTAGACGATTTATCGGGTGAAGGCACTCACTGGGTGGCATGGTTCAAGAATGCGGAGAAGAAGAACTATTATTTCGACAGTTACGGAATCTCACCACCGAAAGAAATAAAGAACTATTTCAACAAATCGATTGTTCGTTACAACATGGAATGAGTGCAATCGCCAGATCAAGTGTTTTGCGGTCACCTGTGTCTCTACGTTCTCAAAAGATGGTCTGAAGGAGATCGGTTTCAAGACATTCTCAATGATTTACATTAGAGAGAGATTTTTTTTATAGTATATATATAGAGGTAAAAAAATTATATAAAAAATTTTAATCGAATAAAAACGAAAAATAAAAATTAGTAAAATAATTCATTTTTAATAAACTGCATTTGAAATATATTTTTAAAACAAAAATCTCAAAACAACCTGCCAGTCGATAAATTTGGTAGAAGTGACGACAAAAGTCAACCTAAAAAGAAGAGGAAAACGCTCGAAGTCGGTGATGGTTACAACATTGCCAACTTGGACGAATGTTATGTTCGGAGATATGAACCTCGAGAGGAACCTTTGAACATGAACGATAAGAAGCTCTACAATCTTCCCGAGCCAATAGATCTTGCAGATGCTGCAACTAAAAAATACGTTTACAGGGGGAATGCGGACTTCGAACGAATCATGCTAGATAATTACGTGGATAAAGCCATGACCGACGATCTCGATCTGAAATCTAAACGTTTGGTGAATGTCGTGAATCCCATAGACCCCACCGATGCCACAACCAAGAAATATGCTGATGACTCTCACGCACGATTCAGCGACCATCTGAGAAATAGATACGTTCAGAAAACGATGCACTCGGAATTGAACGCCAATTCTAACAAGATAACGAATGTGGCCACTCCCACGAATCCCTAGGACGTGGCGACCAAACACTACGTAGATCTGGAACAGAGAAAGTCTGACAGACGAGAAATGAAATCGGATCTGAATGCGGGATTCAACAAGATATTGAATCTATCAAAGGTCGATGACACGGATGCGGACTCAACTGCAGTCAACAAGGGCTACGTAGATTCTGCCATGATACGATCACAAGAATATGTAGAATCGCAAGTGGATGATCTCTGCCTGAACAAACAATCTGGCGGAACCATGGAGGGTGGTATCAACATGAACGGTGAGAATTTATTCGGTCTCAATCACGATACCGAATTCGATTCCAGCACATTCAGCAGGAAGTACGTAGATGACAACTTGGTCTGGAGAAAGGGCGACATCATGGAAGGTAAACTAGACATGGGCGGACACGCGCTCATGAATCTACAGGATCCTGTGAACATGACAGATGCCTGCACCCTGATTTCGGTGGTGGAAAGAGTCAAATACACTAGACAATTGATCACCATGTGGGCTGAGGAGGCCGGCACATTAGAGGAGGGAAAACCGAGTGGTCTTTCGGAAACGGAGGTAGCGGATCGAAACATGGTCAGGTGGGATATCCCATGCCGTTAGGAGGTGAAATCATTCGAATGAGTCTGGCTTCCTCGGATTTGAATAACAGAGTGGTCGTCAATCTCATGGTGAATGGAGTAGAGAGCGATAAGAAATACAGCGTCAAAAAGACTGAGAATCAACACGCGAATGTTAGCACATTCAGCATGCCTATCAAAGTGAACTCCAAAGACAGGATTAATTTCGTTACGAAAACCAATAATCCCGAAGCCGTCACTTCCATGGTGAATCTACTGATCGAACTAGATTCTTTGAACAAACATTGAATGTGTGGAAATAATTAAAAAAAATAATGTGTGATTATTAAAAACAAAAAAAAAAGTAATGAGATTTAGAAAGATGTTCAATCTCTCTAGATTTCATTACTTTATTTATTTATTTTTTTTTGTTTTTTTTTTGTTTTTAATAATTATTCATTACTTTTTTTTATTTTGTTTTTTATTTTTTATTCACACACGTCTCTCATCGAATGATCGACATCTTATTTCCATCCGATTCGAATTGTAATTCTCTGTCTGACAGGACCAGAGTTTAGGCTTCGGTTTTTCTTGGCACGTTCCTATCGAATTGCATCTTGATCTGAATGTCTAAGACGCTACTCTTGAGTCATTCACTCTGTTTACTGATGTCGAATACGAACATGGGATACATTGACTTGTATTTGCTGGGAGATATATTAGGGTTGCTCATCAATTCGTCTAGACCGTGATACTTCTTTCTAAAATCAGCAGCGTCGCCGTACAGTCTGCAGAAATCGTTCTTGTCGAACGACGCATTGTAATCGATTGCTGGATATCTTGGCGTTCAGAAACACTTGCATGTTTCTCAAATGGCAGTGATCAAACAGCGATGCATTCTTTTCCTGAGACCCGTCCCTATCGGTCTGAAACGCAACCATGATTAAATGCGGTCTCTCGGAAGCAGATTTCACCATCAATCTCCAATCGAAGTGATTCGTGGAGAGTGGAATGCTAGCCATGTCGCACTGTCTCATTCTAAATCCCACAGGTGATTTATTCTTGGATTCTATGATCTTGTAGAGACGCGCTTTTTCCACGATCGATGGCTCCACATGCAGAACGAACCACAATATCTTGTGTAGAGTTATCTTACCCGCATCAGTCTCATGGGGAGTCTCACTATCCCGTCATCATTTCCCTTTCGAATCAACATCAGATTGTGTTTGAATCCGTACATGATCTTGTTGTAATCGTCTGCAAATCCGAAGATGTGTTTCAAAGGTATCCTGAACGAAAACGTTCCTTTAGGTCTGGACGTCTTGACGACGTGGTCAAATATTGCTGTGGCGCCGGCGCTAGCAGGGCCGACGGTGTCTTTCACCCACAACTGTTTAAGTCCTCTGGATTTCGAAAAATCATCTGAATACGTCAAGAGTCCGAACATCGTGGTGGCCTGACTGGGATGAAACACAGATTCTATCTCTTGTCCGGATAGCATGTATTTTATATTACTGAATAGATGCATGATGCCATTATTGGCTAGAGTAACCGTGTCGTCGTCGGCGCAATCGCTCCCATCTTCCTTGGTGAGACGTCCCTGCACCACTATGTAACTCTCGCTAGGATGGACGAATAGATCTTGAGTTTTGATGTTGATTCTTATCTCTCCTGCATTGTCCAAACTCGTTCCGGTTACCGGTTCATATTCGTGAACCTCATATTCTTGAATACTTTCATCTTTCACTATGCTTTGTGCTATATCTAGTATATTTGCCATTTTTTAAAGGGTTTTTGTTTTTTGTTTATTAATAAGCTTGCTTTTTTTATCTAAAAATAGTTTTAATTATTTTTTATTATTATTTTTCTCTCCTATATATATATATGTGTGTAAACAAGAAAATGTTAAAGAGAGTAAATAAAAAAAATTTCTTTTCTTTATCAAAACTTTGTCTTCTGTAATTGTTGTTCGTAAAACTTTCCGATGATCTCTTCTCCATCCAAAGCTTCGATTTCGTAAGTCACCAGATCGTTGTGAAATATTTTGGTTATCACAAAGTTTTCCGAGGTCCATCGAGGAGTATAACCCTTTTCGAAGTGCTTCTTATAAGCGTAGATTCTCACTCGATCACCGACCTCAAATTTCGGCATTCTAGACTTCTTCCTGATCTTAGGTCTCTCAGGATATAGATTCGCATAGACCCGTTTTTCGTTTCGAGGATCGCTAGCTTCCACGGGAGTCATCTTGATCGATCTGTGTCACGTGTTGTTGTAATCTTTGACCAGACCATTCAGAGCATATATGTTTTTCTTGGTCGAATTCGCCGTGAAGTATCTATACATCTTTTCCTTCATCATTCGATTCCAACGTTCCACCATGCTGGCTTTCTCTTTGTTTTCGATCGAGTAGAGGTCAACCAATCGATGAACGTGCTTGTTGTAGAATTCCTTTCCCTTATCCACCCACAATTTATTTGGTTTTCGAGAAGACGAGTCGAACACGCTCTTCAGAGCCTCGGCGACGCAAGGTCCCGATTTATTCTTCAAAGCTCTGATCCAACCGTATTTGAAAAACACGTCGATGACCATCAATAGATATTTGACACCCTCGTTCCACCTCGAAAACGATCTCATGTCGACCAAGTCGGCAGACCAAATATCATCCAAACCCTTCACGAACACCCTTCTCTTTCGAAATTTACGCACGATGGGTTTGTGTAACTCCTCGGCCAATTCGCTCGTCAATAATCGTTTCTTCTTCTTTTCAGATGCGCTTTTTTTAACGCCCCATCCGAATCGACGTTTCGCACCGATCAGATTACCGACCAGCGAACGTTCTATCTTCTCTCTCCTGGTCGGATTCGATATACCTCTCAATTTCGCCAACATGTTTTTATCGCAGACATCATTGCGAGTCTTGGTGTCGGGATGTCCGGCGTAGCATAGATTGTGATCATACGCGGCCGCATCCACCCTATTCACAGGTTTGCTCCAAGATTTAGGAGTCAGATCGGCATTGAGTCTCTTGTTCAATTTCGTTCCAGGTCCCGTGAAACTGTGATCAGGCAGATGCATTTCGAAAGGTAGATTATTGATAATTTTATTCATGATGCCTTTACCTTTGCTCGCGTTCTTTTTTAGACGAATCGAGTCTTGATAGAACCACACACGTCGTAAATTCCACGAAGCATCTGTCTGTCATTGAGAATTACTCGTCTCGGTAACTCTCTTACACTTTACGCAATACATTTTTTGAGAGTTATTTAAATTAATTTCGTTTTTATTTTATATATAAATTTAATATTTCTTTTTTAAAAATTCTGTTCTTATTATATATTTTTTTTTTTCAATCGCTGCTCTTGAGTTCTATCATCTTACTGAATTCCTCCCTGGCCTCTTTCCTCCCCTTTTCCATGAGAGAATCCATCATCTCTTCCTTCATGATCTGACGAGTCTTTATTCTCACAGCTTCTTTCATGGCTTCATATTTCGTTTTCTCACCCAATATCGTGAAGTATTCTCCGTCCGATATCCTACCGTCTTTCAACGCCATCAAGATCATTTCGGATATCATGTCGATCTTGGAATCGGCCAAGACGCGAATCTTGTCGTGTTTCCTCGCCTTCAGATATAATTTCCTACTCAAAAAGTTTCTGAGCGTGCTAAACAATCCAGCGGCAAGAGCCTCTCCTTCCATGGATAACACGATCGGAATACCGACTGCAGACGACAACAATCTGATGCTGGCTGCGTGTAGACCCATGGAAATTGTGATGAGTGTCGTGTCAATCGCGTTGATGAATTTCACGAAACGTGAATACTTCTTCTTGAGAGAATGACGAGAATCTCTCTCTTGAGTTAGATGCACTTGGATTCTACTGATTTGATCGATGCGATACCTCTCTCCTCTTTCTTTTTCTTCTAGTGATGGTGTCGTCGGCAAAACACCGTTTGGCTTCTCATCCTCGTCTTCATCTAACGTCGGATGCAATTTATTTCTGGTTCTCATTTTTGTGTTTTTTTCTTTCTAATATTAGATAAAAAATTTATGTGTGTATTTATTTTTATTTTCTATTCCCCCTTATTTTATATCAACGAGAAAACTTAGACGTATGCTTCATTGAACAATAATTTCATGATGCATCCCTTGTCTTCTAAAGTCAGACTTCTACGCGCCAATTTCAGTTCTTCTGAAACCGTGGGCTTGTCTCGATCCTTACAGAAGAGTAATCTCTTCCAAAACGCGATCACTTTGTCGATTTGAACGCGTTCGAATGCTGGTTTGAAATACTTGATGACCATATCTTCCCTTTCTATCGTCAGACACGAATGATTCTCATGATCGAAGTCTAGGTGATCCCGACATCCGATGCATCGTTCTAACAAGAGGTGACCTAGCTGTTCGTTCACACCGAATGCTTAAGCTCTCATCAGCATTTTTAAAAGAAACCTTGCTCTAATAGTCTGGGAAGCGTTCATGATTTACGTATTTTTTATTATCTATTCGATTTGATATATTTATTTTTTTAAATAACTATTTATTTATATTTTTTTTTCTCTCCTATATATATCAATCACTTTTTTATTTCCTTACTATTTTTTTATTTGAATGAAACAAATTCTACAAAGTGTTTTTATTAAGATTTATTTCACAAAATTCGCAGTGACAAAACGTAAACAAACGATTTTCCCATCGATTTTCTAAAACTCAATTTTTTGAAGAGCCTCAAAAACAATAGCCGATTCTGGACCACTGGTCCAGAATCAGCAAACCGTTTTTTGATGCTGGTCTGGAATTGGCAAAGCGTTTTTTGCTCGGGTTCACCAACGATAGATTGAAGGTCTAATCCACGATGGGAACGTCAACAAAATTTTTTAAGAAAATTTTTATGTACAATTTCGTACAGTTTTCACTTTTTTGAGCGACGTGTTGAATGTACGCGTTCGCCAACGGGTATTTGAATGTTAAAAGTGCGATCTGTGAGCCTCAAAAAACAATAGCCGATTCTGGACCACCATGAAAAAACGACATTTTTGTATACATGCATGCGATTTAACACTGAATCCTACGATGGTAAACGCACCATGTACGTGTATGGTACATGTACAAAGTGGTCTGGAATCGGCAACTATCACCTACTAAAAGTTATTTAAAAAAAAAAAATATCTAATCGAAATACATAATAAAATATATGTAAATCATGAACGCTTCTCAGATTTTGAGAGCAAGGTTTCTTTTAAACATGCTGATGAGAGCCTATGCATTATGCATGAACGATCAACTAGGTCGTCTCTTGTTAGAAGGATGCGTCGGATGTCGGGTTCATTTAGACTTCGATCATGAGGATCATTCGTGTCTGATGATGGAAAGGGAAGATATGGTCATCAAGTATTTCGAACCAGCATTCGAATGTGTTCGAATCGACAAAGTGATCACGCTTTGGAGGAGATTAGTCTTCTGTAAGGAGCGAGACAATCCCACAGCTTCGGAAGAACTGAAATTGGCACATAGAAGTCTGACTTTAGAAGACAAGGGATGCATCATGAAATTATTGCTGAAGGAAGCATACGTCTAAGTTTTCTCGTTGATATAAATAAGGGAGAATAGAAAATAAAAATAAATACACACATAATTTTTTTATCTAATATTAGAAAGAAAAAAAAAGAAAAAATAAGAACTAGAAATAAATTGTATCCGACGTTGGATGACGATGAGGATGAGAAGCTGAACGGCGTTTTGCCAACGGCACCATCGCCAGAAGAAAAAGAAAGAGGCGAGAGGTATCGCATCGATCAAATCAGTAGAATCCAATTGTATCTGACTCTAGAGAGAGATTCTCATCGTTCTCTCAAGAAGAAGTTTTCGCGTCTCCTGAAATTCGTCAATGCGGTCTACACGACACTCATCACGATTTCCATGGGTTTACACGCGGCCGGCATTGGATTGTTGTCGACTGCGGTCGGTATTCCGATCGTGTTGACCATAGAAGGAGTGGCTCTCGCCGACGGATTGTTTAGCATGCTCGGAAACTTTTTGAGTAGGAAATTATATCTGAAGGCAAGGAAACACGAAAAGATTCGTGTCTTGGCCAACTCCAAGATCGACACGATATCCGAAATGATCTCGATGGCATTGAAAGACGGTAGGATATCGGTCGGAGAATACTTCACGATATTGAGTGAGAAAACGAAATATGATGCTATGAAAGAAGCTGTGAGAAACAAGACTAGTCAGGTCATCAAGGAAGAGATGATGGATTCTCTCGTGGAAAAGGGGAGGAAAGAGGCCAGGGAGGAATTCGGTAAGTTGATAGAACTCAAGAGCAACAATTGAAAAAATATATATATATAATAAGAACAGAATTTTTAAAAAAGAAAATCAGAAGTGACTAATACTAACATACTACAGAGTAATATTTCCATGCAACATGCATGTATTTACAATCTTTGATACAAGCGCTACCCAAAAAGCACAAATACACCCTCAGGTTTTGGGACCGCAGTTTTCACCTCGTGATCCCTGGGGTAAACAAATCGTATTTCTAAATCTTGAACTGTCGGGGAAAAAAATTGTAAATTTCAATAATGTACATGTGAATTAATACTAAAGTGAAGTGGTCGGTGAGGGTGTTTTGTCTACCAACTAAATATTTACAGTTTAATGGAGCAAAGCACCAAAAGTGCAAGTAAATTTTCAGCCCATGGACCATCAAAAATACGTTCTCGGATGTTCATGAGCTGAAAAACATTTCCTGTGCCCTTTTTAGAGATACAAACATACTTAAAGGGTATAAAATCTACCATACCATAATTGAATAGTTATCCAACCTCCCTGTATTGTTTCCCCCCGCAAAAGTTTGATATTCCCTTGGTGAGGAGGGTGTACACACGTGAAGTGAAAATATTTAATAAATCCCCCCTTCGATTATTATCTTTTCTTCTTTTCTAACTGCATATCACATAGAGGTATATAAGGAGAGAAATTTTTTTATCTTAAAATGTCTGTATTGACTCCGCTACTGTTGTGTATCTGACCACCCTGATGCAGATGTTTGTGTCAAGGGATTGGATACAAGCACATTCCTTTCGCGTGAGTTCCATTTTCTTTTCTTTTGTCCATACAAATAAATAGTTTGTTATATATTCGTGTACATTCTTGACTTATCCCCAGTATATTTTAAGATAAATTTGATTATTACCATTATGTGGATGTACAAAATATGTATTTTCTTGCTCCGGGTTCTAAGGGTAGTTCACGACTCATCTTCGATTCATTGTGACCTGCCCTTAGAGCTCGACTCAGATACATTTTTTTGTACATCCACATAATGGTAATAATCTCTATGTATCATTTTATTACAGTACGGCTAAAATAGGATGAAGGAAAAGCCCTCAAAAATTGTAATTCCAATTTTCCTCTGTTGATAAATCTAATACTTGACACCATTGGGAGCCTTTCCGGAAATGATGCAAAGTTTTAGTTAATCAACAAAGAAAAAAAAATTAACAAACCTTTTGTTTTGCATATCCAACAACATATTTCAGCTGTTACAATTAAATGTACATCCGTTTATCAAAAGGCCTCCAGACTCCTTTGATCATGATGTCGCTTCAAATGACACGAATCAACAAGTACACCAAGACCATGCCTGAAAGATTATACATTCAAACCTTCTGTTGTTGGGGATAAAACTGCAGGTCAAAATTACAATTAGAGTAAAATGATTGATATTTCCACTCAGCTGTTGTAGTCATTTTCATTTTGTTGGAGTTTTATATATTCCATTTGTGATAATAAAAATAATATTTTCGTGGATCAGAAGCTTCAAGCACCCTCTGACATTCAATTTTTTGTCATTTTATGTAGCACTGCTTCAAAAAGGAATGACAACCCTTTTTACTTTTCACTCTAGAAATGGACAGAATATGAAAATCTCACCATGCAGTACCTTAAAACACTTGTTTAACCCTTTACGTAACGTAATGCTCAAAACCAACCAGCGTTATTCATAAAAATCATCATTCAATTTCTATTATTGTTTTCATTTTTGTTTCAAATACACAGCTTATGGCAACATTACTGAAAGGAGCACGTTCAGCTCGTTCCAGTGAGGAGTTGAAACTATGTTTCTGACGCAAAAATGGAAAAAAATAATAGTTATTCAATAATTTTGTTTGCAGCTGTCGTCTACCTTTCATGTTAGGTAAAGGGTTAAGGAGTGTTATTTGTCTTTGTGAATCCTCCTATCTCGCTGTTCTTTAGCATAATGATAGATAGTCACTAGTACTCGGCCACCTATGTTTTTCAGCCTCATAGGGCATTGAAGATGTCCGTGGGGTGTTTTGAAAATGGGACACTCTCATATCTCAGGCTTGATATGGCCCGTGGAACCGGAACCAACACCAAATGAGTCAACACTCAATGGAGGTTCCACACATGGGTCAAGGCCACTGAGATCACCCAGAGATCATTGCTTGCATTTTCAGAACTGCTGATATCATATTGTCTGACACCCCTCCCCCCCCCACCCCCAGTGCATTCCCGTAGTTCATACATGCATTTTTGCACACAAAAATGTGGGCGTGGCCAAAAATATTGAAAGTAGGAAATCTCAAGCATGGTATGGCATTTGGACCTAGGACCAACACCAAAAGAGTCGAAACGCAATAGAGGTACAAAATATGGGTCAAGGTCCCTGAGGTCACCCAGGGGTCACTGGGTGTATTTTTCAGAATTGCTCGAAATCACATTTTTGGCACATTCTCAACATTCGTGCATGCTTCTTGCACTCAAAAAAGGGGACATGGCCAATTTTTTTAAAGTGGGTCATGTTCTTATCTCTAGCATGGTATCACATATGGACCTGCAACCAACGCCAAATGAGTAGAAACTCAATGGAAGTTCAAAATATGGGTCACAGTCCCTGAGGTCACCAGAGGTCATCTAGTGCATTTATGACCCTCTAATGCTCTGCTGAAGTTCATACATGTATTTTTATACTAAAAAATGGGTCCAAAAATATCCATTTCTGATTACTTTATCGAATACGTTAGTACTATGTTGGAGGCGGAATGGGCCTGTTCTTCCGGGGACCTGGGCCAGTAGCCAGGGCCAGTGGCCTGGGACAGGGGATGATGTTATCTTAATTAAAAAGTTACGTAAGGTAATTAATATGACGTCACTTAATGAATATTTTTTTAATCACTTTAATAACTGTTGCTTAATTAATTTTAATTAATGACTGTTGCATAATTAATGTAATTAATGAGTGTAATTAGGGTTGATTATAATAATTAGTATATTAATAAATGAATTAATAATGTTTACATCAATTAGTACATATTTGTTTTTAAAGTAATAATTTGGGATAGATATTATTAGATAAAAAATAATATATTTAAAAATAGTATTGACGTACTGGACATATATATATGAATGCTATCGACTAACCTTGACCTGGACACGTGCTAAGGTAAACAGTTCATTGCATGTATTGGTGTCACTAAATCGATTTTTTTCTTTTCAAACGCCAACTACCATACGAGAGTGACAGATGTTGAGATCATAATCTGCCCTAAATATCATTAGACTGGACATGCTTTCATGTATTTAAAAATCAATGATGATCTCACGCGACAAGATGTGTCTTGCTTTAACTGAAGACATGTGAATGACTCCATTGTGGCTATTTTTATGGGTGTAATTAGATTTAATATCTTGGCAAGATTCTTACATATTAATAACGCAAGTTTATTCTTTTTGGTTTTCTGGTGGTCGAAAAACTCTCATAGACCAAGGTATTCTGATTTTAAAGTAATTTTTTATTCTGATGACCACATGAACAAATAACATTTCGGTTATTGAAAAGTGTGTGTGTTTTTTTTTCCCCTATAAAGTCCGACGATTCGAACCTCACTCTCATTAGAAACTGTGTCAGAAAAGCCAAGATGACAAGCATTGACTATACTTCCGTGAAGAGCTATGAGCGAACCAAGAAGCAGCAAGCCAACGAAGAATTTGCATTAGCATTAAAAAAGTGGTGGTCAGCGACTCTCGCCATAAAGGAACAAGAAAAGAGACTTAAAGACTGCCCATTTGTTGAGGCTGCCAGACGTCCTTTCGGGGAGATCCAGTACAAAAATCGACCCAAACACTGGTTCGATTTTCCCGTACACATGCAAGAGGAAGCACTTTTAGGGCCACCAGTAACAGTTGACGAAGATTGGGAAAAGGAGTTCTTCACCGAGGCGGAGATGGGAGGAAAAAAATAGCTTTCTATGGAAAGCAAAAAACGGCCCTTTTCAGGCCCCAATAATCTTGAAACGAGTTGCTTTGTCACAAACACACAATTTTTCAACCAATCAGACACCTCCATTATCCCACACCCTCACCACCACACCCCTGTAACCCCTCACAATACCTAAATCTTTCATGAACTCCCCTCCTCCAGGTCATCCAATACCAAAAAACTTTTGGAAACCTCTCTCCCCCTCCCCCATCCCTCGCAATAGCTAAATTATCTTGAACCCCAGTAAGTTCTCTAAATGTAATGGACATGTCAGGCCCCCGGATACGGCTTCCCCACAATTTTGAGTGATCAAATTACCCCGATTAGTCTCCTCGCATAACTTACCACACTCTTAACCCGTATTTACTATGAGATTGTTCCCCTAATAAATAGCGTATATTCATTTAATATAATATATTAATAATTTTCGTTAAATAATTCATTCCACAAGACACTTCTAAAAAAAAACAAAATGGCGGATTAGTTTGACAGAAATACGCATATTGATTTATTCATGAGTGTCTGTTGGTTGTGTCCTTGGGCAAGAAACTTCATCCCCATTACTCATGTGGGGGCACGGTGACGTTGTGCACTTAGGCGTACTGCACGTCGATTGAGCACCTGTCTTCAACCAATGCTAACCCTGCTTCTGTGGAGTTAGTCTGTTGGGGAGCTGACAGTTGCTTGCCATTGCTCGGTGGCTCTCTCCGGGTACACTGGCTTCCTCCACCCGTAAAACTGTCATGGTCATGATTAGTCATTGTGCAGAAATATGTGACCTTAAACACCAATAAATAAATAAAAATAAATAGTGTCTGTCAGTTATCAAAACAGCCCTTAGGTGTTTAACAGTTAATTGTGGACCAGTGCATTTAAAAATGAAAAATTTGGGTGATAACACTACGGCCTGTGTTTAATCATAGAAAAAACACACCCGTTCCATTTACAACCCATATGTTTTATTTTTTGAAAGTTTACTGAAGAATAACCCACCCATCTAAGTAAAAGCATGAAAGAGCTACCATTATCTAATTACCCATGTGGTGGTGGGGGTAGGCAATAATGCTGTGCACTAAGGCATACTACCTTCAACCAATGATAACCCTGTGTAGAACTTTGACAGTTGTTTGCCTCTGCACGATGGTTCTTTCCTGATTGCTCCAACTGTCGTTAAATAAATGAAAAAACTACAATTCTATAATAACAGGCCAAGTCCCCCTTCGTTTTACATGTCTTGTGAGGGGGGGGGGGAAATCAACAGTACTTTCACCCCCCTCATTTTAATAGTTGAAAAGTACTGTTACTTGATAAAAAAAAAATGGTAAAAGGATACGCGATTCTGTATTAACCATCCAAAAGTGCAAAACCTTGGGAATACATAACCCACCTAGAGCTGCACCAAAGCTATGTACACTATTCAAACTCCCACATTGTGTCCTTGGGCAAGGTAATTAACCCTGATTATCCACATGGGGGCACGATGACAGTGTGTACTAAGGTGCACTGCACGTGGATGATACGCATATTTTTTAACAATCTATCCCAACCTGTGTGACAGTGCGGATTTACGATGTTGGTGAGATGACAGTTACTCGTCATTGCTCTGTGGTTCTCTTTGGATATTTTGGAGTCTACCCGTAAAATTGTCATGGTTATGATTAGCCATCGCGCATAAGTATATGACCTTAAACACCAATAAATAAATAATGATAATTATGATTTTAAATCTATGAAGACCTGAATAATTTATGAATCAGCACATGTTATTTGATTTCAGCCAGTGTATTGAAAATGACTTCTGAACTTCCAGCTTGGGAACTCCATGTTTATTTAGAATAAATGGCGAACGTTTAATTATAACTTGAACTTGATGTCCGGGTGTAATGAAATAGAGTATTTTCTGCAGACATTCTAAATAAACGCAGCTGGTTTACAGACCTGTATATATATATTTTTTTCAATTGAGTAAAAAATATATGATAGTTACTGATGTAACACGCCGATCAACATGTTTAATGAATCTAACTATGCCAGCCCGACCGACCCTTTGCCCACCATGATCACAACAAACATTTCAATTCTCTCTCTCTCTCTCCAATGCAGTTCGGGTGGAAACTAATTGCATTCAAGCTGTTGTTTTTTCTAGGTTTTACCATCCCCTTACAGCACAAACCGAAATGAAATCTGATTCATTGAACCACACTACAGCGTATGTGCTAAAACGATTATTTTTGTACAAAACTCAAGACCTTTCCCTCACAAATGCCTATATAAAAAACAAGATAATACGCAAGAATGCGCTGCGTACCAGCTTTTTGTTGATAAAATATGTCATGACCACATTCCCCAAATATTATTAATGTACCCGCTTAATAACAGCCAAATTTTTATCGGATCACAGCGTTTGAATAATTACTTAAATTCCATAAATTATGGAAATATCCTGAAGTTGGCGAATGTCAAGACAACACAAATAAAAAAAAACAAAGAAAAAATCTGAGATATATTGCATTTATTTAAATATCGATATTAACCAGAAGTTGAAACTATTCAAATTGATTAGTATTAAATTACAAATGAATATGAAATTTGCAGTAAAATGAACACCGCCATATACGGCTATTCGGAATGACACCCTATTGGTGAGAGTTTTCGGGTTTTTTGGTCCAATTTCATGCTTATTGATTAGAGCTTCCACGAAGTCCATTCCACATTCACAGTCTTTTCCAGGGGATTTTCTTCAAAGACTGGTCCATTGCAGCTTTGCAGAGATATTGTTTTCTGGAAGAAAATAGTCCATATGTTCTTTATTTCCCATCAGACCCCTTGGAATATTTTGATCTTTAAGGATGTTTACCAAAATTTTCCAGCCTGTCGGTTGAAAATCTTTTCTTTTTCACAGCAGATCATTTACTAGATCACACGTATTGGAGCCCAAAATTGTAATGCCGTTACACACAAGTCGATCTTTCTCATCCCAGGATAAATTGGGTATATTCTTTATTATCTGGAGTAACAAAAGTGCCTTCTCTGGCATGGAATCGGGTATAACGGCTTACCAGTCCAGATGATTTTTCACTGACAAACTAGTCTTTAAGGAGTGTGGTTTGGTGTTTTCATTGCGTAGGTTTGAATGGCGCCGAAAGATTGGCTTGTAGACCATCCCTTTCTCTTCAGAACTCGATGTTGAAGATTCAGTAATTGGTCTCATACCCTGGTCTATGGGCGAGACAGCTACAGCATTTAGGGGTGTGTGTATTTCCTGCAACTGTTCACTCTCCCATGGTTCAATACACTGAATTCTCCTTGAGGGTAGGCTGGTTGAGTCATCTATAGGTTTTTTCCCTCAGTGATTCCCCCATCATTAGCGGTTTTACTGGTTCTAGCTTATTTGTTATTTATTTTCAAGCCCCAAAATATTTCCACTTGTTAATGCATTGTTCCAACTAAAAGTTGAATTCATATGCACTGGCGGATAGGGTAGCTGGTTACAGACAGATCTGGTTGTTAACTCGGCTGTGTTTGGGTTCGCTCCCCCTATAGTGTGTTTAAAATTTACATTTTTGTGTAATTTTCGTCTGTGTCAATAATGAGTTTTATGAGAGTAAGATTTTTGACACAATTCACAGACGTAGCGTGAATTCATCCTTTTCAGAAGTGAGTTAATAGAGTGGAAATACTCTTCCAATACACTTCCATTTATATGTATAAATAGGATGGGTCCCACCCCAACCTGTCAATCGCTGATTGGGTAATTATTTACCAAGATAAGGTGGGTTCTACCACAACTTGTTGATCATTGGTTACTTCAAATTCTCACACAGTGCATTGTGGGAAATTACAGTGATAGAGCTCTGGGGAAAATAAGTTTTTGGTCAACTTCACACAAATTGATATAATTTACTTCAAAAAAGAAACATCAAAGTCACATTCATGACAAGCCAAGCTAGCATATCTGAATCACCCTCTCCATACTGTTTAATCAGATAATCCCTTTAATCAGATAATGAGTGATCACTGATTTTACAATTCGATGAAACAGTTTTTAGTGATTTTACTATTCGATAAAATGGTTTTTAGTGATTTTACAATTCGATAAAACGGTTTTTGTGATTTTACAATTCGATAAAATGATTTTTTAGTGACCATTTAATCCTACATGTTCACTAAATTGGTCACTGTGACCGTTTAATCCTAAATGTTCACTAAACTGGACTCTCTCTGTGACCAATTTGGTCTCTCTAGTGACCATTTAATCCAACATGTTCACTAAATTGGTCACTGTGACCATTTAATTCAACATGTTCACTAAACTGGACTCTCTCTGTGACCAGTTTGGTCTCTTCAGTGACCATTTAATCCAACATGAGGTCAATGCGCGAATCAGTGCTACCAACTACCTTGAAGAGGTTAAGTGCATTTTTACATCTCACTCTGTTTTATGAGAAGTGAACTTCAGTTATTCAGTTGTCAAACAATAAACTCACGAATTCCAGCTCTTTAACAACTCTAATGGCACTCTCATCAATTTTTAACTCCTGATCAAGGTGATGCTTCCAGTTCTTAAAGAAATGAACACACTTTGTTTTAGTCTTGGAAAACTTGAAACCATTTTCCTTAGCCTGATTAAACACAACAGAAGCTTGTTCTCCATGGTATTCATATTTTTACTGCTATAGCAAATTAAAAACTCTCGACATAGAAAGATGAATCTACCAATTGCATCAATTATTTCACTGATTTTTACAGAATATAGGGTAACAAATAGAATACTACCCTGAAGAACTCCCAATTCTTCCTCGTGTGGATCAGATAATATTGACCCAACATGAACTCAAAAATTGACGATCCTTCAAATTTGTTTCTATAAAACAGCCATACGCCATCTCAACCCCATATTAAAAAGATCTTTTTAAAATCCCCTATTTCCACGTTGTATCATGTGCCTTTTCCAGGTCAAAGAAGATGGCGAAACATGTTCTCTCATGACAAAGACATATTACACGTTTCTTAATTCATTCGGCTTGGTATCATTGAGCCATCTCTTTTAATTTCTAAGCTATTCACATCGGTGATGACGTGTGATTCAGGTTCCTGTGTATTTCAAGAACACTCATGCCTGCTCATTCTTTTATTCTTTTGTCCTCATTGCACCTTTGCTGGTGTTCAAGGTCTTATGAGGAAAAGACATTCTCGATGAGAAAAGACATTCTCGATGAGTTCAATAGCAAGTTGCAAAGCTTCAATTTCAGCTGTGAATATTATTATTATTTATTGGTGTTTAAGGTCACATACTTATGCACAATGGCTAATCGTGGCTGTGACAGTTTTTTGGGTGGAGGAAGCCGGAGTACCCAGAGAGAACCACCGGGCATCGACGAGCAACTGTCAGCTCCTCAGCATTCTAACTCTGTTCAATTTCCACTCAAGCAGGGTTACAGCAGTTGAAGACATGTGCACCATCGACGTGAAGTATGCCTTAGTACATGGCGTCATCGTGCAACTAGGATAAAGTGCCTTGCCCAAGGACACAACACGGGTCGTTCCTGACGGGGATGGAACTCGGAACCTCTAGCATGGAAGTCCAACAGTCTTCCACAGAGACCCCGCAAACCAATTTCATCTGTGAGAAAAGACCTTTTATTTGGTATTCTGATAGAGGTGATATGATCTCCAGCAACAACACACGATGATACATTGTCACCATCTTTAGATCCACCAGTGTAGATGCTTTTATGTACATTATGCTTAGATTTAATTTCGGCACATTTTTGTTGGACCTGCAAACAATTTGTCCTGGACTTTTTAGAAGAAGCAAGGTCAATAACTGTAGGCTTTCTACAGTTTTTGAGTCACTTTGCCGCCCTGCGTTCTCTGTTGCCACTGGTTGCGTCTTCCTTGTCGCTGGTGTTGGGACTCTAGTCACCTTTTCATACAACGGAAACTTCACTCTATCACGGCCATCGCACGACTTTTAAAATATCGTCTATTTACTGGACACCTTTACTGTGACATGTAACGGAATGTCACTCTACCACTACCGTCGCACAGCCACTAACGTATTGTCACTTTACTGGACGTATTTACTTGTACAGTAGCTGCTTCGAAGGTTAACTGCTTCCCTCTAGTTACTTCAGACTAATGTTCATACATGTAAAGCCTACTCTATCTATGCTTGGCTTGCCTTCTACAACAAGTAATACCATCTACCTAAATACCAACTTTCGTGAGCTCCCGAGCTCGTACTTCCTATTTCTGATCCTACACTCATGTATGGCCTCCAACTTGACCCGCGACTGTCCCTGCACCATGTATGGCCCCCGACTTGGATCGCGACTGTTTCTACTCTAAATATGAGCTCTATGGCTCCCCTTACATTACAACGTGCCAATGCTTTCGCACCGATGCGGCACCTCCTCTAACCTATAGCATGGGACATCCCCAGCTTCTCGCCTACTACCCACAGTCTTACACGCCTTGAGACTGGAATGAAATTTTTTAGAAAACTGTCGACTTTTATTCAATCGCAAGGACATTATTCCCACTTTAATTGCTTCTCATGAACTTGGCCGCTTAGATTTTAGATTTAACATTCTCTTTCAAGATTCTTTGAAAGCCTCGTACTTTCGATATACATTGACATTTCTGATAGTACTCTGTCAAAAATTAGGAAGTACATATAACACAGGCAAAACACGTGCGCTTAGTATGAATAGGAGATTATCGACACTAATGACCATACAATTCGATGACTGATCACCTAGGATGGCTAAACGAGTGTTTTTGTTTGAAGCTTATAAGACACGCTCATTGTTTCAGGCCAGATAAGCGCTAAGTGGCGTTGCAGGCTCCTATTGAGATTCATCTCCATTAAAGTTATCACGTTTATTGCACATTCACTGATTATTTTCCCAGATGGCTTACTTGACAAATCGTTTTTTTTTCTGGGACTGCCATATATCTATCTATATGTATTATATTTAGCCCGAGTGAGGAAAATTATCAAAAATATATACACTTTTAAACAACAAAATCGGCAATTCAAGCTATCACCTTGAGAGCTGAGAACTTAAAACCATTTTCTGAGGCCTATTTTTTTTTAATTCTGATTAAGCACAGCTGAAGTTGAGCTCGATGGCATTCATGTTCTTGCTGATATAGCAGATTGAAGTGTCATCAACATGCAATGATGAGTTTACCATATTCTCAATTGCGTCGATGATGTTCACAGAAAAAGGGTAGCATATCGTCAGCATGTTCTATGTCCCATATTTTTGAGACCAAAAATGAAAAAAAATAGAGGATATTCACGAAAATTTGATGAATACCGAAAATATCTCGTGAGTGGCTACAAAGAAATATGAGGATCTTCACGAGCGACGCAGTCGCGAGTGAAGATCCTCATATTTCTTGTAGCCACGAACGAGATATTTTCGGTATTCATCAAATTTTCGTGAATTTTCTTTTTATTTAATGCTCTACGACTACAAACTCTCCAATTTGTGGCCTTTATTTGCCATTAAGGCGCAAAATTTATGTGCCGAACCGGCGTCCATACAAAAATTACAACAACCAAACTCCAACCATTAGAATGTGTGAATATCCGCACAAAAAGTAGTCCCGTCTTATTTCTCCCCTAACTTTACGATTTACCAAGGCTGGCGAATTGAAATAATCGCAATGTGTTTCGAAGAAATAGAACAATAACAAAAAACACCACTTTCTTATTTTCAATAACAAGACACGTCATTTTATTTTTTTTGAACTCAATGCACTGAAGACGTGTGAAGTTGAACTGAAGAAATTTGAAAGTGATTTCGGCTTTTCGCTGGAAGGTGAATGAGAAAGTCAAACTTTGAAACCGCTGATTTAATGAATTGATTTAGTCACTGTCACTATCAATTATTCGAATTCGTTTGTATTTGGGACTCTGGAATTCATTACTGATGTGCTGACTCGTTTAAAGTACATGTGATTCGTCATCCGAACCTACGATGAAATATCGATTTCTAAATATCATTTTGATATTTCGTTTTGCCGACCGACAGGGGAATATGACTTAATTTTTCAGCGTGAATTGATGCCTGAGCATTAAATAAAAATAGTTATTCAAGAATTTTGTTTGCAATTGTCGTCTGGTTGTCATGTTAGGTAGAGGGCTAATTAAAAAGTGACATATGCCCTCTCAAATCCATGTTAAAAAGATCTGTTAAAAAGCCATACTTCCACTTTGTATCATAGGATTTTTCTATGTCAAAGAAGATGGCGACCACATGCTCTTTCCCGACAAAGGCCTTTCTTATAAACGTTTCAAGTCTTAGTAAATGATCCACTGTACTTCTCTGGCTTCTGAAACAAGAATGAATATTCGCATGGAGATTGTTGGGTTCCAGAAACCACACAAGTCGATCATTGATCATCCTTTTCCTGATTTTATGCAGACGACTTGTTAACGCAATAGGTCTGTAATTACTTGGATTACACTGATTTTTATCAGGCTTTGGAATGGGAATTATTGCTGCTTGTCGCCAAGAAAATGGAAACTGGCCAGTCCCCCCATATCTCATTGAATATTGATAATAAAAGTTCATGTGATGATTGTGGCAGATGTTTTAACAGTTGGTAATTTCATGGGGTCAATTGGCAGTATCTTTTGCTTTATTAAAGAAATTACTTAACCCTTTACCTAACATGAAAAGCAGACGACACTTGCGAAAAAAATTCTTGAATAACTATTTTTTTTCATTTTTTGTCTCAAAAACATAGGTTATGACCCCTCATTGGAACGAGCTCGACGAGCTCGTTCAAATGAGGGGTCATCACGTATGTTTTTGAGTCAAAAAATGAAAAAATAATGAAAATTAATTGGCGATTTTTGAGAATAGCGCTGGCCGGTTTTTGCCGTTACGTTGGGTAAAGGGTTTTAACCATTCCACAATAACAGGTTCATTGTAATCCTCTACATTGTGAGAGGTAAATTTGATTCGAACTTTTCGTTTTTCCTGTTGTTTTTAAATTTACAAATTCGAAATTACAATTTTCAGATGACGAATGTTTAGAAAATGCTGAAGTGTGTTTTGTTTCAGATTTCTTTTTTTTTCCTTTGATGTGATGAGTATGTTGTTATCTTCCAGGTACTGTACTGTTGATTTTGTTTCTTTACCTTTAATTTTTCTTTACCATTTCTGTTGATGGGTGCGTGTTGGTTAAGTTTAGAAACATAAGTTTTCCAAGAACTTTTCTTTTTCCTTTGTTTGACAAGTTATCTAGTCTTTGCCCGATGAATATACAGTTTGTCTAAGTTATTTGTTGATGATTTATTAAATTCCCGTTCTATTTTATTCCGTCCCTTTACAGCCAGGTTGCTATCTTTATCAAATCAAGGTTTTGTGACGCGTTTTAGATTTGCCGAGATTTTAGGAATGGCCGTGCGTGCAATGTCACGCGAGTCTGTAGTAAAATGTTCCAGTAGATCAGCACTCTCTTGAAAATTCCAGAGAGTATGCGTCGTTCAAAACAAAGCGATGTGAAAGCGTCTTGGTTTGCCTTTCCAAAGTTTCACTCGGACACCCTCTACCGTCCGCCAGCTCCGACACAATAGGAAAGCGGTCACTCCCTCGCAAGTCATCTTCGAAATTCCAAGAGAAATTGAAGATAAAGGGCATGCAATTGTTAGTTCAATTGATGTGTATGCGCCAGATGCAGGATGCAGATAAGTGGCAGACCCACCATTGTACAAACACAAATCCGATTTTGAAATTAACTCTTCCACTGTTTTACCCTTTAAATGGCATTGGCTGCGTGAATAACCACAAAGTGGGCTACGTGCGTTGAAATCATCCAACAAAGCTGTTCTCGTCTTTTACTGTTTTCACTATTAATTGTACTCCTCGTGTTCTTTTCAGATTTCACCAAGTCCGTTTTTATTTCATGGAAAATAATTACCTCTTTAAAAAATCACATTTTTCATCGCCGTGATATAGCCTTAGATGCTGATGTGATGTAAAGCAACAATAAATAAATAATACATATAAAGCATAACCGTTAGTACAAATATTTTTGTCACTATAGGAAGTTATTTCATTAGTCTGTGAAGAAAAGAGTTTCCAAGGTAGGTGGATTCTT
Source organism: Pictodentalium vernedei (assembly GCA_031216915.1). Classification (NCBI taxonomy): domain Eukaryota; kingdom Metazoa; phylum Mollusca; class Scaphopoda; order Dentaliida; family Dentaliidae; genus Pictodentalium; species Pictodentalium vernedei. The sequence continues at coordinate 235,223,767 of CM062296.1, forward strand.
TCCCAATTTCCTGGACCTCAAATCCGTGGATAGTTTCCCTTTCGAGGGCAACACAACTCTGGCAACAGGCATTGTAAAAAGGGGAAAATTCAATTTTAGAAGCATTTCCCTTTTCTGAAGTTGGGCATTTCTGTGTATTCTCGGGATCGGCCGCTGATGGACCAAACAGTAAACTATAGCCACTCAGAATCTATAATGTTCAGCTGAGCCTGCCAGACGTATCTTTGACTATCATTCAGGCACAGCTGGTCCATGCCTATTTTCCGGGGTGGGGGGGGGGGGGGGGGGATTTGTGCAGTTTTAGACATCCATTACTGTCAGTTCATTATTCCGCATCAGGTCTTAATCTCTGTTAGGAGCACCCGTTGTGACTGCATGTTATTCACAGCACCATCTGTACTGGCAGCTAAATGTGGATTATCTCCATAAAGCAGAAAGCCCTCAAGGATCAACAATAACAATCACACCAGTCTTTTCCCTCGCAAGATTTCAGTCTGCAGTGGTGGCTTCTCGGCTCTAAAGTCCAACGAAAATTACCAACTATTGTTAAATGCTCTATAAAGTATTTGTATCACCAAATGAGTAACGGCAATGATAGGTTTTCTATGGACGGTGTCCAGAGATACATGAAATCGTCCGCTTCTGTTTCCCGTCTCTTCACAAAGAGGTCCTGCGTTGCTACCTCGTGGTGATATATCCTGTTTTTGACTCTGTCCTATGATATTTGAATCTCCTCTTTAAAATAATATGACTTCAGACTCTTCTGTGCTTGGGGACTGGCATCTAGCACAAAATCAACAGCAGTCATTCTTCCTTTGCCTTAGCTGAAATGGTTTTCTTTTCACGAGACATTGTTTTCCTTCACTGTTTATTTGTGTCATTTGAAGACAAAGATCTGTTAGTGATAACTTTCCGCAGTTTTCTGGTGTACGCGGTGGTAAATGCTAGAGTTGGATCAAATTAGGTCACCATTCGCCATACTTTTTGAGATCATTTCTCAATACGGTACTGCCTCAAGACTCCACCATGACCTATCTTACATTTCCCCGCCACCAAATTTGGTTCTAATGTTATGCAGGCTCCCACAACATTTATGGTGAAGATCCTAAGCAGTGGAGTCGAGTTCCAGTTATCTTTGAGAGAGATTGCACCAGAGCTGCCGGCAAACCCCATCCAATGTCAAGTCGAGGGATGTGTCTGGACGTAGAATATTTCATATTGGAAAAAAGGTGCGTAACCTATGATTGCAACGCACGGACAGCATTACTTAACTGGTTGAGTGCTGAATTATTTTTCAAAGGTGATTTGTAGCATGAGTATTTTTGTGTTCAAATATACAATGCTTGTAGCACGGAGAGTTTAGCAAGATATTAGCATATATAATTATTTTAGTGCTTTTTATTGGAGAGTGCCATAACTCCATAGCCTTGACCTTGAATTTATTTGTGGGCAAATTCATGTTGTATAGTCGTCATACATGGTCTTCGGCCTTCTTATTTAATTAGCACGTACTGGATTCGGAATTGGTCATGTTGGGGCCGAATCGACGACAAAGACCTTCACTTGCATGAGACCGACTGCGTGTGTGACTATAAGGCCAAGTAGCAAATCTCGTCTCGTAACATAGCACGTGTTTAATTGCAAGAGCTAATCAATATCTAAGACTCCAACCCAGACGAAAATGGCCTGACTGGAAAATTGTTGGGCATGGGGGGTTGGGGGGTGTCATATTCCTTAAAACCCCATAGTTAAGCTTCTGCCATTGTTCTGTGCAAGTAATGTTCTGACGATCGAATATAAACTAACTGCTGAGAGTTTTAATAGAGTCCAGCTTGAATATAGACAGATTAACCCTTTACCTAACGTGAAAAGCAGACGACACTTGCAAAAAAAAAAATTCTTGAATAACTAATTTTTTCATTTTTTGTCTCAAAAACATAGGTTATGACCCCTCGTTAGAACGAGCTCGACGAGCTCGTTCCAACGAGGGGTCATAACATATGTTTTTGAGACAAAAAATTAAAAAAATAGTGAAAATTAATTGGCGATTTTTGAGAATAGCGCTGGCCGGTTTTGGCCGTTACGTTGGGTAAAGGGTTAACTCCGTGCATTGCAAGAACATATTTGTTAGTTACAAAAATGTCAATATTTCCGAAAAAGAGGACAAATTCCCTTATTGTTGGAAACCGTGTCATGTAGCTGCAATCACGTGTACACATGTGCGCCTACTCTTATACTGTCATTATTTCGCTACTGACGAAAGCTCTTGAAAATATGGTCTACCTTTTATTAAATACAGACAACCACACTTTCTGTGATTACATGTTTAAGACATAGAGGATATGGAATGAGTGTTTTTCTCATATAATATTTGTGAAACGAGTCTAAGAATTTTCCGTTTCTGGCGAGCCCAAACGGAAAATTCGGACGAGTTTCATAAATACTATATGAGAAAAACACTCATTTCATATTCTATTTTTCATATGACACACACACCCACAAATTAGCCACTTAGTATGACTTTTTAACCCATCGCCTAACTTGAGTTGCAGACGGCACTTGGAAAAAACATCCTCGTATAACTAAAATTTTTGATTTTTTACTTCCAAAACATAGGTTATTATCCCTCATTGGAACGAGCGCGACACGCTAGTTCCAATGAGGGGTCATAACCTATGCTTTGGAAGCAAAAAGTGAAAGTATAAAAAAAAACTGTATGGCGTATTTCTTGTATTGCGCGAGACGGTTTTTGCCGTTACGTTAGGTAAAAGATTAATACAATATAACCCACCCTAAATAGGACATATAACGTAAGTTCTCCCTACTGAAATTATGCAATTGTGACCCAGTTGTATTTTGTTTAGCCAATCAAATTGTCCAGTTTTGAAATTGACCAATGAAAGCTCCCAACTCTAATTATGTAAATTATGAAAATGTGGCCCAGTTGTATTTTGTTCACCCAATCAAATTGTCCAGTTTTGAAATTGACCAATGACATTGACGGAAGGCTTTATTTATCACTGATTAATATGAAAACAAATGTTTTAAAGTAAACAAAACGGACGAGTCATATGATAAATGAAACTATTTGATACATCAGTGCAAAGTAAAATAGCTAGTGTTTTTTGAATGGAGGATAAAAGCTAACACCACAGCTGAAATTTAAGGGTGTTTGATTTGAGGGGAAATTGCAGAAACAGCATATAATATACATATATGAAAGGTACATGTATTAATGCACAGGCACATCTGAAATCTCCTTAATTCGCTTTTGGCATCATACGTCCTATGTTTGTCGTGCAATTGACATTGTTTGCCTGCTCACTCCTGATTGTCGATGCAAACATAAGACATATACACTTTCTTCCTGCTCTAAACCCCACCCGATAGACGTCCTTACCTTCATGGCGTCAATCTCTTCTCCCATCCATGCATGCACGATAAACAGATAGTCCCTAGATCAAAGAACTGTATAAGCTGGTGCGATCTCGATTGAGGATATTAAAGACTGGACAGATGGGCAGTAGAGTCAGAAATATCTAGCAAGCTTGTAGCAGTGTTACAAGTTGGTAGTAATCATTAAATGTTCACGGCTCTAGTAGAGGATAGATGGTGGTATCCAGTAGTGGTAGAAATTAATGGTATTAGACTAAGGGATACAGAGACGGATATCTAGTGATGCAATGGCAGTAGGGCTGGGTGTTTTTGATTTTTCGAATTCGGTTTCGGTTCGGTTTCAGGGAAAAACCTCGGTTTCGCTTCAGTTTTTCTATATGTTAAGAACATATTGTATACAATACATCAAGCTCCTTAACCCTTTACCCAACGCAGACCATATCAAAATTTATTATTTTAAATATATTTTTTTTTAAATTTTTCAAAAAATGTCAACAAAACCATATCATGTGACCCCCTCAGTGGAACGAGCTCCCTGAGCTCGTTCCAATGAGGGGCCACATGATATGGTTTTGTTGAAATATTTTGAAAAAAATATTTTTTTCAACTGCTCAATTTGTATATTACGCGGGCGGATGCGGGCGATTCGTTAGGTAAAGGGTTAACTCGAAGAAAGACCCACAATAGTTTGTACGACACAAAGCACGATAAAAAGCACCGCCTATAAATATTGCCATTGGGTTCAGCCAGGGTTCCGTTTGATCATTCTCAGCTGGCGAGAAGATCAGTTGCCAAGCCCATAACAAAACATAAATTAGGGTAACAAATGATTAAAGTTCATCTAATCTATGTTGTGTTCTCATGGTCGCATTTTCGACCTTATGGACGAGTCAATAAGGGAGAAATGTGATAATGAAAGCATACCGTGTTTGCCCTTTTACAGGCTAGACTAAGTGATAAATGTCCACAGCGGTCACTGGTCCAGTTTCCTCTCAGAAAAGTAGCTTGTTTAGTATATGCACAAACACAGTAAAATCATTCGATCTGATTTGCTGGGTCTTGCAGTTTGGTTTTCCGGTTTGCCGCAAAAACCGGAATCGAACGGGAAAACCAAAAACAAAAACAAAAAACGCCCAGCGCTAAGCGACAGGAGCGCAGTTGTCCTAGAAGCCAAGGGGAAGGCGCTTAAATAATCCCCACACAGAGACTATGCGGAAAAGAAGTCGATAATCTTTTCCGACTCTTCTTCCTCTTCACCAGCTGTACTCAACCGAAAGTAGAACCCCCACCCCCCATTTTGGAACTTCTTGAGAATTTGAAAGACAAAATAGCGTTACAGGGAATAAAATCAATGTAAAGCTTTGATTTTAAGACTATTTTCAATGAAAGTATTGAAGACGATGAATACAACAGTACGCCCTTCAACATCCATGTAATTATTATAATCTTTATTGTGTTGTGTAATTTTCCCTTTTCCTAACGTAACTGACGAAACCGACCACCGCTATTCACAAAATTAACAAACTTATTTCATTATTTTTCTATTTTCACGTTGAACTGTAGCCTGTGACCCTTCATTGGAACAAGCTCGTCGAGTTTGGTTTGTCGAGTCATGTGCTTTGTTGTATTCCGTCGTGAAAGGTACCGGCATATAATAAACAGATCATTATGACTTAAAGTGATCTGGTTTGTTGCGTTCTGTCTCCATGACGAGGTCAGATGGACGGGTCGCACGACCCGTCGAAGGCGGGTCGTGCGATCCGGCGAACTAACCTTGCTAATATATGACAAACCAGACTACTTTTAATGGTCTGTATTAACTGGTAGAGCTGGCTGACAGCACCTTTGGGGAGTCGCTGTTGTTTGATGGCACCTAAGGGGATCATTGCTGTTCAAGCTGATGTCGCGGTCGCTGGAGCGTATGGACAAAATTGGGAAACACAGTGAAAACCGGCGCCAAATGTGTAATTTGGGAGTAGTGGAGACCCTGGAACACTTTCTATTAGAGTCTCAAAAATATCAATATAGCAGAATAACATTCACCGAGAATATAATAAAGAAGTGGGATGAGAGAATGGGGGATTTGTGAGTGATGTGTGACACAAAGGAGAAGGTTAGTATGCTTATCGGACACAGTGGGAAGAATGGGGTATGGGATGCCATCAAATAGTTCGTTTCCGGTTGTTGTTAGGCGGTGCGTGGAGATAGGGACGCAATTTTTGTTGCACAGGGTTAATCAAGGCCTTCTCACCTGAGAACCGCGACCAAGCAGCGGCCGTACAAAGTGTTATTATTATTATAGTGCGAGATTATGTTTGGTTGTCGAAGTGTGTACATATGTCTTTGCCTTCTTACAATTTGGGAGAGTGGGAGCGTACATGTGGGCTAAACAGACTAAACAACATCACTTCGAACACAGTATGATGATAATATGAGGACATTTACAAAATATGGAGCCTTTAAGTTGTGGAACGTGCATATATAGAATAAATAGGTACTGGTGCCGGTAATCAGATTTAAACAGCGAGGAGGATAAGGGCTTTAACCACTCGGCTTGCCGAGTGGTTAAAACCCTTATTCTACGAGTGGTTTAAATTTTAATACCGACCTAGTACCTATTTGTTTTATTTATCCAATGCTCTTAATAAACAATCGACTTTGTCACCTAAAATGGTGAAAAAAACGTCATTTGTTATCGCAAAAAACATGCACGGTTCATTTTGTTTACATTTGCGCCGGTGGGCAGTACTTCCGGCTGCATGTGAATGCTTGATTGACAGCTAAACACATCGTCAAAGTTGACTGAAGTTACCTTGCTTTTTCAGTCAAATTATTATTAACATTTCTTAAACTTTATTTTAAATATTTAATTGTAAGTATTTTAAACTTAACAAATCATTGCACGTAAAAGATAGTACCGCAAAACGTCGTATGTTTGAATGAAACATCACGAAGTGTGAATGTATCGAAGTTGGCAAATTACGTCATGTCACGTCATGGATGAACTTCCTACTGTGGGTGTATGTTTTTGTAACCCCAGTTGACGTTTTACACCGGTAGTGGGGTTAAAGGCTAAAATTTAACATAAGGCTTTTCACAGGATAACATAGGGGAGCATGATATACTTCGGAATAAATCCGTAAATGGAAGTCTTAAACCACCAATGCATATATGTACTTCTTCCACTTTTATGAATCTACTCTGTTTCTCATATGATGCTAAGAAAATACAGTTGTCTGCAAGTGAATTGTGAATTGGTGGTACGCCAAGTCACCACACACAAAATAACATCACATCGATAAAGATTAGGCTGAAAGAACGTGCCAAATTAATTGTTGGCAGTAAATTAATTCAATTGAGTGGTAAATTTACATTTATATCTGTTTGTGCTACCAAACAGTAGATTAAATTTTGTTTGATAGGTAGTGAATATATAAAGATTAGAATGTAGAAAATAGCATTGGGGTTATTTGTAACATTTATTAATGATTCCAATGCTCAAATAAATCGATCAAGTTATAAAATGCCCACCGAACTAACAGAAACCAAACCGTGTTCAACTGGAATCTGTCTTCATTCAAACACTGAAGAGCATCTCTTTCCGAAACAGATACCCAAATGAATTATTCACGGTTTAGTTTCTTATAGAGGTATAAATCGAAATATTACACCACACCTTGTAATTTTCAGCATGCAAATTTGATTACGCTAGAAATCACAATGAATGGGCATTCTTTCAAATGAAGTCTCTTTGACCCGAATGTCGAAGGTAGACTCCGAATTCGTATTTATTGTATGACTTCCACGTGTATCCCTTCACTACCACAGTATTCTGCCCATCAAACGAGAGAGTCTTAACTATTACAAATCGGTTGTGCAGTAGTCCAAAAAGGGCCTCTTATGGAGTCAGGTGATGCCACGGGCGTTCGGAGATTTTCGATGCGAAAATTCTATAAACGTGAAATAAAAACTGCAGTGCCTTGGTGCTGAACACTTCAAACAAACATCCACACTTTCATTTTTGTTTACATTTCATGTGTCGTGTCCAATTATTAAAACCTCGCAATCATATAATAAATATAATAAACAAATTATTACAACAATCAGTTTATCTGGATTGGCATAGTTCATCTCATCGAAGACACCTGTTGGCAAATTGCCATATCTTTTAAAATGCTAAGGAGTCATTTTAGTTAGTTATTTTAATGGGCAGAAAATACAATTATAGAAAATACAGTTGAAAAAATTTGAATTGTTTGATCTGGCTGATGCAATCTCGTCAACTTAGCGGTACCCGTCGACCCGTAACAACTGATGAGTGATGATCTGTATTTGTCATTGTTTAAAGCAGTCGGCTATTTTTGGCAGAACCAAGCTTTGGTGTTTATCTTTGGAAGATTATGCAAAATGATGTATACACTCAAGAGAATTGTTTTAACACCCGATCAGACACGTAGTAGACCACTGGCTTACTTTATAAGTCTGAAAAGCCTCGACAGATGTCGGAAAGCCAGCCTTTGTCGTTGATGGGGGAAATAGATTCACGCCGCGTATTCAGCAAAAACTGAAGTAGTGTTGCCTGAACCCGTGTGTGAACGTATGTCTCAGCGTAACGAACCCGCCCGTTTTCGTTTTTGTTGAGGTGGTTCTTATCCTGAAGGGGTCACTGACTTTTCGTCAAAAAGCATGAATCAACAGGGGTTCACCAAAAACAACAATTTAAATACATATATATATAAAAATGAATATGGGGATTTCTGTCTTACATAACATCCAATGAATCAGACAACGAAACGTCAATCACCCCTTACCCACACAGTTTTTGAGTCACTTGCGGGCCCGCATTCTACTTCTTTTCACCGACGGACTTTCTCCACCCTGTCTACCATTAGCTCCGGGTAACTGCGCCCTAGCCCTTAAATGTCCATTTCCCTCTCATGTTGCCTTTCAGCCTCCTCACCCGCCCTGTCAGTCCTTTCGCGCACTAACGCAGCTTCTCTTTCAGCTCTTTCGAGCTCTCTTTCAGCCCTTTCGGGTTCTAACGCAACCTGACGCTCTGCCTCAGTGGCCATTTCTTTCGCCATACGCTTTTGCTCATCTCTCACAAAAACTCATTACCCGCGAAGACCAACCGCTCACCCATACTAGATATCACGGAGATGGAATCGTGAATGGAATTCGTTTTCATATTCCAATGTGCTTGTGCGTTCGAGACGATTGCAAATTAATTATTTCATCGACGGAACACAGCGAGGTGCGAAGCTTTTTAATTATTACCCGTGCAGTCAAGTGTGAAAAAATAGGGGCGACAACTCGAAATTTAATGTCTGACTCAGGCAATAGAAATAGTTCAGTATGTCTGCGGGCCCCGTAGCAACTAACCGATGTTAGGTATAAACTGATGTGAACCGTAATACTAAAATATTTCAAGCAATAGGTAAAATCCGATTAAAATCCCTTTCCGGACACGAACTTGTCAGAAAAAAAACCCAAATTCTGAATAATTTGACCTTGAGGTCAAACTTCAAGGTCAAAGCATGGCAATCTTGGTACGCGACACGTCGTCTTGAGATAATCTACCCACATACCAATTATCTATTAAGGGAAAAAGTTACAGCCCGGACACGAACTTGTCAGAAAAGAACCCCGGATTCTGAATAATTTGACCTTGAGGTCAAAGTTCAGGGTCAAAGCATGGCAACCTTGGTACGCGACACATCGTCTTGAGATAATATACCCACATGTCAAATATCAAACCCTTATCTATTAAGAGAGAAAGATTACACACCGGACGCACGGACGCACGGACAGAGCGATCACTATAGGGCGTCCGCCTCACGGCGGGGCCCTAACTAATTAACCGTTCCAAGCTTGGGGTATTCATTATTGAAATTTATCACTAAAAATTTCACACAAAAAATATTTTTCGAGTTAAAGAGTTAATTATTCTCTTTCCTAAACAGCGTCGTATTATTAAGCGAGAATTTCTACCACCGTTATTTTAAATTCGCCGATCGAAATTAAAAGCTAATTTAACCAATGGTTAACCCCATCACAACTTATAAAAACTATTTAAATTTCAAAGAGGCAACCTGCATGAACATTATAACTTAAGCATGTATTAAAATTGTCACTGAGTGATCCTATTGATTTTGTGCTTCCCAATTGTTACCTTTTGGGAAGATCTTGGTGTTAGCCTCGCCAGATGTCGGAAACCGGACTTTGACGCTTCTGGGGGAAATAGATTCACGCCGCGTACTCAGCCCAAACTCAAGGAGTGTTGCCTGAACCCGTGCGTGAACGTATGTCTCACCGTAACGTACCCGCCCTTTTTCGGTTTTGTTGGGGTGGTTCTTATCCTGAAGGGGTCAGTGACTTTTCGTCAAAAAGCATGAATCAACAGGGGTTTACCAAAAACAATAATCTTAATACATGTACTGTTCAGTCGTAGTGGTTTGGTCGTAATCCATGTTTGGGCAATGAGGTCCACGCATGCATTGGCCAGGTAATAAAAATCATCACCAGCAAAACTGTAATGAACTAGAGAAACAGAATTTACTGCATCCAGTAAATTCAAGTCTGTGTGAAAAGGGTTAAAGTATCAGGAATAATCTCTACAGAAAGAGAATTTATGGAGGCTTATTTTCTGGAGAAAATATTTTTTAACAAATCAGAAATGGGTTTTCGTTAACAGTATTTACAGATATTCATTCAGAAATCAGAACAATTTTTATAAGAAACCATAAAAGGCATATATGTGACCAGCATTCAAAGGGTTCGATACACGAATCAGAAATGAAAAATTTTGCCTCTGCCCACTAATTGCAGTGATGAAATACATTCATGAACTTTAGAAATACATTAAGGTGTAAATGCATTTCCCAGTCATTCTTAATAATATGCACTTGATGACCACATTCAGGTGGACCATATATTGAATCTCCAGCAATTTTTAACTCAGTCGGCCTAGTTCCATGTCTACATCTACATTGAAGAATGAGCGCAACCCACTTTGAAATAATGGCTCCACCAACTTCAGATCTGTCATTCAGATCGAACGGGTGCAAAAAACATAGATGAGTGCAAACTGGGTATTGTTAACCAGCATGCCAAAATAGAGATACGACGATCCGTATTTGAGTTGTCGCGTTGACAAAGGGTGCATAGACTCTATATCGGAGATATTGTCATAAAAACCTTAAAAACCCCAAGAGCTCATTTGAAGGCCTACACTTAAAAGGGCATCTAGTGACCTAAACAAGGCATACATAAAACTAGAACTTCTCTAATAAATTAATTTTAAACAGTCATAGCACTAACACTGTTAACAGTACAGTCAACTATGTCAGTATTGCATCTTTTACCGACATCCTGACAGTTTTGTGATATGTTTCAATAACAAATCTTCAGTGTAGTTTTACAAATACATGTGCACTGGAATTCTTCATGATCAAGTTGTTTGTTTTTATATTACCTTCATTTGGGAATTAATTCTGTACAATGAGATTAAATAAACAGATCGTTTTATTGTATGTGACAGTCACAGCTTACTCCCTAACTGCTTTTTGTGAAATTCATTCATGGAGAAAATATTCATACAGGAATCAGAACAATTTTTCTAAGAAACCCGAAAAGGCATAAATGTGCACACCATTTATAGGGTTCGATCAAGGAATCAGAAATTGACATTACTGCCGCCGCCATTTGAATGATGAAATACACATATAATCTTCAGAATTGCATTAATTGGTATAAAGTGACTTTCCTAATAGGTCGCAAAAAATATGCATTTAATGACACCTCTTGACCGCATAGAGGTGGACCACATTTTAAACCTCCAGCAAGTTTCAACTCATTTGGTATAGGTAGTATTTCTATAGGTCACACCAAGCCTGAAGTATGAGCAAAAACTACTTTATAACTAAAAAAACCCGGCTATGGTGTGTGGCACATCCTCCCATGGTCCTTTATAATTGTGTGACGTTTGATGACTGTGGCCCTAACAGTCTTCGAGTTATTGGCTCGGACACACACACACACATGGACACACACGCGGACGGACACAAGCACACTTCAATCACTATATGCCACCCGACTTTAGTCGGGGGGGGGGACATAAAAGGAAATCTTTGAGTCCCAGAGTGGGTCTGACTGAACCCAAAAATATTTATTCTCATAGCACAGCGATCACAAAGGCACCCAAACACACTCATTCCAGTCACAAGGTGATAACAAAGGTACCCCAAGAAGTTTTGTGAAGATCGGTTCATAAATACAGACTCTAGCCCGAGCCGTATTAACATATGCGCTTACTGTGTATAAGTAACACTGAACAAATCAAAGTTCATCTAATTTGCATAATTTCCGCACGAGAAAAAAACCCGTATTATATGTGATGTATTCCATGTTACTAAACATTCCTACAAAACATTATTCAAATCAGAACTTTCATACAGAAGTTCTGTACAAAAAACTGATTGCACTAACTTTGGTACAAAATGGCTGCTGGCGGCTATATTGAATTTTGGACCGCACCCCAAAACACTCGTTCTCATACCACGGTGATAACAAAAGGTACCCAAGAAGTTTCGTAAAGATTGGTTCATAAATACAGCCTCCAGCCTGTGCCGTATAGAAGTTGTGTACAAAAAAAACTGGTTGGACCTAATTTCGGTACAAAATGGCCACTGGCAGCAATCTTGAATTTTGGACCGCACCCAGAAACACTTGTTATCGTCCTAAGGTGATAACAAAGGTATCCAAGGAGTTTTGTGAAGATCGGTTCTTAAATTCGGCCTCCAGCCCGAGTCGTGTTGACACGTGCACTTACTGTGTATTAGTAGCACTGAATAAATCAAAAGTTCATCCAATTTGCATAATTTCTGCTCGAGAAAAACAAACCCATACTATATGTGATGTATCCCATGATACTAAAGATTCATACAAAAATTTATTCAAATCAGAACTTTCATACATAAGTTCTGCACAAAAAAACTGATGCACTAACTAAAGTACAAAATGGCTGCTGGTGGCCATCTTGAATTTCGGACATCACCCAAAACCACTAGTTCTCGTCCCACGGTGATAACAAAGGTACCCAAGAAGTTTCGTAAAGATCAGTTCATAAATATAGCCTCTAGCCCGAGCCGTACTGGCATTTGCAGTTACAGTGCTGAAAGTAACATTAAATAGATCAAAGTTAGTCTAATTGGTATAATTTATGTACGAGGAAAAAGAACCGTATTATATGTGATGTATCCCACGGTACTAAACATTCACACAAAAAAATATTCAAATCAGCGCTTTCATATGGAAGTTCGGCGCAAAAATCTGATTGTACCTAATTTTGTACAAAATGGCTGCCAGCGGCCATCTTGAATTTCAGAACGGACCCCAAAACACTCGTTCTCGTCCCACGGTGATAACAAAGGTACGCAAGAAGTTTCGTAAGGATCGGTTCATAAATACGGCCTCTTGCCCGAGCCTTATTGGTATTTGCACTTAAAGTGCTGAAAATAACACTAATTAAATCAAAAGTTAGTCTAATTTGCATAATTTACACACGAGAAAAAGAAATGTGTTGTATGTGATGTATTCCATGGTAATAAACATTCATACACAAAATTATTCAAATCAGAGCTTTCATATGGAAGTTCTGCGCCAAAAAAAATCTGATTGCACCTAATTTTGTTCAGAATGGCTGCCAGTGGCCATCTTGAATTTCGGACCGGGCCCCAAAACACTTGTTCTCATTTCACAGTGACAACAAAGGTACCCAAGAAGTTTTGTTTCATAAATACGGCCTCTAGCCCGAGCCATGTGTACGGCACGACAGACGGACAGACAGACGACGGGCCATGACAATACCTCGAATTTGGCTTCGCCAAAGTTGAGTTAAAAGTGGACTAAGTTTAACAACCAGTAGTTTTGTAAAATATTGAAGCAAGTCAAAATTCTGACAATACGCACACATCTGGAAAATGTAGAAACATCTTGTGAAATAAAAAAGTAATACCTTGAAAATTACAAGAGGCCTCACGGGGCCTGAAGCGTTCATCTTGAACAGAACACAATTTAAACAGAGTCCAAGAATGAGCACATTAAACAAGCCATCTCCATAGGCTACACTCTCAATTCTTGAGTCCCTCAGGAGTGACAAAAATAATACGGGCATCATGCCTTTTCTTCAGTTGATCATAAAGTAAAATGTTGAGCTCCCCAATGAAGCCCCTTGATACAACCTTTGTGGATTAATCTTAGTTACACACCTCTAGAGGGTACTGAATACAAAATTTTTAATTCTTCAGCAAAATGGCCAATTCCATAGGGAGCCCAAATATTAACACAAGCTCTCAATTTGAACACAGTTGAATCTGACATCCCTAGAGATGTTGTGTACCAAATATGAAAGCATTCTTACTGTTGGATCTGAAGAAGAGAAATTTTAAAGAAATTTCTTCATATTGCATCAAGTTAAAATTTGGGCTACCATAGCGAGCCCAAATATTAACTTATGGATCCGATTTGGACAAACTTGAATCTGCCCCCCCCCCCCCCCCCTTTCCCCTAGCGATGTTGTATACCAAATATGAAAGCATTCTGACAAGTGGATCAGAATAAGAAGATTTTTGAAGAAATCCCCTCATATTGTACTAAGTTAAATTTCAGGTTCCCATATGGAGCCCAAATATTAACCCAGGCACTCGAATTGAACAAACTGGAATCTGCCCCCCCCCCTCACCACCCCCCCCCCCCCCCCCCTCTAGAGATGTTGTATACCAAATATGAAAGCATTCCGACTGGTGGATCTGAAGAAGAAGATTTTACAAGAAATTGCCACATATTGCACTAAGTAAAAAAATTGGGCTACCATAGCTAGCCCAAATATATACCTACGGATCTGATTTGAACAAACTTAAATCTGACCCCCATGTTGCATACCAAATATGAAAGCATTCTGACTGGTGGCTCTGAAGAAGAAATTATCCCCCCCCCCCCCATATTGAACAAAGTTAAAATTTGTGCGTCTGTAGGAAGCCCAAATATCAACCTAGGGACTTGGTTTGAACAATCTTGAATCTGATCCTCGTAACAATGATGCATACCAAATATCAAGAGAAAGAGATTCTGACTGGTGGTTCTGAAGAAGAGGATTTTTAAAGAATATTCTCATATAACCCTATGTTAAAAATTCGGGCTCCTATAGTGAGCCCAAATATGAACCAATGAGCTTTTTATTTCAACAAACTTGCATCTGACCCCCCTATGAATATCAAAAGATTCTGATGATTGGTTCTGGAGAAAAAGATTTTTTTTAAATTTTTGCAAATATGCTGACTCGGCACTTTTTTCGATGCCCATTACAGAACACCCTAACATTACCGATGGCAATTTTTTAACCATTCAATTCTACTGGTCCTAAGGATACTTCATACCAAATAACAGCTCTCTGTTCCGTGTGGTTTGGGAAATATGGACGTTTGAAAATATTTCTAATTTTAGCTCCCAGGGTTCCCATGGCATGCGGGAATTTTTTTTTTTTTTGCATGGGTCAAGTACTTATGACCCAATAATACCACATACTAAATTTGGTTCATACCGGACCATCGGTTAAGAAAATAGAAATTTTGGGCGGGGTCAAAACTCTTATCCCTCCCATTACAAAGCCAAATAATATTGCTTCACGAACTTCGTTTGAAAAAAGTTGATTCTACTCCCCAAAGGAAGTTCCATAGCAAATGTCAAGTCATTGAGAAAATTTAAAAAAAAAATTTGGAGCATTTTTCCCACTCCCTTCCTATGGGACTGGGCATGTTGAGTTGAACAAAAATGCAATGCCCCTTTGGAATCATCACTCACACAAACTTTCGCTTGAATTGGCCCAGTGGCTTTGGAAGAGAAGACCAAAAAATGGTGTTGACGCACGGCGGACGACGGACAGAGAGGAATGAAATTAGTTCAGCTTGACTTTGTCAAGATGAGCTAATAAGAGAGGTTAGACGGACAAACAATATACCCTATATACCCTATATGCAGAAAGATAGAGGGAAAGACAGAGGTAAAACAATATGCCCCCTGACTATTCGTTGTGGGCATAACAAGGACATACGCCAATTGTAACCAGACCGTCCAAGGCAGCCACTTGAAATTCTGAGAATGTGTTCTATCCCCGCTCGACAGTTTAGTATCTTTCTTGAGTCCTGTGACCGGGTGAAAACACCGTGGATGTACCCATAAGAGAAGTCTCAAATCTGCCAAGGGTTAAACGTTTATTAATAATAACAAGATATAAAACTCGAAGGGTGGTTGGAACTGCCGGCAGGTCATAAAAAGTATACACTCCGCTACATGAACAGTAGATTGTGGAGAGAGTTTTTGGGGTAGCGACTCGAATTTTCAACGTTCGTTCTAGAAGCTCTGCCCAACGTGACCTGTGCCTGAAAAATCCAACAACCGAGCGCATAGCCCGTGGGAGCCTCACGCGCATGCGCATACGCTCTTTTCGAATTGGACTTGGGGAAATGCACAATTCGTGTCTCCTTTCCAGGCATCCAATAGAGCAACTATTCGTGAATGCTGAGTGAAAATTTCGTGGAAATCCGCGGAGAATTCGCTGACATATAGCGTTTTTGAAGAGAGGAGGTAATTTTCTGAATTTGGTCTTTTTCAAGTCGGAGCGAAAGAAGAGGGCGGAAATGGGCACAGTCTCCCGTGGTGCCCCCCTCTCTGGGGTAGGTCCATTTAAAAGTTACAATAGAGCGTGGCTGACGGAGGGATGGCTGTAAATCAAAGTAGTTTCTTTAAGAACAGCACCCATGGATCCCATCGCAACCTTGAAACCTATGAGAATCATCGGAAGTTAAAAGTGAAAAGAAAACGGCGGTGAGTAGGTTTTTGGCGGGAAAAGATTAATGAGAATTTGCATACAAGACATTAAAATAGCACTTCACACATACGCTCACTGTGTCCAGACCGCTGAAGGCAGCGACTTGCAATTTTCAGAACTTGTTCTACGTAGCCTGGCCGACATTGAGGCATAAAATCGAGTGTTCTGACCGCGTGGAAAACACTACGCCTCGCGTGGAAACCGTTGAGACGGTGCAATGCAATGAAATTTCCATTCATTATTTACCTGTCAACGGCAGAGTTTGGCATTATTTCTGTCTGATGAACTGTTCAACTTTAACTATTTGCACCTTTATATAGGACCGAAAGATCACTGCATGCTTACTAATATTCAGGTACTGATTTTACGAAAATAACAATTATTTCAACAGTACCCACTTGGGAACTCTCAAATCTGCCAAGGATTAAACTTTTAATAATAACATGTAAAACAAAAGTTGTCATACTTTGCTAGCCGCATGCACCCATAGACAACAGTCAGCACTCGATCAATTAGGAATGGAGTAAATTGCGACTTAAACTTAACAAATTCTGAAAAATGGAGTTATTTTCCACGGCACCTATCTTTGTGCATCCGAAACAGGGATTGTGTTAAACTTTACAGCTACCTTATCAAGGAAAATCTTCTTGGACTTGAACTGTAAATCTGAATGTCAACAGAATTTTCAGATATTACCAAAATCACAATTATTCAGACAGTACCCATATGAGAGTCTCAGATCTGCTAAGGGTTAAACTTTTAATACTCACATATGAAACAAAAGTTTTCATACCATGACTGCTGCATGCAGCTATTGAAAACATTCAGCACTCAATCAATTAGGAATGGAGTAAATTGTCACTTAATCGTACCAAATTCTGAAAAAGCGTGAGTCTTTTGGACAGCATCTATCTTTATGCAAACAGAATGGGATATGGTTAAACTTTACAACCAAACGTACAACAGAAAATATGCTCGACAGGTAATTGTGAATACGAACATGTGCATCACTTTTCGATATACCATTCGTAAATGGAAGAAAAATGAACTAAAAATGAGCCATTTTTATGAACGAGTTAAGGGTACTCGAATTAAAGGCTCGAAAACGAGTTTAAGGTTAAAACTTTGAATAGAATATATAACAGCCAAATTATTCTTGGATGAATGCTCAAACTTCTCATAGGAAAC
This sequence comes from Pictodentalium vernedei, assembly GCA_031216915.1. NCBI lineage: Eukaryota > Metazoa > Mollusca > Scaphopoda > Dentaliida > Dentaliidae > Pictodentalium > Pictodentalium vernedei. Next base: position 235,241,237 of record CM062296.1, read on the forward strand.
GTTTTGAAAAAATGTGGCCGCAGAGCTGAGAAATTGCATGTGAAAATTGACCAGTTTTTCCAAAATTGCACTTTGCTCGGAATTTTGAGGTCAAAAGGGAGCAACGTGGGTAATACAGCTTATGTAGTCAGGTGTAGTAAGTCATGCTACAAATATAATGAAAGCTCCAGCCAAATCGTCCTGGGTCTTGTTTGAAAATTGTGGCAAAACCTAACATTGTGACAACATTTTGCACGATTTTGGCAGAAAAAGAAAAACTTCAGAAATGCCATGATCCAGGTGAGAAACTTCTAATGAAGCTCTACATATGTGCCAAATTTCAGTAGAATAGTAAAGAATCCATCAGACAAAAATCATTGAAATAGAAAATAATGTTAATACTAGAGAAATAGAATTTACTGCATCCAGTAAATCTAAGCTTGTAAGAAAGGAGTTAAAATATCTATTGGGAATAAAAAATATATAGAAAGAGAATTTATGGAGGGTTATTTTCGGGAGTAACATATTTTTAAACAAATCTGGAATGGATTTTCGTAAACAGTATTTACAGATATTCATAATGGAATCAGAACAATTCTTCTAAGAAACCAGAAAAGGCATATATGTGCACAGCATTCAAACGGTTTGTCAAGAGAATGCATTAGGTGTTCAAAAATGTGATTCCCAGCAATACTAAAAAATGCACTCAGTTATCCCTGGGCGACCTCAGTGACCTTGTCCATATTGTGAACCTCTATGGAGTGTTGATTCATTTGGTGTTGGTCCCCATGTCTATGTGTCATACCATCCTTGAGATATGAGCGTGACCCACTTTCAAAAATTTTGGCCACGCCCACTTTTTACGTCAAAATGCATGTGTGTATGTCAGGAATGCTTCAGGGGGTCCACAAATGTGATTTCTAGCAATTATGAAAGATGCACTTAATGACCCCTTGGTGACCTCCATGACCTTGACCCATATTTTGAATCTCCATCGAGTGTCGACTCATTTGGTGTTGGTCCCAGGTCCATACGTCATACCATGCTTGAGATATGAGCCTGACCCACTTTCAAAAATTTTGGCAATGCCCACTTTTTTTGTCAAAATGCATGTGTCCACGTCAGGAATGCTTTAGGGGGTCAAAAATGTGATTTCCAGCAATTATGAAAAAATGCACTCAATGATCCCTGGGTGACCTCCGTGACCTTGACCCATATTTTGAATCTCCATTTAGTGTCAACTCATTTGGTGTTGGTCCCAGGTCCATATGTCATACCATGCTTGAGATATGAGCGTGACCTACTTTCAAAGATTTTGGCCACGTCCACTTTTTTTACGTCAAAATGCATGTGTGTATGCCAGGAATGCTTCAGGGGTCAAAAAATGTGATTTCCAGCAATTCTGAAAAAATGCACTCAATTACCCCAAGTGACCTCCGTGACCTTGGCCCATATTTTTGAACCTCCATTGAGTGTCGACTCATTTAGTGTTTGCTCCAGATCCATGCATCACACCATGCTTGAGATATGAGCGTGAACCACTTTCAAAAATTTTTGGCTACGCCCACTTTTTTCGTGAAAAAATTCACGTCTGAATTTTGGGGAAGCATTTGGAGGTAAAAAAATGTGATTTCCAGCAATTATGAGAAATGCCCTCATTGACCCCTGGGTGACCTCGGTGACCTTGACCCATATTTTGAACCTCCATCGAGTGTCGACTCATTTGGTGTTGGTCCCAGGTCCATACGTCATACCACGCTTGAGATATGAGCGTGACCCACTTTCAAAAATTTTGACCACGCCCACTTTTTTTACTTCAAAATGCATGTGTGTACGTCAGGAATACTTTAGGGGGGGGGGGGGGTCAAAAATGTGATTTCCAGCAATTCTGAAAAATGCACTCAATAACCCCTAGGTGACCTCCGTGACCTTGACCCATATTTTGAATCTCCATCGAGTGTCGACTCATTTCGTGTTGGTCCCAGGTCCATACGTCATACCACGCCTGAGATATGGGCGTGACCAACTTTCAAAAATTTTGGCCACGCCCACTTTTTTACGTCAAAGTGCATGTGTGTACGTCAGGAATACTTTAGGGGGGTCAAAAAATGTGATTTCCAGCAATTCTGAAAAATGCACTCAATAACCCCTAGGTGACCTCCGTGACCTTGACCCATATTTTGAATCTCCATCGAGTGTCGACTCATTTCGTGTTGGTCCCAGGTCCATACGTCATACCATGCCTGAGATATGGGCGTGACCAACTTTCAAAAATTTTGGCCACGCCCACTTTTTTTTACGTCAAAATGCATGTGTGTATGTCAGGAATGCTTTAGGGGGTCAAAAAATGTGATTTCTAGCAATTATGAAAAATGCACTTAATGACCCCTAGGTGAACTCCGTGACCTTGACCAATATTTTGAATTTCCATCAAGTGTCGACTCATTTGGTGTTGGTCCCAGGTCCATATGTCATACCACGCCGGAGATATTGGCGTGACCCACTTTCAAAATTTTTGACCACGCCCACTTTTTTTACTTCAAAATGCATGTGTGTATGTCAGGAATGCTTTAGGGGGTCAAAAAATGTGATTTCTAGCAATTATGAAAAATGCACTTAATGACCCCTAGGTGAACTCCGTGATCTTGACCAATATTTTGAATCTCCATCAAGTGTCGACTCATTTGGTGTTGGTCCCAGGTTCATATGTCATACCACGCCGGAGATATTGGCGTGACCCACTTTCAACATTTTTGACCACGCCCACTTTTTTTACTTCAAAATGCATGTGTGTACGTCAGGAATACTTTAGGGGGGTCAAAAAATGTGATTTCCAGCAATTCTGAAAAATGCACTCAAAAACCTCTAGGTGACCTCCGTGACCTTGACCCATATTTTGAATCTCCATCGAGTGTCGACTCATTTCGTGTTGGTCCCATGTCGATACGTCATACCACGCCTGAGATATGGGCGTGTCCAACTTTCAAAAATTTTGGCTACGCCCACTTTTTTACATAATTTACTGCACCCATTAAAATCGAGTCTGTGTGAAAAGGGGTAAAGCTGATATATCAGGAATAAACTATACAGAAAGATAATTTATGGAGGCTTATTGTCAGGAGTAAAATATTTTTAAACAAATCAGAAATGGATTTTCGTTAATAGTATTTACGGATATTCATACTGGAATCAGAACAATTTTTATAAGAAACCAGAAAAGGCATATATGTGACTAGCATTCAAAGGGTTCGATACACGAATCAGAAATGGACATTTTTAGCTCTGCCCCACTAATTTGAGTGATGAAATGGGGGTCAGAAAGTGTGATTTTCAGCAATTATAAAAATGCACTCAATGACTCGTATGTGACCTCCGTGACCTTGACCCATATTTTGAACCTCCATCGAGTGTCGACTCATTTGGTGTTGTTCCCAGGTCTGTTGGTCATACCACGCCTGAGATATGGGCGTGACCCACTTTCAAAACACCCCTACAGACACCCCTTATACCCCAGGAATCTGAAAAACATAGGTGTCTGTCTATCAGCATGCCAACAATCAACGAGATAGGGCAATTCGTTTTCGAGTTATCTTGCGGACAAAAAAGTGATGAGAAGACAGAAGACAGGAGAAGAAGAAGAAGAAGAAGAAGAAGAAGAAGAAGAAGAAGAAGAAGAAGATGAAGAAGAAGGAGCAGAAGAAGAAAAAAAAGAGAAAAAAAAGAAAAGAAAAAGAAACCGTGCAAAAACAATAGTCTGTGTGTTTCATGCAGACTAATGAATCACCGGGCTGTACCCGGTTCTTTATTAATTAAATGTTGGATGATTATTCCTACAATTAGTGTTTGGAATCGAATATCCAGCGTCCGTGGAAATACTGCCCACTCCGTGGAAAGTGACCAGTCCACGGTGGCCGGTGTATATATGAAAATGAATATGGTAATTTGTGACTTACATTAAATCCAATGAATCAGAAACAAAACGTCAATCACCCCTACCCACACAGTGTTTGAGTCACATCCGGGCCCGCATTCTCTGTTGGAGCTGTTTTTTTCCTTCTCGCTGGTGTTTTGTTCATTGGTCGCCTTTTCACTTCACATTTTCACTGCCGTCGCACGGCCACTAACGTATTGTCACTTCACCAAACGGCTTTGCTCTGACATGCGACGGAATGTCAGTGTACCATTGCCGCGCACGGCCACTAACGTATTGTCACTTTACTATATCGCTTCCCCTCTAACAAGTGACGGAATGTCACTCTACCACAGCCGTCGCACGGCCACTAACGTATTGTCACTTTACTGAACGCTTTTCACTTGAGCAGTCGCCACCAATGGGATTAAACTCTCTCCTACGCTTATCTCAGAATAATCTGCAGCGGGTATGCCGTTTTCCTAAATACTCCTTGAGCTCGCACTTTCTATTTCTGATCCTACACTCAGATATGGCCACCGATTTGATCCGCGACTGGCCCTATTCTTAATATGAGCTCTGTGGCTCACCTACACTACTACGTGTCTATACTTTCGCACCGATGCGGCAAATCCTCTAACCTATAGCATGGGACATCCTCTTATCTTCTCCTGTTACTCACAGCCTTACAGCCTTCAGACTGGAAAGAATTTTTCGAGAACCCCCCCCCCCCCCCCACCCCGAGTTTTAATTCGATAGCCAGAACATCAATTCTCGAATTAATTGCTTCTCTTGAGCTTGGCCGCTTAGATCTATCTTAATTTAATATTCGCTTTTAAGTTCCTTTGAGAGTCTTGCATTTCGGTACATCCTCGCATTCGGTGATAGGCTAGATGCGTAACATGGGTGTGTGTCCAGAACATGTGCGATGTACAGCTTTTCCAACAATTACCTATTAACGTGATATAATTACACAGATAATGACTGTGGGAGACGACTGGTCTCTCTTGCTTTTAATCTTTATCAGATAGCTCATGTGGTGTTCAGTAAAAGCGCAATTTATGGCCATTAAATTTTCATGTTTAATTAGCAGCGCATGCATTATTGTTGATCTGTTTAAGGGACAAATCGGGTTTCGGAGTTCATCATACAAACGCACATTCTTATACCTTTGGCCCGAACGAGAAAAAGTACCAAAGATATATGAATCTTATACAACAAAATCGAAAATTCAAGCTATCACTTTGATAGTGTCGATGGTAGACTTACTTTCTATCACTTCTAACTCGGCTTGTGTCGGGATAGGTTAGTAAGTTGGAGAGTCTGACAATGCCCTTGTCGCGGCTCAGTGGTTCTCTCCAGTTACTTTGATTTCCTCCACCCATAAAACTATCCGACACGGAGTGCCCCTAGCTGGCTGCTGAAACTGTCGTTAAACTCCAATCAACAATAAGCCGTAAACATGTGCCGCGGGGAAGCAGATAGTTTTTCGTCGGAGTGGGACAGGATGCGAAACTTTTCCAACAGTTCAATATTATTTTTGGCACTGGGAAACCAAATTTTTACCGTCTAGGCAACCGTGTCAAGTTAGTTAGTAGGAAAGTCCGAAAGTTGCTCAGTGGTTCTCTTCGGGTGTCCCGGCTTCCTCCACCCGTAAAATTGTCCGAGACGATGTGACCGCAACAAGATGCTAAATGGGTCAAGTATATACTCTAAGAAATCGAACGCATCTTTAGACGAAGAAGATGGCGGCCTTATCGGGTCCATTTCGGGGATTTTTTGGTAGTTGTTGGGGTTGATCTGGGTAATTAGATAGACTTCCGTTGAATCGTACCGAATGTGTCTCGGTACTGTTCGAAGCCTTCTAGGGTTAGGTAACCAGGCGCCATCAAAAGTGGAAGCCTTGTAAGGTACGTTGCGGTGATTTCAGGTCGTTTTGATGACTTTCGGTGGTTTTGGGAATTATAATCGAATCGACCATGCCTCCGAACATACCTCGTCCTATTGTGTATTGTTAAAGGCTCAGAGAAGCCACGAGCCACCATGGAACCCAAGATGGTGGTCGCCTGCGCATGGCCGCCTCGTATCGTCGTGGTTCGGACGTCGCAACATGACCGCTTTTGCGGACTATCATGACAATCCAACATAACATCACTGGGTCAAGTGATTAAGACGGCACATCCATCGCTCTCCTACGAATAACGTTGGTCCAGAAACGCGCCATCTTCGTACATTTATTTGGTAACCATTGCTTTCTGCACGTAGTACCCTTCAATGATCAGTCACCCTTTACTGCTAACATTCGTCAGGTCTTACTAATCATTTGAGTGGTATTCATGACCCAGTTTGGTGCATTTCAAACTTACACTTGCTGCCCACGCCATTTCAAAAATATTCTGATAAAATTACAATACGCATAATCTGATAAACACAAAAGACAACCGACAAGAAGTGTGGCTGGATTTAGGATAGAAATAATTGTGTCCCTAGGGGATATATGACAAGCGGCATGCGCATCGATATGATGTTTATTCTCACTACGCAAACAATGATTAAATTGTTTCCTCCCGTTCTCGTATCGACCAATCCATTTTAGATGTGGGATGATATATTGAAAAAATCAGCGACTTTGTCTTTTGTATGGTGTGCAGTAGACGAGGAGAAGAGGGTTAGCGGAAAGTTATCCGTGGTTTTTCATCACTAGAAATACGAACATCGAGGGGCAATATATTGTTATATTTACTGATAATTGAGCAAAGTGTACCTTTGATGATGATGATGATGATGATGATGATGATGGTGGTGATGATGATATAAATAATATAATTGAATAGAATTTTTTGTGAATAGCGTTGGCCGGTTGGCCAGTTAAAATTTCTACCGTTAGCAAGCTTATGTATTATTTAACTCTGGCCACATATTTTCACGAAACTATTATGGCATGGACATGTAAAAATCATCATCCACAATGCTACTATCGAATTAATCTAGAATGTCTTCCTTTTCACTGGAGGCCTCCAAACTTTATTGTTGGACCTGTATGCTTTACTTTGCATAATTTGGTTGAAACTATCGTCCTCCTTTAGTGCGTTCCTGGGAAGGTGGACTGTTAATAATAATTATATCTGTTATTAGAACCGGCCGATTTTACAACAATAATAGCTTATTTGTTGATTGAATCCAGTTTGATAGGGCAGTCATTGAAAGGCGTAAACAAAACCACGATTATTTCGGTTAATGATTTAATTTATCTGTAATTTCATAAGCGTTCTGGTCTCATTTCGGTAATTTAACGGTTCTAACTACGAGGGATTGATTGATTGATTGATTGATTGATTGATTGATTGATTGATATTTTTATTTGCCAGTTTGTGGATACAATGTTGACCTGCTATTTCGGTGGCACCGATTTCATATTTTGAAACTAAATATGCCTTGACATATTTGGTGCGGTTTATGGGTGGAACAGCTGGTTTGTTCAGCAACAGGTGAAATTGTCTATTCTGGACTGGTCACTCAATTTCTAAGGTCGACGATTCCACCTGTTGCTATTTTTAGTGGGGACTCTAACTTTTTTTGTCTACCAATTCAGCCTTCCTGAAAGTTGGTAAGAATTCAAGGCGGGACAAAAAACATTTGAATTCAGTCTATATAGTTTCAAACCAATAAAAACTTATGGCAAATTTGGATCAATTTCCATTATGTTCTTCGTCGTCACGAAACGAGAAGGAAAATATATCTGCAGCAGAAACTGTTAGGGAAACGGGAAGAATACCTTCCCCAGTTGACTCTCTTTCTTGTGGAAGTAATGGAGAAGCTGCGTACAGAGCATCCCTTGTTTATAATTTAGAATTCGTCGATTCAGATTTATGTGTGAAACGGGCGAGGTGAAGAGTACGTAGATGCTCCCTCCCTGGGTACGATATGATTTTGGAAAGAGGCAAGGCACCATCCATCCCAGGCCGCCGGCAGTGTGAATACAACAACTGTGCCGGAAGAGTTGCATTGACAGTGACAGAAAAAACCGCTCATTCCTCTCATGAATAACAAAAAGATTTCACCGAGTCTATACTAGAAGGATTGCTAAATACAACCATTCAGTTATTTTAAGGTTGTTTATTGTCAAAAGTTTGGTCTCTTACTTATGCTATAGCGGATTTTCAGGAAGTGTTGTCAACCACACGACAACAGTTCCACAGCAAATTTCATTTTCCGCGTATGCTATGTTTCTTTCCAAACATTTTGGTATATAATATACTGGGGTTATTTCTTTTTAGCCATTTTTGGCTTCGGAGAAAATTTCCTGATCAAAGTCAGGTTGAACGACCCCTTAAGATGCTATATAAGTAAGGTCAATTTGTTTACTTTGAAATTAACAACTCTGAAATTCCGTAAATGCAAAGTAAATATGCACAAATTATACATAAAAATGAAGGTTGTGATGTATAGAACACCAGACATATATATATGCAATCAACTCAGGAAATGGACAGCAGACAACTCGTGGTCAAAGAACAAAGCTAGGAAATACACAGAACGACACACGTGTGTGAATGGGTTAATCGATATGGCACGAGGGCCAGTGCGGAAGGATTGAACGAGAGGCCACAGGCCTCAAGTTTCATCCTGCCGCGATGACACAAGTGCCATATCGATTAACCCATTCACACACGCGTGTCGTTCTGGGTTTATTACACGCCTTCACGTCTATAAAAATAATTATTAGAAGGACACTCAGCAATTCAATTGACAACAACCAACAAAATGAACACATTTTATCGCCAACCAAATTTGCGATGAGAACTCGTGTTACTATTTCGTCCCCTGAGTTCCAATGTGTTCTATGTGCCTACTGGCACATAGAACACATTGGAACTCAAGGGACGATTTTTAGCTATGGCTAGTGATTCAAATTGTTATTGCTGTGCACGATTTATAGAAAATTCCAATAAAATTTCGATTCTATTTAAAAATATTAAGTCAACGATTTTCGTTCCGCACATATGTGCGGAACAGATTTTCATTTTCCGCATGGTTTGGTGTTGCTGTAGATGAGAATTTCATAGAACAGGCCTGGCGTGCAATAAATAAAAGGGCTGCGTAGGGGTAAATTCCAAAACTCTCGAATTTGATTTCGTTGTCTGTTTGTGTTCATTTCGGACAAGGTCATCTGGTCCGAAAAAGCGCGATATACAATGCCGCCAAAAATAAAATAATGAGAAAGATTGCCTTCATACTGCACACTATTATTAAACGGGGACTGCACAGTTGCCATATGAATTGCAATGTGTCTTGGCACATGTTTCAATTTCATAGAATTTCGCGATTCTTTTCCGATAAAAATCGTGGTATCGCGTGTCCACCGGCCATGGTCCCATCTGCAATAAAAAAAATGCAGACAGTGTTGTCCTTTCCCCAAATGTAGTCTTGTCGCCGCATTGCAAAGTGTTTTGAATGCCAACCTTTATTTTTAGATATCTGAAGCACATTTGGCCACGTGTTGTATTCCGGAAATATTATTTTATTATCAGTTCTGGTACGAATACGGTTGCAGACTTCCAGGAACCATTGGTGCCTGTTATCAACTCTGTGAGTTGGCTGCACATATGTTTCGTGTTCTATACATCAAAACCGTCTTTTTGATGTATAATTTGTGTATATTTAGCTTCAATAATGGAATATCAGAGGTGGGAATTTCAAAGTAAACAAATTTCCCTTACTTATATACCACCTTAAATAAGAAACTGCGCCACGACTACTACGTGTGTATCTTATTTGTCCACAAACAAATTTTCAAGACGTCGCTAGTGTTTCAGCTGACAGGAGAATATTCCAACTACAGCATCAATCGAAGGCATGGCTTGATGATGTAGCTGGCATATTTTATCAGTCGAAAACTGAGTCATAACAAATCCAAATCACGTTTAACACGCCCTCCCCCCCCCCCCCACCACCCTCTCTCATCTTCCTGACACCCCTGAAGGGATAGGTTGTATCGATATGATGTTTGACCGATATACCATTCAGAAAGTTACGACATGAAACTTCATCAACATTCCGGTGGCCATTCGACTTCTCTCTACCAGTGTTTGCGCAGTCAGCCAGTAAGAAATGTGTTCCATATTCGAAGATATCCGCAGCGGTAAATGCTGTTCTGCACGAATCTTTCGAAGGTCAGCTATCCCAAAAGTGAGTTATCTAATCGCATCCAATGACAGGTGATTGCTCAGATGATTGACTGCACATCTTGACCTTCAGTTGAAAACAGCGCAAATATTTCCGCCTGAATTGACATTTTGTGATAATATTAATTTTGCCACGTAAGAACATGCGGCATTATAAACAGTAAACTCCGTGAACTTTTAATATCTGTTTCGCGAACCTAGATTTAAGACAACATGACTATTATTAGTTCACGTTGATGAATGGGATGTTGACAGAAATAATGGTGTATTGAGATTTCGTTTTGTTCTGACCGTGCTGATTAGATTATTTAATACCTCACACCTCACATGTCAAATAACACATGTCCGTAGAAGTGAGAAGACACAGATTGAAACTACAGCGATCCATGAGTCTTGTTGTCACTTGCCAGTGTTAAAAATTCAATAATGCTTTGTGTGACAGAGAAGGCGCCTGTATCAGAGGTCGATATTTTGCAGATCCGAAGCGAAGTTGATTCGGTGGACGGGGCGTTTCACACTTGTCAGAAACATTACCTACATATAAATTATACCCATAGTAGCTTGGTGTACCAAATGTTCACCACGAGTGGTGAAGTGGTGTTAACCGCGAGCCTTTGGCGCGCGACTAACACCACTTCACCACTTCACTACTTTTCTCCAGATCATCGCCGGCCACATCGTTATCTTCACTCATATAAACACATAATTGCGTTGCTCGAATAGCAATAGCAAACAGTACGCCAGCATCAAGACATTTTATCGAATCGATTGGGAATGCAAGCCCATCCGTTTATCTAGCAATTTGGTGCATTTTGCATAAGGTTTTTGTTTTACAATACATTAAGGAGGCACGCTGGCTCAATGGCTAAAAAGCATAGGATTTTGGATCGAAAGGTCAACGGTTCGATCCTGGCCAGCGGTTACTGCGTTGTGTCCTTGAGCAAGTAAATTAATACACATTTTGCTTGCGGGGGCACGATGGCGCAGTTTGCTTCACGTCGACGGTGCATTCACCATCAACCGCTGCCAACTGTGATTTTACTGAGTTAGTAAGTAGGAGAGTCCGAAAAGTTGCTCAGTCGTTCTCTTCGGGTGCTCTGGCTTCCTCCACTCGTAAAACCGTTCGACACGATGTGACCACAAACAAGATGCTAAATGGGTTCAGCATATATCCCATAAAATCGAACGCATCTTTTGGAGACCTATTGGTCCTATTAGACGAAGAAGATGGCTGCCTTGTCTGGACCGCTTCGATGAATGTTTGGTAGTTGTTTGAGGATACACCTCCGTCGAATCGTACCCACAGAATATGTCTCGTTACTGTTGGACGCCTTCCAGGATTAGGTAATCAAGTGCCATCAAAGATGGAAGCCTTGTCCGGTCCGTTTCGGTGATTTCAGGTCGTTTTTGATGATTATTGGTGGTTTGGATAATTAGATAGATTGGGGAAGTTTTAGAAACGCGCCATCTTCGTGCATTTATTTGGTAACCATTGCTTTCTGCCCGCGGTACCCTTCAATGCTGAACCATCCTTTACTGCTAAGATTCGTCATATCATTTGAGTTATATTCGTGGCCCAGTTTGGTGCATTTCAAACTTGCACATGCTGCCCACGCCATTTAAAAAGTAGTCCAATAAAACTACAATACGCATAATCTGATAAAAACAAAAGACAACCGACAAGAAGTGTGGATGGATTAGGATAGAAATAATTGTGTCCCTATGGGTATATGACAAGCGGCATACGCATCGATATGATGTTTATTCTCACTACGCAAACAATGATTAAATTGTTTTCTTCCGTTCTCGTATCGACCAATCCATTTTAGAGGTGGGATGATATATTGAAAAAATCAACGACTTTATCCCTTCTTATGGTGTGTAGTAGAAGAAGCGAAGAGGGTTAACGGTAAGTTATCCTTGTTTTTTCATCACTAGAAATGCGAGCATCAAGGGACAATATATTGTTATATTTACTGATAACTGAGTAAAGTGTACTTTTGATGATGATGATGATGATGATGATGATGATAATGATGATATAAATAATATAATATAATTTGAATAGCAATTTTTGTGAATAGCGTTGGCCGGTATAGTCGCCTCGTTAGGTAAATTTTGTGAATAACGTTGGCCTGTATAGATGCTACGTTAGGTACATTTTATGAATAGCGTTGGTCGGTATAGTCGATACGTCAGGTGGATTTTGTGAATAGCGTTGGCCGGTATAGTTCCCACGTTAGGTACATTTTGTGAATAGCGTGGGCCGGTAGAGTCGCCACGTTAGGTAAATTTTGTGAATAGCGTTGGCCGGTATCGTCGCGACGTTTGGTAAATTTTGTGAATAGCGTTGGCCTGTACAGTCGATACGTTAGTTAAATTTTGTGAATAACGTTGGCCGATATAATCTCCACGTTAGGTACATTTTGTGAATAACGTTGGCCGGTATAGTCGCTACGTTAGGTAAATTTTATGAATAGCTTTGGTCGGCATAGTCGCCTCGTTAGGTAAATTTTGTGAATAACGTTGGCCAGTATAGTCGATACGTTAAGTACATTTTGTGAATAACGTTGGCCAGTATAGTCGCGACGTTAGGTACATTTTGTGAATAGCGTTGGCCGGTATAGTCGCCAAGTTAGGTAGATTTTATGAATAATGTTGGCCGGTATAGTCGCCAGGTTAGGTAGATTTTATGAATAATGTTGGCCAGAAAAGTCGCCACGTTAGGTAGATTTTGTAAATAACGCTGACCAATGTAGTCGATACGTTAGCTGAATTTTGTGAATAACGTTGGCCGGTATAGTCACGACGTTATGTACATATTGTGAATAACGTTGGCCGGTATAGTCGCAACGTTAGGTAGATTTTGTGAATAGCGTTGGCCGGAATAGTCGACACGTTAGGTAGATTTGATGAATAGTGTTGGCCGGTATAGTCGATACGTTAAAAAAAATTGTGAACAGCGTTGGCCGATATAGTCGGCACGTTAGGCATACAGGTTAACACTTTATCCAACATAAAGAATGCACAACACTTTCAAAAATATTTCTTGGAGAACTAAAGATTTCTGTTTTTGGTCTCAAAAACATAGCTTCCTATCTCTCGCTGGAGCGAGTTCAATGAGCTCGTTCCTCTGAGAGGTCACACGCTCTAATAATAAAATTTGAATGACAATTTTGTGAATAATGCAAGCCGATTTGGGCAGTTATTTATTTATTTTTTTGGGGTGTTTAAAGTCACATACTTATGCACAATGGCTAATCGTGACCGACCGTGACAGTTTTACGGGTGGAGGAAGCCGGAGTACCCGGAGAGAACCATCGAGCATCGACGAGCAGCTGTCAGCTCCTCAACATTCTAAAACTCTGTTCAAGCGGTTACAGCGGTTAACCCTTTACCTAACGTGAAAAGCAGACGACACTTGCAAAAAAAATTCTTGAATAACTAATTTTTTTCATTTTTTGTCTCAAAAACATAGGTTATGACCCCTCGTTGGAACGAGCTCGACGAGCTCGTTCCAACGAGGGGTCATAACCTATGTTTTTGAGACAAAAAATGAAAAAAATAGTGAAAATTAATTGGCGATTTTTGAGAATAACGCTGGCCGGTTTTGGCCGTTACGTTGGGTAAAGGGTTAAAGAGATGTGCACATTTGACGTGCGGTACGCCTTAGCACACGGCGCCATCGTGCCCCCATGAAGGCAACCGGGATAAAAATGCCTTGCCCAAGGACACAATCCGGGTCATTCCGGATGAGGATCGAACTCAGGCCCCTAGCATAGAAGTCCAACAGTCTACCACTGAGCCACCGCGCTGCCTGATTTGGGCAGTTACGCTTGGTAAATGGTTACCTTCGACTCTGGGAATATACAGGAGGAACCACGCGCAAGAAAATTCACGAAAGTTGCGGAATATCAATGTTGTCCAGTTTTAGGACATGTAGTCCATATACAGTGCGGCCGACGTGGACTGGTTACTCCCACGGGTGGACAATATTTCCACAGACGCAACAATGTTCCAAACACTAATTATAGGAATAATCATCAAACATTTAATTAAGGTAAAACCCCGTGCTTCATTAATTAAAATTTTGCTGATGGTGTTTTTTATTACCTAATAAAAGCATGCGTAGACATCATTGCCCACGCGTGGATTATGACCAGTCCACGGCGGTTGTACTGTAAAGTACTTCTTTAACCCTTTACCCAACAAATCGCCCGCATCCGCCCGCGTAATATGCAAATTCAGCAGCTGAAAAAAATATTATTTTTCGAAACATTTCAACAAAACCATATCATGTGACCCCTCTTTGGAACGAGCTCGTCGAGCTCGTTCCACAGAGGGGTCACATAATATGTTGTTTTTTTAATTTTTTTGAAAAAAAAAATGATATTTAAAATAATAAATTTTGAAATCGTCTGCGTTGGGTAAAGGGTTAATGGTCTCTATTGACATGCCATTCGGTATTCGATTAGATTTAATTAAAAGAGTCTGTTGCTATTTGCATTTCGTAAATTATAAAAGACAATATTTTCGCGAAATCTGCGGATATCATTTCTGAAACCATGAGGAAACCCCTCAAAATGCAATTTAACCCCTCAAAATGTCAAGTCATTAACATCACAAGAAAGAAAAAACACTTGGACACCAAATACTACCTACATAACACATTACTAGAAACAACGCCATCCGCCAAATACCTTGGAGTAGATATCTCACACGATCTCTCCTGGAATACACACATAAATAGAATCACAAAAAGGCAAATCAAACACTAGGATTCTTACGCAGAAACATAAAAGTAAAAAACCCGCAACTTAGATCCCTTGCCTACCAGACTCTAGTCCGCCCCCAATTGGAATACGCCTCTGAAGTCTGGTCCCCCTACACCCAATCCCAAATTGATCAAATCGAAACCGTCCAAAGAAGATCAGCCCGATGGGTAAAGTCTGACTATGGACGCACTTCCAGTGTTACAGATATGCTACAGTCCCTAAACTGGCGCCGCTTAGACCTTCGGCGCATAGACTCCCGGCTCTCCCTCATGTATAAGATTACTCATAAATTAGTTGCCATTCCCGCTGAAGACCACCTAACCCCACAATCCAGAATACACCGTCACAGTCACCCGTGGTGTTATAGAGAGATTTCGGCCATCACTGACTATTATAAGTATTCATTCTTCCCCAGAACAGTGTATCATTGGAATAAACTCCCCCTGCATACCCCATCACACCCCACCATTGAGCAATTCAGTACGGCCATTAGTCGTATTGAATTAGACTCACCATAACTTGTATCCACCTGCTTTTCCTTTTACTTTTTAACATGTACACTCTATTTTATTTGTGTTCTCCACTTTGGCATACTTCATTTTTACTTTTTACTAACAATCTTTGTGGCTGGCGTGCCGATTTGTTCATGTCTAAGTCCCCGCGAGGGGTTCGACATTAACCCTTTACCCAACGTAACGGCCAAAACCGGCCAGCGCTATTCTCAAAAATCGTCAGTTATTTTTCATTATTTTTTTCATTTTTTGTCTCAAAAACATAGGTTATGACCCCTCATTGGAACGAGCTCGACGAGCTCGTTCCAATGAGTGGTCATAACCTATGTTTTTGAGACAAAAAATGAAAAAAAATAGTTGTTCAAGAAATTTTTTTGCGAGTGTCGTCTGCTTTTCATGTTAGGTAAAGAGTTAATGGAAGATAGATAGATAGAAACCTGCCACAAAGTTACTGAGCTCATCCAGCCCTTAAACTCTTGACATGGCATAGGTTTAATCAACCTCGAGTTGAAGAACCCTCTCATTTTTGGAACTTCGTGAATACTCTCAATATGATATCGTGTTTTGCTGGTTACCTGGACTACCTGGTATCTTCGGTAACACCAGTACAGACAGTGCATCAAAACAGGCCTCTCACTGACTTTAGGATTCCATTCAGTGATTACAAATCACACATAAGTCAAGACATCAAATCTATGTGGCAATCTGGGTGGAGAGGTGCGACCAATAACAAAGTCCGTCGCATTCGACCTCATATTGCGGATAATTTATTGTCTATTAATCTTTGTGGAAAAGATCATGTAATTTGGACACGATGTCATATTGGTCAAACAATACTTACACATTCCTTTTTGCTGGAGTGTAATATGCAACCAGAATGTGTTCCTTGCCAGCAGGGATTGATAGTGGAGCACATTCTTTTGCTCCGCACAGATTTCAATCTTGTCAGACGGAAGCATTTTAGCACAAATTCTCTTAAAATGTTGTCGTTGCTCATGGAAATCAACCTTTTAAATAAAGTTTAAATTGTTCTTATTGCTTGTACACTCTCATCTCCTCATATCTATGGAACAGGTTGATTTAAACAGTTTTCTGTAAACCACTGGTCTCGTTTTCTCGTTACTGTATTCATTAATTATTTATTTATCCTGTTCTTTCCAGATTTTACTGAAACATTTTATTTCATGAAAGATTAGGGGCTCTTTTATGCTACATACTTTTATAGTCACGATATAGCATTAGATGCTGATGTGGCGTAAACACTAATAAATAAATAAATTTCCATGGCAATCAGTAACAATGTTATATGTCCCAACCGTTACGGATAAAAATGTGCCGGTGTAACAGGAATGGAAGTCCGTAGGAAAATTAGTCCCTCTGGGCTATTATTCCGCGGAATTATAGTCCTAGGTCTAACATTACTAGGAACAGTAGTCCGGCGGACTACTATTCCTAGAAATGTTAGAACTAGGACTATAATTCCGCGGAATAATAGTCCAGAGGGACTAACGTTCCTACGGACTTCCATTCCTTTTACACCGGTGTGTTTTGGGCAGAGCAAACTACGTGACAGTGACTTTAAGTCGATCGAGCCAGTGCACATATCCACAAGAGCATTTCTGTTGAACATTTAAGATCCAACCGTTTACTGACATTTAACCATTGGTGTCACCGTCCATGTCCGTTAATGACAGCAATTGGAAGAGTCCATATTCATTATTTGGGGGTAGACTAAATAATATTTTGAACGTGCAGCATTGGGGCTGCACGTTGGAAATATTGATTGGTCTACCGCACATAAGCACTTAGAACTTATCGTACTTAATCGAAATATGACGTATCATGTTCCTGGTCTGAAAAGCGGCCTCTAGGCTTCAAAGTGTTAAATCAGTAAAAAAAACTGTAAATTAATTGGCAGCTGAGACAGGGTGACAGGAACTAGCGTATTGTACTTGGAAGGCACTCGAAGTGAGGGAAACACAGGTAATAAGGAATAATCAATTTTGGAAATCAGCTGGACTTCATGTTTCTAACTAACTCTTGACGATGTGTTTTCCCTTCTTGGATACAAAGTCTATTTCGGTTATAATAGTAATAATGCGGTGGTGACTATAATATACTTTAGTCAAGCCTCTCGCCGATTTTAAAATTTATTTCAGTAATTTTAAACCACATACCAATAAGTACATCAAATCTGTGTGACAGGCGACTTGGGATGGAGCGTCAAATAAGAAGCTCCATCGCTTCCAGCCAAATAGTTTTGATCATTACTCGTCTAATAACCTTTTTTAAAAATATCATGTAATTCTGACACGATGTCATATTGGTCACACAAGAGGTAAACACATTCCTTTTTTAGAGGGTAATATGCGACCCGAGTGTGTCCCTTGCCAGCAGGGGTTGAAAGTGGAGCACATTCTTTTACATTGCACTGATTTTGATCATGCCAGAGGGCAGAATTTCACTGTGGGATCTCTAAGAGATCCTTTTCTTATCATACGAGCAGTACAAAGTAATCAGCCTGTTTAATACATTTTTTATTCTTTGAAACTAGACTCTGCAAGTCTCAGAAGTATCTGATCGATTTATAAGGTATTTATTTTTCTTGTATCATCACCCGTTGTTGTTTAAACCACTTCTGTCCTTGACATGTCTATAGTAATTATTTCATATTTTATTCGATCTTTTTTACTTCATGATTGACGTGTACTTTTGTCGCCACAATATAGCCTTAGTTGCCGATGTGGCTTTAACACTAATAAATAGTAACTGGAAATACAAAAGTATAACGGTGTGGATAAAAAAATATATATTGATCAACCTGGTACATATACACACTAAAAACTAAAGTGTTAAAATTGACACTTTCAAGGTGTTAAACCCATTCTAACTCTTAGGGTTTGATTTTAACACTCAAAGTGCAATGCTTTAAGCACTTAGACATTACAATCGTCAGACATCTGAAACTTGAATGGATGGCACTTCCCATGTGTTTAGCATTGGTGGTTCTTCCAGAATCGTCAATAATTTGATTTGCGCTTGGTGGGTACGCAATTAAAAGGACACAACGCAGATGACGCGGATCAGGCTCGAGAGTTCGAGCCTGATCCGCGTCATCTACGTTGTTTCCTTTTAAGTGTCGCGACATTACACTTGTCAAGTGGTATTATTGTAACACCTGTCAAGTTCTGGGATATCTACACTTGAACAAAGTGCTAGTTCAGCACTTAGTAAGTGTTAAATACAGCACTTCAAGTGTAGTTTTTAACACTTTAATTTTTAGCGTGTATGGGAAATATAATTCACACTATTAGTAATGAGTAGATAGCCTAAACTGTTCATTCCGTTGAAGAGATTCACCATAGGAAAGCGTTTCGAAAGAAAAGAATGCATGTTTGAGTCGGAGAGGGGTTTATTGAAGTGTATGTGGTGGTGGGGGTGTCTTCCCGATTTTGTGAGAACCAGGAGAAGCGTGTTTGAGCTCCCAAAACGATTTCATTTGTTTTTCGTCTTCGCAAAGAAAACGTCAGGGTTTGTTTTCCCACTATGCTTTCCGAGGACTTGTTTTTTTACTGACAACAATAGAAAAAAGCAAACATGTCCCCACAGCGGTTCATACAAGACTAGACGTGTATGCGGGTGAAGAGTTACAATCTGTGTTGCAGGTGACAGTATAGAGTTTGTATTTTTTTACCGGAGTGGGCTCGTTCTGCAGACCTCTGTTAATTTGCACAATAAATTAGGTTTCAGAATATTCCCAACTTCTGCTGGCCCGTGTTATTGGAATAAAGAATAGTTAGTTGTTTACTCTCGATTGTCAATCATCCAGTCATTCGGGTACCTTTTGGGAAAGTTTTCCCTAAACTCCCGAAAAGTGGTTTGATTCACGCGACCACTGCACGACTTAACTCGCTACCTCCTTTTTTTTTCTTCCTTTTAGACAAATTGATAAAAGTCTCCGAATCTCGTCAGCATGGTAAAGAATCTACTGGTCGTTCCCTGTCTCGAAAACAAAATGGAAAGAAGAGCTATATCTAATGTGGCCTGCACAATAGACCGAGTAGAAGTCACAACATGCATGGGCATCTGAAGACAAGTACGGTACAGTACAGCCGCCGTGGACTGGTCACTTTCCACGGATGGGCAATATTTCCACGGACTCAATAATATTAGATTTCAAACACTAACTAGAGAATTGTAATTTGTTGGACAAATTACGGGCTTTCCCAACTTTCCGATGTGAAAATGCAGACTACATATAGCAAAGCAAAGTGTTTGAAATTAACCATTTCCAAAATGATAGACAAAAAACATCCAAAGTTGGCTAATTTTGGCATTCTCTCACGGTTCTCTTATTCACGCCCTCATTTTGCTTGGGGGTTAAACCTTGAGATTAAAAAGTAAACAGTAACTTTCTTCAACAATCATTGTTGCATCTTTCCATACCAAAATAATTGCTACAACAACCTTGCAATTAGAGGAAATGAGTACAGATGTTTGCAAAATTCACTGAAAATCAATTTTTTTCTGACAGTACTATTCTTTACATGGCCAAAGCTTATGTTGTGTTTAGCCTCAAAGCATAACTTACAGCAGAGGATTTGTTCATTAGGCATCTCTACCTATAGCAAAACAAAGTGTTTAGAATTAACCCTTTCCAAAATGACAGGAAGATGCAACCACAGTTAGCTAATTTTGGCATTTTCGGATGGTACTCTTACCCTCATTTGCTTGAGGGTTAAAGATGAGATTAAAAACTAAATAGTAACATTCTTCTGCAAGCATTGTTGCATCTATGCATACAAAAATAATTGTTACAACAACCTCGCAATTATGAGAAATTTCCCCTTGAAGTTAGTAAATTTTGAAGAAAAAATGATATATTCATATCATTTGTGTTCAATAGGGGTCAATTTTGAAATATTTGTGTGGTAATCTTAGTTTATAATATTATGCTCTTAATGTATGAACATCAGTCACAGACTGAGTGTCTGAAAAGAGACATGGACTAATTTTGAATCTTGCTATTTGAATGAACATGTTCAAGTTGAGGGTACTCTATTTCAAGGCCTGACAACTGGGTGAGGGTTAAAACTTGGAATAAAACATATAACAGCAAAATTGTTCTTGGATAACAGTTAGATAATTGCCAAAAATGAAAAGTGGACAGAAATCGCACATGGGTTAATGGCGAAAAGGCGGTAATTTGGCTAATTTGACATTAAAATTAAACAGACAGCAGTGTCGCTCATACGCCTACTGTGTCCAGACCAGTGAAGGCAGATACACGAAATCTGCAGAAGTTGTTCTACCGTCCCTGCTTGACAGGACAGTATCTTTGTCGAGTGGTGTGACCGCGTGGGAACAACGTGGATTGCGTGGAAACCGCGGGGACGATTCGTCCCTACTCTATTCCCAATGCAATGCCGTTTCCATTCACTATTTACCTGTCACCGGTCGAGTTTGTCATTATTTCTGTCTATTTGATGAACTGTTCAGCTTTAAATATTCGCACATTCATATGGGACAGAAAGTTTTGAGTTAAACTGCTTATTTTAGACCGTCCCGGCAGAAACTGACAATTCGATCCGGTGGAGAAAAATCCGTCATCTGGCTAATTTGACATTCAAATTGAACAGATACAATGTCGGATATACGCCAATTATGTCCCGACCATGCAAGGCAGCAACTTGAAATTCTCAGAATGTTTTCTACTGTCCCTGCCCAACAGTTTAGTATCTTTGTCAAGCGCCGAGACCGCGTGGAAATACCGTGGAGCAGGTGGAAACCGAGGGTCCCTACTTTATTCTCAATTCAACGACTTTTCTATTCATTATTTACCTGTCACCGGCTGAGTTAAGCATTATATCTGTCTATTTGATGAACTTTTCAACCTTAACTATTTGCGGCTTCGTGTAGCACCACCGAAAGGCTCTGCACGGTTACCAATATATTCAGGGATTGATTTTACGAAAATAACAATTATTCCGACTATACCCACATGGGAACTCCTAAATATGCCAAGGGTTAAACTTTTGATAATAACGTATAAAACAAAAGTTGTCATGCTATGCTTGCTGCATGCAGGCATAGAAAACATTCAGCGCTCAATGAATTAGGAATAGAATAAATTGTCACTTAAACCTACGGAACTCTGAAAAATAGAGTTTTTTTCGACGCCACCGAGCTTTATGCATCTGAGACGGGGATGGCGTTAAACTTTACAGCCACCTTATAACAGAAAATATTCTTGGAATTGAGCTGTGAATCCGAATTTCGAAAGCATTTTCGGATATTCTATTCCAAACTACCACTACACGCTTATCACTATTCAGTGATTTTATGAAAATATCAGTTATTCCGACCGTACCCATTTCGGCAGTCTCGAATCTGCCAATGGTTAAACTTTTAATAATGACATATAAAACAAAAGTTGTCATACTATGACTGCTGCATACAGCATAGAAAACGTTCAGTGCTCAATCAATTAGGAATGGAGTAAAACGTCACTCAAACTTACCAAATTCTGAAAAACGATAGTTTTTTTTGGAATGCACCTATCTTTATGCAAACAGAACGAGCATAGGGTTTAACTTTACAACCAACCTTACAACAGCAAATATGCCCGGTAGGCAATTGTAAATACGAACATGTAAATCATTTTTCGACATTCCTTTCGAAAATGGAAGAAAAGTGAGCTCCAAATTAGCCAATTTTATGAAGAATTTTAGGGCACTCAAATTCAAGGCCCGAAAACTGGGTGAAGGTTAAAACTTTGAATACAATATATAACAGCAAAATTGTTCTTGGATGAAGGCCCAATCCTCTCATGGAAAAGGTTTTGAGACAATATGGCTCCAGTGCTGAGAAAGTGCATGTAAACGTTGGCGAAAATAACAATTATTCCGACAGTACCCTTATGGCAAGTCTCAAATCTGCCAAGTGTTAAACTTTTAATAATAACATATAGGACAAAATTTGTCATACTTTGACTGCTGCAAGCAGCTACAGAAAACATTCAGAGCTCAAGCAATTAAAAATGGAGTACATCGAAACCTGAACTTACCAAATTCTGAAAAATTGGAGTTTTTTCGGACGGTACCTACTTTTATGCAACCAGAATGGCATAGAGTTAAACTTTACAACCAAACTTACAACAGCAAATGGGCTCGGTAGTCACTTGTGAATACGTACATGAAAAGTGTTTGAAATTAACCCTTTCCAAAATGATAGAAAAAGCAACCAAAGTTGGCTAATTTTAGCATTTTCAAACGGTACTCTTATCCTCGCCCTCATTGTGCTTGAGGGTTAAATCTGAGATTAAAAAGTAAACAGTAACTTTCTTCCGCAGTCATTGTTGAATCTATCCAAACCAAAATAATTGTTACAACAACCTTGTTATTAGAGAAATGTGCCCTTGAAGTTTGTCAATTTTGAAGAGAAAATCTATATTCATGTCATTTTTGACCAGTGGAGGTTAATGTTGAAAGATTTGATTGGTGATTGTGGTGTATCATATTATGCTCTAAATGTGTGGAAAATTTGAGCTAAATAACTGTAAGCAATTTTGAGACATTCGAAAAGTGGTGAAATTATGAAGGTTTTGGCAGAATATTTTGCAAATACGCGTTTTCACAGATATGACGATACCGTATTTCACTAGATTTTATGACTTTACATAAGTGTGCCAAATTTGGTCAAAATCGCACAGCTTGTTTTCGAGCAGTTCAACAGACAAAATTCAGAGAAGAAAAAAAAAATTAAAAAAAAAAAAATAGAGAAGAAAAATTTTGAAAAAGAAGAATAACAAGAGTCTTTCCCAAACTGGGTTTGGGAAAGCCTAATTATAGGAATAAGCAGGCTTATCATTTTGAAAATTGTAGGAGGGTCATTATTCGCCTTAAATCACCACAGGAGGGCCATTTTGGGTTCACCTAACATGACCCCAGGAGGGTCATTTATGATTTGCGGCGGCCATTTTGTTTCAGCCTGCTGAGTAGACAACTAATATCATTTTAAGGTACAGTAGGTGGAGAGTGGATTGAAACTAAATCACCCA
The DNA here is from genome assembly GCA_031216915.1 of Pictodentalium vernedei. Taxonomy (NCBI): domain Eukaryota; kingdom Metazoa; phylum Mollusca; class Scaphopoda; order Dentaliida; family Dentaliidae; genus Pictodentalium; species Pictodentalium vernedei. Next base: position 235,264,657 of record CM062296.1, read on the forward strand.
CGGAGTGAAGTTATCACTCAAACTATAACTTCCAAATTTTATACATATGGACAAAAGACACAAGCAATGTTTCAGCCAATGGACCTCCGGGTTTAACCCGGAGGTCCACTGGTTGAAACTTTGCCTATGCTTGTTATGCTTTGCAACAAATTTGCAATTATTGCTTGGGTGGAATCTCCACTCTGTGATTTAGTGATAATACTCTCTCCACGTACTGTACATGGTTTGTGTAATGATGATGTATGTCATCACGTAATGTATATTTGGAAATTTACTTACTGTCTCTGGCCTACTGTGTTGACGACACACTACATGGTTCACAAACTGCTCTTTTGTTACATGTACCTCCATCAATCCGCGAAAATTGCGTTTGAGGCGGCCGATTTTGAGGTGCCTGAATTAATGGGCGGCAGAAATCGGGGTTAGGCGGACGTTTACCGTCCACGTAATTTTGAACTCAGGCGGGCGACTGCGGCCCGGGGCGATCGCCCGCCTCAAAATGACAGGCCTGAATAAGCATCAACAAATCAATCATTGAAGCACCGGATAAAGCCCATTGCTTCATTAAATAAAATTTTCCTGATGATGATTTTTATTACCTGGTCAAAGCATGCGTGAACATCACTGCCCAAGCGTGGATTATTACCAGTCCACGGTGACTGTACTGTACCCCTTCAAAATCTCAACAGAAAACCTCTGTTTCGACAATTAAGATAGGAGTGGTCATCCTTTTTTTTACGAAAGTGTACACGCAGGTTCTATGAGATGTCCAAGAGAATGGAATAGCGACAACAACAACAACGACAACCACAAACAGGAACAATAACACGTATAACGACGACCACAATCTCTCGAAAAAAATCCAGGGCACTTAGATAGCTTTTTTGTCGGGGGTGGGGGTGTGGAAGGGGGCAAGTCTAAACTTTTGCGACACACCAATAGCATTTAGCGACAGACTTCAGATTGAGAGACCAATATTCTACCACTTTGGCATCAAAATCGTATTAGTTATAAAAATATCAGCCTAAAAAAATGTTTTAACTAGAATACAAAATGTCAATAATTTCCGTCCTTTTTGAAAATGCCACCAACAAAAGTTAAAAATGTTCTGACAAATGAATATTACTGTCATCTATTACAATCTCATATTAAATATTCCGTTTCACTTCACTTTAAGTGTCATTCAATGGGTTAATTCTTCTGTTTCACGCCGATTCCCTTTGGTTATTAGAGCTCTAAAGAAAATTGGCCAACTTTATTTGGAGCTCCCCAACCTCTCAGAACTTCAACGTGGCACTTTTGTCAATGTTAGCGCTTAACGACTTCAACTGTCCACTATTATTCTCGATTATCAAAAGTGTACCCTACGTTACACCCACAGTGAAATGTGCTTGACTTCCATTTGAGAAGAGTGGGTGATTGTGGAAGTATCCTCCATCCTTCAAAATATACAGATTTTGCCGGTTAATCAATTTAAAAAACGGCGTCTTTACAATTGTATTCACCCAAGTAGACACATTTGTTTATAAACAGAGAAACAGAATTTACCGTGATCAGTAAATTCTATTCTCTGATGAAGGCAACACAGCTAAACTTTCCAGATAAAATGGGATATCAGGTATTTGGAGAAATCAGAAATGTTTCTTTTTCTGTGTACAGCATTTAAAGACTTTCAAACGGGATCAGAAATATTTTTTCAAGAATCCGACATAACATTTGTACAAAGCATTCGTTGGGTCCTATAGAGGAACATTTCAAAATATGTATTCCTCCCTTGAGCTATGGGGTTACGGTGTACCCAGGATCTCCTCTGACCAAGCCCTACTAGGCAGGACAACAGGTGGCGGATGGAACGGCATGCTCAATTGAGCAGGCCAGCTGCGAAGTACCTGAATACCCAGTCCCGGATCAAAATGGTGCAAACCTATATTTAAAGAGGCGTATTGTTCTCGCATGAAATACGTGCTGAAGGACATGGAATCCAGGGTGGTTCAGGAAAGCCGTGGCGCCGGTTGGACAATCCTCATTGAGTGGGGTTTAATTCAGGGAACGGGAATTCCTGGTTCCCGGTGCTGAAAGCCGGTGACAATACCCGGGAAATCTATAGAAATCGGAAATCACGTTTGGCGTTGTTTGTGTGTTGAACTGAAGTTTTCTAAATTGAAAAACTGATCCAACGTAACTTTGTTACATTTCATCAGCGCTTCCTCGCCTGAACCTTTTCCAGTCATGCTTCCTGGAGCACCTTTCACAGCACATCACTGTAGCTCTCAATCAGTTCCGGAGGACTCCTCTTCAACAGAAAGATCTTTACTGGCTTCAAAGTCCAAATGCGCCTTCAGTTTCAGAATCACTAGTATCACTCACTATTCACTATCTCCATTAATATCAACTCCCTCTTCAGAGTTATCTTATTCAGTTCAATGCTTTTAACCTTCTCAAGACTTCAGTGTGGATTGCACATATTTTATTTCAGGCGGAATAAAGTTAACCCTTTCCATAAAACTGCACCGAATAATTGTAAAATTTGTTGAAACCTATCTTATTCAGTTCAATGCTTTTAACCCTCTCCAGACTTCAATGTGGATGGCACATATTTTATTTCAGACAGAATAAAGTTAACCATTTCCATAAAACTGCACTGAATAATTGTAAAACTTGTTGAAGGCTATCTTATTCAGTTCAATGCTTTTAGCCCTCTCAAGACTTCAATGAGGATTGCACATATTTTATTTCAGGCAGAAAAAAGTTAACCTTTTCCATAAAACTGCACTGAATAATTGTTGAAACCTATCACAAAACTGTCAGGGTGCCGGTAACAATACTGGCATGGTCGACTGTACTGTTAACTGTGTTAGTGCTATGACTGTTTAAAACTCATTTGTTAGAGGAGTTCTATAGTCTTTCACTGCGCTCGGCTCGGTCTCACCGAGAGTGCAGAAACCTTTGGTGCCAAAGTGCCATTAAGAGAATGTCTCTGATTTGTGCCGTTCCATCTCCCCGGAGTTCAAAGGCATGTACTGTCAGCCGAGAAACTAAATGTTTTTCGCTTTATTTTCTTAATATTTAATTCTATGTGGAATGGGACACCCTTTCAGTGTGCCTTCCAATGTAAGGGATTCTTAACCCTTTAGCCAACATAACGGCGAAAACCTGTCAACATTATTCATAGAAACGTCTATTCAGTTTAAATTACCTTTTCATTTTTGCTTGAAAAACATAGCTTATGTCCATTTATTGGATTGAGCTCATTTTTAGAGGATTATTTTTTCATTGTTGTTTAATGTCACATATTTCTACACAGTGGCTAATCATGACCACGGCAGTTTTTTCAGGTGGAGGAAATCGGAGTACATGGGAAGAACCACCGGGCAACAACGAGCAACTGTCAGATCCCCCACATACTAACTCCACACAAGTAGGGTTAGCTTTAGTTGAAGACGGGTGCACCATCGATGTGCAGTACTCTTTAGTACACAGCGCCACCATGCACCCACGTGGGCTATGGGGTGAAGTGTCTTGCCCAAGGGCAGAGTACATACCTCACGCCTTGCAGCCTGCACCTCTGCCAGCTGAGCCACTGCGCCCCTATTTAAAGGATTAAAATGGAGTATTTAAAGGGAATATTTTAACCCTCTGAGGATCTTAATATGAGGGCATTATTCAGAAAGACTGGGAAATGCATTTTATTACACCTTAATGCATTTCTAAAGTTTATGAATGTATTTCATCACTCAAATTAGTGGGCAGAGCCAAACCTGTCCATTTCTGATTCGTGTATCAAACCCTTTGAATGCTGGTCACATATATGCCATTTCTGGTTTCTTATAAAAATGTTCTGATTCCTGAATGAATATCTGCAAATACTTCAAACGAAAACCCATTTCTGATTTGTTAAAAAATATTTTACTCCCGAAAAATAAGCCTCCATGAATTCTCTTTCTTTATAGTCTATTCCTGATACTTTAACCCTTTTCACAAAGACTTGAATTTACTGGTGGCAGTAACTTCTTTTTCTCTAGTTTTATTGCCCTACCTGTTACTATATAAAATCGGGAATATATTATACGCTATCATTGAGGACATGGTCCAGTATATCACACTTGGCCCTCACTTCATGGTAGACACTTGGTCGGATCAAGCTGGGTTCGCTCAATCGGGAGCCGCCCAAAATGAAGGTCAACATGCATTGCCGAGTACTAATGACTACCCATTTGCGTACCTAAAAGCATCAAGATGAAGGATATTTGTTTTCGAGTTATGCCACGGACGAGGGAATGGGGAGAAGCGCACAAAAAAGAAACCATACAAAGACAATAATCTGAGTTTCACACAATCTAATTAGCCTGTGTGAAACGCACAGACTATTGTTTTTGTACGGTTTCTTTTTCTTTTTTTTATTTTTCTTCTTCTTCTTTCTCTTTTTCTTATTCTCCTGTCTTCTGTCTTCTATGCGCTTCCTTGTCCGCACGATAACTAGAAAACGATTTGTCGTATCTCGTTGATTTTTGGCATGCTGATAGACAGTCACAAGTTCTCGGCCACCTATGTTTTTCAGATTTCTGGGGCTTTAGGGGTGTCCGTAGGGGTGTTTCGAAATTGGGTCACGCCCATATCTCAGGCGTGGTATGACGCATGGACCTGGGACCAACACCAAATGAGTCGACACTCGATGGAGTTTCAAAATATGGATCAAGGTCACTGAGGTCATCTAAAGGTCATTAAGTGCATTTTTTCATAATTGCTGGGAATCACATTTTTTGACCTCCTAAAGCATTCCTGGCGTCCCTATATGCAACTTGACGTAACAAAGTGGGCGTGGCCAAAATGTTTGAAAGTGGGTCACGCTCATATCTCAAACATGGTATGATGAATGGACCTGAGACTAACACCAAATGAGTCGACACTTGATGGAGAATCACAATATGGGCCAAGGTCATGGAGGTCACCTAGGGGTCATTGAGTGCATTTTTCATAATTGCTGGAAATCACATTTTTTGAAACCCCAAAGCAGTCCTGAGGTTCATACATACATTTTACATTAAAAAAGTGGGCGTGGCCAAAATTTTTGAAAGTGGGTCACACCCATATCTCGGGCGTGGTATGACGTATGGACCTGGGACCAGCACCAAATGAGTCGACACTTGATGGAGATTCAAAATATGGGTGAAGTTTACAGAGGTCACCTAGGGTCATTGAGTGCATTTTCATAATTCCTGGAAATCACATTTCTTAGACCCCCTAAAGCATTTCTGACATACACATATGCATTTTGGCGTAAAAAAGTGGGCGTGGCAAAAATTTTGAGAGTGGGCCACGCTCATATCTCATGCATGATTTGATGAATGGACCTGGGACTAATACCAAATGAGTCGACACTTGATGGAGATTCAAAATATTGGTCAAGGTCACGGAGGTCACATAGGGATCATTGAGTGCATTTTTTCACAATTGCAGAAAATCATATTTTTGGACCCCAAATACATTCCGAAAGTTCATACAAGCATTTTTTACATAAAAAAGTGAGCATGGTCAACATTTTTGAAAGTGGGTCACACTCATATCTCAAGCATGGTATGATATGATGCATAGACCTGGGACCCACAACAAATGAGTCGACACTCTATAGAGGTTCAAAATATGGGTCAAGGTCACGGAGGTCACATACGGGTCATTGAGTGCATTTTAATAATTGCTGAAAATCACATTTTCTGACCCCCTATTTCATCACTCAAATTAGTGGGGCAGAGCTAAAAATGTCCACTTCTGATTCGTGTATCGAACCCTTTGAATGCTGGTCACATATATGCCTTTTCTGGTTTCTTATAAAAATTGTTCTGATTCCAGTATGAATATCTGTAAATACTATTAACGAAAATCCATTTCTGATTTGTTTAAAAATATTTTACTCCTGACGATAAGCCTCCATAAATTATCTTTCTGTATAGTTTATTCCTGATACTTTACCCCTTTTCACACAGACTTGAATTTAATGGGTGCAGTAAATTCTGTTTCTCTCGTTACATTCGCATTTTCTCACTTCGACAACTTCGACATTTTGATAACTTCACCGGGGTGTTCTGGCAATCCTGTTTTATTTTCCAACAAGCAATGTTTTGTTGCTTTGGTGATTCTCACAGTCTTGATTTAAATTGACTAATCTTGCACCCCGTTGGATCTGTTCATTGTCAATTCTCGTGGACAGTACGAGATCGGATCTGCCACAGAAATGTATCCAGAACTTCTGCTCCTTTGATTCGGTGAACATCACACCAACAGTGGGGTCATATATGGCTTTTAAAATTTTCTCTAATTATCACGCGCAGCACTTATTTTCCGCATTATAAATTATTAGGTTTAATTGGGTCCAATTCACACTAAATAACTTTTAGCTAGCGGTATCAATCAAACAAACATAGTAGTGTTCGATTTTACAATTTACAATTCAGGAATCTCTATTTTATGGACTTGAATATCCAACACTCCTGACATGTTTTTTTTTTATTAACAATACAAATTTTATAAGAATGTTATCCTTATTTATTTATTTATTTATTTATTTATTTATTTATTTATTTATTGGGGTTTAACGACATGTTCGATGGTCAGAGTCATCTTGTGTCGGGCAGTTTTACGTGTGGAGGAAGCCGGTGTACAGGGGAGAACCAACGAGCATCAGCGAGTAACTGCCTGACTCCCCAACGTAATAACTCCGCACGAGCAGGTTTAGCATTGGTTGAAGACAAATGCACCATCGACGTGCGGTACGCCTTAGTACACAGCGCCACCGTGCCCCCCCCCCCCCCCCCCCCCGCGTGGGCAGTCGGGTATTATCCTGAGATATTTGCAAATAAACACACTTTGTTAACTCGCCTCTTTAATTCCTGACAACCCCCACCAAGGAACAAACTGCCTCTTGTTTCAAAAGAACCTCAGGATTTACTCCTCACATGCTGATGACGGATATTCCTGCCCAGGACAGGAAATCACTTCTCACTAAAATAAGTAAAATATGAGCACACCCAACCAAATTGCCACCCACAAATTATATCGACTTTTTGACCAGGATTTCTTGAGTCCAACTTTAATGAATTTTCAATCAAATCTAGTCATGGCTGTTCACAGCAGCCATGACTAGATTTGATGAAAATACTTTTTAAAAAATGTTCAACGTGTTAAGAGAGCCATGTATTCACCAATATATATTCAAACACACAATGTTTATGTAACCGTTCGACCGGTCGACTCGAACACAACACTCACTCCGATTTTATATATCCCCGCCCGGATCCATGCCAGTCTTTCCCATTGAGTATAATTTTACCCACGTTGTTTTAACCACGAAGATAGGGCCAAGTTTCCTGTCGGTCCCCCAATGGCGACATACCCTTGACGCCTTACCTCAGACTCATGCTCTATGATTCCAGTCCGTGTATCAGCGATGATCCCACCGGTCCTTGCGCCGGTCTCTAAACTCCCCCTCCCCCTCCCCCTCCCCTCCATCGGTGTATTTCGGTAGACTCATTAACCCTGTCTGCTCACTGGGCATTACTCTCCTGAAGCCGTTTACCTATCGGTGCCTCTATCAGAATCTCGTTTAACACTCTGGGTACCTGACTACCTTTCCTTTATACACCCCCGACCCCCCCCCCCCCCCGCTTCAACCTATCCTAGGCAGAGGAAACTACTCTTGCATCCCGTTAGATCTGTATCACTTAGGTTGTGATCTGTGTCACTTGGGCTCAGTGGTATGTGATAACTTTGGAGTCTTTGTCACTTGGGCTTCCAGGCATCCTAGTCTTGCAGAAGTCTTTGTTTCCCCTCAGAATATGAGTAAGCAGTCGTCTGTTCTGCGTTATCAGCTGTCCCAAACGTAGCTCTGGAGAGCTTCCCTTGCTCATATACTAGCGTGAGTTCGGTCTTCCCTCACTTTTAAGACGGAATCGTACACATATTTGTTGCCGGCCTTGCAATACGACAGTTCTCATCCAATTTAACTTCTGACTTGGAAGGCGAGAACCCTTAACCTGCCTTGGGCACCTCTCGTGTACATCTGCGAGGTTTTTACTACATGTGACCAGGTGATTGTCCAAGTATAACTATTCCAGACTTCACAATGTCTTAAGTCCATCATTTAAAATTTCGCTGAACACAAGATTACAAGTAGCCTGGACAATTCGAAAAACACAGTATTTTGAATATGTTAAACAACTGTTATTTATAATATCTAAATATGTACTGCCGGGCGCTACACTGTGGCCCCTGTGCTAAAAGTTTGCTAAGTGATTTCTAATTGGAACAGATACATGTCATTTCAAAACAATTCCACCTTGTTGTGCGTACCGAAAATATGGGATTGACTCGGGCAGTGGAGCGACTTCAGGAGATACGCCAGACTACCGGCGAATTCACACACAGTGTTCCTCGTTTCAGGTGTACCCGTTGCATTCGAAACTATGTTCGAATTCACCCTTGGAAACAAACGAAGCATAGGAATCATTAACCCTTTACCTAACATGAACAAAAAAAAATCTTGAATAACTAAATTTTTTCATTTTTTGTCTCAAAAACATAGGTTATGACCCCTCGTTGGAACGAGCTCGACGATTTCGTTCCAACGAGGGGTCATAACCTATGTTTTTGAGACAAAAAATGAAAATATTTTGAAAATTAATTGGCGATTTTTGAGAATAGCGCTGGCCGGTTTTGGCCGTTACGTTGGGTAAAGGGTTAATGAAAAGATTGATCTAATTTAGAGGTATACAAATCTTCGCATTGAAAGTCCAGCAAATAGATGGGGTCAAAATCGTTAAAGGTGTCACCCGGAGAGGGAATTTATGTGACCTATATCATTTTGTAGCTAAAGCATTTTAGTTTTAGGAAAAATTTTGGTTAGAAAAATTCGGCTGCAAAATATATTTTTCGCAGAGGTTGATATTGCCACCCTCGTGAAATATTGATCCATATTTAGAAACCGGGTACCCACGATCTCCCTATAAGTTAAACTGGAAATTTTAAGGCTGAGTAAAAACAAAATATGTTTGGGGAGGTAGATGAAAGTTGCAGAGAGAAATTCGGATGTGTGCGTTTCGGTAAGTATCGGCACGAACATCGACCCGAGAGTATCCTGAGAGCAAGAGATCAAAGATTTTAAGAGCCAGCTCTTCAAATGTTCTCGGAATGTTCGTCATCAGACGTACCGTTGCCATCAGGTCAATTAGAACAGGCCGAAACATTTTGTCTGTCCGGTATATCCATTGTATCCCAGAGTTTGCTCTTTGTTGTTTTTCTCATCGATCCATCTGGATAACCTATAGTTAGGGGTACAGAGTCGACACATAACTCTAGAACTGCATCCATGTCAACCTTATTCTTGCAGCATATGCTAGTAAGTAATCCAGAATATCACGCTCTATGCTCAGCTCTTCAGTTTACCTTCGGTATGCAATTTCACTTTCTTGTTGGCATATTTGAAACCAGGAACTGTGTTCCGTTTCATTGGTGCAGAAAACTTCCATTTGAGAATCGATCCGATTAGAGAAAAATTCGTGCAGCTGTTTCGTGCACGTATTGAAAATTTCTAGAAGAGGATTAGCAAGTTCATGAGATATAGATATCCCCGAAGAAATATTATAAGACTGCCAATTGAGTCAGCGAGGGGATGTATGAATAACTCATCCAGGATCTTCATAACCACATTGACGCGTTTCTCTGAGACTGCGTCTTTGCAAATTTTGATGGAACCATCAACCTTACTGTCATCTGGGCGACTGATCTGAGCAAAGGCCATGAGTTCCTCGCAGAATTTGGCCACTTGTGGTCTGTTAAAACCCCATTTATCGTTAGTGGTTTCATTCCATACGAATTGTTTCAAACCCCATGCTATCTTGGCGCTTCCATTGAAAGACTGTTCTCCAGCTTAGTCTGTCGCCTGCCTGACAGTTTTATTCTTACCACGACAAACAGATATGCCGTATTTATCTAACATTTTCGATCCTTCGGAACGCATTCCTCTCAGCGACTTCATAGAGAGTCTCAAACTGTAATTGCTCTCTTTGACAGCACAATGCAACATGAGGAGATGCTGGAACATGTGGAGATATAAAATCCGGAATTGAACTGGTTTGCTCAGTTTACCTTCACGAGTGCGTCGTCGAAACTATTCGTACTGATGGGCTAGAGTTTTGACCTTCTCTGTTAACAATGAAACATTTTAGGTGTGGGACACTCTCGAACTTCATCATATCTATCAGTTCATCTGGGAATGACGTCTCGGGCTAGAAGCGATGGAGAAGCAACAGTTCAAGTGCTTCTGCAAAGTGTTCATACACAAACATGAAAAGCAGACGACACTTGCAAAAACAATTCTTGAATAACTAATATTTTTCGTCGAGCTCGTTCCAATGAGGAGTCATAACCTATGTTTTTGAGACAAAAAATGAAAAAAATAATGAAAATTAATTGGCGATTTTTGAGAATAGCGCTGGCCATTTTTGGCCGTTACGTTGGGTAAAGGTTTAAACATAGAGAGTAACAAATTTGTGGATATTAATTGCGTAACTTTGTAGTAAATAATACAGGTATATATTTTGATAATAAGAGGATGGATACCAGTGGCGTAGCCACAGTATGGAGAGAGGGGTGGGGCTTGTCCCCTCCACATAAAATATTCATTGCCCTTCCCCCATACACTTTGGCCCAATGCAACTTTCACATAACATATAGGGCCTTAAAATGGTCTGCAATATTGGGCTACGCACCCCCAAAATGACCCTGAATTGCCCCAGATTCGCTCTCAGAGCACTGAATTCTGCAAAATTTCCGCCGAGAACTCTATCCAGACAACCTGAATCACACAGGCCTCATTCAAAGACGATATCTTCGAATTCGTTGTTGCCCACAAATTTACCAACAATACTGAAAAGTTCCTGCAGGAGATGAAAATCACCTAGATGAAGCATCACGTTTCCAAACTGTGCAGGATGATTTCACACAGTGTGAAAAGCTTTTGTAGCTACCCCAACATCTAATGTCACGTGTACTGTGGGCATATTCGTACGTTTGCTCGGCTTACTTCTGCAGCTGTGAAAGATATGCGATCACTGTTATGTACCCTGTAAATGACCTGTGGGTGGTAGGCAGGAAAACAATCACTGTTTCCGAGAAGGTTCATTTGAATGGATTGAGAACAGCCATCCCCCTAACCATGGAACGAGCTTATCATCACGGTTATGATACTGTCATGGTATCTCTCCATTTTCCAGAGCAAAGAGTTTTTTAAACGGAACAAAGTTCCTGGTTTCAAATATGCCAACAAGAAGGTGAAGTAAAATAGCTGAGCAAAGAGTGTGATTTTCTCAGTCACATACTAGTATATGCGAGTTATGGGTCGGCTCTGTATCACCTAGCTGTAGAGCAAACTCCTGGATATTATTTGTCCAAACTGTGATGTTGTCACATACCAGACAGACAAAATGTTTCTGCCAGTTCTAACTGACCTGATGACGAACATTCCGAGAACATTTGAAGAGCTGGCTCTTAAACTCTCTGAACTCTTACCATCAGGATACTCTCGGATCGATGTTCATTCCGATACTTACCGAAGTGCATCTATTAAGATGCACGAAAGATGTCAAAGAGGCGAAAATGATAAGTTTATAATAAAAAACGCGAAAATCAAAGTACCGACAAATTTTACGCATTTTCTTTCGAATGGTGAAAACACATAAATTCTCTCTACGTGGACAGAAAGTCGACACATGGTTGGTGAGAATCAGAAAATTTACTTCTCTGCTAGAGATACTTGCTCTCTAATCACAAGGGATTCTCAAACTGTAGTCTCCACCTTGTGTTTGGATCATGAAGAATCAGACAGTATATTTGTTTTGCACGTAAATCAGATACTCAACAAGGATGCACATGGGCCAGTCATTGTCCGGTGCACGTAAATCAGATACTCAACAAGGATGCACATGGGCCAGTCATTGTCCGGTGACACAGACATTGCTGTAATTTTACTTGGCAATTTTCTAAGCCTTGAACAGAACATATTTCTTGATAATGGACACGGTTACGCAAGAAAAAAAATAAAATTGAACAGCTGTAAGATGTCAAACGAAATGAAGTTAGCTTTAGTGGGTTTGCATGCGATGACTGGGAATGATTATGTTTCCGGATTGTTCAAGAAGGTAAGCAAATGTGTTACAATCTTCTGAAAAATAACCAACTAGATGGTGCCATTTGTGTGCGAAGCACACTATAGTATATCCCCGCATTTGCACTTTCCTTTTTGGTTAGTGCAGGATACAGACTTGGATAAAAAGGCTTCTCGCATGTGTGTGATTTAAAATGATAAAACAGTATTTAATTTCCTTCTGAAGACTCACATGTGAAACTACTTCAATATTTCAAACAAGATACTTCACCCAACATGATGTATAAAGGGCAGTGTTCTGATCACATCATTGTCACATGATTGAAAAACCACTTGGACCCAAATCAAAATTCCAAAACCTTCATGCACATCTACAGATGCTATCTGAACATGTTAACATGGTTTAAACGTTTCGAATTCAATACCCTAAGAGCCTTTGAGCGGACAAAGATTTTCTGAGGGTAAAAGTGGTTCCACTGGAACCACTTGGACCCAAATCAAAATTGTGAAACCCCCATGCACATCTACAGATGCTATCTGAACATGTTAACATGGTTTAAACGTTTCGAATTTAATACCCTAAGAGCCTTTGAGCGGACAAAGATTTTCTAAGGATAAAAGTGGTTCCACTGGAACCACTTGGACCCAAATCAAAATTCCGAAACCTTCATGTACATCTACAGATGCTATCTGAACATGTTAACATGGTTTAAACGTTTCGAATTCAATACCCTAAGAACCTTTGAGCGGACAAAGATTTTCTAAGGATAAAAATGGTTCCACTGGAACCACTTGGAACTAAATCAAAATCCCGAAACCTTCATGCACATGTACTGGTGATACCTGAACACATTAGCATAGTTTAAACATTAATGCAAGTGAATGTAACACCGGACGGACGTACGGACGGACGGACGGATGGACGGACGGACGGACGGACGGACGGACGGACGTATGTACGGACGGAGATAACGACAATATCCCCGGCAATACCCTAAGATGCTATCTGAACATGTTAACATGGTTTAAATGTTTCAAATTGAATACCCTACGAGCCTTTTAGCGGACAAAGATTTTCTGAGGGTAAAAGTGTTTCCACTGGAACCACTTGGACCCAAATCAAAATTCCAAAACCTTCATGCACATCTACAGATGCTATCTGAACATGTTAACATGGTTTAAATGTTTCAAATTCAATACCCTACGAGCCTTTGAGTCGACAAAGATTTTCTAAGGATAAAAGTGGTTCCACTGGAACCACCTGGAACCAAATCAAAATTCTGAAACCTTCATGCACATCTACAGATGCTATCTGAACATGTTAACATGGTTTAAACGTTTCGAATTCAATACCCTAAGAGCCTTTGAGCGGACAAAGATTTTCTGAGGGTAAAAGTGGTTCCACTGGAACCACTTGGACCCAAATCAAAATTGTGAAACCCCCATGCACATCTACAGATGCTATCTGAACATGTTAACATGGTTTAAACGTTTCGAATTTAATACCCTAAGAGCCTTTGAGCGGACAAAGATTTTCTAAGGATAAAAGTGGTTCCACTGGAACCACTTGGACCCAAATCAAAATTCCGAAACCTTCATGCACATCTACAGATGCTATCTGAAGATGTTAACATGGTTTAAACGTTTCGAATTCAATACCCTAAGAACCTTTGAGCAGACAAAGATTTTCTAAGGATAAAAGTGGTTCCACTGGAACCACCTGGAACCAAATCAAAATTCCAAAACCTTCATGCACATCTACAGATGCTCTCTGAACATGTTAACATGGTTTAAACGTTTCGAATTCAATACCCTAAGAGCCTTTGAGCGGACAAAGACTTTCTAAGGATAAAAGTGGTTCCACTGGAACCACTTGGACCCAAATCAAAATTCCAAACCCTTCATGCACATCTACAGATGCTATCTGAACATGTTAACACGGTTTAAACGTTTCAAATTCAATACCCTACGAGCCTTTGTGTGGACAAAGATTTTCTAAGGATAAAAGTGGTTCCACTGGAACCACCTGGAACCAAATAAAAATTCCGAAACCTTCATGCACATCTACAGATGCTATCTGAACATGTTAACATGGTTTAAACGTTTCGAATTCAATACCCTAAGAGCCTTTGAGCGGACAAAGATTTTCTGAGGGTAAAAGTGGTTCCACTGGAACCACTTGGACCCAAATGAAAATTCCAAAACCTTCATGCACATCTACAGATGCTATCTGAACATGTTAACATGGTTTTAACATTTCGAATTCAATACCCTAAGAGCCTTTGAGCGGACAAAGATTTTGTAAGGATAAAAGTGGTTCCACTGGAACCACTTGGACCCAAATAAAAATTCCGAAACCTTCATGCACATCTACAGATGCTATCTGAACATGTTAACATGGTTTAAACGTTTCGAATTCAATACCCTAAGAACCTTTGAGCGGACAAAGATTTTCTGAGGATAAAGGTGGTTCCACTGGAACCACCTGGAACAAAATCAAAATTCCGAAACCTTCATGCACATCTACAGATGCTATCTGAACATGTTAACATGGTTTAAATGTTTCGAATTCAATACCCTAAGAGCCTTTGAGCGGACAAAGATTTTCTGAGGGTAAAAGTGGTTCCACTGGAACCACTTGGACCCAAATCAAAATTCCGAAACCTTCATGCACATCTACAGATGCTATCTGAACATGTTAACATGGTTTAAAAGTTTCGAATTCAATACCCTAAGAGCCTTTGAGCGGACAAAGATTTTCTAAGGATAAAAGTGGTTCCACTGGAACCACTTGGACCCAAATCAAAATTCCGAAACCTTCATGCACATCTACAGATGCTATCTGAACATGTTAACATGGTTTAAACGTATCGAATTCAATACCCTAAGAACCTTTGAGCGGACAAAGATTTTCTAAGGATAAAAATGGTTCCACTGGAACCACTTGGAACCAAATCAAAATCCCGAAACCTTCATGCACATGTACTGGTGATACCTGAACACATTAGCATAGTTTAAACATTAATGCAAGTGAATGTAACACCGGACGGACGTACGGAACGGACGGACGGACCGACGGACGTACGGACGGAGATAACGACAATATCCCCGACGAAAGCGGGGATAACAATATATAATGCATTCACAAAAATACGTACTGACTGGCCAGTCGATGATATCCCGAGACAGACTGATGAATATATTTGCAAAAATTATATGGGAAAAACGCTCATCAACTGTAAATGACACAAGAAAACAAATATTCTGTGAGAAATTTAATGAACAGAATACAGTGGTTGATCTAGCGCTTATACCACTGTGCTATGACAGCCTGTTAATCCATTACAAAAGGGCCAATTATGCCTGTAGAATTTGTCGCTTTTCTCGCCAAGTTAAAATTAACTCTCCAGATTTCAGACAACACGGTTGGAACGAGGACTACACTTTTAACTGGCACAACACGCCGTCCCCCGATGATATTCCATGTCTGATGTGCATTGCGTGCGGAGATGGACAATCAGATGGAGACAGCGACGATGACTTCAAAAATGACGATGAGATGGATGACACCGACACTTGTGACAGCCAAGATTCTGATGAGATTTTCGACTCATACGAATTTTTTAAAATTTTCATTTCGACCAAAATGTTACTCGAACTATTAAATTCAAAGAAATATTAGTTTTCCTCCCAATATTCAGTTTTGAGGGATTCGAGAAGTGTTGGATCATTTGTGTGGATAATCCTTGTGGTGAGATGCCGAGTAATGCCAAAAATCCAAATTCGCATTTTGGGGTTGGAGTTAAGTTTTCGAGAATTTCGCGTTAACAGTAGAGCAAAGAAAGTTATTGTTAACAGCACATGATGCGCAAATAATTCTTCTTTCCGACGATATCAACAAGCCTGAAAATAATTTTCATTGCATTTCCAGACAAAATGTCAGACACCAAATGAATCATGTCTGTCATTTAACCCCTTACCCAACGAATCGCCCGCATCCGCCCGCGTAATATCCAAATTCAGCAGTTGAAAAAATATTATTTTTCAAAAAATTTCAACAAAACCATATCATGTGACCCCTCGTTGGATCGAGCTCGTCGAGCTCGTTCCAACGAGGGGGGTCACATGATATGGTTTTGTTGAAATTTTTTGAAAAATTTAAAAATTGATGTTTAAAATAATAAATTTTGGTATCGTCTGCGTTGGGTAAAGGGTTAAGAAGGATATCTGACACATTACAAAATGGAGTTTGAATATTCGAAATAATGAGTTTTGGGTGTACATGTACCTTCATCTTAAAACTGTTCAGAATTCATCCAACCATCCCTTGTTTTGCAGGGCTCAATGAGCCCTGCCAAACAAGGTATGATTGGTTTCATTCTGAATTGGAACGGAATTACCCTTCAATCATAATTTAGATACATACATGTTTTTGGCTCTTTCAAATCATATCCCTTCACATGAAGTTAATACTGATGACCTATGCAGTCACTTTCTGCACACTTCTCAACTTGCCAGGACCAGAAATCACAATAATCATTAATTTTAGGCTTGCAAGTTATATACATGATTTCCAGCATACAGTACGTGGAGAGTGTATTATCACTAAATCACCCACAGAGTGGAGATTCCACCCGAGCAATAATTGCACATTTGTTGCAAAACACAACCAGCACCAGCAAAGTTTCAGCCAATGGACCTCCGGGTTAAACCCGGAGGTCCATTGACTGAAACATTGCTTGTGTTTTTGCCGATATGTACAAAATGTGAAAGTTATAGCATGGCTGGTAACTCCACTCCGTGATTTAGTCACAATCCACTCTCCACATACTGTACATGATGTTCTGATCACTGAACTTCATTAATAATTTTGGCATCAGACATTTTTACTGATGATTTTAAACCTCAGTCAGACATTGGCCTTTTTGGACCTGATATTGTCCTTGTCTGACCACTTATTTTCTGCTATGGATATCAATAATATGGATGGATATATATCTCGTAATTTATTTCTGGTGAGAATTGAAAATAGTCATGAGATTCGAAACGAGGGGAATTTCTTTTATTTATCTCACATATGTCGTACAAGATTTGATTAGGGCTCTCACTGATGGCAAACCTTTTTACATCAAAATAGTCAACATCCATCTACCTCCTCAAACGTAATTTTTTTCACTCAGCCTTAAAATTTCCAGTGTAACTTGTAAGAGATCGTGGGTACCCGGTTTCAAACTATTGCTAAATATTTCACGAGGGCGGCAATATAAACCTTTGCGAAAAATATATTTTGCAGCCGAATTTCTGAAACCAAAACTAGACTGCTTTAGCTACAAAATGATATAGATCACATAAATTCCCTCTTCTGGAGACGCCTTTGACGATTTTGTTCCCGACTAAACGAGAAGTTGTTAAATTATTCATAACAAAGTCACTCAATTGATATACACAACTTTTTGGCACCCATGGCCTATATCAAAGGGAAAAAAAATAGAAAGTCACCATTATGTAAAATCCATCTTGTCCCTACACTGAATTTTAAAGAGTAAAGTATATAGTGAAAAGATGGATTTTGCAGAGACAGTAATCTTTAAATTGTGAAAAGGTGGAGTAAACATAGAGAGTAACAAATTTGTGGATATTAATAGTGTAACTTTGTAGTGAATAATACAGGTATATCTTTTGATAATCAGAGGCTGGATACCATTGGCGTAGTCACATTAGAGGAGAGGGGGTGGGGGCTTGTCCCCTCCACCTAAAATATTCATTGCATCTCTCCCCATACACTTTGGCCCAATGCAACTTTTACATAACATATAAGACCTTAAAATGGTCTGCAATATTGGGATACACACTCCCTAAATGCCCCTGATTTGCCCCAGATTCGCTCTTAGAGCACTGAATTCTGCAAAATCTTCTTGGGGGTGGGCGATGTGATCCTAACTCCGACTGTTACTCTATTCCTCCCACTTCCTTTGAAGGGGAGTGGGAGGAAGAGTAACAACAGGCGGAGCCTAGTTAAGAGTGAGGGAGCCCCCCCCCCCCCCCCTCTCACAATGACCCTCCAGATGGCTAGGGCACCCTTTATTATAGACTCCTGGCTACGCATTTTCTGGATAATCTTTTCTGGTCATAAACGTACTGCTGCCCAAACTGGAATACCTGCATCATACAAAAAGCCGTAACCTGCATCCTATTTAAACAGTCATTGCTATTGAAACGCGGTGTGTCCTAGAGCAATATCTCCATGCGTGATGCTCTGAAACCAAAAGTTCTGATTGAAAACGCATGAGACATCGGAGTTGTTTATTGCTGCACGGGTGTGAGACAGTCGAGTTGTTGCTCGATGTTTCCGGTAAACAGCGTGATTAAATTACAATTTGACATTTATTCTAACAAACAAACATTTAGTTTAAATGCACCCCATTCCAGTACATTTATGAGCGTGGGTGCACAGGAGAGTTCCTTAACTCTTACCAGACTGACTAGTTTCTTGAATTGTTTATAAAAAATCTAGTCATGGTTGCTGCAAAAAAAGAAAAAATTCAATGGAGCCTGGTGTCAAGGTGAATTTTGGTATATTATCGAAATGTATGTTGTTACCAGTATCTAGGAACACACATTTACCCCACTTCTAACAAATATGTTGATATATCCTCGAATTTTATTGGCTAAGAAAGTCACGTGCATACCTGCGGTAAATCCCGTACACGGAGGGTGTCACGTTAATGCCGGTGATCTAGAGTTATATTTCTCGGGTGTGTTGCCACCATTACTGTTTTGATGCATTTCCACTCGCTTTGAGTTTACAAAATTTGATTTAAAACAAAAAAAGTGAATTTAAGTATCAAATATATTTTTAATGAACTATATTAATTGATTTAAAACATTAGATATTTAACAAATGGACAGAAAATATTATTTGCAGTCCCTAAAGTTCTTTGTTTTTACGATTCTATTGATTTTTTACGCTGAAGCGAACATTTTCTTTGCAGTTTTCTAAACAGATTAAAAGCGATTTTTTGAACGTTTAAAAGTGCTTTGTTAACCTTTTCAGGTGCTGATGACAGTATATCTATGAAAATGTATGTAAAATTGTTGTTTTTTATTCAACGTTTTATTAACCTTATTCCTGAAGGCCATCGGTGGGATAAATTCGTAACATAGAGAGCAAGTACGGGTACGGGATGGTACCGCGTCTGTAGGTTTTATATCAGGTGAGCCGAAGCACCGTACCCGGTCACTTAATGACTATCGAAACAATATCAGAATAGTTTGGTATTGTCCCACAATAATACCCTGATTTACCAGGGTATTTTGGGGCAATACATACACAGAACGACACACGTATGTGAATGGGTTAATCGCTATGGCACGAGTGCCAGGGAAGAAGGATAAAACGAGAGGCCGCTGGTCTCGAGTTTTATCCTTACGCGATGGCACAAGTGCCATATCGATTAATCCATTCACACGCGTGTGTCGTTGTGTGTTTATTACACACCTTCACGTCTATAAAAGCAATTATTGGAAGGACACTCAGCAATTTATATGACAACAATCAACAAAATGAACACATTTTATCGCCAACCAAATTTGCGATGGGAACCCGGTTTACTATTTCGTCCCCTGAGTTGACAACTCGCCCCCCCCCCCCCCCCTACCGAGTTCTAATGTACTCTATGTGCCAGTAGGCACATAGAACACAATGGAATCCAGGGGACGAACTATCAATAAAAAGAACACATTTTATCGCCAACCAATGGGGAACTCGTGTTACAATTTAAGCTATCGCTTGCGATTCAAATTTTAATTGTGGTGCACGATATGTAGACAATTCCAGTGAAATTTCGCTTCTATTTAAAAAAGAGTTCGTCAACGCTTTCCGCTCATGTGTGCGAAACGGATTTTTGTTTTCCGCATGGTTTAGTGTTTCTGTAGATGGGGATTTCAAAAAACAGGCGCGTAATAAAAATATGTACACGCCACTTTGCTATGAGAGACTCGCAAAACCAATCGACGTCCTAGAAACCTTTAGCTACCCTGTATATCTTAACGATTCGTGACGGAAACTCCACCTGAACCCCCACACTCCCTTTAATTACAATTTCTGGATCCAGCCCTGGAAATATTGTTTGTCCATGTGAACAGCACAAGCGAAACTGGCATCTTGTCGGAGAGCACCATTTCTAAAGTGGACTGATCCGGTTTCTAGTGTTTTCATTCTTTGTAATTGACTGTCAAATTTCCCCAAATAGTGCAATTTTGAAGTCGTTGTATTTCTCTGACTTTAGGCCACGTTAACCCTTTACCTAACATGAATAGAAGACGGCACTTGTAAAAAAAATCCTGAATAACTAATTTTTTCATTTTTTGTCTCAAAAACATAGGTTATGACCCCTCATTGCAACGAGCTCGAGCTCGTTCCAATGAGGTGTCATAACCTATGTTTTTGAGACAAAAAATATAAAAAATAATGACAATTAATTGGCGATTTTTGAAAATTGCGCTGGTCGGTTTTGGTCGTTACGTTGGGTAAAGGGTTAATACAAGTTTGAAAAAATATTGCGAAATATATTTACAGTTTTAATCCGATACTGAAACTGAGTTTTAATTTTGTTTCAGGGAAAGCCCTGGAATTTCATTTCCGGAATTACTTTCCTCCTAATTCTTAATCATGTTAAGGGTTTTGAAAAAACTGGTACTGGAAACTTATTTAAAAATGTATTGTTTTGTGAGCTGAGTTATCGCTTCAGATCGATTGTCGAGATATAAAATTGTAAAAAATAACAAAATCTTAATCTAGGTAAGCTTTATTGTTTGATTGTATTGAAACATCACGGAAACTAAACTGCGAATATTGTATCATTCCTTTGTTATTTCCCCTTTTCTCGGAAAAAAACACTGTTCATGGTTTTCACCCATTTCTAACATACTTTGAAGTTTCCCTGAACAATCCGACTTTTTTTAATTCAGCATATTTAAATATTCGCTGAATAGCCAAGAAAATAGTTACCTTCTCGGATGTCATCAGTGCCCTCTGAACTTTGAAACATGCTTGTCCCGAATGTTCCATTACAAACACCATTATTATGCCAATTCACTTGAAGTATCCGTACAAATTCTGTTTTCATTTTATCATAATTATATCCATAACGCCACTTTATCTGTTAACTTGAAATAAACATCCACACGAGTGTATAACACCCGCTGACGTAGGAAATATTTCGGACCTGGGTTCGGGAGGGGGGGGGGGGGGGGGCACAGCCAAACAATGTTTCCAAAGAAATGCTAACTGAAGGGGATGGCAATCGGCTCCAAAATGTGGTCTCAGTACATTTGTGCGTTCATGTTTCCGTTTCCATGTAAAGGGGAGTTTTGACTCGAGAGCAGGCACCCACCAAACCATGAAGCTTTCACCACCAAAACGGCCAACAGGCTGGACATTCATGAGAAGCGCAAAGAGAGTGACCTGAACAGTCTCGTCAAAATCGGACTTAACGCGGTTCAGCAAATGTTACTCTCTCTCTCTATATATCAGGGATTTTCGGAAATAATTGAGTGGTGGGCACGTGCCCACTTTGCTCACCGGGTTCCTACCTTCCTAATAACACTTATGCTTCACCAAACACGACCTAGGGGGCGCGGTGCTTGGTAGTTACGGCATTGGTCTTCAAACCAAAAAGTTCCACTGTTCGATCCCTACCATGGGTAACTGCGTTTTATACCATGATTACCTATTCTACTATATATGAAAAGCCTATGACATAAATTTTAGCTTTACACACCAACCGTGATGAACACACCAGCAATGGGATTTCAATAATAAAAATGTACACCTACAGTGGGACTACATCCCCGTTGACCTTTGGTGACGCCGACCTGAACGCAAACTTGTCTAAATTTATCGCACGTCGCCTCGCGAAGAGTGAAATGGAAGTGGCAATTATTTATTACGTTTTTAAATAGGTTTACCTCATACGATGCCAAAAATTAACAAACATGCATTGCCTCATGTTAATGCTCTTGTAAACAAAAACAGATTCGCTCGTATGTACGTCTGGTGCTCAGTAAAATCGAGAAAAAAATAATAGGGACTCTTAATAATCTGACGATCATGGTATAAATAAAATATACCCAAAGTAGCTTGGTGTACCAAATGTTCACCACTCGTGATGAAGTGGTGTTAACTGCGCACCGAAGGCTCGCAAATTAACACCACTTCACCACTCGTGGTGAATATTTGGTACACCAAGCTACTATGGGTATATTCTATATGTGTTCCTGGGCGTGACACTTAATCCCGATTGCCTTCATGGGGAACGGTGGCGTTGGGACTATAGCGTACTGCAAGTCGATGGTGCACTTGTCTTCAGCCAATGATAACCCTGCTTGTGTGGAGTTAGTACGTGGGAGAGCCTGACAGTTGCTCGTCTCTGCTCGGTGGTTTTCTCCTGGTACTCCGACTTCTTCCACCCGTAAAACTGTCGACACGAGGTGACCCTGGCTATCGAGAGTGTCTTTAAACCCCAATAAAACAAAAACGAAAAACAAACACGACCAAAGGCATCTGCAAAGCAATTTATTGAATAACTAAAAATCTTTTCTGCCTCAAAACATAGCGAGCTCGTCTCAATGGTGGGCCACAAACTATATATCAAAAGCAAACAATTTCTAAAACAGAAAAAAATAATAAATTACTGTTTTTCTGTAATAGCACTGGCCATTTGGTGTCGCTGTTTTAGAAAAAGCAGTTAATCAATTTGATTTCAGATACAAGATCGATCTATGTTGTCAAAACAGGACGGCATATTTCTCCCGTTCCCATATTAACCCATCGGCCACAGCATGTATAACTGTTTGCTTTATCTATTTTACCCTGCCCTCCGAATGATCTCGTTCAATACATTCCTGACCATAATTCGTTCCCTGAGTTCCAATGTGTTCTATGTGCCTACTGGCACATAGAACACATTGGAATTTAGGGGACGTATTGTAATTGGGCGACTCCGTTTTACATGTTCGAGGCGGTTCACTAATAATTTAATCTAGAGCCCTGCAAATATTAAGAGTCGGATCGAATCGAATCAAGCAGAGGATTTCGAATCGAATCGAATTCCAAATCGAATCTCGGATGTCTTCAAATTGTAGATATTGCGCCTTCTTATAACCGCAAATAATATTAGTTGCCACTCAAATATCGTTCGTATTGTATTCTGTTTCGGCAAATCAATAAAAAAAAGTGGAATATTCCAATACGGATTCAAAGTATTACAAATAATATCATCACTGGGGGGCGCGGTGGCTCAGTTGGTAGAGGTGCAGGCTGCAAGCCGAGAGGTCCTCGGTTCGAATCCCACCTGCGGCAACCGCGTTGTGACCTTGGGCAAGACACTTCACCCCGATTGCCTACATGGGGGCACGATGACGCTGTGTACTGAGGCGTACTGCAAGTCGATGGTGCGCATGTCTTCAACCAATCTAACCCTGCCTGTGCTGCGGTGCAGAGTTCAGAGTTACGATGTTGGAGAGCTGACAGCTGCTCGTCGTTGCTCGGTGGTTCTCTCTGGGTACTCCGGCTTCCTCCACCCGTAAACTGTCACGGTCACGATTAGCCATTGTGCATAAGTATGTGACCTTAAACACCAATAAATAAATAAATAAATAAATAATATCATCACTCTATTATCCAGAAATTTTCGGCCACTTGGACTTTTATCAAGCGGAAAATATATCAAAGGTTGCTTATCGTGTAAAGTCCGTATTCACACTTCAATTGTGAATATACAGTACGTGAAGAGTGTATTATCACTAAATCAACCGCAGAATGGAGATTCCACCCAAGCAATAATTGCAAATTTGTTGCAATCCATAACAAGCACAAGCAAAGTTTCGGTCAATGGACCTCCGGGTTAAACCCGGAGGTCCATTGGCTGAAACATTGCTTGTGTTTTAGTCGATATATACAAAATTTAAAAGTTATAGTTTGGGTGATAACTCCACTCCGCGAGTGATTTAGTTAAAATCCACTCTCCACGTACCGAAGACTTTACATAGTAAGCATCCTTTGATATATTTACAATTGTGAATATGGATTTTACATAGTAAGCAACTTTTCATATAGTTTCCGCTTGATAAAGCCCAAGTGGACGAGACTTTGTGGATAATAGAGTGATGATATTGTTTATAATACCCAACTTCCCTTTGGAGGAGCTAATGTAATAGAAATCAAAGCAGTTTCGGAAGTGAAACCTCATTGAACTCTCCAGTTCAAGTGGACACGCTTTGTAGTATTCTGAGAACATCTCGACGATTCGAGAAAATTTCCGAATAAGCGCGTATCGAATTGAATCATCGGGACGTTTTTTAATCGAATCGAAGGTTCGGGTCTCTAATTTAATCATACAACTCTCTTGAGCCGTAGGATTACATTACAAGCTCTTGATGAACAATTTGTTGTCCCTGATAATGTTTAGCAATCAACCCACTGAAGGTTCGTTCACTCAGAATTAATACCCATCGCCTTGAAATGGTTGAAGGAAGGAAATTCGAAACACCGCAAGCAAACAACACGATTAACCCTTATGGGCCTAATTCGGATCTTGATAACTTTTTAATGCAAAGGAAAAGGTGTCCGAACATGCTTTGATTGGGTAAACTCCAACCTTGTTTTCTAAGTACCTTGTCAGTTTTTCTAGGCATGTCTTGTCTGCCTCTATAGGCAGCCAAGACGTGACTGAAAACAACTGCAAAGCCACAGGAGGCAGACTTTCAAAGTATAGCGAAAATGTATAAAAATCTCCAGTCGCTTTAGGGTTAACAAGGAATCGGTGATGACTTGTAACAATTTGATCCTACAGACTTATAAAAACACGGAACACGGCGTTGAAGTGGCTTAGCATTAGAAACGCAGTCAGGTGATATTCTGCTGTATGAGCCCTCGCCTGTGGGACTTTTCTTGGCAGATGTCCTAAAGCGAAGACATGGCTACCCTTCATCAATGAAAACGGATCGTGACATTTCAACGGACAAATTACAGCTTAGATCCAACTGATTCTGTAGTCACTTTTACGTTTGGATGTACGAAACTCGTTCTGTAGAACAATATAAACAGTGTGGACTGGTCGTGCCATTACAAACTCTTCACAGTATCTGCTTTCAGTTCCAAGCGGGGTCCATGTGGGGTAGAACAATAGGTTAGCGATAAATGAGACTCGAAAGATAAAAAAAAACATCAACAAGGCCACAATCCAAATTTGTTGTCTTTTCAAGACACTCGCGGACTAAGTCTGTCGAACTTATGTATTGCACATTTCCCTCAATAATTTATTTCTTGTTATCATATTCACATTCTATCTGCTCAATCCCAGAACAGTGCGAGATAGTATTACGTCAGCGTTTTCGAATTATAAGAAGTTCCGTTCAAGATCATACTTCTCATAGATAATCTGAGCATTTCGATTTACAAGCGACATGCTTTTCTTGCAATTAATGGTGAAATGGTCTTTAAGACTTCCGAAAACTCACTTGAACAAAATGTTGGCATTGTTATTTCAAAGTCAATAAACGCTTTGTAACCGAACTCGCACAGTTCGAGAGCTGCAACAAAATTGTGCATGTTTGTCAATTTTATGCAGCTGTCATCTCTATCTTCTATAACATTGATTGCTTCTCTGCGCAGGTCTGCGGCTGTAATGATGGCATGTTTCGGCATATTCTTCCCACGAACAGGGTTTTGTATAACAACATTCCTCCATTATGCCTCTCTTTTTTCGTGAAAGTGGCTTTGGAACCATTGTAGTGAGGAATGCGGCCGCCTCGCTTCGTGAAATGAATGGTAGGTTAGATTTATCTACAAAAGATAAAAAGTTAGAGGGTTAGTGGCCAGGCGTGGCAAATGGTAAGCTCTGCATTCAACAAGGCACTTCATTCTAAATATTTTCTCCCATTACCTGTCTATTGAGATTATTATTATCCTCGATGGGTATCTGGGTTATATGGGGAAATCTCACAGATAGCTGTCAGATGGGTGACGTGAGACAGGCATATCTCTCCCAACTATCTCACACTATTTTATATATCTCTCAGTACCTTAGTGGTGGGAGAAATGTGTGTCTTGGGCGAGATACCCGGATGAGGCACATCTTTCTCTCCACGCTTCCTATGCAAGATATGCGTGTCTCACGCGAGAAGGCCATGTGAGATAAATATCCGTCTCACATGACCCACGTGACTGGGTTATTAACATATTTAATGATCGCGCGGACTATTTAATCATCGCACGTTCTTCCGTAAACAAACAACATGGTGTCGCGTTTCGAAAATAATAGCAGATGAACATTTGTCGAAGAAAATAGAAATAAAAACACAGAACGCAAAACCAAAGGACACTTGACTCTTTTATATGAATTTTTGGGTGAACCCCATTATGAGTGGAAAGAGTTGCACGAAACTCCAGTCGAAAAGTTATGCGAATACATTGCAGAATTCATAATAAATGACTGGCGTCTTCGGGATGTGTCAATGTGCATTTCACTACAAATAATTATCCCCTGTCTTGTCGGCTTTGGGATTTAATTTCGTGGTATATACCTGTGGTATATACAGAACTTTTGTGCTCTCTTTCCGATATGCAAATCAGTTTTTTTCAGAAATGGACAACAAAATTGTTCGATGCTGTACGTGGCCCTGGATTACCTTTGATGACGTCAGAGTGTTTTGCTGGGTGGGGGGGGGGGGGGGGGTGATTATCCTTGATGGGAGTGGGTGTGAGATGAGGAAATCTAACCCTCGTGTTTGGCCCAAATATGCCATTTTAAATATTTCATTATCGTCTGCATTTCGTAGAGAAACAAAGTTTCCCGCTTCGTTGCAGTTTCCTTAACTATACATCCAACCCCCGCACCTCTAGTGGAAAATTATATTAATCTAATTCTGCAAATGATCAGTTAGTTAAGATGTTGTTCATCTTCGTCATTGTGCACTTGCTTCATTTCATTTTCAACTAATGTTCTCGAACCGACATACCATTTTGCTAGATACACCGAGATGATGAAGTATATGGTGTCCACCTAGTGCGGAACGGATATAAAGAACAGGCTGTAATAACAGCTATAGCAAATAGTTTGTCGCCTGCTTTCGTACAAGATGGGTTTGACAGATTTGCGAACTCGAGACGCTAATTAATTATCCGAGTGCGGGTATATAATAAAAAGATGATCGTTAAGGATGTTCACCGAGCAGTATTTTTCAACTAATGTTGTCGAACCTACATAAGATTTGTACCACATACATCGAGACGATGAAGTAGATCGTGTCCACCTAGTCCGAAATGGAGATAAAGAACACGCCGTAATTTCATCCACAGCAAAGAGTTTGTCGCCTGCTTTCGTACAAAATGGATTTGACAGATTCCGAACTCGAGACGCAAATGAATTATCCGAGAGCGGGTATATAATAAAATGATTATCGTTGAAGAAGTTCACCAAGCAGTAGCGCACGAGTCGGCGTAGCCGCCTCGTGCAATACTACTTGGTTGATGATCCTCAACTCGATGCGATACTACACCCCTGAAAACTTCACTGTACTGATAATCTCCATGTAGCATCCTACTTTTCCTGGATGGCTCGTAGAACCCTTCAGCCACGAATGTAACTGCCCTGTCCTCCTCAACGATTTGTGATGGTCAATCACGCCACCTTCATCACATTTCTTGGATTCGTCCAGTATAGGAAGTATGTTAAGGCTTTTTCTTCTGCAAGTTATGCGTAACCAACACGGGTCATATAGTTCAGTGTGGTGTTTCCATGCTGAGGGAATGATATTATTGAGTGTTGACCAACGCTAGCACAGCTTACATATTTAGAGGTTAACATCCTGCGAATCTCGAATTGCACCAACTGTAAATATCACAAGTCTCCACTCAAGTAATATATTCATCGGCGAGTCGTCTGTTCAGACAATCAACTGAAACGGTGGAATATTACAGAACGCAATCAAAGTAGTTTGGGAAGCGGAACCTTCTTGTATTCTTAAATCATCAGGCCTCCTCTTCAGGAAATCTGTGTATCGAGGAAGAGTTGAAGGGGAGACACATGGTAAGATTTTGAGAACATCGTAATAATTTGAAAATATCCGAATCAGTGCGAATCGAACCGAATCAAATTATCGGGACGATTTCGAATCAAAACGAATTTAGAAACTTCGCATGGGTCCTATTAGACTGAGAGTTTAGCGACTGAAAATTAAATAGCACTACCTTTTTGCTTATAATACCGGTTGATTCTTTACGAAATCGCTTAAGCTGAGCAAGCGTAAATAAACGAATTTTTGGCCAGAAAAAAAGGAACATTGTAAAAACAAATAAACTACTCAGAGCACTGATAGGTTTGACGGTGATAAATGTAGAGATAAATACAGTTTAGGAAGGGGGGTGTGAACCTAATTTGTTCCGACAGTTATGCCTTATGTCCCGACCAATAAAATATTCCAACATCGCCATCAAGACATGCCTTCGTCGACGGCATGCCTTGATGATATTGTCGGAATATTTGACACTGAAATTATAGCTAGAAGAATTCAAATCGTCTTGGAAGCTTATTTGTGGCTAAATAAAATATACACGTAATAGTCATAACGCAACTATTCGTGTAAGTAATACGTACTGTACTCCCAATTCGTCATCCATTATACCCTGCCCCAACTGTCCAAGCCGGGTACAACAGGCGCTGCTGTTATAATCTCAAACCGCGTGTCTTAGACATGCTCGCTCATTCGCTCCGTTATCCGAATTCGTATGTTGGGACGAAACCTACAGGTACGCCGGCGTGCTGGCTGATAAACGTTTAGTGTTCGTACCCTTCCCACAGACGTTTCTGCCGAATTCGTCCCAGTGCAGAAATATCCCCATTGACGGTATACACATGTTTGATCGAAAATGTATCACAAGAAACACGCTGATTTTGGGTTGGGTTTTATGTGGGAGGCCTGGAAGGACGGGAATGGTACCGGTGGCCTTGGGTCTCATATTATTACCCAATGGTGCTCCCCCTTGTTATATGATCCATGTTCAAATACGTGTGGAATGCGGCACATGTTTTCGCAAAGTACAGATTCCGACCCACAGCTCAACATTCGAAGGGGCAAACTACATTGGGACTTCTCCATTTCGCATTACAAAAAACATGTTTTGGTCCGGTATATGTGCAGTCAAAGAGGTCAGCAGTTTGCATCGTACTTCAGGTTTTAAAACAAGATTTTATCCATGCCTGACTAATTCCAGCGGCGGACCCAGAACTTTTGCTAGAGACGGGATGGTAAAATCGCATTACCCCTTTCAACCGGAGTGGCCCATTTTCCGGTCCGGAAACATGATACGTCATGACTTCATTAAGCGGGATGGCTGCTCCGTCAATATGTGCCTGCAGACCAATCAATGTTCTCAACGTGCAACCCCCAGGCTGCATGTTGATAATATTTATTGGTCTACACCCAAACAATGAAAATGGACTTTTCCAATTGCTGTCATTGGACTGACAAGGAAAATACCATCAGGTTCCAAAGGGTAAACGCTGTCGTATTACACAACACAATAATCAAAACAAGTGATCAAAGACCATTACACACTGTACGCTTTGTGAGGGTTGCATGCAGGTCGGTGAAGCAATAGCTTGACATTGATCCTGTCGACTTGAAAAATGTGGATAGTTTTGCTTGCTTACGTGGTGTGGCAGATCAACTCCACAAAAATAGATGCACGTTGTTCGCTTCGTGAAACCAAACGAGACTAGGCCGATCCCCCGCGCCCTATATCTTTGAGTACCCGCCCTGCTAACGTAAGCACACCAATCTCCTGTGTGTGTGAGGAATTAAGGTGAGCAAGAACCGGGACATTCGCGGTTAGTTTTAAAATGTTAGCCACATGGCTGACAATTTTTGTCATTGGGGGAGATTTACAGGAAAGTTAGCTCCACTTAATTTTCTAAAGGTATCAGAAAATTTAACACTAAGGACATGGAAATTTCAAATAAAAATTGAAATTTCAAAACGTTAGAGAAGTTGTATCATCAATGTGTGCATATTTCACGAACTTCAAGTCATTTTCCTGTCACGAACTTCAGTCATTTTCCTGTAGTGTGGTATACAAATAGAGTAGCTGACTTTTTACAATTATTTTCCTCAATCAGTTTGAACGTTTGACTATTATTCTCTGTTTAACCCTTTAGCCAACAAATCGCCCGCATCCGCCCGCCTAATATGCAAATTTAGCAGCTGAAAACATTCTATTTTTCGAAAAATTTCAACAAAACCATACCATGTGACCCCTCTTTGGAACGAGCTCGTCGAGCTCGTTCCAATAAGGGGTCACATGATATGGTTTTGTTGAAATGTTTTGAAAAAAAATTTAAAATGATATTTAATATAATAAATTTTGATATCGTCTGCGGTGGGTAAAGGGTTAAACCCCTTTAAAAATCCGAAAACGGCGTTTTCACCATCTTTTGATGTTCTGTAACCCTTGTTGTTCATTACATCAACAGTGTGTATATCGTAGCATATAATACAGACACTATCCTTTCCATTAATATAAAAGTCTTGGAGGGAAAGATTTTATACTTTTTTTTCCTGGGAAGAAAGAAAACTAGAAAATTATATGTAAATTACTGTAAAAAACACATTCGCTAAACAAAGATCCAAAGTGGGAGGTTACTTAGTTGCTTCTAATTAGAAACAAGTTTCCTTTTATAACTTTTAATAAACGAAAACAACAGACAGTTCCCAGAGCTGTCTGTTATTTTCGTTATTAAAAGTAACAAAAGCAAACTTCGCTTTATTTGTTGCTGGTGCCATAGTTGTTTTTGCAACAATTACATGCTTCTAAATTAGACCTTCTTCGCCAACCTAATAATTTCAGGGGAGATAACTTTATCGAAAGTCGATTTTCATGACGAGATAAATCAGGGATGTTTCACTTAGCAATCTGCAGACACTCTCCAACAAGCAGCCCTAAAATATGTTCGCGACTTCGTTTCCCTAGTCACAGAAGGTGGAACAAGTTGGACATTCTCAAAGGTACGTGCTGTCTCCTTCCTTATCCCAATTTCACAACTTGGCGTTATGCTCACCCATTTCCGGAATATTTCGTTTCAGCTTCTCTAACCTTGGTCAAGATTCGAAAATATTTAGCCTGGTGGGATGGGGATGGGGGGGTGGGGGGCATGGTGATATACTAATATATATATCTATTCACTTACCTTTAAATAGATTGTTGTTTTTATTTTGATGTGAGGTGTTTTTGTTTGTGTTTGTGACACTGGAATCAGTATTAGAAGTGTTTGAAATAATACTGCTGAGGTCACGCTTCCTCCTGGATTTATAAATATCAAATGCACATGCTATCCTTATATGTTGTACAAGCTCTACTCTACAGCGTCTGTGACAATCTGTGTGCCATGATTCAACCCAATCTGAAGGCGATCTGCAATAACACAAGGAACATATTATCCCTCGGAATGTATATACACAGAACGACTCACGCATGTGTCGTTCTGTGTTTATTACACGCCTTCACGTCTGTAAAACAATTATTAGAAAGACACTTGGCAATTCATTTGACAACTATTAACACAGGCAACACGTTCTATCGCCATCCAAATTTGCGGGGTGGGGGGGAACCCATGTTAATATTTCGTCCCCTGAGTTGCAATGTGTTCTATGTGCCTACTGGCACATAGAACACATGGGAACTCAGGGGACGATTTTCATCTATCACTAGCGACAAATTGTAATTGCGTTGCACAAGTTGTAGGAAATTCCAGTGAAATTTCGCTTCTGTTTAAAAATAGCCCGTCAAGGATTTCCGTTCCGCACATATGTGCGGAACAGATTTTTATTTTCCGCACGGTTTAGTGTTGCTGTAGATGGGGATTTCATAGAACAGGCGTGTAATAAAATCATATTGGGTATGCAGGTGTTTGGCAGAATTGTATGTACAGTACAGCCGCCGTGGAGTGACTGGTCATAATCCATACATGGGTAGTGATGTCTACGCATGATTTACCAGCATCATCATCAGCAAAATTTTAATTTCTGAAGCACGGGTTTTTCTTTTCTGAGGAAATGTCGTATATCATAACACTTATCAGGGCTCTCTAACCATTTGATGCAATGTGTTATAACTACTTTTCCTCGATCTTATCTTTTTGTCACTTTGTATTTTTATTCTATATGTAACTATTGACATCGAAGTTGAAGACACCTGCACTGCAAAAAATGCTATTAACAATATGGTAAGAGTACTGACACCAGTTGCCGATACCTCTACCGTAAAGTATTGCGATACAAGTACCTATAGAACTATCTGAGGCAATACCGAGCCTATTTCATTCGATCTTGGAGCACAATCCCGGAAATGATATTTCGCGTGCAGCGAAATTAAAACGGAGGAGGTGCGAAAGGTGATCTCAAAATTAAGGGATGGAAAAGAGGGAGGGATGCGAAATTCCCAACGAGTTTATCAAAAAGGGGAGAGGAACTCTGGGAAAGCCTAACTGCCCTATTCAATTTAGCCATAGAAAAACAAGAAGTCCCCAAAAAAGCGGAGAGAAGGCAAAGTGACATTTATTCACAAAAAGGGGAAAAAGACGTTTTGGATAATTGTCGAGGGATCTCTGTCAGTAGCAACATTGGAACAGTTTTCTGTAATGTCCTGTATGGGAGATTAGAGGAGGTGATTGAGGAGAAGGGTTTTTTGTGAGAGATTCAGAATGGCTTCAGGGAGGGAAGGATAGTCTTTGGCCATCTTTTCACGATATCTGAAATGATAGAATCCGCGAAAGCAAAAAAGAAAAAGATGTTTATGGCCTTTTTTGGATGTTAAAAAGGCATTCGATAGAGGATGGAGGAAGGGCATGTGGCGAAAACTGGAGGCTCTGGACTTAAGAGGCGAGTTTGTTGGAATTTTGAAAGCATTATATAAAGATGTACAGAGTGAACTTAGCCTAGGTAACATAACAACGAAACGTGTGCCTATGGAGATAAGTCAAAAACAGGAGTGTATCATTTCGCCAATTCTTTTTGCATTGTCCCATTAAAGGTTTAGAAGATGAATTCCTGCATAGTGACGATGGGGTAGCAGTTGGGGACTTGAAGATCCAAGGGCTATGTTTTGCAGACGATATGGTGCTAGTGTCAGAAAGCGAAGAGGGGCTAGCGAAAATGCTGGGAATTGTTGGGAAATGTGGGAGCAAACGCAGACTCCAACTTAATAAAAGCAAGAGCAAAGTTATACCTGTGGGCCGCAAAGTGAACTCCACTCGAAGGTGGAGAGTGGGGGAATTCTGTATTCCGGAAGGTAGCAGCAAACTTCTTAGTGTAGGAGAGACATGTGACTACGAGTATCTGGTGGTAAATATAAACATCACAGGAAGAGGCATCTACCGAAACCACAAATAGATTGATTCTGAAGGGGGAGGCGAATCCTGAACCAAATGAAACTTATAGGGAGAAACAGTTTCAATAAGGTTTTCGTGGGGAAAACCATTTGGGAAATGGTGGGTCTGCCAGGTATAACATATGGTACGAAAGTGGTACCCCTAAACCAGATGGCTGTAAAGAGCTTGGAAACCCTGCAGAACGATGCAGGCCGATGGATAACGGGGTCGAGTAATGCCGCAGCACTAGAAGCAATCAGGGGTGAGCTGGGGTGGATGAGAATCAAGGACCTATAAACTTATTGAAACTAGGTTATCTTATTCATTTGGTAAATCTCCCCGACAGCCGATGGTGTAATGTTCCAGAGAATTTTCAACTCAAATATCCAGACAGGGTGGATGGTCCAAGTGAGGAAGCTAATAGAGAAGTAATCATTGGAAAGCTCGGACCTAGACGTAGGGGCAAACCAAGGTAAAAAAATCGTCAGAGAAAGGGTCATGGAGGATGGTAACCTTAATTGGAGAGAGGGGGTAAAATCAAAGAGGTCTTTGGGTGGCCTGGGTGATAAAGAGAAGCCTGGTTTTGAAGAGTACCTTGATGGCACCTTTGGGGGAGGGGTCACTGTTGTACAAGCTGAGGTCGTGGTCCCTGGAGCTGGGTGAACAATTGGGAAAAACAGTGAAAATGAGTGCCAGATGTGTTATTTGGGCGTGGTGGAGACCACGGAACACACTTTCTTCTAGAATGCTCAAAATACCAGTCTAAAAGAATAAGATTCACTGGGAGTATAATGGAGAAATGGGATGGGAGAATGAGGGACATGTGGTTAGTGAGAGACTCAAAGCAGAGGGTTAATATGCTAATCGGATAGATTGGGAAGAATGGGGCAAGGGATGTCATCAAGCAGTTCGTCTCCGAGTGTTGGGAGGAGAGTAGAAGCTTGGGAATAGGGAGAAAGTTGGGAGTACAGAGGTAACCAAGGCCTTCTCACCCGAGAACCGCGACAAATCAGAGGCCATCCAAAGAGTTATTATTATTGGTTTCTCTTCATTACACGAGGAGAGTGTTGATTTGCTATACGGAGTAGACCAATTAAGATCTTTACCCTGCAGCCGAATGGGAGATGGTAATTAGTGTACTTTACAGGGTAATAGTAATTATAATTTGTAATTGTAATTACCTGTGATTAAATGCATTTTCCAGAGTAACTGAAAGTAATTTGTAATTGAAGCTTTTCTCATTGACATGTAATTGAAAGTAATTAATTACTTTTAAAAAATACAACTAATTATCAATTACTTTCAATTACATTTCAATTACTTTCAAATTTTTCCAT
Organism: Pictodentalium vernedei; assembly: GCA_031216915.1. Classification (NCBI taxonomy): domain Eukaryota; kingdom Metazoa; phylum Mollusca; class Scaphopoda; order Dentaliida; family Dentaliidae; genus Pictodentalium; species Pictodentalium vernedei. The sequence continues at coordinate 235,299,573 of CM062296.1, forward strand.
CAAATATTTTACAGCATAGTAATCCCATTTTAAGCAACATGCACATACAACATCCATGTATACAGTAGGCAAGCGTTATCTTCAAATAAATTAAATGTGCATCAAATTCAAATGTTGGGACACGCCTTACGCAATTTATATATTTACCAGGTATTTTAGAATGTCATTCGTATAAGCAGTGGTATAGCGGGGGTTCAAATCCACGCCGACAGAATTTCCTTCGACACCAACCACATAGCGAAACCATACTAAACCATGAACACCACTCGGCCAACGAAAGGCCCTAGGGTCTGTCAGAGGCTGGGTGGTGTGCGTGGTTTAGTATAGGCTCTGTCGGTGGCAGAGTGGTGTGCGTGGTTTAGTAAAGTTTCGCTAGGGGCTTGTTGCCGAAGGAAACTCCGGCGTGCTTTCGAACCCCCGCTATGCCATTGTAGATAAAGCCAACGTTCTTTCTTCATTCTATGACACTCGGGAAATTTGAAAAAGAGACGTTCTAGCTGATTTCCATGTTGTGCGGCATGCTGAGGTATGCAGAATTAAGCGATGCAAGTATATGAGGAATCATTCATTCAAGTTTTGGAGGGTTTTTGATTTTTTAAAATGTCAATGAGGTTGAATGAATTAATCTGTTATCTCATTCCGTTGGTGTGAAACCCATTGTTAAATCTTATATGTTACCCACTAAGTGCGTTGAAAACAATTAGAGTCCTATTTATTCATTGCTGGTGACTGTACTTGATACTCGATTTGTATATACAGATTATCACCACAGTGTGTGTCTCCGGGAATTCAGATCAAGTCGAGTTGTAGGAACAGAGCAGTATTTCGACGAGCCCGTTAGGGCGAGTCGAAATGCGATTCTGTGCCTGCAACGAGACTTGATCTTAATTTCCGGAGACACACACTGTGGTGATGATAAATTTATCTCACAATATTGACCACAAAATGTGTTATAAAACTATGTAAAGAGGAACTTTTTCATTTGCCTTATCGATGGAAAGACGCAAATTGAAAAATAGAATAGCGTTCATTGATCTCCATATTGTGGTCAGTGATGACGTTACGCTTCAGAGAAAATTACGTCACTGGGATTCACTTTATTGAATACTGTCTTGCGAAGTGGAGCAACTGTGTGTTTCGTCAACATGAATTTGGTTGTTACTTTTGCAATAATTACCGGTGAATTAAATATCCCTCTTGGTGTAAAGGTTTATTATATTTTAAAATATGCCGTTCATAGTTTATTGAGGTGGAGTTTTCCACATTTCATAGCGAAAGCTAATCCTTTAACTTCAAGAGAGAAGCCTCGACTCGAGCGTTCAGGAAAATCCCAATAATAGGCTACAAACCAGCCAAGATGCCGAAAAGTGCGCATAATTTAACTATTCGTTGAGTTAACTTCCCCAGTGACATTTTAGCATGATGTGAATAATAAATACGTTACAGGGCGTTTAGTTGGCAGATACAGTGTCATTTTCGGCTCAGAGAAAACAATATTAGGTTCGGCTTCGCCTCACCTAATATTGTTTTCTCTGAAGGGAAAAACGCGAAGCGATCTAAAAATGATATAAATGCCGTTGTTTTGGCAACGGTAGAATCACGCGCTTGTATCAGGGGCCCTTGATACGGATTCGGAACAAGGGCCCAGATACATTAAACTTCAGTTGCGTAACAGTGCAAAAACGCCCCGATTGTGAGATAAATTTAGGTAATTGGTTTGGGAATCACACCAGCTCGGGAATTAGAATTTAAAATCTCCTTCATTAATTATTTGCATTTTTCTCAAACTATTTACTTGTGTATTAACATTCTCAAAGATAAAATGTACTTGGGATATAATATGACTGAGGTTTGACAAATTGATAAAATACAGTTGTAAATACTAAGATAAAAGCAAAAATCAATCAGGAGTCACACTGCTCAATCGAAAACCAGATTCGCAGAGTAAATGTGGTATTCTCAGTGAATACTATGAGATTCTCAGAGGAAAATCGTGAAAACTCGATAGCCGCTAATCAAAATTTTGACATTTTTATCGAAAGAGTAGATATATGGAAAGGTGGGTACCAATACATTTACGTTTATCCAGTAGTTTAACTATCCACTGAAAATCCTGTTCGCGAACAATTTCTGTTACTGTCCATTAAATGGGAAAGATAGGCTGCACAAAATGGGAGGGTCCGCTGAATTTTTGGCTTTGCTCCAGATTTTTCTCTGAGAATTCCATAGTATTCTCTGAGAATCAAGCCACATTTACTCTGAGAATCCGGTTTTAGACTGAGCAGTGTCAGAGTGTGGAATGATGATAAATACTGGTTCTGTATTTTATCGTATTCATAATATTTTTTTCGCATTCATGCGCATCGGGTGGTTTCCGGGAAATGTGCATCTGTTACAAAAACAAGTGAAAACAGAAATAGTTCTTTTTTTACTTCAATCCAATTTACCAAAAAAGGTTGGGGGAATTGTTAATGCTAGCAATGACATGCGATGTTGAACTATAAGGCATATGATAAACCTTTTATGACTACAGTCAAGTGATCCGGGTCGTCACATCAATTCTCGCTGAGGAGGTGTGATCGCCGGCGGTCTGACCTCTTCAACTCGACGTGATACTACGACCCAGATCACTTCACTGCAGCGATAATATACTACTCAACGTTTGCTAAGCACCACACATTTGACACATCATTGTGAAATTTTCTTGTGACACATTTGCGATATGTTTGGTGGATATGATTGAGGAATGTATGGAGATGGTCCCCAGTGTTTACATTAGCTCTCTCGACAGGCAGACTTTCCGTGACATTCAAGGAAAGCATGTACCCTTTGATTTTCATGATGTTTCTGTGTACTGTTTACATGTATATGAGATGTGTAGGGCATTCAGTCTCCATTTCAACACAAACCCTTGTGATTTAATGATTGAATATGGCGAATGCAAATGTAAGAAGACATTTGTCTGAAGCAGATATGTGGTGGGCTGTAGGGACGATAGAACAAGGGGCTACCCATCGTCAGGTTGGTGAAACCCTCGGTGTGCACCATACGGTGATCACCAGAGCCTGGGCAAGATTTCAGCAGAATGGCACACCAGTCAGACGACATGGTGGTGGCAGAGACAGGGCAACAACTGCAGCTGAAGACCGGTGTTTGATCATTCAGGCCCGTATGAACCTCTTTGACATAGCAACGCAGCTTCGCAGTGACCTTCAGAATTCATCCGGGGTAAATGTTTCGACGCAGACTATCCGGGCAAGGTTTCACCAAGGTGGTCTCCGATCGAACTGACCACGTATTCGCATTCAGCTGCCCTAGAACCACGATATGAATGGGCCATGGATCACGTTGGATGGACCATAGAAGATTCGCGACGTGTCTTTTTTACAGATGAGTCAAGGTACTGCCTAGGGTATGGAGAAGACCAGGATAGCGATTCTATGCAGCCAACATTGCTGAGCATGGCCGCTATGGTGGAGTGTCAATAATGGTCTGGGGCGGCATCATCTGGGATGGACGTACAGAGCTCTTTGTCCTTGATCGTGGTACATTGATACGTTGACTGCACAGGGGTATATTGATGAGATCCTGGATGCCCACGTCAGATTGTATGCAGGTGCAGTGGGTGATAGATTCTTTCTGGTGGGATAATGTCCGTCCTCATGTTGCCCATGCTGTCTAGGAGTACCTACAGAAGGAGGGGATTGAACGTATGGACTGGACCAGCAAGATCCCTGACCTCAACCCAAACGAACATGTCTGGAATGAGTTGCAGTTTGCAATTTCAGTCCGTCCAGTCCAACCAAGAAATGTCCAAGAGCTTGGTGCCATGCTGGTCCAAGAATGGAACAACATCCCACAAAAGGACCACCAGGAACCTGATTGGGAGCATGAGATGGCGTTGTCAAGCTGTAATTAACAATAATGAGTCTCATACTCGATATTGAACCCATATCAGTTCGCTCCGTCAACTTTTTGGTAAATTTGAAAAATTTCGTCTTTTACCAATAATATCCATTTTCCATGGTTATCGTATTCAAAAGCTAAAGAATAATGTCAAACACAAGCAAAATCTTAATTTCTGTACTTAAATCGTTAAAGATATAATTAAATATAAAATATATACACTTTTCATACCAATATTCCAACTAAAACGTAAAACAGGTAGTTGGATATACTTGGTGCTTAGCAAACTTTAGGTAGTATATGTATCTATGAATTTAATAAGCCCTGATGTCTAGATTTCTGTAGTTTTAATGTTATTCGATCATCATAACATGAATAACACATATTCGTTTTCAGAAACTGGAGTCTCTTGAGATTGGAGGTATTTCAATGAATTATGTCATCATACAGTACAAAGTACATTCATCTACATTGATGTATTACATTCATCTACATTGACGGCGCTAAAAAACGTTGTAGAATTTTCTGTTATTGAACACTTCTGCAAATAAAAACCTATAAGAGCATCTCCTTGGTCCAAGTACTGAAGGTTCGTTTAAGTTTGCATTTCTGTATATTTCTCTTTATTTTAAGAGGACTTTTATTGGATAGAAAATCTTGGTTATTGTGTTTTAGTAGTTTTGCAGTAAGCCCTCTCATTGCATAACGAATGTATTACATTCATCTACATTGACGGCGCTAATAGACAAATATTTGAGAACGCCTCCATCTTGGGCATCTCTTGAAAGTCTTTTGGGCCTTGTAGGAAATGTATTATGAACATAATGACATATTAGGTTATTTAGTTTTTATAAACGAAGATTAATTCCTAGCGTTGTTTCTGTTTCTTGATCATTCAACAAAATGGGAAGAAAAACGTTGTGAATACATATGACGAACATACTGTAATACTCTTCCCTGTTCCGAAAATTCCAACTCTCATAAGAAAACCGCGTTTTCGCCATCTTTTGATGTTCTGTGACGTTGTATCTGCTCATTATATCAACAATGTGCGCCTCGTGACACACAATACATACACCGTCCTTTCCATCAACAAAACCAATTTAGGGAGTGAGATTTGCTACTTTTTTTCCACCGAAAGAAAAGGAACTTGCAATTTACGTTCAAGCGCATTTTACGAAACAAAAATGCCAAATTGGACACTTAGAGTTGGTAGGTGTTCTACTGGTAGACGTTCTTAACGGCGGAGTATCTGTGAACTTGTTGCTTTAAATTGGCTTGCGATAAAAAGACATGTTTCCGTTTTTACTTTTTATAAACGAAAACAACGGACAGCTCCGGGAGCTGCCCGCTGTTTTCGTTTACCGGAAATAACAAAAGGAAGCCACCTCATCAAATAATTTCAAATGCGATAACTTTAATCGATTTTCGTGGCGAGATAGCTCAGGGATGTTTCGAGATCGTTGGGAATTTTGTTGGTATTATAAAATCGGCAGTCGTTTGGTTGACTGGGATGATTTGATGCTTCAGAAGACAGATAAATTGTGATGTTCGCTGAGTATAAACACCTTCAACAGAATGTCGCCAGGGCACAGCTAAAATTTGATATGGTAACCAGCACTGATAAACACGGGTTCTCTCACCAGTAATGGTAAAATAACGTGCCTATTTAGACATTTATCTTTATAGTGCTTATAACAAAAATTTAATTGCAAAAACCCTTTTATTACACATCCATTAAACTCTAAACCCTTGTATTTAACGGCATGGCCGCCATGACATAAATGTTTCTGTATTCAACAGGTGATGAACAAGCCAGAACTGTTGTCCCAGCACCGTTTATACCAGTTCCTTTTCCATCGAGTCATTAGTTAGTGTGAAGTGAAGTGCGAACATGAAAACGTCCAAAGGAAAATACAGTCTGTTCACAAAAAATTAGTTAACCCAAAATGAGATAATATTTTTAAAAAAAACAATCATTTTCAACCACAGCTTTAACCCAGCCCCGTGGGTGTCTCTTTTGCGGATCCCTTTATATCTAAATTGGTCAACTTTATTTCGCTAAATCTTTGGACATCTTGCTTCGATCTTCTTTTAAAAAAGTTTCTTTGAGCTGTTTTGCAAATCTGCCCAAATTTGTACTTATATTTTTACTAACAGTAATAGCCACCAAATGTTTAGGCGTGAGTGGACACCAGCCGAAGAGAAACAGCGATACGAATTTCAACAAACACTGGTTCCCAAAAGGCTGTTTGGATTTTTTATCGATCCATTTGATCAGTGCAGCTTCAAACAAAACAAGCCAAGACCAATACCGGGTCTGGACCTGCGTCGCTGCATGCAATTGAATCGGCAAACAGGAAGTGGCTTCACGGCAGATCTGAAAATTGCATACACGATACAACTGATCATTATCAGGCTCCAGATGAAATATAAAATCAATCCCTTGCTTAGAAGCCGAGAAAAGTTTGACGAAACATTTCAATGTTCAGTGGGTACAGTAAAATTTCAAAGTATCGGCAAACAGGGTGTGGCTGCACGGCAGATCTGAAAATTGCTTACACGATACAACTCATCATTATGAAGCAGCAGACCAAATATAAAATCATTCCCTTTCATAGAAGCCAAGAAAACCTTGACGGAAAAAGTGTTTCGGACTGACTGACGGACTGACAGACTGTCGGACTGACGGACGGAGTCGAGCGGTTACTAGACCTGCTCTGCCGCTGACGACGCAGGTAGCAAACATACTCTTCACCTTTGGGTTTAAACATCGGAATGAAAATTTGTTTTTTTATGAATTGTAATGTATGGGTTGTGTAATAAACACAGAACGAGGTGTGTGTTTGGATCGGTGGGTGTTCACATAACTCTTTGAAATGGCGTAGTCATATTTCGCCCGAACCTACAGCTCTCGCGAAATATGACTACGCCATTCCAACTCGTTATGTAAAATACCCACCGATTCAAACACACATTGCGTTCTGTCTATTTACGTCGATGAAAGAAAATCACTCCAGAGATTTACGGACTTTCAGTGGCATTTGCGTGTTGAACAGTTTATTGATATCCCTTCATATATGTGTTTTTTGTGTCTTTAACCCTTTACCTAACGTGAAAAGCAGACGACACTTGCAAAAAAAAATTCTTGAATAACTATTTTTTTTCATTTTTTGTCTCAAAAACATAGGTTATGACCCCTCGTTGGAACGAGCTCGACGAGCTCGTTCCAACGAGGGGTCATAACCTATGTTTTTGAGACAAAAAATGAAAAAAATAGTGAAAATTAATTGGCGATTTTTGAGAATAGCGCTGGCCGGTTTTGGCCGTTACGTTGGGTAAAGGGTTAATCAAAGACAACAAAATATCCTTCATTGATTGATAATCCAAATGGGAGTAATAGAGTGAAGAGAAACAATAAATGTCAATGGATTGTTTTGGGTCAGTCTGACTCTCAACATAATTTTGTACAGTACCGTATTGCCATACCATATGAAGATATTGGGTTGAAACTAGAAACCCCGCGTAGTGGAGATTCCGCTATATCACTCATTCTGTGAGTAAGCATAACATATACACCATCGGAACCATACGGTCCATTCACTGAAACTTTACATAATTAATTCAGCCAACGAAGTTGAAATGAATTAATGCGATAAAAATCAAAATCTATTAATATTGAGTTTTCCAATACAGAATGCATTGACCCCTGGGTCTAATGAGAGGACATTAATCTAAAAAAACACTCAAGGTTCTTTTTGACAGGATGTCCTGCAGTTTATCACAAAGTCCAAACAAATAAGAGATATGTAATTAACCGGCAATTAGTTACCAATTAACATCGATTTTATCATTCACCTCTCCATACTCCATCACTTCGTAACATTTACTTACCTAGAGGCAAAAACCTGTATGAGGTCTTCAGTAACGGAAGCACTAGAACTATTGGTTAACAAGAGAAATAAAACACAACCAACGAATATACAATGTAAGTAGGTCTGGATATCATAGACGATCTGTCCTGAAACAATAAAAATATTTATTACTAGATTCTCTGATTTTTAGAAAACCGTGTTTTTCTGGTGTTTCGGAACCACCCATAGATAATTGTCTGTCTTATCTTCCTTCTTGGCCAAATCGAAAAGTACATTTGTTTGTAGGTCCAAGCGAACCTTCGAGATTCGATTTCGAACATTAAGTTGTTATTCGGTTCGATCGAACCATTTCACTGGAATTTCGCATCATATCAGTCACCTTAGTCGTCTCACCAAACATATAGCAGAGATAGAAATTGTACATAAATAATGTTGGAAAATAAAGACTGGGTGTAATTTCCGCTGTATTAACATAAAAATGCATCTTGACCCATGCCACCATCCATGCTAATTCCACTTTCACTTGTCACTACCACTGCTGAAAGCAAATTTAAAGTTCCCAAGCAATGTCGACGATGAGTTCGCGCTTGCTAGCGGCTGGAGCCGAGCAGGCCCATTACAGAATTCTCACACCCGTTTCTGGTTTTGAACAAAAATCCTTATTGGATAATATTCCAACTTCATCATCAAGGCATGCCTTCGCCGAAGGCATGCCTTGAAGATGTAGCTGGAATATCTTATCAGTCAGGACTTCAAGACGCCTGTATTCGATTCAAAGTTCGATTCGATTTCGAACAACAGACTCGATTCGATTTGAGATTCGCAGGGCCCTATTTAGTTTAAATATATTTTATTTGTCAAAATGTACAAAAAGGTCTGGACAACAAGTGTTGAACACTTAACACACGTCCTCTCCCTTGTGTACGATTAACAAGTAAATGCAGTATTTGTTCAATGTATACACATTAGAATAAACAATACACTATTCAAAATTGCAATGGTGTTATGGTGGTAGATATTCAGAGAAAGGAAAAATTGAAAGAAGGAAAGAGGGGAATTGATACCATGTACTCATGAAAAAAATATCTGTCTCCAGCCAACTTATCACACCGCAACGTTCCAGGGCCCTGTTTGTTTGTTGTATTTATGTACCTTTTTCGAAAACTAAATACTGTCCACAAAATAACTAGGTTGTATTCTGCAGTTTAGGGCGAACTCAATGTTTTCAAAACACATATAATAAACAGACACTGTATTTTGATCGTGCTTTGATGTAAACAGATTCAGATAAATATACATTTCGGTCGCCGTGAATTGGCTGTTATTCACGCATGGGCTGTGATGTCTACGCATGCGTTTACCGGGTAATAAAAATCAGCATCAGCAAAATTGTAAGTGATGAAGCACCGGGTTGTACCCGGTGCTTCATTAAGTAAATGTTTGATGATTATTCATATAATTAGTATTTGGAAGCTAATATTATTACGTCTGTGGAAATATTGCTCGCCCATGGAAAGTGACCGGTCTACGGCGGTTGTACTGCACATCATTCAAAACCGGTTAAATTTTAAAGTTCATGGTAAGACATTTGAAGCCAATAAAATGTTCAACGGGTGGGAGGTGGTTAATTTCAGTGAGGGATCACTCGTTAGCCAAAGACCCCTTTTTATCGTTGGCGTCAAATAGTTTACGTCTCACGCAACAGATATACATATTTCGATGTCGGCACACTTTGTTGCCCGACAATTGTTCTTCCCCCAAAACATACAGTATGGTCATTGTCGGTTGTCATAGCTGGGGTATTCTACTCTCCCATCCAAACCCAAAACCATCTTTTCTTTTCGAGGGCAGAACGTTGAAATCTCTTGAGTGAATACTAACTGAGGATAACAATTTTCTCCTCACTTTTACCGGATTCATTTGCGGGTACCGGTATACTAAATTTATCGTCATTTTATTGCTCTTAAACTCCCGTGAGTTTTTGATTCTGTTTTTATCAAGCATGCGATCATATGATTTTGTAATTCCTTCCTTCTTGGCCAGATCAAATCGCAAGAGCCTTCGGCTCTTGCGAAATACGACTACGCCATTCCAACTCGAAATGTGACTATACGCCATTCCAACTCGTTATGTAAAACACCCACAGATTCAAACACAGATTGCGTTTTGTGTTTATTACACACCCCTGTGCATTAAATAAAATACACCTGAATAAACATTTTTAATCCCGATGATTAAAACCAAAGGTGAAGAGGCCGGTGTTTTTGTTTGAAGCAGTTCTATTCAAATAGATCGATAAAAAATCAAAACAACCTTTTGGGAATAAGTCTAAATTACATTCGTTATCTTTTCTCTTGGGTTTGTTTCGACGGGTGTCCATTCACGCCTACCTTTTGGTGGCTATTACTGATAGTAAAAATATAAGTAAAAATTTGGGCGGATTTGCAAAACAGCTGGAAGAAACATTTTTAAAAGAAGTTCGAGGCATTTGAGGATGTCTGAAGATTTACCGAAATAAAGTTGACCAATTTAGATATAACGAAATCCGAAGATGACACGGCTACGGAACGGGGTGAATGTTGTGGATGGAAATGATCGTCTTTTAAATATTATCTCATTTTTGTTAGTTTATTTTTTGTGTACACTACGCGACAGACGATCAATAATTATGTAACGAAATTTGGAAACTTTTTGAAGCGTAACTAATGACTCGACGGGAAATGAACAAGTAGAAGCGGTGCGGGAAAAAAGTTCCGGCTTATATATCACCAGTTGAATACAGAAACATGTATGTCATAGCGGCGATTCGGTTAAAGACAAGGGATTAACGTTTAATGGATGTGTAATAAAGTTCACTATACATACAACTAAGGACCCAACTCGATTCTCCCGTGAACCTTTATAAAGTGGCTTTCTTCTTTCTGAATGTCAAAGAGTGTTTTCAAAACTACTGCAATAGTTTACCAGGAAATCAAAGTGGCCACGTGAAAAAAGCCATGACAATGACCATCCATTCTCCAAACCTTTCCACGGGGAGGCGAATGGAATACTCCTCTCTTTCTTGCTTCCAAGCATGGGCGAACTGGGCCAAGAAAAGTTACCGGGAAATGCATCAACGGGGCCCTGGACACGGTGAAAATTTGGATTTTTAGAACTAAACGAACGCTGGTTCCTTGCATCTCAGCGTTCAATGGCAGCGCAGAGGCCATTTCAATGGTATTTTTGTTTCATCTTCATCGCACATTCGGCAAAAATGGTTGCAAGGGAGGAGCGCCTATCGGCAATGGGCGAAACTTTTGATTTTACAAACTAAAAGAACGCTGTTTGTTCGCATCCGAGCAATCAGTGGCAGTCTAGAGTACTGGTATTTATTTATCGAAGGCTACGTCCCCAACAATGTCGATTAAAATAATATCTTACGCGAAAATTATCTCCCTTGAGGTTACTGAACTTGCGAGACGATTTCCAATTAAGAAGGCAGTGAATGTGGATGGTGAGGTGTGAAATTTCTGAGATCCTGATGTGCGTGGATGAATGACAATGAGGTGTGAAATAGCGACACCAATTGAAGCAATAACCATGTTATTTCTCATCCTAGCATTGATCGTGTCGAACTGAATGAATAAGTCTGGATTCGTTTATGTGTGGTTTATTGAATACTCAAGTGCATTTGATTTGATGAACAAGTACTGTTTCAAGAATAACGTATAAAAATAATGCGAAATATGTCATAACAACGAAGTAAATTATGCATAAACAAAATAAAACAAGGTAAGCTTTGTAGACAAAAACTTTGAAAAACGCGCTTGTCCGATTCACCCAACTCCATACTCCCCCACCTTACGCTGCGCCCGACAATGTTTAAATTGCCCTAACGTTAGGCTTTATCCAATAGTGATTTGAAATGTGGATATATTAGGCAAAAAAAAGTTCACGGGCACCGCGTCGGCGCTTTTTATTCGTATTTTGACCCATGCAGAAAATGACACTGAACTCCGCGATGCAAATAACCGGAAAATAAGTAACAACAAACACAATTCACGCTTTTACACAAACTTATGTTTTCATATTCCGCAATGTTAATACCCCATGTAATTGTGTCATAGCACACGAGTCTGGAACATGTCCTACGGTCCATATAAGACCTCCTAGGCCCTATACCACCCCTCGATAGTGGTGATTTAGAGCCTAGATAGAGGGGTGGTATAGGGGCCTAGAGGTCTTATATGACCTGTAGGACATGTTCCAAACTCCTGTGCTATGACGGCTTCGACTGATAGAGATGGTATAGGGCCCAGAGGGTCTTATGTGGCCTTAAGGAAACGGTCCAGAATCATGTGGTCAAATTGTCCCTATATTTCTTATTATACATGGTTTACAGTTTCAGTTGATCCCACTCGTGTTTCAGTATTAGGTATATTGCTTGTGGGAAATGAAAAAATACCCCACCCCCAAGCGCATCGATTTAAAAAAAAATCGATGCCGGTGAACCAAAACCTTTTTTGGCCTCAATTTCCTTGTTACCCTCATATGTGATATAGTGTTTAAGCTAAACTTGAATTTACCATGTGCTGTGGTTGCGGCTGTATTGCAACCACAGCACAAGGTAAAGTCAAGTTTAGCCGATCATTAATGTTGGTGGGATTCCACTCTCCCAGTTCTGTTTGTCGCGGTTTAATTTATTAATGAGCAGAATCACCGACTTCGGATACCACCTAGTACTCTAACTCACACATTAATACTCTCAACCATGGTGGACTCGGACTAAGTACTGATCACCGTCTTGCGGGATAGTACTTAGCGTCACCACAGAATGGGCAGACTTCGCCACGTTAATCCTCACACACCATACTTCCACTTATTGTAGACTCGGACTGAGTACGGGATCACCGTCTTGCGGGATTATACTCAGCGTCACCAGAGAATGAGCAGACTTCCACAATTTAACTCTCACACCCACTCACACCGGGGACAAGTGCCCCCTCCCCAAGATAACTGCCTCCAGTCCAAAAGGCACATTCGGACAAGACACCCCTCCCCCCCCCTCCCCCCAGTCCATTTGACAACTAGGACAAGTGATCACCACTCCAATTGTCACTCAGGACAAATACCCCCCCCCCCCCCTGAACTGTCAACTGGGGCAAGTTCAACCCCGCACACATACCACAATGATAACATAACTTTTGATGAAATGCAGTTTAGTTTTCATCATTTGATAAAGAAAATTCAAATATGTTTTTATCATATGTCTCGTCCGTTTTGTTCACTTTAAAACATTTGATATTTTGTTTTCATATTAATCAGTGATAAATAAAGCCTTCCGTCAATTTCATTGGTCAATTTCAAAACTAGATAATTTGATTGGCTGAACAAAATACAACTGGGCCACATTTTCATAATTTGCATAATTAGAGTTGGGAGCTTTCATTGGTCAATTTCAAAACTGGACAATTTTATCGGATAAACAAAATACAACTGGGTGACATTTGTATAATTTCGGTAGGGAGAATTTACGTTATCTGTCCTATTTAGAGTGGGTTATATTGTATTAATTTTTTACCTACAAGAAAAACGCCATTCATTTTTTTTTTTATATTTTCACTTTTTGCTTCCAAAACATAGGTTATGACCCCTTATTGGAACGAGCTCGTTCCAATGAGGAGTCATAACCTATGTTTTGGAAGCAAAAATTGAAAATTTTTAGTTATACGATGATGTTTTTTTCAAGTGCCATCTGAAACTCAAGTTAGGTGATGGGTTAAAAAGTCATACTAAGTGGCTAATTTGTGCGTCTGTGTGTCATATGATAAATAGAATATGAATAACATTTATGAAACTCGTCCGAATTTTCCGTTTGGGCTCGCCAGAGGCTCGCCAAAACGGAAAATTCTTAGACTAGTTTCATAAATATTATATGAGAAAAACACTCATTCCATATCCTCTATTTGAAACTATCAACATCTTCAAAAGAAATCTTAAAACTTTCCTATTTCTCCTGAACCTCCCTAAAGGAAACTGAAACATGTGACTCTTTATTTTCAGGAAAGTGTATTTTATTTCTGTGAAGCGTTTTAGGGCACTCTTCGTGGTTTTACGATTTTACAAAATCAATTATTATTATTATTATTATTATTATTATTATTATTTACTGTATATTAAAAGGTACTGATACAAATTCATAACTGGTAGAAAGCTGAATATTTTTAATCGTCAAAATTTGTTCACATGTATTTGCCTTGTTACAATTAATTTATGGGAGAGGTGCCATAAATTGTAGCAAGGCATATACTTGCAGCTTAGATGATTTCACTAAATATAAACATGTCCACAGAATATGTAATTAAAATTAAATACAGCTTTACTTGGGTGTTATGAGAACGAATGAAAACGAATGAGGGGAACATGTCCTGGCTGACAAGTCCACTGGAGATAGTTGTCCTGGCTGACAACTGGAGTGGGAAGCAGTTGTCAATTAACAATTTACAAGATTTTTTAGAACTATGTGTTCTCGTTTTCGTGTTTCCTTAAAAGGACAAGAAGTCTTTCTTTATTTCTTAGTTTAGTTTTCACGCCGAGCCCAGCAAGTTTTTCTTTTATTTCGGATGAGGACATTTCATTATGATTCTGTTCACCTAAGTTTGTGTTTGAAGGTTTGTCATTAGCTAAATGAATTTCATTCAAAATTTGCCTCTTTTTAGCTGCCCGATTTCGAAAAATTGCGTCTTCCCTGTAAATTTCATTTTTTTTTTCTCATACTTGCGCTTTTCACGAGCACTGACTTCATGCAAAAGCTCGACCCGTTTTCTCACTTTTAGTGCATCTATATTCCGGTCATATTTCTTTGTTTTACAGTGATGAATCATTTTGAGATCGTCGTTTATTTTTTCTACACCTTGTCCACTAAATTTCAGAAGGCTACCGACTTTTGCTACAAATATCGGGACATGATACACTAAACAATGCATATATGGAGTTACGTCTCCATAGCCTTCGAGAAAAAGTCAGAGCTCGAGAAAATCTTGCACCCAGTTTTTACATTTTTCAAAAACTTTAATATTTGACGTAAACTCGTTGGCCTCTTTCGTCAGAAAATTGTATAGCTTAAAGAAATTTCTCAGAAGTGACACAGTTTTATCGTGTGCTTCATGATGAATTAAGAGAAATAATTTATCTGGTAATTTTTCCCAAAGTTTTTTGTAATCATTACCCGATAAAGTAGTCCAGTCAATTTCACCATGGCTCCCCTTTTGAGTCCAAATGTTGAAGGCAATGTTCAAAGGAAATGTTCCGTGCCAAGCAATGACTGGTTCATCACAATTAGTGCTTTTGAGGTGCCACTAGGGCTGTAATTAAAATGTGCTCGATCCCTACTTTAGTGATCTTCCTTTTTGTGGGGGAAAAAAAGTGGAGTTGCATCTCCACAAATTCGAAAGTTAATGAAAGTAAAGGAAGGTCTGTAGGGCCAGCACAGATGCCTAACGACTCGTCACACACAGCATTCAGTTCAAAATACTGAGTTAGTTCTTCGCAGTGAGTAGAACCTTGGACTACTGTATATGAGACTCGGAATTACGCACTATTACGAAGATCGCATTTAAGTTTTACTCATATTTACATTTGCTGTCCCAGAAGCACAGCCTGCGACCCCCACCGGGACAGGCTCATGGAGCCTGGGCCATTGAAGGGCCACAAGTGACAAGTGGGGCCAATTGCGAGGACAAAAAGTTTAGCTCACGAATTTGACTGCAGTATATGGAGCTAGGAAAAAGAGCAATGGACACCATTATCACAAGAATCGTCCTTCTAATAATACTATGTTTTCATTCTCTGTTTCAAACTCACAGTGAATGCCCCCCCCCCCCCCACACACACACACCAGAACGAGCTTATTGGCTTCGTTTCAACTAGGGGTCGCAGGCTGTGCCACAGAGACGGAAGATTTTCAGTTATTCAAAACATTTTGGGTAAAGTGTTGTCTTCTGTCTGGGTTGGGTGAAGGGTTATGAGACAATTGTGACCAATTACTGGGTTCGTTTCGATAAGGGGCCACAAGTTATGCCACAGAAACAGAAGATTTTCAGTTATTCAAAACATTTTGGATAAAGTGTTGTCTTACGTCTGGGTTTGGTGAAGGGTTATGGGACAAGTGTGACCAAGTACTGAGTTAAGGGTTTAAGAGCACAGCTTTGACAAGAGGATATGGAGCCGCGGATCAAAAACATAAGCGTTTTTGAGGACACGAAATTAAGTGCAGTATATGGAACTAGGAAACAGATCAATGAATACTATGACCACACAAATGACCCCTCCAATTTTACTATGTTTTCATTCACCTTTTCAGACCTACAACGATTGACCCCTCACTGAAACAAGCCCACAAAGTACATTTCAATGATGGGGTCACAATTTATGCCCCAGAGACAGAAGGGAGAAGAACATTTTCAATTCCAAAAGAAAGAAGAAAATTTGGGTAAAGTGTTATCTGCTATCTGGATTAGTTGAAGGGTTGTGAGACAAGTGTGACCAGGTACTAGGTTAAGGATTTAAAAGCACAGCTTTAGCAGCAGGAAAAGGAGCTAGGAATCAGAAACATTAGCGTTATTGATAAAAAAAAGAAAGAAAAAAAGTCAGGATTCAAAATATACTACGTCTTTACGCGATGTCTCAAGAGACATCGCCAATGACCCCTCACAGGGACGAGCTCATTGAGGGGATCACAAGCTATCCCTGAGAGACCAAAAAAATCATTTTGTAACTGTGAATGATGGAATTAATGGAATTAACTCAGGATAACGATGTTACATGATGCGATTTTCTAGAAGTGCATTTCGAGGATTTTTTTATAACGATAAGTAAACGTACTATAGAAATCTCGTACCGATTGGCATCATGCATACTTATGAAGCTCTATATTGCGTACACTGTAGCTGTAAATAGTAAGAGTTGGAATTGTTGCCGATTTGAACCGAGTTGGAATTTTGGGAAGTAAAGGAGACATCAGCATCACCAAAGAAGCTCTAAAATCCAGATAGATGGAATTTCCAACTACTCCTGACTTGCCCTCCGAATTTCCAACTACAGGAATTTTGGCCAGGGTTGGGGTGTGTGTGACGTACCCCCCCCCCCCCCCACACACACACCACCCACCTCCCCCCCCCCCCCCCACACACACACACCTCCCCTGTCGCCACGTCCCTGCCTGCATGCCATATGGCGAATTACCACAGACGGCTCTCTACGAGGGTAATCTTTGTTCACCAAACTGGCGTGTGGGTTAATATCAGAAAAAAACGACGTTATCGACAGCAATTCTATGTTAGATAAGTTTACTTCTAAATCGCGGAACGTTGGAATCTGAACACGGCGTTTGGACTGTTGATATATTAGAATTCTAGTACAATCTCGGTTGATGCTGAATTCATCAAATCGCTGAACTTCAAAATATCCGCACTCATTTGTCTTAGAAAACTCTTCAAGTTGGTTTAACTCTTAACCTGGCAATATTTTCTTGAATGTATCATATAAAGAAGTCATGGATGCTGTCAAGTAGCCATGTCTTGATTTTATGAAATTATCAGTTGAAACAGAGATGAAAATATATGATTGGAAAGAGCAGGGACGCCGGAACGGCCCAAACATTGGCCCGACCATAACACTAGATCCCTGTTTTTTTTAATTGTTGCCATCGATTATGTGGGAGAGAAAAAAATGACAGTGCATGCAGTTCGTCTTTCGAGGAACATAATATGACAAAATTCCCTGCCAAATTGCCAAAGGCAATTTGGAAGGGAATTTTGTCATATTATGTTCCTCGAAAGACGAACTTTAATGTGGGGCCCTGAGCGTCCACCCAGTCTGCCCATTCGTAAATCCGGACCTGCTCCCAGAAAATGGTTGAACAATGACATCTCTCAGACCCATTTTGGGGCTACTTCTTTAGTATTCCAACCGCTTCCGAAGCGGTTGGAATACTAACGAAGTAGCCCCAAATCTTCTCATCTTACGTTAACTGGTCATTAATAGTCGCCATTGTGTGCGCAATATTAAAGAAACAAGACGATCTTTGCGCGCACTATTTTCGGATATCCGCCAGAACAAAATTAAAAAATCATAGCCTAGTTATTTGATATGAATGACGTTCGGCTGAATGTCGATCACAAAAATATCATCATCGGCAAATTTTTGGCCCCGACATTGGTCGGGGTGGTCGGGGCGGCTCCGGCGCCCCTGAAGAGAACTTCTATTTATGGAGATTTATTATGTTAACCCTTTAGCCATCCTACTCCATATCAAAATTTATTATTTTAAATATTATTTTTGTCTAACTTACAAAAACAAAATCAACAAATCCATATCCTGTTAGCCCCTCATTGGAACCAGCTCGATGAGCTCGTTCCAAAGAGGGTCACATCATAGTGTTTTGTTGAATAGTTTTTAAGAATACCTCCGCGGGAACCCCGAGAAGTGACGCAGTGCTTGTTTACTGTGGTAAACAATCTCCTTTTCACTGGCTCAATAGGACCCAGTCACTAATGCTTGGGGTGTGAGTCTTCTAAAATAGTCAGCAAGGTGTATAAACGATTGACTGACATTGACTTTATCTCCATGTTGTGGTCATGATTAGCCATTGTGCAAAAGTATGTGACCTTAAACACCAATAAATAAATAAATATTTGAAGAATAATATTTTTCTCAACTGCTCAGTTTGTATATCACGTGGGCGGATGCGGTCGATTCGCTTGGTTAAGGGATAATATTATTCATTCGGAACTATAATTAAATGAACTCAACATATCTTGAAAATTAAATTGTGGGTAAATAAATAATGACGATAAACCGATATTTTTTAATTCCACTGGTATTCAATCTGTACTAGTTGAATACCGATATATATCGCTTTATCGTTCAATGAGGGGTCACACTGTCAAGTATACTCCAAGGGAGTATATTGCCAATGCTCTACAGACGGGCACACAAGTCAAGCGCCTCGACAGGTCCCTATTTTACACCTAGATACTGTGAGGATTGCGCAGTACTGGTGAACATTCCCAACGTTCACAGCTGGCACGTGATACATCGTCGCAGAATCACACACTCAAACTTCGCTGATCGCACACCGGCCACTACTTCGAGAAGCATCCGAATCAATCGCTGACTGGTCATTCATCCAAGCATTAACCGGGCTCGACGTTGCTTAACTACGGTGATCTAGCGAGAACCGGTCTCTCTTTGGCAGTGCTCCCCAGAGTGTACATTTTTTGAAAAATAATATTTTTTCAACTGCTAAATTTATGTGTTACGCGGGCGGGCGGGTGCGGTCGGTTCTTTATGTAAAGGGTAAAGAAGAGCCAGGATATAGAGCCTTCGATTCTCAAATTTCGGGTTGAATCGAATCTCGAATCGAATCAGACACGGGATTTCGAATCGAATCGAATTTCGAAAATTTCGAAATTGCAACTTCTTAGAACATTAGAATATCGGAAATACTGTTTGTCTCCACTCAACAATGGTCTTGTTAGTTGTTAAACATAAGCCATTCAACGGAGACTCAGTTTCTGTTTGGGAAAGTTAATTTAAAAAATCGGAATATTCCTGAAACGGAATCAATATAGTTTCGGATGCGAAAATTCTGGAGCTATTCTTTTATCATCAGGTCTCCTTTACAGGAGGCCTGATGATAAAGGAAGAGTTTAATGGGGATACATGATGATAAAGGAAGAGTTTAATGGGGATACATGATGAGATTTTGAGATCATTTGGACGATTCAGAAATTTCCGAATCATCGATACTAGCATTGACTCGAATCGTCAGGACAATTTCGAATCGAGTTACGAAGTTTCGCAAGGCCCTAACAGGAATAGAATCTTTACTTAATAATAGAACATTTTTGTACTGGTTGAGAACACTATCCTCCTGTAGACAAAGAGTTAATTCTGTAGCGAGTAATAATCAGTTTTTATACCATAACCGTTGGTATAAGATAAAGACCAGTGCGTACTATACTTGCGACCCGAGCAGAGCAAACAAATCAATAAAAATACTGAACTATGATCGCAAAGCTTTCGCTGTCTCTATCTGATCTCGATCTGGCCGGAAAGCAGTAAAACCGGTGGATCTGGATTTCATAAACAAAATTGATGAGGTGTGAACACTGATTGAATATGAAGTAGTGTGCTATCTATATCCTCCAAGTAGTAGAACAAACACAACCAGATTACGCTGAGTCCAATGGATGTTTGAATCCTAAATGCGGGGTAACTAAGCTTTTGGCGACAATTAGATCATCTTACGAGTGGGCATTCGAATTGTTTATTTTCACCACGAGAGAAAATATATAACTTCTCGAATTCACAAACTAGATAATCGTTGGCACCACAAAAACCCTATTCTTTTCATCAAACCCGCCGCGGAGAACATTTCGATATTTCGATAGAGCCACCGGTGAATAATTCACAGCATGGATGGAAATCAAATCCAACCACGACTATGTTTATGAACGGCAGAAGTAAAATATAGTCCCCTGGTATTTTTAACAATGTTCACGAACTGATCGAAATTGTTTTCAAATACGAATCTATCATATACTACCTTATAAAATAGCGGAAAATGTCTCAGAAATATTTTTCGAATCTTTTGTTACGAAAAATACAAGGTAATATCTCTCCGGAAGTGACGTCCATCCTACCAATATGTTTAAATCGATATCACAGTGTTTTCGGCGTTTGGGTGTTTTAATAACAAATAAAACATTGTCATGTCCACGATATAAAAAATACTTCCTGTTTTGGGGACAGCTACCGGAATTATCCCATGCGTGACTACAATTTGAGTTTTCACTCGAACGTTTTATTTCCTTGCAGTCATGAATGAGATAATTCTACTACCCCGTGGGTATTAATTTATTACTTGCGTTATTACATGCGATTCTCTAACCCACCCACCACCCCCCCCCCCCCGCCCCGCCCTCACCTCATGGTCTTTTAGCAGTGTCGCGATAATTTGTAGCTGAACGATTAATACATTCAACTATTTTACTTCTGGGCTTGCAGTTCGGTCATAGTGCGCGGTAAATATTTCCATACTGCCGTAGAACAAAGATTTGATCCAAATACACTGAAACCTCTCGGCAAGCTGAGATATAAAGTCACTGACTGTAATTTTGACGCTAAAATTCCTAGAGTGAAAGTCATAATAATAACGTTTGTTCTATCTAAGACATTGGAGTTTAGTGTGATTAGGTTGACCTTTGTTCTACTGTGGTCAAAATTAGAGGCATTATGCTGCGTCCGAACTGCAAGATGGGAGAAACATTGAAGGGTATAACCTTTATCGCACCCTGTGCATGATACGCGCTGCATGTAATTTGCAATGCAATTTTGAAGATTTGATCCTAACCCTCAATAACCCTGCTTCTAAATGAGGTCGTATGATACGTTACAAATCAGGAGCAACTGAATTGGTACAACCCGGTGCTTCATTGATTAAAATTTTGCTGCTGATGATTTTTATTACCTGGTAAAGGCATGCGTGGACAACACTGCGCACTCGTGGATTACGACCAGTCCAAGGAGGCTGTACTGAAGATGCTTTAAGGTAAGGACAACCCAACGCCGTTCAGGGCTAGTATCTCTTCGTCAGGGCAGGGTTGTCGAGAAGATGGCCGATTGAGGGAAATATTCCTATTGTATCATCAAGGACTGAAGAAACATTTCAACTACCCCATGAAGGCATACCTTCCTTCAGGGCATGTCTTGATGATGTGGTTAAAATATTTGTCAATGAGGATTATACAGTGCGTGGAGAGTGGATTGTAACTAAATCAAACGCGGAGTGGAGTTATCACCCAAGCTATAACTTCAAATTTTGTACATTTCGACAAAAAACACAAGCAATGTTTCAGCCAATGGACCTCCGGGTTCAGCCCGGAGGTCCATTGGCTGAAACTTTGCTTGTGTTGGTAATTCTTTGCAACAAATTTGCAAATATTGCTTGGGTGGAATATCCACTCTGTGGGTGATTTTGTGATAATACACTCTCCACGTACTATAGTTAATAAAACAACCCAGGGAAATTTGTTTTGTGGATAAATATACAGTACAGTCGCCGTAGAATGGTCAAAATCCACGCGTGAGGAGTTTTGCCCACGAGCACTTTTGTCAATCAATAATCAGCAGTTTTCAAGAAATATTCAATGAAAGAAGCACTGGGTCGTATCCGGTGCTTCATTTATTGAAAATGTGAGTGCCTCTCCATTTCTTTATGTCGGAGATTCACTGTTAACACGTGCGTGGAAATATTGCACATGCATGCATTTTGACCTTTCCACGACGACCGTACTGATGCAAGGACTTTTCCAGCTTCTTATTTAATAAACACGGATCCAAACATACCCTATCCCCCATAGCCTTCCTTCTGCCAGAGATCGATTGCATGTGTTATATAACTACTGGAAGAAAATCTAGTCTCTTAAAAAAGTCTATGATTACTGGCAAGATTAAATAGATACCGAAGACTCCAGTTCAGATGAAAATGACCCGACAGGAGAAAACACGGGGAGGGGTCACCCCTCCCCCACCCCTGCGTCAGAGTGGAGAGTAAGGAGAAGTAGGGC
Organism: Pictodentalium vernedei; assembly: GCA_031216915.1. Taxonomy (NCBI): domain Eukaryota; kingdom Metazoa; phylum Mollusca; class Scaphopoda; order Dentaliida; family Dentaliidae; genus Pictodentalium; species Pictodentalium vernedei. The sequence goes on from CM062296.1 coordinate 235,321,966, forward strand.
CCGGAAGCACGCTTCCATGGCAATACTTTACAAAGACTAAAATTCGTTCTGTGTTTTGGCGCAGTAATTTCCTAAGTATTTTAGTCTCAAAATATGTATTCTGTCTTCAAAGTATAGTACGATTGCTGTGGACTGGCCACTTTCCAAGAATGGGTAGTATTTCCACGGACTCAATAATATTAGATTCCAAGCACTAATTATCAGAATAATTATCAAGATGTTAATTAATGAAGCACCGAGTACAACCCGGTGCTTCATTAAATAAAATTTTGCCGATGATGATTTTTATTACCTGGTAAAGGCATGCGTGGACAACACTGCACACGCGTGGATTACGTCCAGTCCATGGCGACCTGTACTTTGGTGAGACAGCATGTCGTACATCGTTAGCTATAAAGTATATCGATTAAGTTCGTTTTTTAGTTCCGTTCAGAAATTTAATCATGTGCAAAGTATTATAAACTTGAAATCTGCTGCGAACAAATACGATGCAAGCTAATTTCCCGAGCAATACAAAAGAGATGGTGAAAGATATAAGATCTTGGATTCAGACGTGGACATCTATTTTACCCCACCCTTCTCCTTGGTGCGCATGCGCGAAAATGTGAGTTGCACGCTCAAAATTTACAATAGAACTCTATGGAGAAAATAATATATATATGCATAATTTAAATCGCTGGTGTGATGTTTTTTAACTTATATTTTGATTTTAAGTGGAGCACTCTTCTTTCTGTACAACTCAATGTAAACTGTTTAAAAACGCTTAACTGGTACTTCTTCAAAGTGAAATTATTATTTTTGTTGTCAGTGTAAAAACCTAGCCTGACAAAGATTGCGCGGTTTCTCAGAGGTTACGGAATTGGAGTTCAAACCGAAAAGTCTACGGTTCGATCCCAGCCAGGGGTAACTGCATTGTGTTCTTGGGCAAGCCACTTCAACCAGATTGTCCCATGTGGTGGCATGGTGGCGCTCTGTATCAAGGCGTGCTTGAGAACTTGTCTTCAACCAATTCTAACACTGCTTGCTTTGAAGTACTAGTAGTACGTTGGGGGACCTGGCAGTTGCTCGCCGTTGCTCGGTGGTTCTATTCGGGGTACTCCGGCTTCATCCACCCGTAAAACTGTCCGACACAAGGTGACAATGGCTGTAGAACGTGTCGATAAACCCTAATAAAAAATCAATGAATAAATAAGTACAAAATAAGTGTTCATCTTCCATTTCCCATTCCATTTCACTTTCCACAAAGGAGGTTTTTCAATCTCCGGTGAGATTTCAGAAATGTGTGTTATGTTTTCATCCCAACAATAAACGAATTATCGAAGTTTTTCAGTAATGGAGCCAATATTATAAAATTTTTACAATTGTATTTTTAGAATTGCATTTTCTAGTCGTGACTTTAAATGGGTTGAAATGAAGCATTGGCATTTTCAAATATGTGGCAATTTGCCAGTTGGCAAATTGTCATATCTTTTAAAACGCTAACGATTTATTTTAGTCAGTTATATTAGGTAGAAAATACAACTCTAGAAAATACAAAATAGGCTGTTTTATCTGCAGTAATCAGTACCGACAACTCCAAAATAAATCCTAAAAAAGTGGACATACATATTCTGAACGGGCGGAGGATACACGCTACTTTCGGAACTGTTTTTTACTTGCATTAATTTATTTGGGTTTCAGTGATTTCATCATATTTATGAAATTATTTCATTGACGTCTGTATTGAATTTCTTGTACGATATGTATATTCTATCAACAAATTCAGATGATGTTCACAAAAAAGTGAAAACCCATGACCAACAGCTAACTGTTTCAAATTGAAAGTCAATCTCCCGTTTCTCACACCCTAACTGCAGTTGTCTTAAAAATCAACCCATTTCAACTGGGTTGAGTGAATATGAACTCCGATGGGTTCATATTCACTCAACCTAGTTGATTTGCGTTAATTTGTAACCCAACTGATTTTAGAGTGCACCCAAAAGAGCAAATGGCAGTAGCTTGTAATATTAGAAAATGCACATATGTTTGTGAAAGCCGAACCCATTTTACCACTTAGGATATCAAATAACACATTTCTTCAAGTGACAGCACCATACGTGAAAACGGCAAAAGATACAAAGTTTTTAAATAGGAAGCGAACAAAAACTGTCTTAAGGCAGTATGGAAACCCTCGTCCACGCCAAATCCATCGCCAAATTGTGAATCAAGAGGCGTCGCAAAGATAACAGATTGTGAGACTGGTTGAAACATAATACCGTTAGCTTAAGGATTGCAGGTAGCACCTTATTCCACACAAGAGACGATATATCCCGACTGCGATTTCTTAAGTTCCCACCGAGATAAAATATTTCACCCACATCATTCCGGCACCCCACTAGCTTCGGGTCTGGGAGAAGGCAACTGATGTGTACGATTTATTATCACCCAAACAGTACTCGGGCCGCCGCGTAGAGCAGCCAGGCTCCATTTAAAAAAAGAAGACTGCGAGACGGGCAATAATGATACAAAAGCGGCGAGTTAACTGGGCTCGAGAAATCAGTAAAATCTCTCATCTTGGCTTGTTCCCCAACCTCTCGTCTCTATCTGCCATCGCACATAAATGATATTTTCGTATTAAAACTTGAAATAATGTAGGTATTTACTCAAAAAGTGCGAATACCGTCTGCAGTTTACGCTTGAATACTGACGCCCGTTGATTCTTTTGAGGTATCACTTTATTTGTTAGTTTATTTGGGCTTAACGACACTTTTAACAACCCTGATCACACTGCGTTGAACAGTTTTACGAAAGGAGGGAACATCCGGGCAACGGTGAGCAAATGACATCCTTCAATTCACAGGAAAGGAGGAGTACTTTTGTCCGTTTTATTTTACGAATTTATATTTTAGAATATTCGGAACGGTGTCAAAACGTCGAAAAACTAAAATTCACCCGTCTGTGAGTTTGTTTTGATAGTAATTATAGTTTATATCTAATTTGTTGTCACTAGTGAGATGTTTCTGTGTTCAGAGGTCAAAGATACATACTGTAGGTTTTATGTGTTCGGTGAACAGAGTTTACTGAATTGTGAAAGATAGATACAGTACGTGGGAGTGGATTGTAATTAAATCACCCGGGGAATAGAGTTATCACTCAACGTATCACTTTAAAAGTCTGTACATGTGGACAAAAAATACACGCAATGCTTCAGCCAATGACCTCCGGGTATAACCCGGAGGTCCATTGGCTGGAACTTTACTTGTGCGTGTCATGCTTTGCAACAAATTTGCAATTATTGCTTGGGTGAAATCGCCACTCTGCAGGTGATTTAGTTATAATACCCTCCCCACGTATTGAATATACGTATAAGTCATTAGCATCCATATTAATTTGCTGAAGATAATCAGAGGTAAAAGTTATGGAGCAAACAAAGACGCGCTTCTCAAGCTGTACAAATCATTCAAACGTCAGTGAGAATTACACAGCAGACACCCATGGTTATTCTCCACGGTTATAGGTCCTTCCCACAGAATACCCGGTGCTAATTAGATATAGACTATAGCCTTAAGCCTATTGTTCTCTTGTGTAAACACACCGGTACAGATTTTCATTTTTCGACGTTTTGAGATACAGCCTTTGGAACAACGTAAACTGCGGAGGCGACATCTACAAAAACAGAGACAGATTAACGTCGGTTAAAAGCGATAACAATTGAATCCACTGGGAATGATTTTTCGCTGTATTTTTCTAAATAAATAAGTAATATGAACTAAGTAGTAAAAGTCTAATCCCCTATGCGAAACACAAATTGGTTCTTTGCGTTCCGAAGAACAATAGATATTTTAAGTAATAGATTTGTTGACAACTCAATATGCTGAAGTAACAAGCAGATTTACTCATTCACCATTAATGAGCGGCACTTTTCTATAGACAATAGAATTTTATAGTGCGCAGTATACAGAGCGTAATGGTCAGAAATATTCAATGTGGGCGAGGCGATTTCACCCCATAACAGGTACCTCGTGTTAATAATGATTACCTGTGGACACTCTCGGTGATGGTACTACAGAGCTGGACCATTAAGGAGGGATCTACTCTCAGACAGTAGCTTTTGGCTCCTCTCCTTACAATCGCTGTAGTGAAGAGAATTCATTTATTCGTTTATTGGTGTTTAACGCCACATCAGCATCTAAGGCTGACGTGGAGTTAAACACCAATAAATAAATAAATTCCCTTCACTAATTGTCTTATCACTCTTTACTGTCAAAGTTATTCATATCTTTGTTATTCGGTTATATTTATTTTCTCCTTTTACCCAACGCAGACGATATCAAAATTTATTATTTTAAATACCATTTTTTCAAAAAATTTCAACAAAACCATATCATGTGACCCCTCGCTGGAACGAGCTCGACGAGCTCGTTCCAACGAGGGGTCACATGATATGGTTTTGTTGAAATTTTTTGAAAAATAATATTTTTTCAACTGCTGAAATTACATATTACGCGGGCGGATGCGGGCGATTCGTTGGGTAAACTTCATAAATACGTTTTAAGCTCTTAATGTTTTATCACCACGATATAACGTTAGATGCTTATGTTTTTAATTTTTCCCATGAGAACATAGCTTATACCCATACATTGGAATATGTTTTGAGGCAATAAATCAAAATTTTAAGTTTTAGTTATTGATATTTTTAAAAATTTATTTAGCACGTGACATCTACCATTTGTGTTGGGTAAGGGGTAAAACAACGAGTTGGCTGGACTTGACTATGATATTTGAATGTCCAAAATAAAACCTTTTATTTACCAGATATGATTTTCTTTCCCTGAATTGCACATTATCAAACCCGGTGGATATGGCTTCAAACTCGACTGATAAGACGCCGTTCTCTACCGATATAAACCAAGCTATAGTGTTGTCACCTTTGATGCTTTACTAGGCTCAACCAATAATGTTTACATCGAGACGCTTACAGTTATTCATCAACCGCAATTGGTGTTACCCGGCATGGTAGAGTGGTTTGAAGTACAGTTTCGTATGATGAGGAATTTATGACGACAATTAGTAACGATAAGGTTGATGAAAAGAAGAAAGAAGAGAGATCTACACAAAATTCATCGGGAACTAAAATTCTGAGTCGTAAGCGGGAGCGGACAAAAACTTCGAAGTGAGAGAAGAGAGAGTGCAACTATCCGAACGTCGATCTCCCCGGTGGGGAAGAGCAGGAGAAAAGGAAACTCCGAATATTGTGAAAAGAAAGAGAAACAATAGCACTGTCAGAAAAGTGTAACAGGTCCGATAAATTTTGCATTTATTTGTTTTGGTTTAATAAGCACTCGGTGATTTCTCATCAGCCTTCGGCCTTCGGCCTCATTTTGATATGAAGTTACCTCGAGCTAATATTTCGGTCGATATGAAACTAACAAAGTAATAACCCCTAAATATACGTTATCTGGCAACCTGTGCTAGATACATAACAATGAATACAGAAACTGATTTCCCGAGCGAACAAACCTGTATTATTTAGCTTTGCCAGCTGACTCTGCCAGGAGTCGGCCGAGAGCTACGAACTTGTATTTTTTGCGCGAAATAACAATCGTTGACATTGATTCGGGAAACTTTAAAGTCATGAAATAAAAACAGACCCAGTGACATAATTTAATGAGTTTTGAAGAAATTGTTTTAAAAAATTTCTGTAACGGAATGCTTCAAATAATTAAGACCTATTTTTTATCCCTGCCAAACAACACTTTGTTTTAATAATGTAATACGGTGACTTATATGAGATGTTGTTTGTTTTAGATTCATTTCGACATCTTTTATCGTGATTTGGATTACTGGTCTCTGTAAAACTAGAATGGTGAAACGTCAGGGAAAAACGTCGCAACTCAATCCTCCCCTCCCCATCCCCAAGACCAGCGCAGTAACTCCTACCAATCAATGACGTCAAAGCTAATATACTGTGACCGTAGTTAAAGAATAAGAGCTTCCACTTCATCCAACGCCGTGGCGTTTACCAAGTAAGAAAAGTAGAAACATTGTTTCAATCTTCCAAAAGCAGGACTTGTTTTTTAGCAATAATAAATAAAATCTTAAATTTGTTTTGCCGCAAAAAGTTTGCACATTACCAAAATATTCATTTTTCAAAGACTTCAATGTCTGTTTTTTAACTGGTTGTGTGCTAGAAGCCGCTATCAGGGCTTTAAAAATATCAGAGAAGCAGAGCAAAAGCCAATGTTTCCCATATTCATGTTGCATATTCAGTCAAACTCAAAATGTATATCGTTCATATAAATTTGTTTTATTGCAAATTATTGGAGAGTGCCTACGGGCACTCCCCAATAATTTGTAATAAAACAAATTATGAATAACAATTTCAGACCACCCAAAATAATCTAGCCCTCAAGCTGTTAAATGCGATCGGCTATTCCGAGGCGTCGGAAAACTGAAAACCTTCGACAAAATATTTTGTATTACTCATTGTTTATTTATAGGAACATCCGTCCAAAGTTGACTTCCGGTGAGACAATTTTCTATATATGCCCAGCGGGTGTTCCAGCAATCCAGAAGTGTAGAGGTCCGTGGTTGGATCGGATAATAGAGATAATATTCAACCTATCCCTTGTTTACACGGGGAATTTTACGAAACGCGCCCTGTAAATTAAGTCTGGTCCCAACCAAATACTCGACCAGACCTAACTTACTGAACTCATTTCTGAAAATTCATTATAAATTGGGAATTCGCGGAGGTTCTACTTTAATTGGTCTACTGTTTGTAACAACTAGATATTTTTGTAGAGAAATGAAGCTTAACTAAGTTATATCAGTTCTTTGGTTTTATTCACTGATCTCTATATAACTGGATTGTTGGAACGCTCATTGGTCACATATAGATAGAGAGTAATCGCTTGACTGGACTGGTTACGTGAAATAATTCATGAGAGGTGAGGGACGTTGTACAAACACGTGTGCGCGAATGCGCACGAGTGTTTTACAATATAGTCCCTCGCCTCGAATCAATTATTTCACGTAACCAGTCCAGTCAAGCGATTACTCTGTATATTACTTTTCATTATTAACGATAATGATTGTATTTAACCTTTTACCTAACGTAACCGCCAGCGCTATTCTCAAAAATCGCCAATTAATTTTCATTATTTTTTTCATTTTTTGTCTCTAAAACTTAAGTTATGACCCCTCATTGGAACGAGCTCGTCGAGCTCGTTCCATTGAGGGGGTCATAACCTATGTTTTTGATGCAAAAACTGAAAATATTAGCTATTCAAGAATTTTTTTGCAAGTGTCGTCTGCTTTTCATTTTAGGTAAAGGGTTATAAAACAAAAAACAATGAAGTCCCCATTACACACACGGCAAAGCGTCTTCGTTTGCACACACGGATACATGACACAATTGTTGACTGCATAGTTCACTTGTGACGGTATCGTTTATAATCAAACCCAGAAATCCCAGTAAATCACACGTTGGAAAGTAATAAAAAAATGTCTCCGCCGCTGCCAACTAAGGGACGGAGAGCGGGGCAGAAATAATAAGGAATAAACGATAAAAGATGCTCATCAATAACAACAGTTTTCGAAGGTTTTCATCTTCCCAACGCCTCCCAATAGATCACTCGTTTAAACCGTATACGCTGATGTCTCTGAAAAATGTTTTCATGGCAATGACACTTGAACATCTACAATCTATTTGGGTTATTATTGACAAAAAAGTGCGGAGATTAGAAACTTGAAAGTGTGTTATAAATCTTCGAGCTTGGTAAACACCATGACGTGTGATGATGTAAAAGTTGTTAAGCTGTGCCTTGCCACAGCGTAACAGCTTTTACGTCATGAAATGTCACGGATTGGGAGGAGTTACCATGTTGATTGACTTCATGCTATTTGATGGGATGGGGGAAGTTTGAGCGGCGACGTTCCAGCAATTCTGCTGTGCTCCTATAGATAGAACAGAAATGTCATCTTTACCAAAAGATGTGGCATTTGTTTACCATATCATTTTATTATGGTAGACCCTACAGCTGGTGTCCAGTTTTTGTACCGTTATTTTTAACAGTAAATGTTTACAGAGTCGGAGCGCTCATTATTTCTGTAATCCTTCAAATCCAAAGGGGTATAGGTGTAAAATGAAATACTGTCAACCCTGCATCATCTTTCCAGTGGAATGAGTTATGTAATTTTTAAAACACAATGGCAAGTGCATGCTTTCGTTGTGTTCGTTCGTTGAAGCACATTTACTGTCTCCGCTTCAACACTTTCAAAACAGCTACAACAAGTTAGCATTTTTCCGTTAAGCTAAGATATGCCCGCTGTTAGCTATGCTATTCAGGTTAGCTAAGTGCATCAATCAAACTGAAGCAGATAATTTTTCTTTCCGTTTTTCAATGGATTAAGCAAACACAAACTGAGCAGACGGACGAGGTATCGAGTATTTTAGCGAGGTCTGCTAGGTTTGTCTGTTAGGTGGGCACAAGAGGTGCGCACAGTTCACCACACCTCGTTCTGCCCCCTGTGCTTACCAAACACAGTTTCTTTGTTGGAACTGCTTTCTGCTTTCAATTATCTTTGTTTGCTGTTCATTGTGTTATTTGCTTTTGGGATGAGAGGGGAAATTGCGCCGCAAAAGTATCTTAGACATTGAAAAGAAGCCTCCCTTCCACCTCCGATCATTCTCAATTACTTACCCCTTTCATCCCAGTATCCATAACGTTTTGCTTAAATCAAACCTTCGTAGTCTGTAAATGGACAATATAATACACATCTAACAGGACATGATTATCAGTTATAATTTGATCCCATAGGGCTGTAGGATTAAATTACGACTGATCCTCCACACAATATACCAGATGGACTGGCCCATTTCGATGTATGAATTAGTGCATACTACGATGCCATTCGCGGCGTCAAGGTTGAAATTCATAACGTTTCCTGCAACATTTGGGTTAATTTTCATATATTTGTTGTGTCCTGATTACTAGCTTTTCATTCATTGAGTTCACTGAGCTTAGCTTATCAATATACACCCCGAGGAATCAAAAAATCCTGAAAAATAAACCGCTTAAGTTTATTTGCTAAAATTTTTTGCGAAGAATTATTTTGGTTAAAGAGTTAATTACAGAATGTAGGATAGTTATTGCAGCTAATTATAATAAAGTCATTACTAATATATGTATAGTTGAATTCGTAAGTGTTCACATTACTGCCTTGAAAGTTTTCAAAGAGGCAGTCTTCAATTCATTGAAATCTTTTGTTCCTCGTATAAAACGCGTTTAGTAATTTTTGACAGCAAGCGCTAGTTTTATCCCAAAATATGATAAAAGCTGCACAATGTGGAGTTGGATACGTAGTTGCCAATACCGGCCGTTACGAATAAGAGGGCCAAAGAGACTTGAGTGATGAAATAAGAAATGAAGGGGAATTAATTGAATGTAAAACGTGGTGTTGGGTTTCTTACTGGGACGAGCTCAGTGGGGTGCTCTTGTCTGTGTTGAGGAAACAAAAATTGAAAATGTTCAATAATTCTGCTCTTGTTAGGTCATTGGTTCGTTTATTTAGGGTTTTAACGACACTTTCAACGGACAGGATCATACCGTGTCTAACGGATTTACTAATGGAGGGATCAGGAGTACACATCGAGCAGTGGCGACAATTGACTGCCCCCCTCCCCCGAATTACTCACCTGGAACACGCAGAGTTATTTTGGTTGAAGGCTAGTGCACCGTCAAAGTGTTGAATGCCTGAGCACACGACGTTAACGTGCTGCGACTAAGTCAGTCGAGATTACGGACATAACGTCGATGATGCGGGTCCAGGAATCAACGACCATAGTTGGATTTATTTTTCTGCATTACACGAGCGCCGTGAGCGAGAGTGCAATGCAGAAATATTCCAAGAAGAGGCGCCGATTCCTACCCAACCCCCGCACTCGACCGGACTTGTGTTTTGTATTTATACCACGATTAGACTTGAATTCAGCGGATAAAGCTTATACTTCAAAAGAAAATTATCACCTTCGGCGGTCTGTTTTCATTCATGCTTAACCCTGGTTTGTGTCGAAACATTTCATTCTCAACACTCAGATGAGTAACGACAGACCGGAGATGCGTTCTTACATGTCGTTATTGTACGTAGGAGGGATTCCACACGTGGAGTATCTAGCACATTTCTCAATGGCTGTATTATTTCGGGTAACGTTCAATACAGACAGCAATCGTGATATAAACCACCTTTCGATATGAAACCAATGCACTAAGAAATGATCCACCACACTCCCTCGGTCGAAGGTTAATACTAAGCCCAAACCTGAAGAAAAGCAAGAACAAATGGGTGTCAAATTCGCTCTTAACCCTTTACCTAACGAATCGCTCGCATCCGTCCGCGTAATATGCAAAACGAGCAGTTGAAAAAATTAAATGTTTCTAAATATTTCAACAGAACTATATCATGTGACCCCCTCATTGGAACGAGCTCATTGAGCTCGTTCCAGTGAGGGGTCACATGATATGGTTTTGTTGAAAGTTTTGGAAAAATTTTAAAAAAAATGATATTTAAAATAATAAATGTTGATATCGTCTGCGTTGGGTAAAGGGTTAATGCTTTCAACAGTCAGCTTCCGAATGGTATCATCCAATATATTTATTTTGTATTCGTCGGTAATTTAATCCCACATTAAAAGACTGAAGGATTAAAGCATTGCTTATTCTCCTCACTGGGAGCTTGGTGGTTTAGTGGTTACGGCATCGAACTTCAAACCGACAGGTCCATGGTTCTATCCCTATCAGTGGAAACTGCGTCGTGTCCTTGAGCAAGGCACTAATCCCGATTGTCCACGTGGTGGCGCGATGGTGCGGTGGCGCTGTGTACTAAGTCGTACTGCTCGTCGATGGTGCACTTGTCTTCAACCAATGCTAACCCAGCTGGTGCGGAGATAGTATGTCGTGGAGTCTGACAGTTGCACGCCAGCTACTCGGTGGTTCTCTTTGGTTACTCCGGCTTCCAGCACCCGTAAAACTGTCCCACAGGAGGTTACTCTGGCTGTCGAAGTGTCGTTAAATCCCAATAAAACATCTCCTCACTGGTTCGTTGTGTATCATACCATCTTGTCATCGTGTGCGCTTTTTTCTTTATGCTACAAATTATCTTTAACAGTATGAATTGGCTAACCAAAGCAACAACGATATTGTTCACCCTTATTTTGTTAACCATGACGTCATACAGACAAGTTGTGAACGAATCTGACTTCATAATACCTATTAACAATTGTAACATAGAAATCATAAAAAGTGCCCATTATTGCAGAAAAGACCATCCGCAATAAATGGAGTGACCAAACCAATTTATTTTGTTAACTAACCACTAGATGGAAAGATTAATGCGAGCGAGTAAACTGCTCAGTTGTCACGAGAGGGTTAACTCTATCTACGTAACGTTACGCTTTACCTGGTCATAGCTATTCACAAAACCTCACTGTTCATATGCTACTGTCGTTTTAATTTTAGCCTAAAAAATATAGTTTTCAAACTCTCAAAAAGAGGATTTTGTTTTGTGGCAAACCCGAATTTCTTCAAAGCTTCAATAAATTGTTTCGCAGTTGTCTGCATCTCTTTGCGTAAGGTGAATGATTATTTATTTATTGGGATTTCGCGCCACTTTCCAGAAAGGTCACCTCCTGCTGGGCATTTTTTACACTTGGAGGAAGCCGGAGTACCTGGAGAGAACGACTGTCGGACACCCAAACGTAATAACTCCACACAAGCAGGGTTAGCATTGGTTGAAGGAAAATGCATCATCGAGGTGCAGCATGCCTCAGAACACAGTGTCACCGTGCTCCACGTGGGCAGTCAAATCCGCCCATGGATACCACGCATTTACCGGTGGTCAGGATCGAAACGTGGATCTTTCCGTTTGAATTTCAATGCACTAATCACTTAACCACGCCCACCATAGGTAAAGGGTTAAACAGTTTGCAAATCGAACAGCAAATAAGAATAATATATTCCAGGTCTCGCCACTCCATCGCTATATATTTTTTAACCCTTTACCCAAGGTAACGGACAAAACCGGCCAGCGCTATTCACAAAAATCGCCAATTAATTATTATTATTATTTTTTCATTTTTTGTCTCAAAAACATAGGTTATGACCTCTCTTTGGGACGAGCTCGTCGAGCTCGTTCCAATGAGGCGTCATAACCTATGTTTTTGAGACATCAAATGAAAAAAAATTAGTTATTCAAGAATTTTGTTTGCGAGTGTCGTCTGCTTTTAATGTTAGTTAAAGAGTTAAACACTTACCTTGAGAAGTCACTTTAAAATCCGCGCTTTCTGTCATGGTTCGTTGGATTTTATTATTTAAATATTATCTTTTTAGCTTTTCCCCACAAAATCCTATGTCATACGTCCTTATCCATGTGTTCTGTCTGTCGTGATGATGGCAATTAAATCTCTGAACACGGTTGTTAAACTTAAATACTCTGTTTATATTTTAAGAAGTGTCAATCGTATTGATACCACTTTGACAATTTTATAATTTATAAATAAATATACCGGACATGGTCATTAAATCTATTTTTTGATTCTCCCAATATAGGATAGGTGAATATCCAAATGTTTATACTTATAGGTAATTTTCTCGTTACGTCACTTATTTGGGTACTCCTCGATATCTGTGCATCCTATCATCTGCTTCTATACTTCGATTTCAACTTGTCGCTGTCTCAAAATTTGGACGAAACCATCCGTCATATCGGCAATTAGCATATGCGCAATATTGCCTGGTCCGTTGACATCGCCTACGTCGTGATCGCATCAAACCCACAACTTCACACCCGTAGGGAAAATTCTACCATATCATACATCGAAGTAAACTGATTGTTTATGAGAAAACACGCCTGTAATTAATGGATAAATAAGGCTTGTCGTTATATAGCCGAATGTTGCTATTAAACTAACACGAGAAAACAATTTTTAAAATTATATTAACGTTCGCGTATTCTTTGTTGCAGTATTTTTAAATTTGCGAAGGCAAATGCTATCGGAAAAATAATGTTATCGCCTCGGATACTATTAAATCATCTGATGTGCGCTGCTGTTGACTGTTAACCATCTTCCGCGGAAAAATAACCAAGTATTTTCTGAAACCACCATGACTTTCAAGGACCAATACTATAAAACGTATACAATTGACTTTTCTAGAATTGCATTTTCTACTTCTTAATAAAACTGACTAAAATGAATCATTAGCATTTTAAAATGTATGGCAATTTGCCAACAGGAAAATTACCTCATCTTTGAAAATACTAATGGTTCATTTCAACCCATTTAAAGTCGTAACTAGAAAATACAATTCTAGGAAATACAATTGTAAAAGTTTTACAGAACTGGGCACAATTGGACGAAATCGCACTTCTGCAGTCATTGTGATCTCAAAAGCGTCCCACTTCTCGACATATCAAGATCTTGTCAGCCGAGTGTTTTACCAGACGGGGCGACATTTCATAAATAAAATGTTACCAGATCTTGATCGAAAGAAGAAAATCCAAGAGTCTGAGATTCAATGTTGTGACATTTATGTTTCAACAGGTGGGATTCTAACGGAAGAAAAACGAACAGAGAATTGAATGCAGCTGGGGCCAATACTACAGAACTTTTACAATTGTATTTTCTAAAACTGTATTTTGTAGCTATGACTTTAAATGGGTTGAAATGAACCATTAGAATTTTCAAAGATTTGCCATTTTGCAAATTGCCAAATCTTTTAAAATGCTAATGATTAATTTTAGTCAATATTGATAGGTAGAAAATACAATTCTGAAAACTACAATTGTAAAAGTTTTATAGTATTCACCTCGGGGCCAATACTATAAATGTTTTACAATTGTATTTTCTAGAATTGTATTTTCTAAATATTATTATAACTGAATAAATAAATAATTCGCATTTTAAAAGATATGGCAATTTGCCAGTTGGCAAATAACCACATCTTTAAAAATGCTAATGGTTCATTTCAACCCATTTAATGTCATAACTAGAAAATACTATTCTAGAAAATACAATTGCAAAAGTTTTTAGTATCGGCTCCAGGTCGCGATTTGCTAGCCATTTTCTTAATCACAGTCTTGAAATAATAGACAATTACAGAAATGTAGTTGCAACGACGAGTTTGTAATATTCTTTTCCAACAGCAGTCATTCTAACAATCTTATGCATTCAAATTTTGATTTGCGGAAACGATCGTTGGTAAGCGTTCAAATTACTGTTGAATACAATAAATACTGCACGTGTATATTTCCACTTATTATGTGATCTTTTTGGAAAAGCAGACGACACTTGCAAAAAAAAAATTCTTGAATAACTAATTTTTTTCATTTTTTGTCTCAAAAACATAGGTTATGACCCCTCGTTGGAACGAGCTCGACGAGCTCGTTCCAACGAGGGGTCATAACCTATGATTTTGAGCCAAAAAATGAAAATATTTTGAAAATTAATTGGCGATTTTTGAGAATAGCGCTGGCCAGTTTTGGCCGTTACGTTGGGTAAAGGAATATCCCTCGTCGAGCTCTTTCCAACGAGGGGTCATAACCTATGTTTTTGAGACAAAAAATGAAAAAAATTAGTTATTCAAGAATTTTTTTGCAAGTGTCGTCTGCTTTTCATGTTAGGTAAAGGGTTATTTGTTCTAATCACTTTTCGCACGTGCTCAAATAATTCCATGTCCACTCGGACTTATTAAAATTCGAGATTTTCGGAAACAACTATTCCATACATTTTAGTTTTGGAATTTTTAGAAAACTAAATTACATTGAGTTACCATTTAGTTCATTGGCGACAACAATAATAAATAGGTTGGGAGACGACATTCTTGGTTAAAAACTTAAAATGTCCCACTAAAACACAGTTTAGTTTTCATTCTTGAATATATATCTCTCTGTCTCTTTCTCACTCTGTTTCTCTCTTTGTCTTTCTCTCTATATATGAAAATGGTTTTCTCGAACAGAATTTATTAACCCTTCGAACTCCTGCGGCCGCTTTTCCGCCCGAAAACATGATACGTCATAACGTCATTATATAGAATGGTTGTTCAGTAAATATTGTGGGGGAGACCAATCTGTTGAAAATAGTGATTGGTCTACCCCAAATAATGAATATGGACTCTTCTAATTGCTGCCATTGAAATGGCATGGAATATACCACTAGAGTTCAAAGGGTTAGGGAATAAATTTTGGTGCGTAAAGGCTCAAATTCCAAGTCCACATATATCTAAAATAGAGTAGGCCTGATTAATGTTTAGACTGTCTCCAGCGATAAAAGCTTGTAGTCTCAGCACCTACAAAAACTGAAAAAATCCTGTAACTGGGTGACGTTTTCCCGTTAGGATTGGTCGTTTAAACATTTCAAAATTCTGTAACGTCTTTTGAACATATTTCGAATGATCCCGAAATAATTTGCCCATAAGCTGGAAGAGCCAATGCACACTAAAATACCAGTTAACGGTTCTCTTATCTTAAAAGATTACAGTGAAAGTACCTTATTTAAATGCGCTTGTCAATGACGACATTGTTTTCTTCGAACCTGAACGAAAACGGGGGTTTTGATTGTTCGTGTCACTTCACAACACCAGAAGGCTGTTGGTTTATCACACACAGTAGCCCAATCAATATTGTTAACCTCTAGCCACATGGCAGCAGGTTAAAGATTTAGTCTACCTTAAAACTGAGTCTTCAAAGCATGTCATCATTCATCGTGGACGACGCTATTTTGCAAAGACGGGGATTTTATTTATTTATTTATTTATTTATTTATTTATTTATTTATTTATTTATTTATTTATTTGTTATTGGTGTTTAACGACACATTCGACAGCCATGCTACCAGGTGTCGGACGTTTCTACGGGTGGATGAAGCCGGAGAAAATCAACGAGCAGAGACCAGCAATTCTCAACGTTACAATTCCACACCAGCATGGTTAGCATTGGTTGAAGACAAGTGCATCATCGAGTCGCAATACGCTCTGATATACAGCGCCACCGTGCCCCCCACCCCCCCCCCCCCCCCCCCCACACACACACACGGCAATCTGAATTAAGTGCATTGCTCAAGGACACAACGCAGTTATTCCTGGCGTGGATCGAACCATAGACCTTTTCGGTTTGAAGACCAATTCCGTAGCCACTGAGCAACCGCGGCACCGCGGGAATTAAAGAGTTAAATACGTCCTTTCTGAAGAAGAGACGTTGCTCCAATGGAAATGAGTACACTCCTATTAGTTTCCATATGGTGAAATGTTGAGAAGTAACAGTACCGTAAAATTAACGGCAAATGGTTGCCAGTACTTCGAACGTGATTTTAACGATTATTTTATACCGTGCATTTCAAATGTCACATAATTTATGTGTGTTGTCCACCTGACCAAAACAACAAACGCATGAAATAATGATTGATTCTTTATTTGCAGGGCACACTGTTATAAATTTCGTCTAGATAATATAGAGGTTATCTACGCTGTTTAGTGAATATCAGGAATTATCTCATTCGTGTGAACCTGAAAGTTTTATTTTTCTCGAGAGCTTGCTCGAGATAATTTCTGATATTCACTAAAACAGCATAGATTTTCTATTTATTACACACCCATTAAACTTTAAACTCTTGTATGTAACGGAATCACCGCTATGACATAAATGTTTCTGTATTCAACTGGTGATGCACAAGCTGGAACATTTCCCTGGCACCGTTTATACTAGTTCCTTTCCCGTCGAGTCATTAGTTACGCTTCGATACGTTTCCAAATTTCGTTATACAATTATCGTCTGTCGCGTGGTGTGAAAATGAAAACGTCCAAAGCGAAATAAAGTCGGTTCACAAAATAAAGTTCACCAAAAATGAGATAATATTAAAACGTAATTATCTCCAACCACAACATTAACCCTTTGAGACATTAATTATCCTGACGTTCAAACGTTACTGGTAATTCAGTTTCTTCAACGTTTTTCAAAATTCGACGTCAATCGCCGGAAAATACAAATAACAATATATTTTTCACGTTAATGATTTTCTGGTTGAGAGCTATATTGTTTTTGGTGGTCTGAATTTGTTATTCAAAACTTGTTTTATTACAAATCATTAGAGAGTGCCCACAGGCACTCTCCAGTAATTTGTAATAAAACAAATTTATATAAACTAAATATTATTTGTGTTTGACTGAATATGAAATATAAGCAAGGAAGGTATTGGCTTTTGCTCTGGTATCCTCATTTTTTGAAAGCCCCGATAGTGGCTTCTAGCACTCAACCAGTTAAGAAGTCTTGACAGCATGATTATATTGGTATTTTAAGCTGCTATAGGCTCAACGGTTGTCACTGAGCACCATTCGGGAGAAAATAGGAACTGAGGTTAAAACTTTAAAAAATCGAAAAATAATAACAAATCAAATGACCACAAAGTATCAACGCGCTGTTTGATTTCGTACGTCATAAGACGTACAAAAGTATCAAAGGGTTAACCCAGTCCCGCGGACGTCTCGTCTACGGATCCCCATATATCTAAATTTGTCAACTTTATTTCCGAAAATCTTCGGTCATCGTGACATACTTCGAACTTCTTTTAAAAAAGTTTCTCTCAGCTGTTTTGCAAATCTGCCCAAATTTGTACTTCTTTTTTACTATCAGTAATAGAAAACAAATAGTTAGGTGTGAATGGACACCAGCCTAAGAGAAACATCGATACTAATTTCAACAAACACGCCCAATAGAAAAGATAACAAATGTAATTTAGACTTGTTCCTAAAAGATTGTTTTGATTTTTTATCGATCCATTTGATCAGTACAGCTTCAAACAAAACAAACGGACTCTTCACCTTTCGGTTTAAACATCGGAATTAAAATTTGTTTATTTAAATGAATTTTAATGCATGGGATGTACAATAAAGACAGAACGCGATGTGTGTTTGAATCGGTAGGTGTTTTACGGCTCGAGCGAAATATGACTACGCCATTCCAACCTTTTTTGTAAAACACCCACCGATTCAAACACACATTGCTTTCTGTCTATGTATTATATGCTACTTGAGATTTTACTGCACAATATGCAGCCCAAATCGACTGCAAACAGTTTCAAGACAATAACAAAAAGCTGCTATCGTTCCTTCAAGGCGACGTTCAAGGCGACGTCATGCGCCAAAGCGTAACGTGATTTTGGAAGCTACTGGAAACATTCATCGTGTGGACCTTTAACCCTTTATCCAACGCAGATTATTTTTCAAAAGATTTCAACAAAACCAGATATGGTTTTGTTGAAATCTTTTGAAAAATAATATTTTTTCAACTGCTGAATTTGCATATTACGCGGGCGGATGCGGGCGATTCGTTAGGTAAAGGGTTAAATATTATTTTTCACACGCGCAAGCACACGTTTTAAATGAGACTTTTAGTTCCACACTCTTGAGATAATTCCAAATACTGACTAAAATAGTGGAGATTTTCTTTTTTATTATATGTTACACGACATTTTGTAGCACAATATTCAACCCAATTCGACCCCAAATGCGTACGTTTCAAAACAATAACAAAGATCAGCTGATCGTTCCTTCAAAGGAACGTGATGCATTTAGGATATTCCTCGATATCCATCGAGACGATGGATATCGAGAAATATTTTTTAGATAGTTTGCGATAATTCACAGGCTAGCATATAATAAAATAAAATATTAAAATATTCGTACAAGGTTCACCTTAACTTTTGGCGCGACAGGCAAATGAAGTTGACAGCACGCCAACCCACGGTAGGCAACTATAGTCTGCCTGACTGTGCCCATATCTAAGTGCTATTAATCAAACTATATGCTCCTATGTTTCGTGCACGAGTTTTCTTATATCCAAGAACAGCTATATTATCACTTGAAAGCATAAAGGTGACAAATGCAATGCATTTGTATTGCAGTTGGTACCTTTATGCTCTCGAGGGACAAAAACACATTGTCTTTAATAATTTAGATCATACTGTGTTTATATTTACTGTAGAAATACAGAAATCACTAAAGAATGGCCGCAAAAATCCAACTGAAATGTATATTCATAAAATATATAGAAATTCATTATCCTTCTGAAAAAAACTTTCAATTAGATTCCTGTAACGTTTTTAAGTATTATAACTATTTAGTCTAATAAACCATATTTTAGTAAAATGTCTGAAAAATACTACATGCTAAATATTCTGTTTCTCGGTATATTCTCAAAAGAGTTAAGGAAGAACGCTATTTAAGTAGTTTTCCCTTGATAATGGAGCTTCAGAATTGGAAGATCAGTTCTATATAAACAAGAGAACCTTATATTCCGATTGCGAGTTGTTTGGAGTGGCTCATTCCTATTTAGGAGACGAATTTGGAAGTGAGTTCAACTCTATCAATAAATATGAACCGGATGGTATCGTCTCATACATTGCAGGCCTTCAGATTGATCTGACAAGTTTATGGGACATCGTAGACTTCCCAAGTCAGTTGTTGTTCAGCGTCAATAAAAAAACTTGTGTGTAATATTGACTACCTGGAATGTCATTTTTGGGAGGTGTGTGTGTGGGGGGGGGGGGGGGGGGTAGTTTCTGCTGTGTTGACGCCTCGGAATACCTATTAACCATACGGGGATAATTCCAACTTTGATCATTTTTAGAGCAACAGATCATATCATTCCAACTTTGATCATTTTTGGAGCAACAGAACATATCACCTAACGGACAGTCTCTTGGTAAACGAATTAACATTATTTCGACGCAAGGTGACCATGATTGTGGAAACTGGCGTTAAACTCCAGTAAAATACTAACATAAATACCTGGATAGTTGTTTCTAGGCAAGTCTTGGCTGCCTGTATAGGCAACCAAGACATGCCTAGAAACAACTGCCAAGCCACAGGATATAGATTGTCTTTATGAAACAAGAATGTATTTAAATCTCCGAGCCTTTCAATGATAAGCCACTTTTCATGAAAGTGGACAAAAAAACTTAAAATGTACCGGGTGTTATCCCTCTAGTTTTGGAACATCCCTGTAATTTTCGGACGCCGGTTACCGATGTGAGTTTGGTGAACTTTATAGACCCTTGGTTTATACATATGAATAATAAACATGTCACCGAAGAAAATTATTCTGTTTCTTCCTCTACATTGCTCTCAATAATGGATACAGATATGGACATTTTGAATAATGATTGTTACTATCTTGTACCTGCCTGCTTTTGCACGTTCTAGTATAAATGAATAATGAACATTTTATTGAGAAACAGGTTATCAAGTGTTTATGAATCACATAACCTCGGAATGATTTTGTAAGTTCTAAACTCTGATTTTGTTGCTGTCCCAGTACACAGAGTTCATCTCTTGCGGTACACAGAAAAATTAAAAAGAAAATACGCCGTTAATTTCGAAACAATTTTGCTATACCTATGTTCTTAAATTAGAGGATTTTACACATACAGTACGGTCGCCGTGGGCAGTTCGTCACTTTATACGGGTGGGCAGTAGTTCCACGGACGCAATAATATTAAATTCCAAACACTAATTATAGGAATAATCATCAAAAATTTCATTGATGAAGCTTCGGATAAAAGCCTATGCTTCATTAATTAATTTTTTTCTCATGATTTTTAGTACCTGGTAAAGGCATGCGTGGACATCACTGCCCATGCGTGGATTAGGACCAGTCCACGGCGACTGTACTGTATATTTGAATTCGTAAGTGTTCACTTTACTGCCTTGGAAGTCAAAGCAGTTTTCAGTTCACTTAAATCTTTTGTTCCTCGGATAACACGTGTTATTTTAGAAAGCGAAGCAGTGGTTTTATGAATGGGTACCCAAAACTTGATGTTTTTTATCACCTGGTAAACGCATGCGTGGACATCACTGCCCACGCGTGAATTATGACCAGTCCACCGCGGTTGTACTGTAGTGCGTTTCGTTTTTAACGTTTTTTGTCCAGTTTCATAAAATACTGATTTAACCCTGAAGTCTTGGAGATTTGCATACGGTCTTGCTACATAAAAACAATCTATATCCTGTGGCTTTGCTGTTGTTTCTAGTCAAGTCTTAGTTGCCTATGCATGCACAGAAAGAACTACCAAGACATTTAAAATATTACAATGTACTTCGTGTTTACAACGAGACTAGATAACATAAAACGTTATCAAAGTTTGTATTAGCCCCGTAGGATTAATATATGTTCCGAGGCATCAACACAGCCGCAAAAACGCCGCCCCCACCCTCTTACACACACACACACACACACATCTTATTTCAGGTTGTCAATATTATAAATTGTATCAGTGAAACTGAACAGCAACTGACGTGGCAAGTCTACGATGCCCCCATATTAGACCCATTTAAAGGTCTGATATTAAATCGAACGATTTGTTGAACACTGTTCCACAAACAGAAAGCGTCTATGGCAGTGATGATTTTTCTCCACAAAGCTATATTAGTTTTTAGGCTTTTCCCTCTGGAAAAGACTATTGTTTTTGTACGGATTATTATTTTTTTTTTTTTTTTTTTTTTGGGTTTTTTTTTTTTTTTTTTTTTCCCACACATTTTTGTCCGTACGATTGAGAAGCCATTTTCGAACCGATTTTCACACAATTTGGCACACGCATAGAGGGGCAAAAAATCTAAAAATGTACCGAAGCGGAATTTTCGATTTAACCCTTATTTCGCCAGAATTGGCAAAAAACTGCCAAAATTGGGGTTTATTGGCACTTTCTCAAAACACGTCTTTAGGATTTTTTTTAAACATTCATCATTTCTAGACCTGCCCATGTCACGACCTTTGATACACACGACATATTTGGCGATGCATATGGTAACCCTCCACAGGCTGCCAAACATCGAAATTTTGATGAAATGGGCCGGTTTCAGGCCCCCAGAACACCCAAACGATACAAGATAGATAAACATAACTTCCTTTATTTGAAGTGGAATTCACCGGAGATCATTTTTGTAAGTAATAATGGTGTTCAAAAAACCAAGCATTAACCCGTTTTGGGCTGGTTAAACAGCAATACCCCCAAAAAGCTAAAAAATTCAGGTTTTCCGTGGATTTCTCTAAACGAGTCTTGTAGATTTTCATGAAAAAATTGTCACTCCCAGGCCTTGATGTGACAATAGAAGTTGCATGGACAAAATACTTCGGTGAGCATTTGTTAACCCTCCACGGGCTGCTAAAAGTCAAAATTGTGATAAACTGGGCTGTTTTTGGACGCCAACGGCACCCAACAGGTCCGCCACAAAGAAAAGTGATTTCTTTCATCGAGCGCACAATCTATAGGGAAACATTTTTGTAAGTAGTAAGGGTATTCAAAAAACGAAGTCTTAACCCATTTGGGGCAGGCTAAAGAGAGAGACCCCTTAAAATCTAAAAATTCCCATTTTCTGTGGATTTCTCTAAATACATTCCATAGGTTTTCAAGAAAAATTGACTACTTGCAGGTCTTTGTGTGACATTACAAGTGGCATGGACAAAATATTCCGCTGAGCGTTTATTAACCCTCTACAGAATGCCAAGCATCATTATTTTGTTGAAATGGGCTGTTTTCGGACACACACAGCACGCAATGTATGTCCGAGAGTTACACATAATCTCCTTTGTTGGAAGTGGAATTAACTGAGGACCATTTTTGTAAGTAATAAGGGTATTCAAAAACCCAAGCGTTAAACCCTTTTGGGGTTGTTATTAGCGATACCCATCAAAAGCTAAAAAAAAATTATGTTTTCCGTGGATTTCGTTACAAACATCTTGTAAGTTTTCAACAGAAAATGGCCATTGATAGGTCTTGGAGTCACATTACCGGTTGCATGGATAAAATATTCCAGTAAGCATTTGTTAACCCTCCATGGGCTGCTAAATGTCAACATTTTGAAAAAATAGTCTGTTTTTGGACACCAACAACAACAAATGGGAATGCCACAGAGATACATAACTTCTTTTACCGGATGCAAAACTGACAGAAAAAAATTTAGTAAGTAGTAAGGGTATTCAAAAAATCGAGGTCTTAACCCATTTTCGCCTGGTTAAGATGTACCCCTTAAAAGCTTAAAATTCCAGTTTTCTGTGGATTTCTCCAAAAAATCTAGTAAGTATTCAAGAAAAATTGACCATTTGCAGGTCTTGGAGTGACATTACAAGTTACATAGACAAAATATTCCGGTAAGCGTTTGTTAACTCTCCAGAGGCTGCAAAGCATAGAAATTTTGAGAAAGTGGACTGTTCTTGGGCACCCATTGCACGCAATGTGTACCTGCGAGATAACCATAATCTCCTTCTTTGGAAGTGGAATTCATCAGACCAAGCATTAACCCATTTAGTACTGGTCTTAACCCGTTTTGGGCTGGTTAAACAGCGGTACCCATCAAAGACTTAAAATTTCATGTTTTTCCTGGATTTCTTTAAAAACATCTTGTAGATTTCAAGAAAAAATGGCCATTCACGGGTCTTCATGTGACATTACAAGTTACATGGACAAAATATTCCGTTGAGCATTCGTTAACTCTCCACGAGCTGCTAAACATCAAAATGTTGATAAAATGGATTGTTTTCAGACACCAAGAGCACCCAATGGATATGTAACAGAGAAATATAACTTCTTTTACTCGCGTAGAATTCACAGAGGATCAGTTTTGTAAGTAGTAAGGGTATTTAAAAGAATGAAACTTAACCTATTTTAGACTGGATAAGGAGAGATACCCCTTAAAAGCTTAAAATTTACATTTTCTGTGGATTTCGCTAACTGCTTGTTGGCGATTTTCAAGAACAATTGGACATTGGCAGGTCAAACAAAGTGCATAGATAGAATATTCCGCTAGTCGTTTGTTAATCCCGCTACAGGCTGCTAAACGTCAAAATTTTGATAAAATCGACTGCTTTCGGGCAGCAAATGGGTATGTAATAGGTAAACATAACCTCTTTTATCAGACTCAGAATTCATGAGGGATAATGTATGGTAGTGTTAAGGGTATTCAAGGGAGCGTGGTGGCTCAGTGGTAGACTGTTGTCCGGGACGACTCACGTTGTGTCCTTGGGCAAGGCACTTTAGCCCGGTTGCCGACATGGGGGCACGATGACGCCGTGTACTAAGGCATACTGCACGTCGATGGAACATATGTCTTCACCCTCTGTAACCCTGCTTGAGCAGAGCTTGAACAGAGTTAGAATGTTGAGGAGCTGACAGTTGCTCGTCGTTGCTTGGTGGTTCTCTCCGTGTACTCCGGCTTCCTCCACCTATAAAACTGTCACGGTCACGATTAGCCATTGTGCATAAGTATGTGACCTTAAACACCAATAAATAAATAAATAAATAAATAAATAAATAAATAAATAAATAAATAAATAAATAAATAAATAAGGGTATTCAAAAAGCCAAGCCTTAACCCTGTTTATAGGATTAAAGACAGACAGCCCATGCGGTGTACGCTGCCTACATTACTTGTAAAATCGACACCCCCCTAAATCTACTTCGAGGTGCTGTGTCGGACCCGACCACCTGACGGTTCTGACCTCATTAGATAACACTCCTTCGTTGTATTTAGCAGCATGGATTTCCCCAAGAAGCAAAGACAAAAATACGTCTGCGGAAAATAATGGCAAATATTTTATTTAGTCTGTATTTTGTCCGTATAGAAAATGTCTCGCCCACATATACCTAAACATTCAATGATACAATTGGACATATTTCTCTCGTAAAACCTGAAAAAGACTTGATTTATTTCATTTTAGGATTGCGCGTGTATATTCTTAGAAGATTCTCTGTGTGTTATTAATATACAGCGTCAGTCTTTGATCTCGTTTGGGACGATCAGTGATTAACACCTTTTCGACAAGAGCCATCGAAATTGAAAATAAAAAAAAAATCAAATTTCACTAAAACCTTTTGCAGAATCGTGTTTTTCAGAAAACTCTTTCGCGATTGCATGTGTCGTTTTCAAAATTCCGATCAGTAATCACGAAATTATAAATATATTGTTGTCAATAACAAAATTGAAAGCATGTCCGTCAAACTTGCATGAAGTCAGAACTCGACTCGGGTGAAATACTGCAGTGATGCAGTGAAAGTTCGAGAGTAATAAACGCTGATATCGCAGTAGGCTTTAAACTGTCCATGGAATGGTCCTAAAATCATGTTTATATTTGCAGCTTTACTGCAAATAGGTTTCCCGTTGTTTCTTGTTGAAGTGTTGTTTCCGTCAAGGCCAAGTACCATAGAAAATTTGGAACACCGAGCAGTGGGCCTGCCCCATGAACACCTGCCTGTTATTAAAATTAATTAGCGGGGACATCTGCCCCCCCCCCCCTTCCTGTTGTTTTTTTTACCTAGGACACCTGCCCCCTATTGTTTCTTTTACCTAGGCCACGTGCCCCCCCCCCCCTGCTGTTTTTCACCAACTACACCTGCCCCCGTTTGTTTGCTAATGGGCCCCTCCCCATTGAACTTTCTATCTTTAGAAGCACCCGGGCCGACGGGGAGAGGGCGTGGTTGTGAGCATGGCTAGATTTCGCTGAAGGAAGGTACCCTCAAATCTGGGTCGAAAGTGGCGAAAATGACAAAAGGCTACTTCAACGTATGGTAACGGTATAAACTTCAGACAATCTGGGCGATGTACAGACGAAAGATCATACCTTGGAGCCGGTTAGGTAATTTGGCACAAAAAAACTCCGATTTTATGCTCAATCGCTGCTCTACAGTAGTCTACAATAGTGCCAAATTCCATTCCAAACTGATAGAGTCGGGACGAATAGTACTCTCACTTTCCACGCGATGCGTGGTGTTCTCCACGCGGTCTCGACACTTGCAACAGATGCCAAAATATCGGCCAGGATGCGTAGAACAAGTTCTGAAAATTAGAAGTCGCTGCCTTCGGCGGTCTGGACACGGTTCGTGTTTGTGAGAAGTGCAATTTTAATGTCAAATTGACAAATTTTCGTTAATCGTTTCCTGCCAAAACACCTACTCACCGCCGATTTCTTTTCACTGCAACTTCTTCCGATTATCTAAGGTTTAAAGATAGTGTCAGGATACACCCCCCCCCCTCCCCCGCACCGAAACCTGGGACTTTAAGCTCAATCGCAGCTCCACAGTCGTCTACAACACTGCCCATTTCCATTCTGAACTGATTAAGTCGGGACGAATAGTACTCTCTCCTTCCAAGCGATGCGTGGTGTTTTCCAGGCGGCTCGGACGCTCCAAACAGATCCCAAAATGTCGGCCAGGGTTCGTAGAACATGTTCTGAAAATTTCAAGTCGCTGCCTCCAGTGGTCTGGACACGGTTCGTGTATGTCAGAAGTGCTATTTTAATGTCCAATATGCAAATCTTCGTCAATCTTTTCCTGCCTGCCAGAAACCCAATCACCGCCAATTTCTTTTCACTTTAAACTTCTGACGATTCTCTTAGGTTTAAAGGTTGTGTTGGGATCCCTGGGTGGCGGTCTTAAAGAAGCAACTTCCATTTACAGAGAGAGAGGGGGGGGGGGGGGGTGGCTCTAAAGGAGTCTGCGCCCATTCACGACGTCTTTTCTCGAACTGGCTTGAAAAGGAAGGACCAAATTGAGACAGTTACCTCCTCTCTTCAAAACGCTATATCCCAACCAATTCTAGGCAGATTTCCATGAAATTTTCACTCGTTGTTCATGGATAGTTGCGGCATCACTTTCCATGAAGAGCGATACGAATTTCGCATTTCGTCACGTCGAATTCGAAAAGAGCGCATGCGCATGGATTTCTCTGAAAACATCTTATAGATTTTAAGTAAAAATGGCCATTCGCACTTTTTGGTTTGAAATTGCAAGTTGCATGAATAAATATGCCTGTTAGCACATGTTAACCCTCTACAATTGGCCAGACATCAATATTTTGGTTACATTTGAGATAAAATTGACCATTTTCAAATAGACAGAGCACTCAAAGGGTATGTGTCAAACAAACATAACTCCTTTTGTCGGTCATTAACTTGTGGGACGACGATATTGATATTAACCCACTCTACCATTAATGATGGTTTTTACCTAAACAATCTTTTTATAAAACTGAGTCATTTGAGACTACTATAACCACCTTTCTCATAACATCAATGAAAGAACTTCAGTGAGACAGTTAAAAACAATTCATCAGACACTGTGGGGGCATGAAAAATCAAGGAATCTCATCGGGAAAAGCCATGATTCTCCAGAATCATAAAGTCTAGTCTTAAAGATGGCATTCTTATTTCAAAAACTGAAACAAGATACTTGCATTGACTGTTTAAATAAAACACTTCACTTAATGAATTATATTGAATCCAATGCCAACTTAATATAGTCAAAATTTACCAGCATCCGAATATTCCCATTTTGAAGGTTGTGTGTGGTGTGTACATGCGTACGATTGCCATTACTTTTTTGAATCCCCAATCGGCCCCTGGAAACTGCCTTGTATCGGCGCATCATGAACCATTCGAGTAGGATGGAAGCCTCTGTTGAGTGTAGTCAAGGTGACCTACCTGAGTCCTACTAAATGGAGATGATCAGACTGCAACAGTATGAAAACTTGTACACTGAGGTTGAAATGGAGCAGTCTTCAACCTTTTGAATCCCCGTAATGCTAAAAAGGATTACCTTGTAATGTACCAAGCACCTTTCCCAATGTTTGTATTTTATCGGGTAACGTTGAATGAACGCAGAAATCGTGTATAAAATGATACACCTGCAGAAACTATACAAATCAATCAACTAGTTTGGGGAGGTTTTGTAATAGTTTAATCCCGCAATGCATTTTATTATTGGTCCTCCATAACTTTTAATTTTTGTATTGGGGTTTAACCCTTTACCCAACGCAGACGATATCAAAATTTATTATTTATTTATCATTTTTTTTAATTTTAAAAAAAATGTCAACAAAACCATATCATGTGACCCCTCGTTGGAACGAGCTCGTTCCAACGAGGGGTCACATGATAAGGTTTTGTTCAAATTTATTGAAAAATATTTTTCAACTGCTGAATTTGCATATTACGTGGGCGGATGCAGGCGATTCGTTGGGTAAAGGGTTTAATGACACTTTCTACAGCCAGGGTCACCTCATGCCGGACAGTTTTACGGGTGGAGGAAGCCTGAGTATCGGGAGAGAACAACCGAGAAGCGGCGGGCAACTATCAGACTCATTGACATACTAACTCTGCACAAACAGGGTTAGCATTGGTTGAGAACAATTGCACCATCGACGTGCAGTACGCCTTAGTGCACGGCGTGACCGCCCCCCCCCCCCCCCCCCCCACACAGGCAATCGGGATTAAGTACCTGGCCCAAGCACACAGGGCAGTTACCACTGCGGGGATGGAACCGTGGACCGTTCGGTTTGAAGTCCAATGTCGTAATCACTGAGGCACCGCGATCCCGTAACTGTTATTGGTTATTGCGTCCATCTTATGCTTGCCAACAGGTTTACTGGAATTTGTCAGTTCTCCTAGGTCATGACTGAGCCAATGTGCAGAGTAGTGATTTCCATTTTCGAAATCAAATTAGTGCTAGAGTGCATTGGATGAGCCAATGGGATAAATCAAAGGCTCATATATCCCCGAATACATATTACATACCACAATGTAATTGCGTGTTCTTGTGTGTATGGGTGTATTTGTGTGCAGGGGTGAGTGCTTGATGTCCAGGAGAATAGTGTGCACCAAAATGTAATTCATGCATGAAAGAGCTTAGTTGAAAATCATGAACTTCAGAGCAGGCTGCAATTAGCTTAACCATTTACTCAACGCACATGGTACAACACTTTAATATTTTAAATATCAATGTTTTCAAAAAATTTCAACAACACCATATCATGTGACGCCTCATTCGAACGAGTGCGAGGAATTCGTTCCAATGAGGGGTCATATGATATAGTTTTGTTAAAATTCTTTGACAAATAATATTTTTCACCTGCCCAATTTGCAAATTAAGCGGGTGGATGCGGCGGATTCGTTAGGTAAAGAATTAATTCGATTCAACACTCTACTCAGATGAATTCCTTTGAATCAGAAACCCCACGTACCCACCCCCTCACCCCCAGGGCTAGGACAAGTCCCGACGTAAGAAAGTAAATGGCTGCTCAGTGAATGTTTATGGCAGGCCAACCAATATGTTCAATGTGCAGGGCTAAGGCGGTACGTTAAAAATATTTTTTGCTTAATCCAATAAATACACAAAAGGACACGAGTGTGTGAATGGATTAATCGATATGGCAAGAGGCCGGCGCGGAAGGATAAAATTAGAGGCCGCAGGCCTTGGGTTTTATCCTTGCGCGATTGCACAAGTGCCATATCGATTAACCCATTCACACGCGCATGTCGTTCTGTGTTTATTTCACGCGTTCAACTCTTTAAAAACAACTATAAGAACGACACCCAGCAATTCATTTGACAGCTTTCAACAAAAAGAACAGATTTTATCGCCAACCAAATTTGCGAGGAGAACCCGTGTTACCATTTCGTCCCGTTAGTTCCAATGTGTTCTATGTGCCAACTGGTACATAGAACACATTGGAATTCAGGGGGTAATTTTTAGCTATCATTTGGGATTCAAATTGTAATCGGTGAACGATTTGTAGAAAGCTCCATTGAAATTTCGCTTCTATTTAACCCTTTACCCAACGCAGACGATATCAAAATTTATTATTTGAAATATATTTATTTATTTATTTATTTATTTATTGATGTTTAAGGTCACATATTTATGCACAATGGCTAATCATGACCGCGACAGTTTTACGGGTGGAGGAAGCCGGAGTACCCGAAGAGAACCACCGAGCAACGACGAGCAGCTGCCAGCTCCCCAACATCGTAACTCCGCACTGCAACACAGGCAGGGTTAGATTGGTTGAAGACATGCGTACCATCGACGTGCAGTACGCCTTAGTACACGGCGTCATCGTGCCCCCACATGGGCAATGGGGGTGAAGTGTCTTGCCCAAGGACACAACGCGGTTGCCGCAGGTGGGATTCGAACCGAGGACCTCTCGGCTTGCAGCCTGAACCTCTACCTACTGAGCCACCGCGCCCCCCTTATTTGAAATATATTTTTTTTTAATTTTTCTAAAAAAATTCAACAAAACCATATCATGTGACCCCTCGTTGGAACGAGCTCGACGAGCTCGTTCCAACGAGGGGTCACATGATATGGTTTTGTTGAAATTGTTTGAAAAATCAGATTTTTCAAATGCTGAATTTGCATATTACGCAGGCGGATGCGGCCAACTCGTTGGGTAAAGGGTTAAAAATAGTCTGTCAATGATTTCCGTTCTACACATATGTGCGGAACAGATTTTCATTTTCCGCATGGTTTGTGTTGCTATAGATGAGAATTTCATAGAACAGGCGTGTAATAGATAAGGATTATGGAATATGACCCTTTCCAATTGATGCCATTGAACTGACGCAGAAGATACTATTAGAATCCAACCGTTAAACGCTAGCTCGTTCTTATCCTGGACACAACTTGTGCCTCTCAGATTCGAATTCTTATATTTCGCTTTGTCGAAATATTTTGAAATGATAAAAGAAATTCGATAATGTAAAATCAAACGAGGGTGGAGGGGCGAACCGAGTTCTTCCATCAGTATTCAATTAAAAGCAGGCGATGAGCTTCGTATCAAAGGAATGATCTCTAACGTGGTAAGCCAGTCCGAAACTCTAAAGATGTTATCCAATATTACTAACTGCATATTTTGGCCCGAAAACCACGAGAAACGGTTCGTATCACGTAATGGGTTCCGATTCCGTATCATATCGACGACTCATTCTGATTCCGTATCATATAAACGACTCGTTTCCGATAGCACAACGGGCTGTCATAACAGGCGCATGGATACATTCTGTGTGCGTTTCAGTGATCGACCGAACATTATGTCCCAAAAATGTTTTAAAATAATTTAACCCTTCACCTAACATGAAAAGCAGACGACACTTGCAAAAAAAACCCTATTTTTTTTCATTTTTGTCTCAAAAACATAGGTTATGACCACTTATTGGAACGAGCGCGACGAACTCGTTCCAGCGAGGGGTCATAACCTATGTTTTTGAGACAAAAAATGAAAATATAATGGAAATTAATTGGCGATTTTTTTTAGAATAGCATTGGCCGGTTTTGGTCGTTACGTTGGGTAAAGGGTTAAGATTTAATCTGTTTATGTGACAGAATTGTTAGATAAATGAATTATCATGATAATCTATATGTCTCAAATATACGCACACTGGCTCAAAGTAGGAAAGGGCCATTACACATCTCCTCACACACACACACACACACACACACACACACACACACATGTACGCACACATAACGTCTACGCGTCTTACCGCGACTCGCGAGGTGACATGTTCACCCACTAAAGGTTTGAGTGAGCCGACCCATAATGTGTTAGATTAAGTTTTACTTGGATGGGAGTAGTCAGTGCCACGAGATGAGAAAGCATGCACGTTTGCTCAGCTTTGCCAGTGCAAAATGCGATACTGTAATTCTATACTCTCCCAAAAAAGAAAGTGTGCATGCTAAAAAATAACATTAAAAAAAGATATATATCATTTTCATTCATGGAAATTTCATTCAATCACTGATGAATCAATTGGTGATCAACACGAGAAATTTCATTACGCTACGACGAATACTCTTGGTGCCATGGAGAGTCAAAGACACTAAGGGTCAAACACAAAATGACCTCCGTCTGCATCGACTACTGCTGTGCATCTACGTCTAATGGAAGCGAACAAGTTAGCATGGAAGTGGGTTAGGGTAGGGTTAGGTTAGGGTTAGGTAGGGTTAGGGTTAGGTTAGGTAGGGTTAGGGATAGGGTAGGGTTAGAGTTAAGTCAGGTTAGGGTTAGGGTAGGGTTAGGGTGAGGGTTAGGTTAGGCTAACCCTAACCCTAACCCTACTCTACACCACTGCAGTCGAGCACGACGATGACATAACGTCAAAATCGGACGAATTGCAGGTCTTCGAGGACGTAAGCCGTATTCTCTCAGCCGGTTGATTACTGTTTGAGGTTGTATCCGTCTCAGGTTAGGGATGTTTCTGGCTGTCGTCGTTGCCGTTTGTTGCCGGTTCCTGAGATGGACGACACGGATATACCGATCTTGTGCAGGGGTGGTAACTCGGGTTCTCCCGGAGCGGGGTCGGTCTCGAACGTCATCATGTTGTGCATGTCGATGGACTAGCCTGTCTACAGTGTTACGGTGGCAGTTCAAATGGTGGGCAACCTCTCTGTGTGTTCTGCCGGCTCTAATCATACCCAGGGCAAGGAGACGTTGATTCATTGTCAATCGTGGCATGCTAATGTGGAGTCGTTTTAACAGCAGCACAAGTTTGAATGTGAACGATAGGAAGGCCTTACTTTAGTGTTTAAATACCCAAGGATTCACACTGCTGCATGAATTTTCAGACTCTCCACGTGCAAAACATGCCTTTTCACAAACATGCAGCACGTCATTTAATGTTAATGCAATTTTAACGGGGAAAGCTGTTTTTGTGTTCAATATAACTTATTCATGAACAGGTTAACACTCTTTACACCTACGAAATTTTTTTGGGGAGTTTGATCAATTTCTGCAATGCACACTTTCTTTTTTGGGCGAGTATATATTCTCTTTCTTTATTATCAGATTATCTTTGATGAGGCATCAGGAGAGGGATGGATGTTAATTCTGTGGTAGAGGGAGGAGAACGATCCACTAGAGGCGAAGCTGTAACTCGGAAACAACCGTCTGAAACCAGGTGCTGATCGAATACATCGCAACCTACCCCGGCCGGGGGGGGGGGGGGTATTTTCCATAGAAGGGGTCAATGACTTCAAGTATCAAACGGATATTGAGGACGGTTCACAAAAATCTGTATAGTTGCACGTATTTTACATCAGAAGCGATGCTTAGAATATCGGTTTGTGACTGTTTTATGTTTAATTTTGTATCTGTATAGTTGCACGTATATTAACAAACGACAAATTATTACTTATATAAAATTCCAAAGTTTACAAAATCACATTCTTGTGGAAAGTTATTTGTTTCAACACTTCATAATTTTTCGTTCTCCCGTTGTTTCGTAGTAATTGTTGGCGTCACGTCTACCTCGCTCTCGTCTTCGTGACTTTAGAATCGACAGCTTCTCAAACACTTCGGTTTCACGTTGAATTCGCATATCAATCAAATGTGTCTGGCACTGACGTTTCGCTCATCAGGATTCTTACCCCCGTCGTCTAATTTTGTATCACCTTAAGGTTCAGTTTCATCATTCACTTGAAGTTCTCTTCACAGTGTTAACCCTGATTCTATAACATGCCATCATAGCTAAATGTTCATATGAAACACATTCATCAATTCACGTTCGATCTACTGGTTGAAACGATAATTTATCAACAATATCGAGTGGAGTTTTTCGACTTCTTTTCCACTTAGCTGTTCGCAGTTCTGAAATGTTACAAACTGACTGGCCTTTATGAGCTTCACCCACTCTGTGGGTATCTACACAGTCCACCCCAGAGCCGCTGTCTTACAAGCCTGAGAGCTTCTCTCTGAGGGTGGGCGACCACTCTAATTATTCGTCCTAAATATATGCAATTTTAAAAGACGATAAATTAAAAGTCCAACTCTCCTTTGTAACTGTATACATCCTCGCAACAAATGAGTTTATCGTTTTATGTAGCCCTATTGGTTACTACCCTGACGTTTTGATATCTTTACTGGTATTCTATCAAACTAGGTTTGGGTCTGTATTATTTCCATTAAGTGTGTATTGCAACTTTAAGTCAGGTTGGTAAACACATTTTTAATTTAACCCTTTGAGACTATAATTATCTTGACGTTCAAACGGCACTGGGAATTCAGTTTCGCCAACGTTTTTCCAAATACGACGTCAAACGTCGGAAAGTACAAATAACAAAATATTTTTCAAATTAGTGATTATCTGGTTGAGGGCTAGATTATTTTTGGGGGTTTGAATTTGTTATTCAAAACTTGTTTTATTACAAATTATTAGATAGTGCCTTCAGACACTCTCCAATAATTTGTAATAAAACAAATTTATATAAACAGCATATTTGTGTTTGACTGAATATGAAATATAAGCAAGGAACGTGTTGGCTTTTGCTCTGGTATCCTCATTTTTTGAAAGCCCTGATAGTGGCTTCTAGCACTCAACCAGTTAAGAAGTCTCGACAGCAGGATTATATTTGTATTTTAAGCTGCGATAACATTTTGACCAACGGTTGTCACTGAGCACTATTCGGGAGAAAATATGAATTGAGGTTAAACTTTAAAAAATCGAAAAATAATAACAAAACAAATGACCACAAAGTATCAATGCGCTGTTTGATTTCGTACGTCATAAGACGTACAAAAATATTAAAGGGTTAACCGGCCATTCATTCAATAAGGCGATGTCAAGTGTCATCACTTCAAGACACGAAGGCAATTTAATTTTTAATTTCTGTAACCCCTTTCGACCTCATTGTTACTAGATGAACTCTGATAAGATCCTCACGTATTTTACATCAGAAGCGATGTTTAGAATATTGGTTAGTAACTGTCATGCGAACATTCGCCCCAAACAATTATCGACACTCGGACCTACATGATTTTCCTTTCTTGTAATTACGCATCCCCTAATTCTATTATATCACATGGATCTTCTTACAGGGCTGTGATCTCAAAAGTGTCTCTATCTCGCTCAAATCGCAATCTGATCGCGACTCACTTTCACAGTTGGTTCAGATTTCTTCACTAAAACATTCAAAATCAAGACGAAATGAAGCAGAGATATTCTATAGTGTTGTAATAAGAAGATGGACAGATAAATTCGACTAGATCGTGACCCAGGCGCGATCCGGTCGAAATTCTTCGACTCTGAAATATCGAAATATCACCTTTTCGCTATTCTCAATTAAAGCAGATGCCCGCGTTACTATGACTCTGCGTTTCCGTAGTGACTACACTTCTCACAATCAGCTGGCACGATAAAGAAAATAAGCGGGGGCATCCGATAAGACCCGACAGATCCCACAGGTGCCAGACCAGTATTCCTGAAATGTATATTTTACATGACTTATTAGTTATTCATGGTCTGTTGCTGGTGGTGGGTGGATGGATGTGGGCAGAAGAGCTAAATGGGATAAATTTGACATATAGGACTAATGTGGTAGCCAGAAGTAGAGCTACTGAAAGTGAGTGAAAGGGATATCCGGTAGCGCTAAACGGTATTTGAGGTGTTTCAGCTGAACAGACAGCAGTGATTGTTCAGCACCAATAAGGGATTTTTGTTTGGTGGCGTCGCCCCCCTAGAACATAGACAAACTGGCCGATCTCGATACCGGTGCAGGATTGAGATTCGAAGGAGTGATAATAAAAGTTAACAGTAAAAGCGTGGTTGTCAAACAAGAGCGGCGAAACTTGGGGGCAGGAATCTTCACGAAAACTTCTTGTCGGAAAAGTTTGAGTTCTAATGAATTTTTTCCCATAACCCTTTACGAAACGATCAGAAAATCAAAATTTATTATTTTAATTATTGTTTTCTCAAATGTTTCAAAAAATGTCAACAAAACCATAGCGTGTGACCCCTCATTGGAACCAGCTCAACGAGCTCATTCCAATGAGTGGTCACATGATATGGTCTAGTTGACAAATGTCGAATATAATATTTTTCAATTGCTCAGTTTGTGAATTACTTGGGCAGATCCGGCCGGTTGGTAAAGAAAAGGGTGAAATAATACTTCATTGCTGCAATCACATGGCAAAGCAGTGCTACTTTCTGTAGAAAAAAGTATGGTCGTACCCCGCCCAACCGAAAGCCCACACCCCACCCTCATACATACACAGACCCGGTAGAAATGGCAACCACCACCAACGATAGATATATTTATGAAACTGAAAAGCGCTTGTGAAAAATACCGACAAAAGCAATCTGTAATTATTCGTCCTTTGAGAATTTCTAAACTTTCATTTAGAAAATCTTCTCTTCTTTTATTGACGTATTTAGAAATTATTTCCCTCGTGTTTTATTTATTTTCACGGATCTTGTTTTATAAGGTTAGGCAAAGGGTATGCGTGGAAAAGCGAGATATGATTTGATATGGTTTTGTTGAAATGTTTTAAAAAAAATGAGAAAACTGTAATTGAAATAATAAATTCTGATATCATGAGAGTTGGATAAAGGGTTAATGCCGACGCCCCAAATGGAAGTCCAGTAGCCACAGTGTACAGCACATCGACAATATACGTGTCTTCAAATAATGCCGAAAAGTAAATTGGAGAGTCTGACAGAGATTCTGTTCGAGTACAACGGCTTACTTAACCATTTACCCAACGCAGACGATATCAAAATTTATTATTTTAAATACCATTTTTTGAAATTTTTCAAAAAATGTCGACAAAACCATATCATGTGACCCCTGGTTGGAACGAGCTCGATATGGTTTTGTTGAAATGTTTTGAAAAATAATATTTTTTAAAATTGCTGAATTTGCATATTACGCGGACGGATGCGGCCGATTCGCTGGGTAAAGGGTTAACCCGTAAAACTATTCCACACGATCTCGCTGTTGAAAGTGCCGTTAACGCCCCAGTGAACAATGAACAAACCAATATGCATATAAAATATCTTCACAGAATTTTTCATTAATATATATAAGTGCAGAATATTCTCGTAACATAATCAGGATAAAGTTCACGGCCTCTTAAGATTTGGAAATGATGTTGCGTTCAAGCCAGAAATTTCTCTGGGGAGGGGCAAAACACTGCAAGGAGATATTTTGACCCGACGAATATTTATGGCTTCCAAGAAAATGTGTAGGCAACATTCGGAATTTTAGAATTCATGAACTGATACGATCTAAAGATATTTTGACGCTTTCGTGGGTTGTTTAAAAAATTGCTTCGTGGGCAACAAACACTCGACTTTCATTGAAACGCCCAATGAAACCAAAATACTTTAGGTATTCAAAGATTTCCCATTTAATTTTCTCTTATGTATTGTAGCGAACGACATGACTGTGTTCCTTCCCTTTTGTATGCACGAACAACATAAATGTTTGATGCATGTACAACATAAATGTAGCGAGTACAATACCCCACCAAATGGGACCTCCTTTAACGAGTGCATTTAAAAAAATACAAGTCAGGATTTGGTCTGCGGGGGTAATTAAAGTTTAATAAGTTTAACACATACTTTCGCCCGCATCTTATTCAGACATGGTTAATACTTGTGATACCAAACCCAACACATTAAAGACTTTTTTTTTACATTTTGACCTCTTTCAACTTTCCGTCATTTTTGGAGCATGCAATTATTTATTTCACTGGTTTTGTCCACACCCATGCCTTTAATATTAATCAACTTTCAGATCGACTGTACTCTTTTGCCCGGAATCCCTGACTGATATCACCTTTTATTAGTCCCCTACCGGCACCGCCGGAGGGGACTATAGGTTTGCACTCCGTCCATCCGTCAGTCTGTCCGTCTGTCCGTCTGTCAGTCTGTCAGTCACACTTTAGTTTTCCGGAGTTTTTTTGGAAACGCTTCAACGGAATGATTTCATTTTTGGTAAACTACTATGGAACGATGACTTACAGATCAAGTTTGAGTTTCATGCTGATTGCATTATTCTTGTGTGAGTTACGGCCCTTGGAAATATGGAAAAGCACCAAAATATCAGTTTTCCGGAGTTTTTTTGGAAACGCTTCAACGGAATGATTTCATTTTTGGTAAACTACTATAGAATGATGACTTACAGATCAAGTTTGAGTTTCATGCTGATTGCATTACTCTTGTGTGAGTTACGGCCCTTGGAAATATGGAAAAGCACCAAAATATCAGTTTTGCGGAGTTTTTTTGGAAACGCTTGAAGCGTTTCCAAAGAAAGTCCGGAAAACTGAAATTTTGGCGCGTTGTGTGAGTTATGTGTGTGGGTTATTGCCCTTGGAAATATGGAAAAGCGCCAAAATATCAGGTTTCCGGACTTTTTCTGGAAACGCTTCAACGGAATTATTTCATTTTTGGTAACCTACTATAGAACGATGACTTACAGATCACGTTTCATTTACACTCTGTCCATCCATCCGTCAGTCTGTCAGTCAGTCTGTCTGTCGTACTTTAGTTTTCCGGACTTTTTTTGGAAACGCTTCAACGGAAAGATTTCATTTTTGGTAACATACTATAGAACGATGACTTACAGATCAAGTTTCATTTACACTCTGTCCATCCACCCGTCAGTCTGTCAGTCAGTCTGTCGGTTATACTTTAGTTTTCCAGACTTTTTTTGGAAACACTTCAACGGAATGATTTCATTTTTGGTAACCTACTATAGAACGATGACTTACAGATCAAGTTTCATTTGTACTTTGTCCATCCGTCAGTCTGTCAGTCAGTCTGTCAGTCATACTTTAGTTTTCCGGACTTTTTTGGAAATGCTTCAACCGAATGATTTCATTCTTGGTAACCTACTATAGAACGATGACTTACAGATCAAGTTTGAGTTTCATGCTGATTGCATTATTCTTGTGTGAGTTATGGCCCTTGGAAATATGGAAAAGCGCCAAAATATCAGTTTTCTGGCCTTTTTTGGAAATGCTTCAACGGAATTCATGCTGATCACATCTAGGTTATAACATTTGTATAATTATTAAAGCTCATTAGTCCAGTAGGGGACATTGTATTGCTGCAGCGATACGAGCGCTCTTGTTTATCATGGTTCGTCCGTCTGTCTGTCTGTTCGTCCGTCCATCCATCCGTTCGTCCTTCCGTCCGTACAAACATTTTTCTTTGTATCTCAGCCACAGCTACCCCGATTTGAATGATATTTTGTGTTGTGATAGAGCATCATGGTGTAGGGTGAGTTTCTTCCACACATTTAGTTATGGCCTTTTTTCACTCTTTCGACTTAGAAACTTTTTGGCGGGTTGGGTGCATCTCCCACGCTTTGTGTTACCTGTCTTGTTATTTATGATTTTCTTTCCGAGAGTTGTTCATTACCGAGCTGGGCTGATATGAATTAAAACTCAATTGTTATGATGCCGATCTCCGCCGATAAAAATCAAGCTAGAGTTATCCCCTTGATGTTTTACTGGGCGCAACCATTTTCTTGACAGCGAAATCGTCCGCCGCTATTCGTCTAAAGCCATCAATTAGTAAAATTGGAGTAACCTCGCAAAAGCGGGGGAAACCGCGACGTTCGTATAGCTGAACTTGGAGTAGTAGATGAGGAAATTTCGAACTCGGTGAAAAGAATGAGAAACAGTAACACCTCAGAAAACCGTAATTGATCTGAGAATTTTTGGAACTTTATTTGTTTTGTGCTAATAAATAAAGAAAGTATTACTTGGTGAGTTTCATAACGGCGGAGATATCAACCCGCGGTAACTTCACATGATCCTTCGGCCTTCGGTCTCAGGCTGATATGAAGTTACTTCGAGCTGATATCTTGGCCGATATGAACCTAACGAAGTAATATTTATTTATTTATTTATTTATTTATTTATTTATTTATTTATTTATTGGGGTTTTAACGACATTTTCGACAGCCTGGGTCACCTAGTCACGGACAGTCTTACGGGTGGAGGAAGCCGGAGTGGCCGGAGAGCACCGCCGAGTAACTACCAGATTCCCCAACTTACTAACTCCGCACAAGCAGGGTTAGCATTGGTTGGAGACAAGTGCACCACCAACATGCAGTACGCCCGAGTACACAGCACCACTGTGCCCCCAATGAAGATGAACAGTGGACCTTTCTGAAGTCCAAACCGTAACCACTGAAACTCCGCGACCCCCAAACGAAGTAATAACCTCCGAGTTGTATGATATTCACAACAACGTGGACAAATACATTTTGTATCTTTGGGAACGTCCAATAATAATTAACCCTTTGAACCCTAGCGACCTTTTTTTTCCGGCCAGCAACACGATACGCCATAACGTCATTAAATAGGACGGCTGTTCAGTAACAGTGTTGGGTAGACCAATCAATATTTTCAACGTGCAGCCTCGAGGCTGCACGTTGAAAATACTGATTGTTCTACCCCAAATAATGAATATGGACTCTTCTAATTGCTGTCATTGAACTGGCATGGGAGATACCACTAGAGTTCAAAGGGTTAAATCCTAAAACTATATTTGACAAATGTGAATAAATTGTTAGTGATACTCTTTGTCATTTGTTAACCACACCAACGATAGTCGAAGAGTAGTGAGAGCTTTCACTATCGTCTCTATGTTTGCATGTGTGTCTGTGTGTTGGTGTGGGGCTGTTTTGATATAGATAAAAGAAGGTTGTATCGTTTTTCATCAAAGATGTACAGAACTTGGTAAGATCTCAAAACCTATTATTTTTGTGGTGGTGGTGGGGGGGGGGGGGGTCTAAGGTCAAAGGTTAAGGTCGCGGGACTATCAATTTCATTAAAAAATGTCTTCGGTTCAAGCCGTTTACCCTTTACGACTAGAGTTGCCTAATTACTATATGATTATATGATATAAAATGGCCTGGTGCTACTCACCGTTTTCAGGTGTATATAGTACATTCGTCTTGGACTGGCCGTAATCCACGGGCGAGTAGTAATGTCCACGTATGAGTTTACAAATTTTAATTAATGAAGCACCGGGTTGTACCTGACTGTTAATGGGATCAAGACTGCCAGGAGGGATCACTTTCGTTTCGGCGTAAAAAAGCGTGAAGTTTGAAAGACAAGGCAGAAGATAATTTAGAAGCGCAAGGTCTTCCCATTCCCAATTTTTGGGAGGGGGGGGGGGGGGGTCGAATCTAAAGAAGGATATCGACTCGAATTCCGAATCTCGGATCACATGGCTTTGAGACTGGAGAAACGTTACCATGTCCGTAACAGCTATATGCATATGCTGTTAACTCAGCTCGTGAGCACGAATGATACCATGATACCACCTTGCGGAATTTTCGTTTTATTGAAAACGCGATCGTAATAGAATCTTGAATGTGCACAGGTATGGCTTTTGCACAGACTACTGATATCACGAAATTTCCGAAAAGAGGTTCAGGTTTTACATAAACGATCTGTCCATGATCAGTTTTTTTTCAGCTAACCCTCGTACTTAATTTGTTGTATGTATCTACGTCACCGTTTGCTGGATAGTTCTAATAATGACTAGCATTTTGAAATTGCATGGCAATTTCGATACTTCGATGTGTAATGAATCAATGGAAAGGGCCGGGCGACTGATCAGATTTGAACGTCACATATAGCTGCCTACAATGAAAAAAATTCCAAACTCGATACCTGAAACCGTTCTGCAGGAGTAACGATAACAAAAATGTTCTATGAAGAGCAGAGTCACATTTTTTACCATACTGGTCTCCCGAACCGGAAGCCATACATCTACCATTTTTAGACTGAATATACAAGATATAAAGGCGCACATAACATAAATAAAAACTCCGAACTCGAGAGACCAAGTCGTTCTGAGGGAGTAGCGATAATAAGCACTCCATGTCAATATCGTTATATGCTAAGATCAAATTTTTCAACCTGCAGTATCTCCGAACCGGAAGTCTGACCCTTACCATTTTTGTACTGTATCTTCCCTACATGTAGGCGAGTATGGCGCAAAAGGTTCAAACCCGGTACCCAGAGAGCGGTAGTGATAAAACAGATTTTCCATAAAGGGCGTCGTCAAATTTTCGACCCCTACCGATCTCCGGAACTGGAAGTCGGGCTCCTGCCATTTTTGGACCGAATATACTAGACATGTAGGCGCACGTAACGAACTAATGCGAACTCGATAGGTCAAGCCGTTCCGGAGGAGTGGCTTTATACAAGCATTTCTTGTAATGAGTATTAAATATTGTGGTGAGAATATTGACCCCATAGTACCTCTCGAACCGGAGGTCTGACCCTCACCATTTTGCACAGTATCTATCCCACGTACAGGTGTATATAATGCAAAAGGTCCGAACTCGATATCTCAAGCCGTTAGGGAGAGAATTTTCGATAAAGAGCGTTGCCAAATGTTTGTCCCGTACCGATCTCCCGCACCGGATGTAGAACCCTTGTCATTTTTGTACAGAATATACTAGAGATATAGGCAAATATATGGGGAAAATCCGAACTCGATTTCTCAAGCCGTTCCATGCGCATCTAAAATAGAGACAACCGGATACACTACATTTCTTATTTATTTATTTATTGATGTTTAAGGTCACATATTGATGCACTATGGCTAATCATGACCGTGACAGTTTTACGGGTGGAGGAAGCCGGAGTACCCAGAGAGAACCACCGAGCAACGACGAGCAGCTGCCAGCTCCCAACATCGTAACTCCGCACTTCAGCACAGGCAGGGTTAGATTGGTTGAAGACATGCGTACCATCGACGTGCAGTACGCCTTAGTACACGGCGCCATCGTGCCCCCACGCGGGCAATGGAGATGAAGTGTCTTGCCCAAGGACACAACGCGGTTGCCGCAGGTGGGATTCGAACCGAGGACTTCTCGGCTTGCAGCCTGCACCTCTACCTACTGAGCCACCGCGCTCCCCACACTACATTTCCTAGTATCCGATTATAATACATGGTGTTATACAAAAGGTATAGTTATTTGTGGGTGCACTTCCCCACCCGACCAACACACCTTTTAACACCCCGTCCCCTGTAAAAACCTGAGAATCCATGAAGCGATATTTCTATGGATACATTTTTCAACTTAACATTTGTGCACCTCCCCTTTTTGAGCTTCCGACGCCTCTGGTCCTCAGAAATGTCAGCCATCCAGTGAAGTCAAACTTTTATAAAGATAATGCGGTATTTCCGTTACTGTTACAGTAATTTGGCGGTTCTGTTGTTGGAAACTTACGGCAATATAGGAAAATGGGGTTATCACAAAAACTTATTCATTTATCTACGACATGTGAAACATACATGCAATAATTTCTCTCATACTCTCTCCCGGGGGTTCTTTACACGTGCAAACGAATACACCATCGGAATCCTGGGAAAGTAGACTGAACAAGTCAACACAAATGTGAAATGGCCGTTCCGAAGTATTTTCAACGGCACAATAAAATTCCGTAACAAGGGGTAAAATATTTTTGTCTTCAGACAATTCGCCTGTATCTGAAAGGCGCTTTAAAACCGAGAAAAATCCAACAAGGGAGAGAAAAAAACCCATAGTTTCGCGTGAATACCTCGACCCGCTATTGTAAAGGATTACCGGTCCATTAGCTGAAACATTAGATGAGCTTATCATGCTTGTCTATAGAAATTCTATGTTATCGTCTGGTGGAAAATCCACTGCATGAATGTATTAGTGGGGTACCCACTGTTCTTGTATTGCATTCAAAAACTGAGTTCTGCACTGTGATCATAAAAGCGGACAGAGAATTTCGACTGGATCGCGGCTGCGCCGCGATTCAGTCGAAATCCACTGTTCTCTGCAAAGTCTCATTTGTCTAAAAGGGGAACTACTTAAACATTGAACGTTAGATGTTTTTTTCCGCTCCGTTCTCTTCCTTCAATCTTGATTTTGTACAATTTGATTTATGAAATCTCGACCCACTTGTGTAAGTTTGTATACCCCGGATCGCGTTCTGATTGGGGAAGAGACCACTTTTGTACTGTAATTCTACTTACGATTCATGATGAACGTAATTCCGAACGGAGAGCTGAAGAAATTATCGCTTATGAGAATACAGTCACATTTCTTTATGATAAAACAGAAAGAAAACATTTTATGTAAAATGGGTGACAATTCTTCATTCTTTACGTAACCGCAAAAGGTATAGAGTGCTCACACTGTCTCAACCGGGAAACTCTTGTCAAAAAGATAATCCAGCGCAACTTGTCTTTTCCCAAAAGTGGATGACGTCTGAATAAAAGGTGACAGAATTGGTAAAGTGGGCGAGATATGGCACAGTCAGAGTATAAATGTTCATAATATAAGATATGTAAATGTATTACAAAATTTCTTACTTTAACCCGTTAAGAATAAACACGGCTTTTTGGCAAATTGAAACATTTCCTCTTTTACCAATAAAATCCCTTTTCCATGGTTATCGTATTCGAAAGCTACAAAATACTTAAATCATTAAAGATTTAATTAAATAAAAAATATATACACTTTTCATTACAATATTTCAACTAAAACGTAAAACAGGTAGCTGGATATACTTGGTGCTTAGCAAACTTTGAGTAGTATATATAAGTAGTTATTACACCTTAGAAGCATCAAGATATTAGCACGATAAGTAGAACAACAGTACGGTCGTCGTGGAAAGGTCAAAATCCACGCGTAGACAATATTTCCACGTATGTGTTAACAGTGAATCTCCGACATAAAACAATGTAATTGCACTCACATTTTCAAGGAATAAGGCACCGAGTGCTTCTTTCATTGACTATTTGCCGAAACGTCTGATTTTTGTTTGACAAACGTGCCCGTGGGCAAACTGCCTACGTGTGGATTTCGACCATTCGACTGAGGCTGTATTGTACGCAGCATAGTCATAAAACAACATCTGTGGGTAGTCTTCGTTCGTAATATTTAGTAAACAAATATGCCTACTAGAAATTGCCATGCCGCCATCTGTTCGGTCAAATCAAGTCTCGATTGAGAAAGATTCCTTGTGTTGATTCAACGAAAATGAATTTTTAGGGGTATTTTCAAATTCATTCTGATGGAATATTTCAGCTGGTCGAACAGGCAACCCGTGCAGGTTCGTATTTCTGACCCACAGAAATATACCATCCGATTGAATCTTAAAATATACGATGGACTATTTTTAGAGATAAAATGGTTCTAGGTCATAACAACGTCATATTTGTTTGGACATTTGACTGGTCGCTTGAGAGGTAGCACAGCAGCGTTCCCCGTTGGCGTTCGACGACGCTCTACATCACCAATCTCTGTCGGAAAGGTCGTAGTTTCATTTAAACCCTC
Source organism: Pictodentalium vernedei (assembly GCA_031216915.1). Lineage (NCBI taxonomy): Eukaryota > Metazoa > Mollusca > Scaphopoda > Dentaliida > Dentaliidae > Pictodentalium > Pictodentalium vernedei. The sequence continues at coordinate 235,366,883 of CM062296.1, forward strand.
GAACCCTAATAGTATTGGTCATGCCAGTTCAAGGACATAAATTGTGAGAGCACATATTCATATTTTAGTGGTAGATCAATTAAGATTTTCAGTGTGCAGCCTTGGGGCTGCTCTTTGATAAAATTGATTTGTCTACTCCCACAAATTCACTGAGCAACCATTTACGTTATGTGATTGGGACACGTTGTGATCCTGGCCCGACAAGGCGGCCTTACGTGTCCAAAGGGTTAAACGATTTAATTGATTTAAAAAAAAAAACAAAGTGCTGTCAGCAAGGAATAATCTACTTGACTTCTTCTTCTGAGAACTCTTGTACTTACGTTTGTGTACATTTTCTTATAGTCTTGGTAAAACAATGTTACAGAGGGAAACATGTTCCCACGAAAAAAAAAGGTATCGCAACAGCGGGCGTTTTAATCATTTACCTCACTTATCGGTCAAAACCGTCAATCGCTATTCACAAAAATCGCCAATTAATTTTCATTATTTTTTTTCATTTTTTGTCTCCAAAACATTAGTTATTCAAGAATTTTGTTTGCAAGTGCCGTCTGCTTGTCATGTTAGGTAAAGCATTCAAGAAGGTTAAAACCTCAAAATATTGGACTGGAATTCAAGTTAAGTTTATATATTACATTTGTGATCTGAAATGAGCAGTCTGCAACGGAACAAAAAATGAAGTACTTATGAGTAAAAAATTCAGGTGCTGTTGCTCTGGGCTATGGGTTTGCCAATCAAATCGTTGAACAATAAGCAATATTCATTTTGGATTATCAAAATTAAACTCCAGGGAAAAGAAACGCAATATGTGAACGTAAGTTAATATGAGACAATCGATAAGCAGACGATGCAAAATACTACGCAGTGAAGAAGCCGGCGGTTCATGATTTATTGCTGTCGATCTATAAGGGTGATGATTTAAATTATTAACCCGTTGAAGGTGGTGTGCTAAAATGAATTTCCATAGTACAGGATTGTGTGCTCGACACACTTCTAGTGTTGTACAGCGAGGTAGCCACAGATTGGTAGATTAGGAATTCGCATCCCCACACTTTTCTGTCAACTACAATTATGTACAATACATTCCTGCTACCCCAAAACTAGTTTATGTACGCTAGGTCTTATATTGAGGATCTCTCTCCCCATCAGGGGTAACTTGGGCAAGGTATTTAATCCTCATTGTTCACGTGGGGCACGGTGGTGCTGTGTACTAAGACATGCTGCACTTCGATGGTGCACTTGTCTTTAACCAATGCTAACACTGCTTCTGTAGATTTAGTACGTTGGGGTGTCTGGCAGTTGTTCGCCGCTGCTCACTGGTTCTCTCCTCTCTACCAGTAAAACTATCTGACACGTAGATATCCTGGCTGTCGACTGTGTCATTAAACAATAAAAACACAACAAACAAATTAGAGAATATCTAATGAATTGCGATTTCATATGAAATTTCTGTTTTGAGTTCACTAAAATCGATCTGAGCCGAGGTAAACCTCGTCTCAGATCCATTTTACCGAATGAGCTTCAGACCTGTCATGTCAAAGCGTGATGAATTTGATATTCATTTCATCATATAATGTGTAATTTAACCTGTTAGTTAACGTAAAGACTACAGCAGGTCAGGGCTGATCCTAAAAATCGCCATCCAATTTTATTTTCAATATTTTGCCTCAGAAGCATAGCTTATGACCCCTCACTGGATCGAGATCGTTCCAATGAGAGATTATAAGCTATGTTTTCAAGACAAAAATGAAAATGGTTATTTAGGAAATATTTTCTGCAGTTGTTGTCTGTATTTGTGTATTAGATAGACAGTTCATAAAAAAAAATAATCAATTCAATTCTACTTTCGAAACCAACTCACTGACGACGCTATCCTGTCGACGTTGTGGGCGATCTTTCCCGTGAAGAGTTATTTCATGGTGATTATATGATAAATTACATTACAAGTTAAACCGGTAAAGGGATCAGTGGTAATAACCCAAAGGTCCATAGTATTAAATTGTAACTGATACTTTTCTTAAATGTAAAATGTATTTACCCATTTGCTGTAAATTATCACCACCGGGGTGGGGGCATTCTCGGGGATTGGGGGGGGGGGGGGTGCTGAAATGGGGACCACGTCGCTGGGCATATTTCGGCTAGTGCTAGTCCCGAGACGAGGTCGATGCATCAAAATACCATCTTGGAACCTCTAGAGTGGCAATGCCCAATTTGTATTATTCATTTATAGTATTCCCCTCCCTTCATACCACGTAACCAACGCACAACTTGAACAAGGAACTATTTTATTATGCGCTAATTTAAACACGACACTGTTGTCATGAGGAATTTTACCTTTCGAGTCAATACATTCACCTGATTTTAAACCAATGCCATCATCAGCAGTTGCCGTTTCATTTGAAAGTAAAACAATTAATTTCCGAGGGCGCTTGGTGGGCGTTGTTATGCATATATATATTCAATCAATTACGCTTATTAACTAAATTAGTATTACCAAAACAGTGACCTTGACTTATGTCCAAAGTTACTTTTTAGGTTCATCTTTCTCAGTTCGCACGTACAGGTAGTGTTGCCGCTTACAACTCAGAGTTGTTTTTCATCTAGACGTTTCTACTTCTATTCGTGAAAATATACGCCTAAGATACATTTTTGCACTGTGTCATTCGGGAGCACCTTTTAGGTGAACGTTCAGTAATCTCCATCCCAATCCCAAGTAGACTGATTTATTGGGGAGCGGGGGCAATGTACAGGCAATGCTATTCAAAAACGAATAGGATGGACCTCAGAAGGTTATGTAAATTTGGTATTCAACAAAAGAAACCAAAAAGGGGGATTTTTTATTAACAATTAGTTTAATATTGTCAGGCATTGCTCATACTCATGGGAAAGAATAGTTCTTGTGGAATTGACGTATACCTACTGGGGATGGGTCGTCGGAATACTTATGGAACAAAGTAGTAATGGCACAACTCTGCAAGGATGTTAGAAGACTATACAGTATTGGATGACTACAACAAACCAAACCATAGGGCAGACAGTTGGAGATGAGATGGCAGCAGATGATAAGATTACCTGTATAGAAGCTTGGAATCACACTTATGGAATCCCACTTATGGAATGCCCTTTTTGAAATCCGCACAGAATCCCTTTTTGAGAAACGTCGGTGGTTACAGAGTCCATTTTTGGTCATATGTGCCTATGTGCTAGTGCACAATGTGTCACATTATGCATTTTCACATGAGCACATATCGGCACATCCAGCATGTGTACAATAGAACATAAACACGTCTAGCGGCGTCGGAATACTTTATAAGGAGATGGGAGAAGTCATAACATAGCTTGTGGATACATGGGTAGAAACTGAGAATTTAGTTGAAATCAGAGCCAAATAAAACAATTGTCGGGTCTATTTGGGTAATTTGATGTACTCTAGTTCACTCGAACTTACCCCCAGGAGCCCTTTCTGTCCTAACTTACCCCTGTCCTATTGTTGGCCTTTCGTCTCGTTACAGTTATTCAGATGAAAACGTTGGCTTTTCAAGAAATGTACAACTTCTCATTAACACGGCCGAGGATATTTCGCATTCATATTACCTCCCCTATTCACAATACTCACAATGCAGACATTTTCTGGAAGCTCTGAGTATGGCCTTTCCTGAGACAACTGTACACAGCAAAAATCTACAAATGCACTCAGCTGAATGACACAGTTGATGGCTAAAAACATGGCACAAAATGGTCAAAATTTTCTCATTTTGAGGATAAATTTCCAATTTTCGTGCATCGATAGTGATAAAACTGTGTTATAGGTATTCCTCTTTCCTCCACTGGGGATTTTACAGCATAAGATGATCATTCTGACAAAAAAAAAAACAAATGGGTTTCTTATTCATTTTTTCAGAAGGCTTTCTCAAAGCAAATTTACACAAAAATTGTCCCATTTGTAAACTGCAAATTGTGAGGTCCCAAACTGGTCTGGGTTAGTCATTTAGCACTCCCGTGTGACCTTGACCCCCAACTGAAATGCACTTGACAGTACACAGTTTGAATCAAGACCATCAACAGATTATTTTGGCCATATCACCATTAATGAGAATTATTTACTAAATCCACACAACCACAAACTAAAACTATAGCTCAACATTGAAATTTGGATGTGGATATCCAATAACCTCAGAAATGACATTTTAAAAGGAAACGAGACCTTAAGTGAAAAATAAAAAAATTCTTCACACTCTCAGAAACAGCATAAGTGCTTCTATATTTAATTCTGAGAAAAATGATGTATGGCACATATGAAAAAATGTTATCTTAGTGTCCTTAATCCCCATGAATAGCGGCAGACCGAGCTCTCTGGTCATTTTTACGTTTCTTTATGCAGTAATGTTCAGTGAGAGAAGGCCTGTTCTTTCACATTTCTGACTCTGATAAAAGCTTTGTAGATTAAACTGCATTAGATGAAAGCTTGTGACACCGGTGCTTCCCCTATTCTGTCAAGGCAGTATCCTTTAACCTTAGAGAAGGAAGTTAGATTTCAATTTAGATGGATGGCCAGTTGTATCACCGAGGACAATAGCTATCATGACAGCTGTGTTGGTATATTGCCAATGATCAGGCTAAACCAATGATGATTGATTATTTATTTTTGATGTGCACAGTCACTTTCAGCACCAAAAGCTACATCGGGATCACACATTAACTGATTAGATTAAACAAATCCCCCAGAAATTACATTGATTTATAAACTACATCCTCCCTCAAAATACATATTTCAGTAACCACCCACCCACCCTTCTCCACGGCATTCTCAACTCACTTTCCTCATTTGGCCAAGCATCATTCGCCGATTCTATCAATTATAATATAATGTAATCATAAAAGATAGATTTCTATAAATCTCATGTAACACATTTTCCTGCATAGTATAAATTGTGTTTGCTAAAGGTTTAAAAAATAGACCCATTTCAGTTTCTGACCTGATCCAGAAGACTGACATTTGAAGTATATGCTATTTGAAAGGAGCTGTGTAAATGTAACGATTAAGAATATTCAATCCCAAATTATCTCTCCTAATTAGACCACACTCTGATAATTACCTGGAAAGTTCTTAGAAAGAATTCATCATATGACTAGACCAGTAAACAGCATTGTCAAATAAAATTTTGTAAAAAAACCTACATAATTCCCTTGATAATACCGTTACCGGACATAAAATACCTCAAGAGGGAGAACTTTCCAGGAAATTATATCTGTACAGGGTACCACTGAAAAAAGAAAAATACGTTTTAATATTTCTTTTAGTTATCCTGCAACATATTTCCACTAATACGTTTGGTTGATATGGAGATTGGAGGCCAGAAATTGCAATGAAAGCAAATGCTGTATTCTACTTAAGGTCTCGTTACAGTTATTCAGGTGAAAACGTTGGATTTTCAAGAAATGTGCAGCTTCTCATTAACACAGTTGAGGTCATTTCGCATTTAATTTACCCCCCCCCCCCGCCCCCCCCCCCCCCCCCTATTCACAATACTCACAATGTATACAGTTCCTGGAAGCTCTGAATATGACCTTCCTGGAGACAACTGTACACACAACAAAAATCTTACAATATCACTTAAATACACTCAGATGAATGACACAGTTGATGGCTAAAAAATGACCCAAAATGGTCAAAAGTTTCTCGTTTTGGGGATAAATTTCCAATTTTCGCGGCACATGCGCACGAACAAAACTTATCACTATGGTAATGACGTTACAACATGGCCGCTCACGCGGGCTACCATGGCAACCCAACTTGTCGCCGCCGGGTCACGTGACATGACGTTACCCCCGGAGTCCAATACGGGGTCCCCCTGATGGTGCAGGTTTCAACCCTGACATACTACTCACAACGACGGTACTGTATACCTATCATAAATGTAAAGCATTTACCTTCTTCTCCATTGCCTTTCACTGTCCTGCTTTAAGTTTTTTATCTCAGCTCCCATATCGACACTCGGGTTCATTTGATATTTTCCTTCCCGATTCACTTCAAGCTGATTACCATAATCACTGATGAAAAGATTCCGGCGAGGTGACAAAACCACGATCACTTCATCAAGAAACAATTCTCTTTATTACATCGCTTATGCGCTTTGCATTGTGCATTATTAACTTTTAACAATGGGGATCGAAGAAACGCGCTCAGCATGCAAACATTACATTATAATTTAATAATGGTGGTGGGATCGAGGTGTCTCAATGGTTTTAGCACCAGACTTCAAACGGAAAGGTCCCCGGTTCAATCCCCGTCATGGGTAACTGTGCTGTGTCCTTGGACAAGACACTTAATCTCGATTGCCTTCGTTAGTACACGGTGGCGCTGTATAAAGCTTAGGGAGTTAGTTTGTTAGTGAGTCTAACAGTCGCCCGCCGCTGCTCAGTGGTTCTCTCCAGTTACTCCGGTTTCATTCAACCGTAAACTGTTCGAGTTGACTCTGACCGCCGGAAGGGTGGTTCACCCCCCACCCCCACACCCCCAAAAAAGAGAAAAAAAAAACTTGATGGCGCGCGCATGCAAAACAAAATCAAACAGTTTGAGTATGTTCACAGAAATACGATTTGTTAAAATTGGAACTTATTCATAAAATATGTTGCATCCCTGCCCTGAATTTTATTATCTGTGTATTTTGATTGGCTGCTTTTGGTCACATATCTACAGTTGCGCAAATCACCGGAGCTTTCCTGGGTGTTTCCCATGTGATATCTCTCGAATTACACGCGGCGATCGAAGAATGAGTTGACAGTTTAACAGCCCAGTTTTATTTAAAATAGTATCAGCCTCGTAGATATCAAAAGGCTAGGTGTTACAGTGCGCCCGGCGTGGATTGGTCACTTTCCACGGGTGGGCAATATTTACACGGACGCAATAACATTAGATTCCGAAAAATAATTATAGGAATAATCATCAACAAATTAATTAATGAAGCACAGGGTACAACCCGGTGCTTCATTAATTAACAGTTTGCTGATGATGACTTTCATCACCTGGTAAACGTGTGTGTAGACATCACTGACCACGTGTGGATTACTAATAGTCCACGGTGGCTATACTGTACATTGACATTATAAGGAATTATTCGTATGTTTATTCAACCTATAACTTTAATGATATCGTGCCAAACGGGTTGGGAAGAAAACATGTTTTAAAATCATTGCTGGTTTTCTATTGCTCAAACGGCGAGCCGTAAAATGATTAACTATCGGTCATGGGCGTCCCAAAGGGTTTTTGGTGGGGCGTGACACCCCGTCAATCGTTATCTTTATTGTGAATATAGAAGTTTGTACAAATTCAACTGATTGAAACTTTGCCGACCTGTTATATTGAGAGGCAGGTTGTAGAGGAGTCGCAAAGATGACCAGTTTGGGGTTGGGAGAGAGGGGCAAATCTGATCTTTCCCGACTGTGGTGGCTCAATCCTCAACTTACTAATATTTCAACTACATCATATGTCTGAACTTGCGAAAACAAAAACAAAAACCCTTTATACGCGAAAACAGGGAATAGCCAAAAATCGAGGTCTGGCGGCCGGACTAAAACATTTCCTCGTCTGTATGACCGCCTTCGTAATTTTGTCAAATAGTCCTCAATTTCTATATTTAGCTTTCATTGACAAAACAAACAATAAATTTGCTGCTTTGCAAATGGCGTGGACGTATTATCTGTTCTGGTGGGTCACATGAAAATAGAAGCCCCAAACTGGCTTAAACCTTTATTCCCTGATGGTACCTTCCATGTCAGTTCAGAGCCCTCAACTGGTAGAGTCTATAATCGTTATTGCAGGGAAGACGAATGCATATTTTTCAAGTGCAGCCTTGCGGCTGCACGTCGAAAAACTTGAGTCTATCGGACAAATTCATTTAGCAACTATCAACTTTATGAATTCAGATCGTATCACGATCCTGGCCCGGAAAAAAAAACTGCGCTAAAATTTAACGTTTGTAAATTCGAGCCGAGACAGAAGAGAGCGTTTTTCATTTCGCCATTCTGTTCAAGTGCCAAGTTTGAAAAATGCGACGTTCAAATTCTGTTTCACTGCAGACTGCATTGATGGATAATGAATGTAAAATACCCAGAAGCCCGAACGGAAACACTTTATTTGTTACCACCCTAAACAAAGTTTCAAAGGTTTTTCATGACATCAAATCAAAACCAACTCCAACCAAGGCTGAAGCAAAAGGAGTTGGGGAAGTGTCATCGCACAAATTTGATGGCGCCGTGTACTAAGGCGTAATGTACGTCGATGGTGCACACGTCTTAAACCGCTGTAACCCTGCTTGAGTGGAGCGTGAACAGAGTTAGAATGTTGAGGAGCTGACAGTTGCTCGACGGTGCTCGGTGGTTCTCTCCGGGTACTCCGGCTTCCTCCACCTGTAAAACTGTAACAGTCACGATTAGCCATTGTATTGTGCATAAGTATGTGACCTTAAACACCAATAATAAATAAATCAATTAGACTATCAAGAAAACAGGGAATGCATTCACAAACCTTTCCCTTTACACTACAGCCGCTGTGGACTGGTCCTAATCCACGCGTGGGCAGTGATGCCCAAACATGCATTTGCCAGGTAATAAAAATCACTATGAGCAATATTTTAATTAATGAAGCACCGGGTTTTAACCGGTGCTTCATTAATTAAATTTTTGATGAATATTCCTGTAATTAGTGGTTGCAATCTAATATTATTGCGTCCATGGAAATATTGCCCACCCTTGAAAAGTGGACACTCCACGGCGGCTCTACTGTATGCGCACAATCTTATGAAATTTTCCCTTGCATTTTGTGTTTCAAACATGTCAAAAAAGTCACTTATCCCTACTTCGACATACTTGTTAAGGAACGTGTTTATTTTTTAAGGAGTATATTTACATTTCAAACTGAGTAGTCAGACTCTTTCCGACGAATAACTGGGTATATCACTTCTGTCACGCTCTCGAGATCAAATGTCGAGAATCGGAAGAGAGCGATGAGTGTGTGTGTAGGGTGGGGGATAACATTCATGGTCAATGTAAAATGACCGTGAATATCTGGTCATTAGTCGGTTATAGCGTACGGTTAACTGGTTACGAAAATTGGTCAACCGTTTCGACACTAGTTTCTCCCAGTATACGTTGAAATATATAACGGTTCGTCCTTATTGGCGTACATTCTCGTTAACACGTACTCTCTTTTATTTTGTGATAAAAATAAATTGTTATATCTCTTGATAACCGATTCGGAGAGTTGATATCATAATTTATGTTTTTTATAACTCTTGAAGTTTTGGTATGGGTGATGATTCCTAGATATGAAAGTTAACATTTTTAATATCAGTGCTCTACAGAGTTATAATTTGTGAGGTGCTGCGAACAAAATAAAATCACGCGTGCAAAGAAATGATCTGGATTGATTAACCTTTCAAACGTATGACTGCTTGATAATTAGAGACACGGACATGGTAAACCCTAAAGCTGATAATTATAGCAATGTGAATATTCATAACATGCATATAAGTTTCTTGAAAATTAAATTGGAAATTTACGGCAGTGTAGAACAGCCACACTGACTTCACTTATTATCTTGTTAAAACAGTTTAATATCTCGTTAAAACAATTTATTTATCTTGTTAAAACAATTTATTTATCTTGTTAAAACATTTAATATCTTGTAAAAACAATTTATTTATCTGGTTAAAATAAATAAAATCTATTTATCCTCGGTGGCTCCTTTGCTCGGTGGGTGAGATTCCTTCGAGGCGTACTTCCTCAAACTGCTGCTCCTTGGTTCCTGCCGTTCGGGTCGACAGAGTAACACAGAGTCGATCGGGGAGAAGAAGGGTCGAAAGCAAACGGGCATAAACTGCTCCAAGTGATATGCTCTTCTGCTGTACAGGTGTACTCCCACTGAATCGAACAACTGCCTGGCCACGTGATCTACCCCAGGGGTATAGTGCTTCTTTGGTAAAACAGAAACGGACTGGAAGCTATCGAGAAGCCTTCAAGGGGGAATTCAGCTCTACTGGAGAAAAGTCGTCTCTTGTTGTGCTCCATAACATTCAACATTTTCCCGCACGATCGAACATACCCTCAAAACACATCCATACCCACACGAAGTCCATCCAATATCATAAGAGCCACGGCCACCCCTAGCAACCAAGATGAAGGCGCCCATAGAACTAGAGTACTATACTACAGTGCGTCACCCAAGAAACATGTGTTGCGCATGCGCAGTGAGACCATGTGTCACCATGGGAAAGACGTGGAAAGGTGGCCACTCACGCGCGCTGCCATGACAACCCCCATGGTCCCTTCCGGTCACCTGACTGATCAGTTCAGATGTGGACCTGCATAAGAACGCGCTAACATGGCAAGAAGTGACCCTAACATACTACTTAACTCAGTCATTTGTGTGCAGATTTTTATATCCCATTGTATGGTAAGACACTAGCTTGGGGGAGAAGACATCCGCATATTGCTGGTTCTGTCCATGCATAAAGGCCAGGGCTATTTCCCTTGTAATGTTGCACTTATAAAACTTTCCATATGAACATTTTTGCATTATAGCTCTGGCATCGGTAGTTGGATTTTGGTGTCCTTTGGTGTGGTGACAGATCAGTCAGGGGCAAAAGGTATTTGCATATTGCTGGAGGGGGCATATGCAATACTTTGCGTTGGACTATTTCTCTGTTATCTTTATTCAACAATTACTACTCGGACTAGCAGGCACTATCATATAAGTAGTATAGAATGTGATTTTAAGGCCCCTTTTTATTATTTATTTATTTATTGGTGTTTTAGGTCACATATTTCTGTCAATGGCTAATCATGACCACAGCAATTTTACGGGTGGAGGAACCCCGAGTGCCCAGACAGAACCACCGAGCAACGGAGAGCAACTGTCAGCTCCCCAACATATTAACTCCAAACAAGCAGGGTTATCATTGGATGAAGACAGGTGCACCATCGACGTTCAGTACGCCTTAGTAGACAACGCCACCGTGCCCCCACGTGGCCAATGGGGTGAAGTGTCTTGCCCAAGGACACAAAGCGGTTGTCGCAGGTGGGATTCGAAACGAGGACCTCTCGGCTCGCAACCTGCACCTCTACCTACTGAGCCACCGCGCCCCCAAGGCCCCTATTTAAGGATCTCATCAATTGTTTTAACAAGTTATTAAATTGTTTTAACAAGATAAATAAATTGTCTTAACAAGATAAATAAATTATTTTAACAAGTTATTAATTTGTTTTACCAAGATAAATAAATTGTGTTAACAAGATAATAAGTGAAGTGAGTGTGGCGGTTCTACTCCGGCGTAGAAATTCACCTTGGCTTACTTAAAGTATGGCAGGTATGGCACGTACCCTGGGCGTCATTTGAAGGATGACGGGGGTGGGGGGCACTGAGCAGTTTCCATTGAAGTCCGACAAGCCACCCTCCAATAGGAAAAATGAATTTTCTTCAGTTGTATGATCTGTTTATAATTAGCATGGGTGAGAAGCACTGGGGTGGCCGGATTGTTAAACCATTTGGTCAATTATTAGGTAAAAATAGAGTGCTGCGAGCAACATGACCACATACCTCATAGTATCATTGTTGGGGCTCAGTGACAGGTTGCAGTAAGTCCATTCTCCTGTGCAAACTAGAGAGGTTGTGTTGCTTTCCCGACTTCTCTGTTTTAACAACGCCAGTCATGCTTTTTATGTCTCAATAAAATTTCCGCCAATATAAATATCAACAACTAACGCGCGATCTCGCCGAAGCGAGATCGCACGTTAGTTGTAGCTATTTTATTTTGGATGAAATTCTTTTAAGATGGAACCAGCATGTCAAAGGCTCTTTTTCCGTAGATACGCCGCTGCGTAGGTCCGACTAAAGCATAATGTACCACTTTGGTGCAAAAGTAATTTGTAACATAGACTAATAAATATTTTGGATTTGCGGTCAAATGAATACAGGGTGAAAATATCTGATACTAACATAAAAACAATATACACACAGAACGACACACACGTGTGAATGGGTTAATCGATATGGCATGAGCACCTGCACGGAAGGATAGAACGAGAGGCCGTAGGCCTCAAGGTTTATCCTTCCGCGATGGTACAATGTGTCGTTCTGTGTTTACTACACGCCTTCATGTTTATCAACAAAAACAATTATTGGAAGGACACTCATCAATTCATTTGACAACTATCAACAGAAAGAACACATTTTATCGCCGATCAAATTTGCGAGGGGAACCTGTGTTACTATTTCGTCCCCTGAGTTCCAATATGTTCTATGTGCCTACTGGCACATAGAACACATTGGAACTCAGAGGACGATTTTCAGTCAGCTATCGCTAGCGATTCAAATTGTAATTGCGTTGCACGATTTGTTGAAAATTCCAGTGAAATTTCGCTCCTATTTAAAAATAGTCCGTCAACGATATCCGTTCCGCACATACAGATTTTCATTTTCCGCATGGTTTAGTATTGCTGTAGATGGGGATTTCATAGAACAGGCGTGTAATAACATATAACATAGGCCAGTATGTTAAATCAGTTCCTTAAAACAGATACTTTTGTTTTCTTCATTGACCCTATGGATGTGCCACTGGTCTTGATGATGGTTGACTTGTATTGCTGTGGCGCTGGCAAAAGATAGAGCTCAAAGACGCGGTGACTCCCAACAAGGACTTTATCAGGAATTTCTAGTTTGGTCGGATTTTTTTTACTTCCAAGAGAATACAAAATGGCTAAAAATAACTGCCAACTTCCATTTAGAGAAATAGATTTGAACCTTTTTAGATATCTTTTTCTTAAATATAGAAAAAGTTAAAGGTGCATGGGTATCCAATATGGACGTTCGAAATACGATATATCTGGAACAAAATTCAACGATTCAAAGCATCACCACGTGCAGTTTATGGTCTGCATCGCATTACTTTCTGCCGAAAAAATCACAGTCTTAACCCCTCCGTCGCCCATATCAGAACAAACGTTGACTACTCCACTTTTATACTGGAAGCGTTAACAATTGCCTGTGGCTTCCACTTGAGCATCCGTGAATTGATGAGTGCGTCTTATCCGTCGGAAATTATGATGAAGTGAATAAATTATTTAGCAACATTTCCTTAAGTGTAAGAGATGGCGCCCTGACATTTTATTCAGACACTTTGCACCAAGTTCTCACAGGCGTTCTCCTGTACCGATGACAGCTTGCAAGGACATTATATCTATTGTTGAGTATGTCTCATTGTTATCACTTGGAGAACAGGGCCCCAGTGGTTAGAACACTGAACCCTGAACCAAACGGCGGACGATTCCATCTTGACCGGCGTCATCTACATTGTGTTAATGGTCAAGGCACTTAATTGCAATTGGCCACGTGAGAGCACAGCGGCGCTGTGTACTAAGGTGTACCGCATGTCGATGGAGCACTTGTTGTCAACTGCTGCGAACTCTGCTTGTGCCGAGTAAGTACTTTTGGGATTCTGACAGCTGATCGCCGCTGCTCAGTAGTTCTTTCCAGAAAGTTCGGCTATTCCGGCTTTGAGAATCTGACTGTTCGTCACCGCTGCACGGTGGTTATCTCCAGCTTCTTCAGCTATTCTGGTTCTTGCACCCATAAAACTATCCGACTCGATGTGACCCTGGCTGTTAAATATGTCGTAAATAGAGAGTAATCGCTTGACTGGACTGGTTATGTGAAATAATTCATGAGAGGTGAGGGACGTTGTACAAACACGAGTGCGCGAATGCGCAGGAGTGTTTTACAATATAATCGCTCGCCTTGAGTGAATTATTCCACGTAACCAATCCAGTTAAGCGATTACTCTGTTTATTACTTTTCATTATTAACAATAATTATATTACTTAACCCTTTACCTAACGTAACGGCCCAAACCGGCCAGCGCTATTCTCAAAAATCGTCAATTAATTTTCATTATTTTTTAATTTTTTGTCTCTAAAACATAGGTTATGACCCCGTCATTGGAACGAGGTCATAACCTATGTTTTTGAGACAAAAAAATGAAAATAATAGTTATTCAAGAATTTTTTTTGCAAGCGTCGTCTGCTTTTCATGTTAGATGAAGGGTTAAAAAAACAATGAAGTCCCCATTACACACACGGCAAAGCGTCTTCGTTTGCGCGCACGGATACATGACACAATTGTTGATTGCATAATTCACTTGTGAAGTTATCGTTTATAATCAAACCCGGAAAACCCAGTAAATCACACTTTGGAAATTAATAAAGGCCAACAAACAAACAAACTTTGTTATCACTAAACTCATATTTTAAACCGCAAAACAGTCTTGGCATTCTTAAAAATGCAGGAGGGCTAAAAAAATGTTTCTCTCGCATGGCCTAGCAGAGCGATTAGCTCTCCTGAAGATTCCAAATCTAAAAGCGGCAAAAATGAAGTTTTACTTTTAATGAATTCTACCTCGTGGGATTTGTACAATTTATTTGGTGCTGCTAGCAAGGTTATTTAGGTGAGACGGCTAATCTGCCCCTCACACACCTCCGGGCCTCGACAAGGCCCGGAATTGTGAGAGGTGCAGTGTGGCCGTCTTACAGAGACCATTAACAAAGCAGAGATATGAAAAATGTGGGTTTTAGGAATAGGCGGCTATGGTAATCACTATTTTCTAAGACCAGGAGGTCTAGTTTTCACCTTCCTTAATTTTTTTTTAAGGCGAGCAGTAGGCGAACAAATAAATCACTCTCATGAAAATGCAAGGCCTGAAAAAACGGGCAAACATTACTGTGATTACAAAAGGGGACACAGAATTTAAACCAGACCAAGACTAGGTATGCTCCCCTCAACACAACACTGTAGGACCTCACCTATCGCAAAATAAATACGAGAATGTCCATCTCCGATGCCATTTTCATTTGTTTTTCCTTTCGCTAAAATTTTCTCGAAATATTTTATTTACGTATTCTTGAGCCACAAGTGTTAACGTAGCGCGACCAGGGGCCAATACTATAAAACTTTTACAATTGTATTTTGTAGAATTGTATTTTCTAGTTATGACTTTAAATGGGTTAAAACGAACCATTAGCATTTTTAAAGATGTGGCAATTTGCCAGTTGGCAAATTGCCATATAGTTTAAAATGATAATGATTCATTTTAGCCAGTTAAATTAATAGATGGAAAATACAATTCTAAAAATACATTTGTAAAATTGTACAGTATTGGTCGCGAACTGATACGTCACCAAAATACACAAATACAAGTTTTACGAAGTCGAAGGTTTTCTAATCAATCAAAAATTATTAAATACGATGCGTGAGTAGTATATAAGGTATGAATCGTGCCTGATTACCCGGAGCTTTGGGGGAGCAGCTAGTGTTAAATTCCCATAGGAACCGGAGCCGTTTGGGGGAGCAGACATGAGACGTGTTTTTCGCGTCATCCAGCTAGATCCACCAAATGGTGTAGGTACTGTATATATAGTATGCTATGGCATGTATAGTGATATATGTACGCATGGGGCTATAGGTATATATTATGGGTAAGTGGTGGAAAGATAATGGGAAAATGGGGTTTTCTTGAAGGTTTTTTTCCGCGAAACGGTTGACGTTGCTATTGACGTCGTGATGTCATGATACGCGCGCGACGTCATACAGATGTTGACCACTGTTATTGTCCAGTATACAATCTGACATAACGTTATTCGGGTCAGGGGGTGTCGGGCTTCTCGTATGGGGTGGCGGTGATATGGTAGTAGCGGAATACATCCATGTAGGTCCCAAGTTAGCCCTTAATACTATTAATCCACCTTATGCTTCATATTATGCTATGTCTGGTACAGCTAGGTCAAGCAGTATTGTGGGCATGGGAGTCATGTATGGTCGGCCAGTGCGGTATTGTCATTGGTGGTTTAGATTGGCAGTATAGGATGAATGGTCTGTTGGGTTATCACCTCCTTAGTACTATTAACCTATCGAATCATTTATAGTATCTAATGGTTGGTATTGGTAGTTTAGTGTTAGGCCAGGCAGTATTATACTAGGTTGTTTAGAACGGGTGGCATACGATGCATTGTATATACACCTATAGGCCCCTGTTAGTGCTTGGTACTATTAACCAACCGATTGATTTGTATTATTCCATGATTGGTATATGTAGTACGCTATAGCAGGTCAAGTGGGGTTTTGGAGTGGGGATGGGGGTAATGCCTGGCAGTATAGAACAGCAGTATAGTATGGACGATATATACATCTGTGGGCCCTTGCAGGTCCCATGTTAGCCCATTAGCCCCTTAGTACTATTAACCTACCGAATCCTTTGTATTATCCTATGACTAATATAGGTAGTATGCAATGCTAGGCCAAGAGGTACTGTGGGTAAGGGTAATGCCCAATGTAAAAACACGGAATCCATATTTTATGGACTCGGCTAGGAATCTCAATTACGAAATGCCTTATATGTATACAGGGGAAATCTGATTCAAAAAATGCTATACACACAGATTAGAGATGGGCTTCAGTAGTATGTCTCGGGCGTTTCACCCCCAGGGGACCCCTTGGTACTATAGCACTACGTGCTAAGCCGATCAATTGGGGAAATAAAGTCAATTTCGGTGATTTTGGGTGGATTTTGGTGATTTGGGGGATTGTCGGGTTGTTTGTGGTAATCAGATTTACTCCGATTCAATCGAACATACCCACCGAACATACCCCTATCCTATTGTAGGCCTTAGGTAACATAGCAATCACGTGCTACCATAGAAACCAAGATGGCGGCCTCCAGTATACAAAATGGACGACGGAAACACGTATCACACTAACAACACGCGCTGCGCATGCGCACTAACACCACGTATCACTATGGAGATGACGTCACAACATGGCCGCTCACGCGGGTTACCATGACAACACAACATGGCGCCACTACGTCACGTGACATGACGTCACTTCCGGGGTCATCCACCGGGGTCATCCAAATATTCCCTCAAAAGCCCCTGACATACTACTGAAGCCCATCTCTAATCTGTGTGTATAGCATTTTTCCTAGAATTGTAATTTTTGATCCCTATCCCATGACGTTTTTCCCCTATTAAGAATAGCACGTAGTGTTATAGGACAATTTACCCAGAATTCTCTGCTTCTTTCTATATATGCAATAGTTTACGTCTACCTGGCCATGTTCCTTTATTCTAGAGTATACTCCAGTAGCGTAGAAGAGCCTATTAACTGGAACAGTTTTCCTTATTATTGCTATATTTAGCAATTTCTGGTCTATTCTTGTTAGTTCTGACCCTATTCCGTGTACTCTTGTTGTTTCATTTATCTAACTAACCAATCAGATTGCTTGATTTCCCATAATCTGTATGCAGGGTTATCTCCCTTGTGTATAACAAAAGCCTATATCCAATCGCCATATCCCATGGAATCCCATAATTTTGAAAACACCTGTGGCTATGGAATCCCTTTTAGTCATATGTGCTTATGTGAAAAAGCACAATGTGACACAATGTGCCCTAGCACATAGGCACATGATTTATGTGCCGATATGTGCTTATGTGAAAAGGCACAATGTGACACAATATGCCCTATCACATAGGCACATACGGGTATTTGAGGATACCTATGGCCTGGTATTGTATTATTTGAGGATACCTATCGAGGATACCTACTGGAGAATCCCTTTTTGTCATATGTGCTTATGTGAAAAGGCACAATGTGACACAATATGCCCTATCACATAGGTACATACGGGTATTTGAGGATACCTATGGCCTGGTATTGTATTATTCGAGGATACCTATCGAGGATACCTTTTATAGGATACTTATCTGAGGATACCTATGGTCTGGTATTGTTGGAGGATACCTGTTGTAGAAACCTTACATCTGTGTACTTCTGTTATTCTGCCCCATATCTCATCCATTACTTCCTAGCTATACCTATCTTAGTCTCGACTATAACATTGATCAAGGTTGAATCAGATTGCCCCTGTATACATATAAGGCATTTCGTAATTGAGATTCCTAGCCGAGTCCATAAAATATGGATTCCGTGTTTTTACATCGGGCATTACCCTTACCCACAGTACCTCTTGGCCTAGCATTGCATACTACCTATATTAGTCATAGGATAATACAAAGGATTCGGTAGGTTAATAGTACTAAGGGGCTAATGGGCTAACATGGGACCTGCAAGGGCCCACAGAGGTATATATCGTCCATACTATACTGCTGTTCTATACTGCCAAGCATTACCCTCATCCCCACTCCAAAACCCCACTTGACCTGCTATAGCGTACTACATATACCAATCATGGAATAATACAAAGCAATCGGTTGGTTAATAGTACCAAGCACTAACAGGGGCCTATTGGTGTATATACAATGCATCGTATGCCACCCGTTCAAAACAACCTAGTATAATACTGCCTGGCCTAACACTAAACTACCAATACCAACCATTAGATACTATAAATGATTCGATAGGTTAATAGTACTAAGGAGGTGATAACCCAACAGACCATTCATCCTATACTGCCAATCTAAACCACCAATGACAATACCGCACTGGCCGACCATACATGACTCCCATGCCCACAATACTGCTTGACCTAGCTGTACCAGACATAGCATAATATGAAGCATAAGGTGGATTAGTAGTATTAAGGGCTAACTTGGGACCCATTACATCCACGGCAAAGCGTCTTCGTTTGCGCGCACGGATACATGACCCAATTGTTGATTGCATAATTCACTTGTTAAGTTATCGTTTATAATCAAACCCGGAAATTCCAGTAAATCACACTTGGAAAGTTATAAAATACTGCGACTTTATTTGCTCAACACTAATACAAGAAAAAACATGGCAGCAGGATAAAAAAATAAATATAATTGTTCTTGAGGAGACAAAAAAACAAAGGAAAATCATTGTTTTCTGAAATGTCGGGTCATCATTTATATTTTGAAGGCAAATGTTGCAAAAATAATGAACTTTAAATGTTGGTTTCAATGAATAGTGTTGGTTATATATCTCCGTTGTGTTAGGTTAGGGATAAGTCTTTTTAACCCTTACTTTTTTAATTCAGGGAGCTCGGTGGCTCAGTGGAAACGGCATTGGACTTCAGACCGGAATTTCCATGGTTCGATCCCCGCCTGGGGTGACTTCGTTGTGTCCTTGGGCAAGGCACTAAATCTAGATTGCCAACGCGGAAGGTCTGTGGCACTGTGTACTAAGGCGTACTGCACGTCGAAGGTGCCTCTGTCTTCAACCAATGCTAACCCTGTTTGTGTGGAGTTAGTACGGTGGAGAGTCTGACAGTTGTTCGCCGCTGTTCGGTGGTTCTCTCCGGGTACTCCGGCGTCCTCCACTCACAAAACTGTCCGACACAAGCTGACCCTGGCTGCTGAAAGTGTCGTTAAACCCAATAAGAAAATAAATAAAATACTATTTCAATTATTGTTTTTTTTCAATTCTTCAGAACATTTCAACAAAAACATATCATGTGACCACTCACTCGAACGAGCTCGTCAAGCCAGTTCTAGTTAGTTGGTCACTTGATATTGTTTTGCTGAAACTTTTTGAAATTTTAGTTTTTCAGTTGCACGATCTGTAAATTACGCGGGTGGTTTCGACCGATTCGTTTGGCAAATGGTAAATAAATAAGCAAAATTTTGATTCTCTCACATGCACGCAAATAAAGGACATTTTAGGGGGGGGGGGGGGGGGGGGCACACACCGGGTCAATCCGCCTCTGTTTTATACAAGTTATGCTCACCCCCCTCCCCTTAAAAAAACCTGGATGAAGTTATCCATACCGACAACAAAGCTACCAACAAAAATGCGAATTATTTCATATTAATATTTTGTTTTCACCAAGAATGATAAAGATGTTCTTTTTCAAGGAATCGCGATAAAAACAGAGCTTTATATCATACAGAGACAGGTTTCTATGGAGAATGGATGTGTTCAATGACGATAGACCTACATGACTTCTCTGTTTGAAGAACAAGGTATTTTGATGCTATCAAAGCTTACCTAAACGAAGACGCACTATCTGACACCCTGCGGGTGATTAATATGAGCTGTCCACATAGAAAATGTTGACTATGTTATGAGAAATTATTCAAAGTCCAGCACATTAACGTTTACGCTGTTAACATTATCAGCCACTGTGGTAAATTGAAGGTAACATGGTCTGAGGTTTGTGGCTCGGAGTTCATGTTCAACCGAGACGCGGAATGTTGAAGTTGAACATACGTTCTGAACCGCAAACCTCAGACCTTCAGTTCATCACAATAACGTATATGTTCCAATAAGACCATACTCATAGCCCCAAACCTACATCGCGAAATGAACAAGGCAGCCTTTAACGATACAATGCGGTTATTGGCATTGGACTTCGAAAGAAAAGTTCAACGGTTCGATCCACCTCATGGGTAACTGTGTTGGGTCTTTGCGCAAAGCACTTATTCTCGATTGCCCACGTGCGGGTATGGTGGCAGTGTATACTTAGGCGCACTGCACGTCGATGGTGCACTTGTCTTCAACCAATGCTAACCCTGCTTGTATGGGGTTATAACGGTGGAGAGTCTGACACTTGCTCGCCACTGCTTGGAAGTTCTCTCCTGGTACTCCGGCTTCCTCCACCCCCCCCCCCCCCTCCCTAAAACTGTCATACACGAGGTGACCCTGATAAAAAACTACGCGAGTTCTCGTTCAATGAGAAGGTGGATGAGATTTCAATCTTATTGGAACATTGTTTACTGTTGCGATAGAATATATTACTGTAGTGGTCTCTTTCCCGATCAGATCGTGATCCAGTTGGGAGATACATTCATCAGGGCGATTTCACAACATATAGCAACACGAAGACCGAATCAAGACAACAAGCGCAAGTAGCACCTGCGATTCAATATTCTCGTATTTTTATAGATATCATATCTCCAGTACTGTTGTGGGAAAAGCGTACAGAGGATTTCGACGGATCGCGACCTAGCCGCGATTCGGTTGAAATTCTCCGCTCAGTTCTGTATTCGCATTACAATGTTGTTTGGAAATAAGATGCTGAACAGTACAATACTTCTATCGTACAAATCGGTTGAAATCGAAGATCGATGTACAAAAAAAGATCGATTTCCTAATTTCGTTTCTTTCATTTTTCTCAAATTATTATTTCGATTCCCTAATGGAACGAGTGTATGGAACTCGTTCATACAAGGGGTCATAAACCGTAGTTATAAAGGAGAACGGTGCTTCCACACCCTTTCTGCGTATGTATTACCAGAGGGTGCAACAGAGTTATAAACGTATATCACTGTAAACGAATTACCGTGACAATTGTGGTAGAAATATTGGCAACCCGTTGCCTCTATTTTTAACCTAAATATAACGGTAATGACTGTTACTGTTAACCGTTTACCTACCATGAAAAGCAGACGACACTTGCAAAAAAAACATTCTTGAATAACTAATTTTTTTCATTGTTTTGTCTCAAAAACATAGGTTATGATCCCTCGTTGGAACGAGCACGACGAGCTCGTTCCAACGAGGGTCATAACCTATGGTTTGAAACAAAAAATTGAAAAATAATGAAAATTTATTGGCGATTTTTGAGAACAACGCTAGCCGGTTTTGGCCGTTATGTTGGGTAAGGCGTTAAATGTCTAACATTATATCGTCTGAAAACTTATAGAGTGTTCACATACAGTGTGGAGCAAAGGGTTTTTTTAGAATGAACGCAACCAAATCTTTCGTCCCCCTTTGCATAATGACATCACCCATGCCGACAGTTACCTTATTTTAGAAGAGTAAATTTTTAAGGCAGACTAAATAATATCTCCAATCCGCAGCCAGATGGCTGCAGGTTCAAGATATTAATTGGTTTACTTTGTATGACAAATCAATTTAATCAAACGATCTTCTCGTGTAATGAAGAAAAACTAAATATTACTTCCTTGTTTTCGGAGCAACTAAAAATATTCATTTATTATGCCCTCTCGGGAGATGGTATTTAGTAAAGAGCTGCATACGTTCGTACGTTACAGATTATTTCCGTTCAACATGCTTCCTACTCTAGCTCCACCACTGGATATCGGATTAAAATTAAAATAAATATTGGAATGCTTCTACCTAATCATGTGGAAACAGATCCTATGGTGGAATTAAATACCTCGATTAAATAAGTACATAGTTATTTGCCCTTGTTTAACATTCAGCATTACCAAACCGACCAACATGTTTGCAACTCTACCATCACCAGTAGTGGTTGGGTTAAAATAATTGAAGGCATGCTTCCACCTAATCAGGTGGGTACAGATCCCATATTGGAATTAATTCCCCTGATCAAATACGTACAGAGTTATGTACCCTTGTTTCGAATAGGAGATTACTAAAATATTTCCGTCCAACATGTTTGCTACTCTAGCTCCACCACTACACAATTGATTAAAATATTTTTGAAGTGTTTATACCTCATAAAGGGGGGAACAGATCCTACAGCGGTATTAATTTTCTACCTAAAATGCGTACAGAAAACAAGCGACAGCTTCGATTTTATAATGAGCAAGTGTTCACTCTGCATACAAAAAATGAGCAAATCTATCCTAGGCGTTTATATTAATTTAAATAATTATATACCTCGATGCAGGCACTGGTGATATAATGAACGGGAAAAAAATCTATAGAACATCAATAGATGGAGGAAACATCGTTTTCCTATTTTTATAAAAAAAAATGCGAAATGAAGACTAAATGCAAACAAAAAAAAAATAAAAAAACAAACGAAAGGAAAAACCAATGTTTTCACATTTGTTTTTCGACCGGTGGATTTCTACAGAGTTGTACGCCGGAAATGCGGACAAAGAATTTTGAGCCAGTTGCTATGCTTCCTTTTTTATTCATGTGACTGTATTTTGCTTCTGTGAATACCTATTGCCGAATTGTGGAGTTCGAATAGCTGGCAAATTATTCACAAACTGTTTTCTTCATACGACTCCCTACATAATTTTTTAGCAGTGGCGTAGCCATATGGGGCCCGGGATGGGGGTGGGTGGTGAGGGAGTGGGTGTTGTCCGGCCCAAACTTTTCACTGTCCCCACCCCCCACCCCCCCCCCCCCCAAATAAAATAAGAAACAAAAAACATTGGCCCTATGTTACTTTCACATAACATATAGAGCACTAAAGTGGTCTCCAATATTGGGCTACACAGTACACACCAAGCCTGAAAATAAGCAGACTGTCATCTGCAAAATGAGGTCCCCAGAGGGTGCATTTGGTGATGCTATCCTGCACAGCAGAGTAGCATCATAAAATTTACCCTCGGTGAACCTCAGACTGAATCAAGGTCTCAAGCCTAACCAGAAAGATGCACCTACAGGATAAATTGGCCCACTGTTGGGATAGCATCAGCAACTTCACCTTCTGGGGACCTCATTTTGCAAATGACAGGTTGCTTATATTCAGGCTTGCTACACACTCTACAATTGCCCCAGATTCGCTCTTAGAGCGCTGAATTTTGCAAACTTTTCTCGAGGGTGGATGGATTAATCCTTAACAGGACGCTCCAGCTGTTACACACTCTTCCCACTTCCATCAAAGGACGTGGGAGGAAAGGGTAACAACCGGAGTGTCTAAGTAACGGCCTTCCAAACATCATGTTTACCACCCCCACCCCCCCCCCCCACCCCCAAAAGTGGCTAGAGCATCCCCTATTATAGATTCCTGGCTACGCATTTGATTTTTAGGGTTAAAATATCTCATCGAATGTAAAACAGAAGCAACTCATGCAGATTCGAGTTAAAGAGTTTGTTGGCTGTTTAGAGATGTTGATCGTAACTTGATGGACAAAAAGATTCATCACCTTCATAAACGGCATACATCATAAACGAACGTTAAAAACTGTTGTTAAAGACCTTGAAATATTTCTGATATGGAGATGGAAAATAAATCGGAATCATTTGTCATTACAAAGCAGCAGTTGAGTCATAATACGATAAAAATATTTTTATAGTGTTTATGCAGCAGTAATTGGGCACATTGTTTATGTTCAAAGATATGTAAAAAAGAAACTGTTGAAATCAAATCTGGTTGGAATGATATTCCAGGAGAGTGAAGTAGTGATGCATTAATATGTTCTGGGGGTGATTTTTACCATTCTTTGTTTCCAATTTATTGTTGATTTGGAGCTCAGACATCGGTTGCCATATGCAGTACGGCAACCGTGAACTGGTCACTTTCCACGGGTGGGCAATATTCCACGGACGCAATAATATTAGATTCCAAAAACTAATTATAGGAATAACCAAAAATGTATTTAATGAAGCATCGCGTACAACCCGGTGCTTCATGAATTAAAACTCTGTTGATAATGATTTTTATTACCCAGTAAACGCATGCGTAGACATCACTACCCACACACGGATAACGACCAGTCCACGGCGACGGTACTGTACTTCTTTGCAAAAATTGAAGATCACTGGGTATCAGAGGCGTAAATGCAGGGGCGGGGAAGAGCAAACGATCGACACCCCTCCCTTCCAACCCCATCAATTCACCTACACATACCCTTACACACACACATTCACCAAAAGTATTCTCTGAAAACTTCTTTAAGCCCCGGGTCCACTGTTCTCAAAACAACAGGATTGCTGGAACGTCAACGAAAAATGATCTAACTCAATCAAGATGGTGTGCGGTCAATCAATGTGTGTAACTCTTCTCTTCGACGACGTTAGAAGACGTGAAAGCTGTTGCGCCATCATTACTTTTTACACATAATCAAACGTCAAACGAAAGTCCAGCGCGAACACTAGAAACACGATATCAGCTTTCCAATCTCTGCACTTTTTTGTCAATACTATCTAAAATGTGTTGTAAGTATTCAGGTGAATTGCCATGATAAATGTGCACATCATCGCCCACGATAAATGTGCACAACATCGCCATATTCATTTTTCAGATAAAGTATATTCTTTAACCCTTTAACGAACACAGTAGTTTTAAAACATAAATTAAATTTCACACATTTCGAAAACAAATTTCACAATTTTACAATAAAACCAAACAAATATGGATATCATTAGATCCAGCTCGACGAGCTGGTTCTAATGATATCCATCTTTGTATGTTTTATTGGGAAACTTCCGAAATATTTTAGGGTGTGGTAGGCTTATTCTGGTTATTTTTCTGGCCTTTTTCGGCCACTATGTTAAGTAAAGGGTTAAAAAGCGATAGGTGACTGGCAAGGCACCGGAGAATTGAAAACCGAGAAAATTGTTTTGTTCGGCATTGTTTACTTGTGGCAACAACCCCCCCCCCCCCCCCCCACACACACACACACACCCACAAGCAGGCGGCAGGTGAGACACTTTTCTGTATGCGATCAACGTGCGTTCCAGTCGACCTGTTGTAAAGAGGTCAGTGCTATAGTCTCTATAGATATATTTTAGAATCTAAGCGATCGCATGTTTTAGAAACCCGTTTTTCATTAATTTCCATATTCCGGAGAATACACCTCACCTAATACGGCAGTTAATAGTAGGGGCGTAGAATGCACATATCGCCCCGCCACCCTCCCCCGGAGGGAATTTATGCCAACACATTTTTCCGATAGGAAAATCATTATAGTTTCAGGATATGAATGTTTCCCAGAGTATCTCTGGGGCAAAATATCATTTTTCACTCGTTTTTCCTTGGTACCCGAGCTATTTTGGCCTCATATTTTGGAAGACAATTGCTGAATTTTACCGCATGACATACATTGAATATCGTATTTGATGAGAGTATCGCTGTAGGTCCGTGGTGAGCAAACTATAGAGTATCCATTAAAATATAAAAACTTCCCGATTTTCTGACGGCAGGTCGTCACGTGATGACGAACTACCGGTGACGCGTTCAGATTTTCGCCGATTCAGCGAAGTTATCTACTTCCATTCGCTATGAAAATTATTTCGTGTGCGGAAGTACGGCTTGCTTCGTATTTTTACAATTCCGGAAGTGTTTTAAATCCTGTGATACCCCGATATCGCTAATATGTGGTCAGATTTTGGAAAAGCACGTCCTGACCGATAAAATATTCCAACTACATCATCAAGGCATCCCTTCGCCAAATTTGTTGTTCTCGTTGACGAGATTAGATCGGCCAGATCCAACTCGACGCCTGCTGCGTTTCGTTTGATCTGACAAATCTCATCTCATCAACTCGACGGAATACAACAACACAGATCAATTGACTGTTGTAGTAATCTGTATATATCGAAAGACTGTTCAGATATCTGAACATACTTTATCACCATTTGTCATCTCTTTCAACATGCATTCTATTAGCAACTGTAAAGCTAAAGAGCACTTTTGTGAATTTTAGGCTTATAAATTATTATTATTATTATTATTATTATTATTATTATTATTATTATTATTATTATTATTATTATTATTATTATTATTACGTACAACAATCGGGAACTGGGCCATCACAGTGGAACGAATTAGCATGCCTTGATAATGCAGTTCGAATGACCCTTTACCCAACGTAGACGATATCAAAATTTATTATTTTAAATATTAGTTTATCGAATTTATTCAAATATTTCAACAAAACAATTTCATGTGACCCCTCATTGGAACGAGCTCAGCGAGCTCGTTCCAATGAGGGGTCACATGATTTGGTTTTCTTGAATTTTTTTGAAAACTATTTTTTCAATTGCTGAATTTGTATATTACGCTGGCGGATGCGCCCGATTCGTTGGGTAAAGGGATAATATTGTTCATTCGGGACTACAGTTAAAACTCAAGACATCTTGAAAATTAAATTGTGGGTAAATAAATAATGACGATAAACCGATATTTTGTAATTGCATCGATTTTCAATCGATACTGGTTTGAATACCGGTATATATCGGTTTATTGATATACCGTGCAGCCCGAAATTAGTCGCGACAGAAGGCAGAATCGTGATAAAAGTCGCAACAGACGGCTTGTCCGATTGCCGATACCAATTTCTAATGTTAGCCGACTCACATATTACCAAACCAGCATACCATCCTAGGCAGTTTTAAACGCATGCGAAGTTCTTTGAACATGATAAATTAATCAGGCAATGGTACGCTGCCCTACTATTCTACCCAACGAGACAAAGAATTTAGGTGGGGTGCTGCGTGCACCCCAAGGAATTACGCCATCACCCATACTACAGTACATCTACAAACCAGGTTAATACTCTGGCTCTTTCATTGAATGGACAGGTTCTAAAACTCTCTGTCGTGCACTTACTTTCCCTCTCGTACCCAAGAGACAGCACAGTGTGTACAAAATTATCTGAGTACTAAAAATGCATGTACCCGTTCAACCTCTCATTTGTACTGATTGTTTAAAAAATGAGCCATAATATACGTTTTGGTTAATAATTTTGTAGGAAGGCATATATTATATTTGTTTAGTTTAGCCTTTAACTATACCATTGCAACCTGCGCAACTCTAATTGCATGTTCATGACAGACCCTCAAGCAGTGCACTCATATATAACTGCTTCGACAACTGCAAACAAATGTATTTTTATGACAATTCTATATTTCGTATATTGAGCTGTTTTTCATTCTCGAGGAATGTATGTGGAGTTTCTGGGTTCAAATCAATAAAAAATATTTTTTAGAAATATTAACTTCCCTACCTAAGGCATTTTCTTCCGATACCTAAGCCGAGACTTGATTGCATATATGATTTATGTTTTGTTATGTTTGTCTCTCCACCCACAAGTGCACAAGAGGGATGACGATATGCAGATTTAATATAATAGTAATTATGCATTAGAATTAACCTATAACCCTTTACCCAACGTAACGGCCAAAACCGGCCAGCGCTATTCTCAAAAATCGCCAATTAATTTTCAAAATATTTTCATTTTTGTCTCAAAAACATAGGTTGTGACCCCTCGTTGGAACGAGCTCGTCGAGCTCGTTCCAACGAGGGGTCATAACCTATGTTTTTGAGACAAAAAATGAAAAAATTTAGTTATTCAAGAATTTTTTTTTGCAAGTGTCGTCTGCTTTTCATGTTAGGTAAAGGGTTAACACATAAAAAGTACACTTGCAAAATAATAAAACTTTCATTTTTGACTCAAAGAAATAGCTTTTGTCGCCTCATTTGAACGGGCTCACCAAGCTCGTTCCACTGATGCGTCATAAGCTTCGCTTTGGTGACAAAAATGAAAGAAAAGAAATATATTTATAGAAGTTACTGATTACATGCATCGCGTGGTCGAGGGTTGTTTTGAACACTCTGTATCTGTGCATGTGTCAGTGGGTGTCTTCCCACTAATGTAGAATTGCGTTTTTCCATGTCGCTATCGTCTGGGTGAATTGTTCGCTGTCCGTGATATTCATGACTACTCTTGTTATACAGTTCAGGTTTTGTTGTCTGATCATTCGAGGCTTGCGGATCAGCATTGCAACAGTGTTTCTTCCCGGTCTTCAGTCCTATCCACCCACCCAACACGCCTCCATACTGTCCCCAGGGCATAAAGTATTTGGTTACATGTTTTCATTGTGGCAGTCCATATGTTGTAATAACCATTCTCCTCATGCATACGCATACGCACCCCAGGAAACAACAAAACACTTGTTGGAATATTCAGAGCACGACAACACGCGCTTTATTTCTTGAAGCATACAACTGTGAAAAAAACCCATTACATGCTACTTAATAGCGAACTGACATATCGTACACTCTTGCAAATCGCTTCCGTAAACAAGGAATGATACAAACGTATAAATGGACATTGTTTTTTGGCAAAACAAGATGTCTATACGTGCCTAGATACTAAAAAAAACAAAAGCACACGCGCATCAAATACCTGCCAACAATCTCAACTATAGAATATTGACATTGGTAATGATATATTACTGTGTAACAAAAAAACATTCACGGAAAAGAGTATCATATGTGGTGCATTTGCTTCATTTTTTTAATGAAAAAAATAACGTAGTGGTAACTGCGGTGTTGTTGCGCTGAATGACCACAACAACTCGTGTACAACTCAAAACATACCGCCCTCTGGTGGCTCCCGCCAGAAGGAGAAATTAATTTCTCTCTAATTCCATCACCGGTCAAACGCGAGAAATAATATTTATTCTTCGTTAATAAAGCCTGTTGTACTTTGGTAGGTACACTTACCCAAGATAAAGATGAAAACAAACTGTACCACCTCGTCATTTAGGTGGTTGTAAAAGTTGGGGGGTCGAGTAGTTTTTTGTGCTTGTAAGTAGAGAGGTCATAACATTCATTCACTGGCAGCCAAGACCCGACGTTGTTGGGCGTGAAGGGAAGGGATATTCACTCTCTATAATTCTACACCACCCGCCTGAAAATTGCCGTCGGAGAAGAAACGTGCTTCATATGCAGGGGTTTTCATGCAAACAGCTGAAATAGGTTGTAGAAATACAGCTCTGTTATCACAAATTTGGGTAGAGGATTTCGACTGGATTGCGACCCAGTCATGATCCGGGGCCAATACTATAAAACATTTACAATTGTATTTTCTAGAATTGTATTTTCTAGTTATGACTTTAAATGGGTTATAATAAACCATTAGCATTTTCAAAGATCTGTCAATTTGCCAGTTAGCAAATTGCCATATCTTTTAAAATGCTAATGATTTATTTTAGTCAGTTATATTAACAGGTAAAAATACAATTCTAGAAAATACAATTGTTAACGTTTTATAGTATTGGCTCCAGGTTGTAATTTTCTGTCCGCTTTCCTCCCCAAAGTACAATCTCACCCGTCGAAATAGTAATGTGAGAAATTGAATTTTAGATGTCACTTTCGTTTGTTTTTCTAGATGCAGTCTTGATTTCTCAGTATTTTATTTTGGGAGATCTTGAACCGCTAGTGTAAATGTGTCCCATATAATCGCAATCCAATCGAGAAGGAAGCCACTTTTAAGATCACAGCACTATACCAAAAATAGAGATGGGCAAAAGCCGAGCCGATATCGATATCATGGGGATACCGAAAACACGAACCGAACCAATCGTTGAATACCGATACCATCCGATTTTTCAATGTTTCCTACATTCGCTATTTATAAGTTCCTGTTGAGGCTTGATAACAGTTGAAAG
Source organism: Pictodentalium vernedei (assembly GCA_031216915.1). Taxonomy (NCBI): domain Eukaryota; kingdom Metazoa; phylum Mollusca; class Scaphopoda; order Dentaliida; family Dentaliidae; genus Pictodentalium; species Pictodentalium vernedei. The sequence continues at coordinate 235,396,977 of CM062296.1, forward strand.
GTTCATTTTCACGAATGAAGTGACTACATTTTTTTTCAGTTCTGTTAACCCTCAATGGATTTGGCAACTGTCCCGAATTCCACTAGACTACAACCTGTACATGTCCAATTGCTTAGCGGTGATTTCTAGTTAAGTCTTGGCTGCCTGCTATGGCAGCCGAGACCTGACTAGAAATCACTGCCCAGGTGTTTTGTGTATTATCAACAGGACCTCCTTATTCTTTTTAATGTGGATTCCTCTTTGGTACTATCAGCAAATCTCAGTCAAGTCAGATACCGAATACCGAACCGATACAGAGGTATATATCCCCTCCCCTAAAATATCGAAACCAATACCGAACTCAAAATTCCAATAACGCCCACCTCTAACCAAAAACATTACCCCATTTTCCTCTGTTAATAATTGCAAGGTTTCATATAATTTCACGGGAATCTCTCTCCGAGGGCACCCGAGGAAATGATGCCGAGACTTAGAATTACCGACACCGAAAAAGAGTGGAAAACAAAGTGCTATTTCGGCTAATACTCCAGCGTGACGACACGATGAATTTCCGAAGTGCATCACACACTTATCTGGAAGAGTGCTAAATTATTTTTGACCATCAAAATTTGTTCAATTGTCTTTGACTTGCTACAGTTCTTGGGAGAGTGCCTGTGTCTCCCATAAATTGTGACAAGGCAAATTCTAACAGATTGAATAATATCACTTCAAAGACAATATGAAGCATAGCCATTGGATTTGAAGTCTTAATGTTGGGGTACTTGAAATTCAAAATAGAGCCCAAATATGGGCTTTCAGCGCTCTACCAGTTAAGACAGCCAAATGTTCGTCGTTGCTATACATAGCATCACGATCATGCGCGATTTCTACACCCAATCACTCCGGGAAGTACCAGGGGCCCTCATGGAATGAAGACATAGTCTCCTCAACCTTATATTTTGTTCTTGGCGGTATTTATGTGGCGTATCATGTTAGTGCCCCTGTCGGAAATGTACATCTTTCTCGCCCCCTCATGTCGGGCGTCGTTCGTTTCAGTCCTGTAACAACCAACCACTTTTTGCTCGTAGTCATTTTGGTCATACAGTTCCATGATTGCAAAATCGATCGATTTCTTGATCTGTTCGGACCTTTTTCAATTTTACTCCCAGATCTTCACAATGGCTTTTAACGTGTCATTTTCGTCCCGAATATATACAATGCTGAGGTGCCGTAATTAAAAAAGTCAGCTTTTTCCTGGGCATTTGACACGTTCTTTCGAATAGAGGAGCTTATAATGGGTATATACTCTGCAAACCATTAACCCTTTACCTAACGTAACGGCCAAAAACGGCCAGCGCTATTCTCAAAAATCGCCAATTAATTTTCATTATTTTTTTCATTTTTTGTCTCAAAAACATAGGTTATGACCCCTCGTTGGAACGAGCTCGTCGAGATCGTTCCAACGAGGGGTCATAACCTACGTTTTTGAGACAAAAAATGAAAAAAAATAGTTATTCAAGAATTATTTTTGCAAGTGTCGTCTGCTTTTCAGGTTAGGTAAAGGGTTAAGGCGACACTCTGGTGAGAGAGTGCGCAAATTATTTATTAGATATGATTTTCTTTTTCAGAATTGCCCATTCCGACTGGAATGTTATGGCTTAAAACTCGGCTAATATGACGCCGATCTCAGCCGATATGAACCAAGCTAGAGTTGCCGCCATTGATGCGTAACTAGGCACAATAGGGGAGCGCGGTGGCTCAGTAGGTAGAGATGCAGGCTGCAAGCCGAGAGGTCCTCGGTTCGAATCCCACCTGCGGCAACCGCGTTGTGTCCTTGGGCAAGACACTTCATCTCCATTGCCCGTGTGGGGGCACGATGACGCCGTGTACTAAGGCGTACTGCACGTCGATGGTACGCATGTCTTCAACCAATCTAACCCTGCCTGTGCTGCAGTGCGGAGTTACGATGTTGGGGAGCTGGCAGCTGCTCGTCGTTGCTCGGTGGTTCTCTCCGGGTACTCCGGCTTCCTCCACCCGTAAAACTGTCACGGTCATGATTAGCCATTGTGCATAAATATGTGACCTTAAACATCAATAAATAACTAGGCACAACCAATATGTTTACATCGAAATAGTTCTCATATATTCATCGAACATGATCATGAAGATTGGTGTTACCGGGCATGATGAAGTAGTTTTGAAGGGGGTGGGGGGTGGGGGTGGAGTTAATGATGGCAATAACTAATGAAGAGAAGAAAGTTGAGAGTAATACAGATAATTCAACCCAAACTAAGATTCAGAGCCGTAAGTGGAGATTCGTCGAAATCAAAGAAGAGATAGTGCAGCTACACTCTAAATCGGTTGGGTTAAAAATCAACCCAAATCGACTGGGTTGAGTGAATATGAACCCAATTTGGGTTCATATTCACTCAACCCAGTCGATTTGGGTTGATTTTTAACCCAACCGATTTTAGAGTGTAGTGAACGTCGCCGAGACATTCGGATAACAGAACTAGTACAAGAGGAAACTTTAGACTTTGTGAAAAGAATGAGAGACAATAACACTGTCAGAAAACTGTGACATCTCTAAGAACATTCTGTGATTATTTGTTTTGGTTTAATAAAAAAGAGGTTATTACATGGTTAGCTTCATATCGGCCCTCTGTAACTTCACATCAGCTTGAGACCGAAGTACTTAGGCTGATATGAAGTTGCCTTGGGCTGATATATCAGCCGATATGAAACTAACCAACTAATAACCTCTAATTATCTGTCAAGAAATTATATTTTTATGAGGAAAAACAGGTGTCATGTTGTAAATTGTAAAAAAAATATACAAATGTTCAGAATTGTGCATGTAAAATGTTTTGCTGTGTTTGGTGTTGGGAACTGGGTATTATGGAAGGACAAATTGTAAATATATCAACATTTATCTGTCATAAAACCTCACATTTCTTGAAATCAAAGTCTAGTTTCGGATAAATAGCGCCCATATAATCTAACGAGCTCAGGCCAGAACAACCGACTTAAAAAATAAAAAACCAACATTTACGGAAAAAATATTTGTGTGAAGAAAACATTGAGCGTCTTTGAGTAACCGACATCAGAAGGAACAAATCACTAAAGAGGAAGGTAATAATTCAGTCCTTCGGCTCCATCTGTCAGCTGGATTAAATTATTACAGAATCACCTCACGACTCCAAAACAGTCTCGCCCATTTTGCGAAAACAGTAGTGTATTAGACGAATTCAGTGGCGTATAGTCATGGGAAATTAAGATTTGAGGCAAGGAATAGTTCACCTCATTTGTACTCTCATTATTGATCTTAATTTTTTTTTTTTAGGTTTTCATGCCTGAAATGGGAGAGCGGTGGCTTAGTGGTTATTGGACTTCAAATTGAGAGGTCTACGGTTCGATAATCGCCAGAGGTAACAGTGTTGAGTCCTTGGGCAAGGCACTTAATCACGATTTCCCACGTGGGAGCACAGTGGCGCTGTGTACTAAGGCGTACTACACGTCGATGGCGCACCTGCCTTCAACCAATGATAATACTGCTTGTGTGGAGGTAGTGGGTTGGGGAGTTTGACAGTTTCTCGCCGTTGCTCGGTGGTTGTCTCCGGATACTCCGGCTTCCTCCACCCGTAAAACTCGCCGACACGAGGTGACCCTGGCTGTCGAAAGTTTCAGTAAACCCCAATATATAAATAAATGCCTGAAATTCCCAAAAGTGTTTCATGTACTCTCCTCCAAATTGGGCTCTTTTGTTATGATTATTCTCCACCTTCCGCGTACTTAAGCTTTCAAACAGTACGTCCCCTGAGTCCCAATGTGTTCTATGTGCCAGTAGGCACATAGAACACATTGGAATTCAGGGAACGAGTACTCAGGGTGCTCTAATTGCACACATAGTTACCTTTTCCCTCAAGTAAAGACAATGGACATTCATCTACAATGGAAGCACATCCTTAACCCAGAACGAGGTGAAATGAAGTGGGGAAAAATATTTTTCGACTGTCATTGGCAGCAGAAAATATTTTGCCACATCCCACTTCATTTAACTTGACTACAGTACGACCGCCGTGGACTGTTCACTTTCCACGGGTGGGCAATATTTCCACGGACGTAGTAATATTAGATTCCAGATTCTATGATTTTTAGAATAATTATCAAAACTTTAATTAATGAAGCACCGGGTACAAGCCGGTGATTCATTAATTAAAGTTTTGATGATGATGATGATTTTCATTATCTGGAAAACACACGCGTGCACATCACTGCCAACGCGTGGATTACGACCATTTCACGGCGACTGTACTATATCATCGGCTTCTGAAGACGATCCTTTTGATAAAACAATGTTCAAAATGTTAACACTGATTTGCAGACAATAGAACGGGCAATTATTAATTTTGACACAGACAGGCTATTAAAGAAAAGAAGCTTTGCTTTTAATTTCCAACCTGTGTCAACTGCGTTTGGTTCTTGCCAAGGCGCGTAAACCCGATTTTACCCAAGTTGGAGCGTGATGGTGCCGTGTGCTAAAGCGAGTGTCTCACATCGATTTTAACGCTGACTGTCCCGAATGTTCGCGATTGAGGCAGTTACTGAACATTACCCGGTAGTTCTAACCAGGTACTCAACTTTTATAAATGTCCGCCACGATATGTCTCTGACCGTTGAATGTGTTGCTAACCCCCAAACAGACAAAGAAACACAAACAAACAGACAGGTGTCCTCAAGGATAAAAGGCCCAAGTAGATATAGTTATTTATTTATTTATTAATTAATTTATTTATTTATTTATTGGTGTTTAAGGTCACATATTTCTGCACAATGGCTAATCATGACCACGACAGTTTTACGGGTGGAGGAAGCCGGAGTACCCGGAGAGAACCACCGAGCAACGGCGAGCAACTGTCAGCTCGCCAACATACTAACTCCACACAAACAGGGTTAGCATTGGTTGAAGACGGGTGCACCATCGACGTGCACAGCGTCACCGTGCCCCCACATGGGCAATGGGGGTGAAGTGTCTTGCCCAAGGACACAACGCGGTTGCCGCAGGTGGGATTCGAACCGAGGACCTCTCGGCTTGCAGCCTGCACCTCTACCTACTGAGCCACCCCGCCCCAGTAGATATAGTAATCCATAGTATGATACCATATTTGATAACAAGCATACCCCCTCAATACCACATTTCCAAGTATTACGTACATATACAACACATAGCAACCATAGAATAGTTAAAAGCATACGGTGAGCAAATACTACCAAATTCTAACTTTAGACCAACAGGGACCAACAGGGATACAAATAATCCATCCTATTCTACTGTACTAGACATCCAAACATATCACATATCACCACATGACACGATACTAAATTGTAATTACAGGTTAGTCAGTTGGAATTACAAGTTAGTTAAATTTTAATTACAAGTTAATAAATTTATAATTACAAATTAGCTAAATTGTAATTACAAGTTAATTAATTTATAATTACAAGTTAGTTAAATTATGAGGTTAGTGAATTATAATTACAAGTTTGCTAATTTGTAATTACAAGTTTATAAATTGAAATTATAGATTAGCTAAATGGAATGTACAAGGCAATAGCTCGTAGTTACAAGATAGTAATTTGAAATTACAAATTAGAATCTTGTAATTACACGCTAGTGACATGTAATTACAAGTTAATAAGCGATGATCAGTGGCGGCTCTTTGTTGCAGTACGTATGGAATGATCACAGTCCACTTCAAAGTTGATTATTCCAGAGACCGAATGCTTTGAAGGGACAGCCGGCTGCCAATATTTATCTCACTGCGGTTATATGTTATCTCTCCCCGAGTCGAATTAATTATCTTGTCGCGGCGAGATAATATGTCGCCGAGGCGAACTAATTATCTCGCTGCGGTGAATTAATAATGTCGCTGCGGCAAATTATTGATCTCGCAGGAGAGATATAATTAAATCGCCACGGCGAGATAAATATTGGCAGCCAAATATCCCTTCCACGCTGCCGTCCCTCTGTCAGGTTTTCAATAGATATTTCTGTTCACTGATGCCATATGTATTATCCTGTAAGTACCTGGCATTCGCAGAAGTAGAGAAGCTTCTGCGAGTATTGTTTGGAAACCCTGGCTGTTTCAATCTCATAGTAAATGTAAGAATGCCGCGGATAACAAGTTATTATCCGGTGATAGTCCGAGGTAAAACTATACCGAGAACGGGTGAACCGTTTGAACAATAGTGGGAACGGATGTGAAATCTCTTTTTTTAACGAGAATGTACTTTTACCACAAGTTACGGGCCATGATTTTCTTTTTTCAACTCTCACGATATTTGACGTCATTTACGCGTCATTTACATTTTCTTGCGCTAAAAGTTCCGAAATTCTCAATCTATAAAACTTCAAAGAAGACATGCCTGATGTAGTTGGAATGTTTTATCAGTCGAGCCTTGAGTTGGGACAGACGGACAAATTGGATTTACACCCCACAACTCGCCCCTGTGTGCCCCCAAATTCGTTAGGTTCTTATGTTCCCCCACCCCCACCCCCACCCCACCCCACCCCCGTCTGTCACAATTGGAAAGTGAAGAGAAATATTGTCAATAATCACTTTTTTGTATCGTCTCAATGCTTGCATCGTGTCCATTTTGCATAGAAATTTTTATAGTTCATTTTAACCTCTTCGCAGAGAATCTTGTTTCGCTGTGTAAAAAAAACAAATTAATAGGGCAACCGAGTTCTTCTTCACGAGACTACATTGTACACGTTTAGAATAATAACACCCAACATGTAGTCGAATGACAATTATTTTGATAAATAGATAAATAGAAGAACAGATCGTTCACGGATTCATTCATACATTTCAAAATGAATATGTTAATGTCAGGGTTAGGTCACCGATCTGTCAAACACTGATGATCAATGTCAGCCTGACACTCGAACAGTTGACAGTTGTCGTGCGTGTGGCAAGCTGTCCATAAAGTCTCTCATGTATTTCCGTGCACTTTCAGCTCAGTAATTCGGAATTCGTCACCATTTCGTGTCGTCCAACAGTTAAATGCCCTGTAAGCGGAAAGAGTGAACAATTATAACCTTTTCAGCGTCTGACGTGAAATCCTTTTATTCTTAGGTTGTTCCTCTAAACCGGAACGGAAAGAGACGTACAAACCATCTTGTCTGATAGATCGCGCGCAGTCCCTGTCAAACACATTACATTGTGTCATATTACTAGCATTTACCAGAATAAACAAATTTTTAAAAAAATGTTCCAAAGTTTTATTTTGTTTTAAGATGTCATCCACAGAAAATGTTGGTGAAGTTTGATTTTAACGCTTCTCATACGTTACTTTGTAGATCTATTATCCTTTATTACACACCCATTTAAAATTAAGATTTGTTCGCGACATTCTAGGATGTGTGATAAAAATAAACTTTTATTGCACATGTGTGGGATACAGATTTTTGCACTTTTTAATGTAAGAATGGAACCAGTCATATTTCTGGGGATACAGTACATGGGCCCGTTTCGATGCAATGGGTCATTTGTTTTGATGTTGTAAAGTGGATGTTCGCGGTCCATCGTATCTGAGTTTATATTGTTTCTGATGTCATGTCCTATACACTGACCGACCATCAAAAGAAACTTTCTAAATTTTTTTCTTAACGTGAACAATACTAACTGACTATTGATTAAATAACCCGATGGGTTAAAGTATGATATGGAAATGACTGACATGCAGTTCAAACTAAAGAACAATGTAGACAGAATATGAAAGCGTCTGTGAGTGACGTCATTTCGAATGAATGACGTTGCGCGAGCAAGTTTCTAGGTCACCAAATCGAAATACAAAACAAATTGCCTGTTGATATTCACTTGAATTCGTATGGATTCTGTACCCCTGTTAAAGGCAATAACACGAACTTTAATAAATTTTGAGCAAGCATAACAATACTATCATTTCTCTTGGGCAATAAGGATATAAATTTAATTTACGTGGGATGAATTGACAATGGCTACTGTAATCTTGACTTAAATCTTAACCTCCCTGTCAATCAGTCGAGTCACAACACTCAACAGTAGCATGGAAAATTGGAATTTGGAAGTCAGATAAATACGTGAGTTTTTTATAATTTATCGTTGATGGATTTTCCGTATTTACACCTATTGTTTCTTGTGAATGTGTGGTAACTTTTTTGGTGGGTGTCACATCAACCGTTCAGAATTCGCGCTGTAAAATTGAGGCATAAAAAGACGGTAAACTGTATTTCAGATGAACAGTGTTTCGTCGATCGAAGTGGTGACGCATTACAATTTGCAAGTGAAACTATGAATGAAAGTTCAATCGGCGTACGAAATAACAATAAGACTGGTCTCCTGCTTGTCAAGAATAATTTGGATTTTTGTCTTATTTTATTTCATGTACTTCGCCTCTCGTGGTATTCTTGCGCCCAACCAAACTCGTGCGATAAACATTAATCCATTCAAACGCTTGTGCGGTTCTGTCTATTTATTATACGCTAAACGATAGATTATCGAAACAATTGCGGAAAAATAGAAATCGTATCCCCCACTGTTAGGATATAGAAATTTTCACTTTCACGGTATCAATCAAAAAGGCGACTTTCAAAGCATCACTTCAAGGTGCATACGAGTCAAATTATCACTGGAAATGTTCAATTTGCTCTAAAAACGAGAAATTAAAAAAAATCTAGCGTTTTTGAATGGATACCGAACATTTTCAGCAATGCAATTATTCAACACGTATTCACCTTGAATTGATGCATGACCCCCCCCCCCCCCCCCCCCCCCAGCTGAATCAGATCGCAAGACGCTACCTGTTCCGAGATCAAATCACTTCCGCGTAGCAATGCGCATCAGCTGTTTACTTTCATGCATCTATTCAAGGTTGAAACGAGTGGCATTTTTTATAGAAATTATCAGATTCTTATAAAAAGCGTACAATAAAAAGAAAATCTAGTGTTTTGAGTGGTTACCGAAAATTATCTCTCTCGTGACCGAGATAACTGATTATTTTCGCTCGCCCAAGCGCTCGCGAAAAATAAACATGTGCCTCAGTCACTTCGGTACCCACTCAAAAACACCAGATATCCTCTATTTATCATCTTAGAATTTCCACGATTTTTATGTTTCTGAAAAATAACTTCAGCTATATTTTCTCAACTCAGTCCTTCTATATTTGGACCCGACAATGTCCCTCAAACCCCAGAATCCTTGGATTCTTCCAAAATCCTTTATATTTGAGTAGTACGTTGTGTTATAGGACGCTAATTAGTGCGAATATGTGTTCAGAGGGTATGTTCTATTCAAGAGAAGCAAATCTAATTACCACAAACAAATCTATAACAACCCCAATTCACACAAAAGACAAAAAATCGCCGAAACGGACTTCATTTGGCTCGAATCGATCATTCACAAAAAATGTAAATCAGTTTGATTTTGATGTTTTCCCGACATTATACGACAGAGTTAATGCACTTTATTGTCACAAAATTTCCAAATGTTATGTTTCCAAATAACTTCCGGCACACTCAGTAAAGCTAAACCATTTTTGATAAGTACCCTTTTCAAATACCATGTTCATGTCGTTTGGTTTTAACTTTGTTAGACATTTCACTACGGGGCATTTTCTCTTCTGTTTCTTACAAATTCCGAGATTTTATGTTTTCGGGTGATATCTTCAGCTTCTTTAATATCAAAGACATGTGTGAAGAGAATCACCAACATTAAAAGCTCTCAGACCACTAGTGTAATTCTGTACGGAATTCGACGCTGTTATGGTCTGGAACCAGTCTACCCCTCATATAAGTTGGTCGCCTATGTTTATAGTCACCCGCTTGGAATATTTTAGTTGGTTGGAAAAGCGAACTACGGTTTTCTTTTCCGACCAACAGATATATTCCGGACAACTGCATCTGAAAAATTTCATAAAGATTCGTTTTCTATTAACCGTTTACCCAACGAATCTCCCGCATCCGCCCGCGTAATATGCAAATTCAGTAGTTGAAAAAATATTATTTTTCAAAAAATTTAAACAAAACCATATCATGTGACCCCTCGTTGGAACGAGCTCGTCGAGCTCGTTCCAACGAGGGGTCACATGATATGGTTTTGTTGAAATTTTTTGAAAACATTTAAAAAATGATATTTAAAATAATAAATTTTTATATCGTCTGCGTTGGGTAAAGGGTTAATAAAAGCTAGAAATGTTGCTGATTCCAGAACTGATTTGACCGACATTTTTATGATATTACAATGAGAAATGAAGACTCATCACAGTCGAAGTTTTATAATTACGCCGGGTAGTTCTACAAAGTATGTTAATATTTTGATGTTTTCAAGAGGAATTAAATATATATACTCTCCCAAAAAAGAAAGTGTGCATGCTAAAAAATAACACTAAAAAAGGATATATATCATTTTCATTCATGGAAATTTTATTCAATCACAGATGAATCAATTTGTGATCAACACGAGAAGTTTCATTACGCTACGACGAATACTCTTGGTGCCATGGAGAGTCAAAGACACTAAGGGTCCAAACACAAAGTCACACACTCAATATCTGGTATGACCTCCGCCTGCATCGACTACTGCTGTGCATCTACTCATGGAAGCGAACAAGTTAGCATGGAAGTGTTGTGGGATGTTGTTCCATATTCTGATAAGCTATCTTTGGAGTTCCACAAGCGTTGACGGTGCATGGGGAAGCCGGCGTAGCTGACGTTTCATTTCGTCCCATACGTGCTCAATGGGTGAGATATCGGGCGAATTAGCGGGCCAGGGAAGAACATCCACTTGTTGTTGCTGCAGATACTGTTGAACAACACGAGCTGCGTGGGGTCGGGCGTTGTCCTGCTGTAGAATGACGCCGGGGCCGTGACGTTGCAGAAATGGGACAACAACAGGTGTAAGCACTTCATCACGATATCTGGCTGCATTGCGATTGCCATCAATAATGACCAGCTCAGTTCTATTACGGGCTGTGATGCCACCCCCACACCATCAGAGACCCTCCCCCATAACGGTTTCGCTCCACGACACATGGATCTGCGTAGCGTTCGTTTCGACGTCTGTACACTCTCTGGCGGCCATCTGATGATGAAAGATGGAAACGACATTCATCTGTGAATAAAACACGTCGCCACCAGTGTAAGGGATGCCTGAGATGTTGTCTACACCACTGCAGTCAAGCACGACGATGACGTAACGTCAAAATCGGACGAATTGCAGGTCTTCGAGGACGTGAGCCGTATTCTCTCAGCCGGTTGATTACTGTTTGAGGATGTATCCGTCTCAGGTTAGGGATGTTCCTGGCTGTCGTCGTTGCCGTTTGTTGCCGGTTCCGGAGATGGACGACACGGATATACCGATCTTGTGCAAGGGGTGGTAACTCAGGGTCTCCCTGAGCGGGGTCGGTCTCGAACGTCATCATGTTGTGCATGTCGATGGACTAGCCTGTCTACAGTGTTACGGTGGCAGTGCAAATGCTGGGCAACCCCTCTGTGTGTTCTGCCAGCTCTAATCATTCCCAGGGCAAGGAGACATTGATTCATTGTCAATCTTGGCATGCTAATGTGGAGTCGTTTTAACAGCAGCGCAAGTTTGAATGTGAACGATAGGAAGGCCTTACTTTAGTGTTTAAATACCCAAGGATTCACACTGCAGCATGAATTTTCAGACTCTCCACGTGCAAAATATGCCTTTTCACAAACGTGCAGCGCGTCATTTAACGTTAATGCAATTTTAACGGGGAAAGCTGTTTTTGTGTTCAATATAACTTATTCATGAACAGGTTAACACTCACTCTTTACACGTACAAAATTATTTTTTTGGAGTTTGATCAATTTCTGCAATGCACACTTTTTTGGGGGGGGGGGGGGGGGGGCGAGTATATTTATATATCTCTAACTGCAGTAAGAAAGAATACATTTATATCTTTGCAAGTAAAGTGCACAACATTACATCAACGATCGTCTACTCTAAAATTTCCACAAAAAAGTGTGTAGTAGTAGTAGTAGTAGGAATCTTTATTAACGTGACATGTGCTAATACAATAATAATAGAAATAGTTATCAAATAGAACAATAGCACCCGGCCGGCTGGGCATATATGTCACCTGGAGTACGTTAATAGACAAGCTTGATAAGGGAGATTAATCAATGACCATTCTTTTTTTCAGCATAATCATTGAGGTCCGTTGTTCGAATAGAACTGATGCCCCCCCCCCCCCCCCGCCCTCAAATTGGTATGGTTGTATTTATATAGCAAGAAGAAAAACGGGAGAGGATCTTATTTGGTAAGAGATCATCTGGACACGATCAACGTGTAACACGAGAAGGAGAAAAGAAGAAAGGGGTAGTGGTTGTTACCTTTTTGCACTCTGAACATGGGGCATGTCCCCCAGGTGGGACGGACACATAGAACTGGTTCCAATGGGCGGCACTGACCCATGTTCTACGGGCAAAAATATGAAATGACTAGGCAGCGTCATTTCGTGTTTATTTTCTGTCAATTTATATCTGTGCAGAGACCAGCTTTTCAGTTAAACCAAAAATCTTATAATTTCATATCCCTTACAAAGAGGAATAAAGTTGAATGGGTAGTATATTCTGTAATAGATCGCCGCCTAAATTGTAGCAACAATCATTTAGATATCTAGGGACTATTCAAGTTTATACCGTCTAAACCCTTAAAATCCTGTGAGTTTTATGTTTCTTTATTGCCAAGGTAGTGGGATCAGTTTAACCTAATTGTACCATTGCCTTTTACGTCGCCTAAATGCTTCACATATGAATTCGGCACATTGCCGTGGATATTCTTTCACAATAATACACATTGTTTCTGGTGACCTATTTTCGGTGACGGGATACGGTGTAATATAGTTATAATATTGTTCACGTATATCCAAGTAACTTGGGCATTCTAGTAAAAAGTGATATTCATCCTCAATTTTGGACATGTTACACTGCATGCATATTCGCTCGTCGACATTTTTGTTCCTAAAACGGCCAGTCTCTATTCTAAGGGGCAGTATCCCACACCGGAATTGGGCTAATAGGAACCTATGATGACGTTTTAAATTCATTGAAAAATAATTTTCTGTTTCAAATTCTGTTTTGAATATTCTATATGTCCTAAGTTTTGGCACGTATTGGATGCTTTGTTTCCATTTAACTTTATTAAGGTCAGAGAGTTGTGGAAACAAACAGCCCACAACAGCGTCGAATTGCGAACAGAATTAGACTGGTGGCTCTAGAGCTTCCCGACCACAGTGACTCCCATTACATTTCAGTAGATCCCGATATTGTCTTAGCACTTAGAAAAACGAGCAAAATATTTCCTTGAGCCAAACCCCTCAGAAAAACTTCACAACGCAAAATATTGTATATTTTTAGGTCCACTACGAGACATACTTGGATCCAGGAATGCTTTACCCATATATTAAGGATATTGCAAACATAAAATGGACGTTCTGTTTGAACAACCCACGGTTGTGCTGTCCAATGGTGATCTTGTTTTCCCTTTTTTTGTTTGTATTCTGCATTATAATGCATACGATCAACAAGCTGTTTTCCAAACTAAACAGTCTATCTCATCACCCTGATTCAAATGACCCCGAGAAGCATTTGGAAATTGGTATACAGTACTCTGATCGCAAAAGCAGGGTACTTCTCGATCAAAACGCGATATGGTCGCGACACATTTGCACCAGTGGGTTGGTATCACTGATATCTATAGAAGCTATCTGGAACGTTAGCGAAAAACGTCGCCACTTAACCCTTTATCCAACGCAGGACGATTTCAAAATTTATTATTTTAAATATCATGTTTTAATTTTTTTCAAAAAAATTCAACAAAACCATATCATGTGACCCGTCTTTGGAACGAGCTCGACGATATGATTGTGTTGAAATATTTCAAAAAATAATATTTTTCAGCTGCTGAATTTGCATATTATGCGGGCGGGTGCGGGCGGGGGCGATTCGTTGGGTAAAGAGTTAAACTGCCTGCACTCAAGATTGTGTCAAGACAATCAACGCGGTACTGTAAGGCCGTTGTGGGACTGGTCACTTTCCACTTCAATATTTCCACGGACGTAATAATATTAGATTCCAAACACTAATTATAGGTATAGATCATCAAAAATTTTATTAATGAAGCACCGGGAAATGTTTCTTATGATGTTAATTTCAGAATTGTTGTATCGCTAATGAATTTTAGCAATCAACCACACATTGTAGAAATGGTTCTACACGACTCATACCCTTCACCTTTACAATCGGCCCCTATCTGCCTAGTTTTACACTCAACTGTCCCATCTTGATATAAGACTTTCGAGAAAATTCTATAACTTGTGTTATCAGCAATGTATACACTGACACATTTACAGTACAGCCTCGCCGGACTAGTCACTTTCTACGCATGGACATTACATCCACGGACGTAATAATATTAGATTCCGAAACACTAATTATATGTATGATAATGATATCATTAATTAAAATTTTGATGATAATGTTTAACCTGGTAAAGGCATGCGTAGACATCACTGCCCACTCGTGGATTATGACCAGTCCACGGCGACAAAACTGTAACTCGTCCCATCGCGGACGTTTGAGGACGTGGAAGCTGTTAAGCTACAACTGTGGCCACAGGGTAACGACTTTCACTTCATCAAATGTCATTGTGTTTATCTGGCACGAAAACCAAATACTCTGTATCAACTTTCCAATCCCGACAGTTGTTTTCTGACAATAAGACCAGAAATATATTGCAAATATTCAATTGGCATTGACGCGAAAAATGTGCTCATCAATAACATATTCAGTTTTCATACAGTACGGCTGCCGTGGACTGGTTACCTTCCACGGGTTGGCAGCAGAGGCGGCGCCAGAAATTTTTTTCGTGGGGGGGGGGGGGGGGGGGGGGGGGGGGGGTCAAGTAGGGGGGCAGACTCCCCATGAAGGGGGGCAAATACGTAAAGGATCATATCATTACTTTATTATGAGGTAGTCGAAACTTGGACACAAAGTCCGTATATAATTTTTTGGTTTGGTACGTCCTGTGGACGTACCAAACCAAAAAATGATATTACGGACTTTGGGTCCAAGTTTCGACTAAATGTAATGGTAATTAGCGGTCCTCCT
Source organism: Pictodentalium vernedei (assembly GCA_031216915.1). Classification (NCBI taxonomy): domain Eukaryota; kingdom Metazoa; phylum Mollusca; class Scaphopoda; order Dentaliida; family Dentaliidae; genus Pictodentalium; species Pictodentalium vernedei. Next base: position 235,412,134 of record CM062296.1, read on the forward strand.
TCAAAAAATCCTGGATCCGCGTCTGGAGAGAGAGAAGGCAGAGATAGAGAGAGGGCTAGAGAGAGGGAAGGAGGGAGAGAGGGAGGGAGGGAGAGAGAGGAGATAGAGAGATGGAGGGGGTAGAGAGAGAGAGAGAGACAGAAGGGAGAGAGAGAGATGGAGGGGATAGAGAGAGAGAGGAGAGATAGAGAGAGGGAGGGGCAGAGAGAGGGAGGGAGGGAGGGAGAGAGAGTGTGTGTGTTTGTGTGTTTGGATGGATGTGTGTGTGGTAGGTGGGTGGGGGGCAAGTGGGGGCAGAGCTCACGTTTGGGTGGGGGGGGGGGGGGGGCAAATGCCCCCCGTGCCCCCCTGTAGCGCCGCCACTGGTTGGCAGCATTTCCACGGACGTAATAATATTAGATTCCTAACACTAATTATAGGAATGGGAGCGCGGTGGCTCAGTTGTAGACTGTTGGACTTTTATGCTAGAGGTCCCGAGTTCGCTCCCCGTCCGGGACGAACCGCGTTGTGTCCTTGGGCAAGGCACTTTATCCCGGTAGCCTACATGGGGGCACGATGCCGCCGTGTACTAAGGCGTACTGCACGTCGATGGTGCACATGTCCTTCAACCGTTGTAATACCACTTGAGCCTAGCTTGAACAGAGTTAGAATGTCGAGGAGCTGACAGTTGCTCGTCGATGCTCGGTGGTTTTCTCCAGGTACTCCGGCTTCCTCCACCCGTAAAACTGCCACGGTCACGATTAGCCATTGTGCATAAGTATGTGACCTTAAACACCAATAAATAAAAAAATAATTATATAATTGTAGGTATAATCCACAATAATTTAATTAATGAAGCACCGGGTACAACCCGGTGCTTCATTAATTAAAATATTGCTGCTGATGATTTTTATTACCCGATAAATGCATCTCTTGGACATCACTGCCCAGGCGTGGATTACGACGAGTCCACGACGACTGTACTGTACACATCAAAGCATTCACTTTTAAAAGTGTTCAGCGATTGCAAGGAGTCTGGAAGTTGAAAATCTTTAGCGGTGTGGGGACAATTTTGTATATGTGACCAATGAACGCTCCAGGAATCCAGTTGTATGGAGATAAGTGATTGAGATTTCATAGCAAATGTCAAGATTTTATTCAACGAAGCACTGCCAATGCCCCCCCCCCCCCCCCCCCTCCCACGACATCGAAGGTGTATGTTGACGTTTTCACCGTTTTAGAACTGTGATTTTCATAAAATGGGAATCCGTACCTCCGATTTCATTTGCGTGATATCTCAGGAAATAAGACACGTATTTTTAAAAAAGTTTTTCACCTCCTTATTTTGGAGCTCAAATGCTATCAGATTGCTAATTTTCAGCCTCGTGTGGTAACATAACTGCGACATTTTCTGTACCTTCGCTAATCATGTCATCAAACCGCCAAAATTTGGTTACGCTTTTCAGTCAAAACAGTGCGGTTCATTCTTTTGGACTGTTCGGCATTTTTTCTGTCACCTTTCGTTTCTATATCATGCAGCGTTTTGAGGAAAACCGTGTCAAAAAGATGTAATTACCATACCCCCTGGTAGTTGGAGTCAGATTTTGAAAATGTTTAATTCCTCTTTTGAGACCTTAACTGCCATGATAGCAATTTTCGGTTTGGTGCGGGATCCTTTCATTTTGACGTTATTTGAACCATGATCGTTTATGCTACCAAATAGTTAAAAGTTAGTTTACGTTTTTCAGTCAAAATAATGTAGTTCACCCTTTTGGACAGTGACGTTTTCTCATCCAGAGTCCCCAGAAAATCTATCGTTTTAATGTGTAGGCGTTTCACAAAGAGGCGAGGGTAGTTCTTTGATGGCATCACCGTTAGATCACCGAAGTTAAGCTACGTCGAGCCCGGTTAATCCTTGGATGAGTGACCATTCGGCGATTAATTCGGGTGCTTCCCGTAGTGATGGCTGTTGTGCGATTGGCGAAGTTTGAGTGTGTGATTCTGTGACGTTGCATACCATGCCAGCTGTGGACGTTGGGAATGTTCACCAGTACTACGCAATCCCCAGCGTACCTAGGTGTAAAATAGGGACCTGTTGAGGTGCTTGCCTTGTGCGCCTCCATTGAGGTGAGCTGAGAATGTCATAGAATGAACAAAGGGTGTGAACACCGGTGATATGGGTAAAAATGAAAGTCAGAGAGCACTGCGGTGGATTCTAGACGTTAAATTTGCATTAAACCCTTTACCTAACATGAAAAGCAGACGACACTTGCAAAAAAAATTCTTGAATAACTAATTTTTTTCATTTTTTGTCTCAAAAACATAGGTTATGACCCCTCATTGGAACGAGCTCGACGAGCTCGTTCCAATGAGGGGTCATAACCTATGTTTTTGAGACAAAAAATGAAAATATAATGAAAATTAATTGGCGATTTTTGAGAATAGCGTTGGCCGGTTTTGGCCGTTACGTTGGGTAAAGGGTTAATAACGTCATATCTCTAGAAGCTGAAAAGAAAAAAAAAATCACCTTTTTGTCGCGACTCTCAAATGCTATTAGAGTGTCAATTTTCAGCTTAACCCTTTACCAAACGAATCTGTCATATCCGCCCGCGTAATATGCAAATTCAGTAGCTGAAAAAATATTATTTTTCAAAACGTTTCAACAAATCCATATCATGTGACCCCTCTTTGGAACGAGCTGGTCGAGCTCGTTCCAATCAGGGGTCGCATGATATTATTTTTGTTAAAATTTTTTGCAAAATGTTAAATATGATATTTAAAATAATAAATTTTTTCGTCTGCGTTGGGTAAAGGGTTAAGGAAGTACTATTATTTATTTTTGACGTTATTTGTACCTTCAATATCTATAGCGCCACACCGTTAAAGTTTGCTGAGTCAAAACTGTGTGGTGCAGCCCTGTGGGAGTTTTGACCCTAGTCAGTCCACCATTTTCAGGGAAGACATGCCACAAAGATGAGATTTCTACAGAAGTTAGGAACCACAAATACTGTTGGGTAGTATTTATTTATTTATTTGGTGTTTTAAGGTCACATACTTAAGCACAATGGCTAATCCTGACCGTGACAGTTTTACGGGTGGAGGAAGCCGGAGTACGCGGAAAGAACCACCGAGCAACGACGAGCAGCTACCAGCTCCCCAACATCGTAACTCTGCACTGCAGCACAGTCATGGTTAGATTGGTTGAAGACATGCGCACCATCGACGTGCAGTACGCCTTAGTACATGGCATCATCGTGCCCCCATGTGGACAATCGGGGTCAATCGCCTTGCCCAAGAACACAACGCGGGAGTCCGAATCGATCGCTCAGACGGCCACCCATCCGAGGACTAACCGGGTTCGACGTTGCTTAACTGGTAGAGTGCTAAATTATTTTTAGCCATCAAAATTTGTCCACATGTCTTTGCCTTGTTACATTTTATAGGAGAGAACCTGGGGGCACTCTCCCAAAAAATTGTAACAAGGCAAATCCATACAGACTAAATAAAATCACTTCAAAGATAATATGAAGCGCAGCCACTGAATTTGAAGCCTTTAAGTTGCAGTACCTGCACTTCAGAATAAAGCCCAAATATGGGCTTCCAGCCCTCTACCAGTTAACTTCGGTGATCTGACGAGAACTGATTACCGCCACGCCACCGCGCCCCCTCTGTTAGGTAGTAATTTTTATCTTTGTATGGTGAAATTTAATTTGATGTTTTCTGCATTTTGTCGATTTACGACGTCATACCGTAAACGTTTCGTTTCCTATTCCATTCAAATAGGTTGACGCACTTCTTTCAACAATGCTGCAACTACCTGTCAAATTTTGGCATTAGATAATTTATAGTTTAGGTAGAATCACAAAAGAGGTTGTGGCGGTAGCACATTGACTTCACTTAGCTCGGTCATATAGTTGCCAGCACGAACTTGAAATAAATGGCAACCAAAGAAGAATTTGTGGTCCAAAACAAGGAGCTGAAAAAATTCCAAATCCGACTCCAATTATTAGCTGGAGTCGGATTTTGAATTTTTTCAACTCCTTGTGGTCCGAGTTGAAAAAAATTCCAAATCCCACTCCAACTATTAGTTGGAGTCGGATTTTGAATTTTTTCAACTCCTTGTTTGGGACCACAAATTCTTCTTGGTTGCCAATTTCTTTTCAGGTTCGTGCTGTGAAATTTAATTATGACGTTTTCTGCACCTTGTCCGTTCATGACGCCATAGCGTGAACGTTTCGTTATACCTATTTCAGATAAAAAAAAGCGGTTTGCACCTATTTGGGAACTACTGCAGCTATGAATTTTTGGCCTCAGGTCATTCACAGTTTTCGCCAGGCGCGTAAACAGGTTTATATAATAGGTGTTGACCTAGCCAGTTTTGGTAGGGGGGGGGGGGGGCAAGCATGATACTTTAAAGGGCTTTGTGGGGGTTCGGGGCCATCCTTACTGAAGTGAGAGGGGAACCTTCATACAAAAATCAAGATTTGGATATACGATTGTTATTAATGTTCTGTTGGGCGATGTCGTTCAAAAACTCTTCAAGCTTCGAACCCATAGCACCACGTCTAACCATTTATACCAAAATGACGCCCGCTATCAAGGACATTTGACGCTCGAAACACGCATGACAATAACAAAACACACTGAGCACGGGCACGTGACAGGGTACGCGATATACTGGTTCGTTCCGATAACGCCCCATAACGCTGTTACCATAGCATGTCTTCTGGGCATGTTGACTATATCGCTATTGGAACATTTGGCTTGTTTTCGTAATTGTGCAGATTTTTCTGCCTTACCTAGTCTGATTAGGGGTGAGATGCTTATGTTATGTAATGAGATTCCGACGCGATGTGAACCTTGCAGTCGAAAGTATCGTTAAACTCCAATACATAAATAAATATAATGAGATAACGATAATAATCCCAACAAGACGAATCCCAACAACACGAATGGGTAAAATATCCCAACAAGACGAATCTCAACAAGAGGAATGGGTAAAATATCCCAACAAAACGATCTCAACAAGATGAATTTACGAGAGTAACAAGACGCATTTATTGTCGTGAAAAATGAACGTTTTATTGTCAGTCGGTCATCTCCTTACGGGAAAATTCTTTTCCGAAGAGAAATGTGAAAAACCAAACCTGCTTCCAACTCGTCTTCATTTTCAAAATCACTAGTTTTCTTACCACTACCCCCTGGCATCAACTCCCTCTTCACTGAAGCAGAGGGGGCTGGTGACGACAGTGAAGAAGGAGTTGATGTTGATGGAGGTAGTGAATAGTGAGTGATACTAGTGATTCTGAAAATGAAGACCGTTGAGATGAATGACAAGTCAACAAGTAATAGTTACTAACATACCTGAGTCCGTGCGTTCTGTGAATTGTCGTGTAAGTAAGTTACTCACCTCGCTGTCGATATTCATGAATTTGAACAACCCGGCAACGAGCGGTATGTGACGCTGAGCCGCGAAGCGGCGATGTGTTACAGCATGTTGGCAGGTTTTTCAGATTCATGAATATCGACAGCGAGGTTAGTAACTTACTTACACGCCAATTCACAGAACGCACGGACCCAGGTATGGTAAGTGAGTACAGGTGTTCAAGTGAAAACCTAGTCTATTGTTCTATCGGGTATTTCACGTCTCTTACCAACCCGGAGAAGACAAAGGAATTGATATGTAAGGGTAATTATCAGTACTTCCGAATTAACCTATGTAGCCACGGAAGTGAGTTTGAACTTTGAAGCGGGTGCAGATCTTACTATTGAAAAAGGATCATCTGGAACTGACTGAGAACTACAGTGATTTGGTGAAAATGCTGTTTCAGGAAGCATGATCGTAAAACGTTCGAGCGGTGAAGGGCTGACGACATCTAACAAAGTTACGTTGAGGCAGTTTGTCAATTGAGAATACTTCAGTTCAACACACAAATAGTGTTATGTGTAATTCACGGTTCCCTACTATAGATTTCCCGGATTTCTAGACCGGCTTTCGGAACCGGGAACCCGAAATTCCTGTTCCCGTATTAAACCCTAGTTGTCAATGACTCTCTCCCTCTATACCCCCTCCCCCCACCCCCACCCCCCTCACCCCACTCTCTCCCTTCTCTGTCTCTGAACTGTTTCTGTAAAATTTTAGGGACTGTGACTCCAGAACTCCCTCGATTTTTACGCCCAGAGTCAATTCTTTCAACAGGGTATGCATAAATTGTAGTGTTGACGGAAACTTTGTTGAGGAGATCAAGGAGCGGAAATCATAATACACACCAACACAGTAAAGAAGAGGCGTTGATGTTTAGTTTCTCTAACACCACTAAAATCATCACTCGCATTGTGTGACATTATCTCAGAAAATCTCGCTATACATATTCATGAACTCTCCATAATGAACTGGTATCCGCTCAGTCACATATCCTTGCCTACGGCGATGTCAACACATTATCTTAGATTTATTTAACCCTTTACCCAACGTAACGGCCAAAACCGGCCAGCGCTATTCTCAAAAATCGCCAATTAATTTTCAAAATATTTTCATTTTTTGTCTCAAAAACATAGGTTATGACCCCTCGTTGGAACGAGCTCGTCGAGCTCGTTCCAACGAGGGGTCATAACCTATGTTTTTGAGACAAAAAATGAAAAAATTTAGTTATTCAAGAATTTTTTTTGCAAGTGTCGTCTGCTTTTCATGTTAGGTAAAGGGTTAAAACATTTCAATAAAAATAGGATTTACGAGTCAATCACCAACACATATTTCTAATTATTTGATGTCAAATGCGTTCATATTTAAACTTTTTAGTGAAAATTTGCAAAACTTATGAAAGAATTTCAGGGTGTTTCGTTATCTTAAATACAGCGTTTTGACATATCTCAAATGTGTTTGAGAATAGTGGGGAGAAACCAAGCGGAAGTGGAGATTGTGGGTGCTTGGCCATTTGTTGCTTTTTCAATTTTTGTCTTTCAAATATAACTTTCGAACCTTCATTGGGACGAGCTTTACAAAATTAACTGTTTTGGTTATTCCCAAATTTTGTTTTCTCAGGTGACATCTATTTTTCGTGCTGGGCAAACGTTTAATTATAATTAAAAATCAACGTTAATTGAAGAAACCTTCATTTGCGATGTTTGTTATTCATCAAAAGTGTGAGTGTTTGGTGAGGAGGTTGATTTCGCATTCTACTAAAAGATCAAAACATGCCTTGTGGAACGAAGTTTCAAATTAGGAAAGACTGTTGGGTGTTTTTTTTTAATATAACGCAACAAAATAAATAAATAAATAAATAAATAAATAAATAAATAAATAAATAAATAAATAAATAAATAAATAAATAAACAAATGATATGGTTCTGGTTACATTTTTTAAATACTTTTTTCTCGTATTTTTCACAAGTTTTCAAACAAAGGCATATAAGTTTTCACAAATGTTTATCGTCCCATAAGTGCAATAAGGCGCCATCTGCAATGCTTTTAGCATTGCAGATGGCGCATTGTTGCACTCAAGGGACGTAATCATAAAGGCAAAGTCCCATGTGATATTTATTGATGCATGACTGCATCAAAATAACTGGGTTTATGGCGACACTAACTGTGGGCGGGACGATGTCCCTCGTTCACTCCCAACCACTCAAAATTCTGCGAGCGATAGGCCAGGTGCCTTTCACGAGGCACATTCCGAGAACGATGAAAGTCAATTTTGCGCATATGACAGTATTTGTTTCACCCGTTCAGTTGACATTCTTCACGGACAGATGATGATAGCGACTCTGAATTCGAAGATGCTTTTGTTCAATAGAGGAGATCAGGCCGATGGATAGCGGGGTCGAGTAATGCCGCAGCGCTAGAAGCAATCAGTGGTGAGCTTGGGTGGATGAGGATCAAGGACAGGATAGACCTGTTGAAGCTCGGTTATCTTAATTATTTGGTAAATCTCCCCGACAGCCGATGGTGTAAGCAATGTTCCTGAGAATTTTCAACTCAAATATCAAAACGGGGTGGATGGTCCAAGTGAGGGAGCTAGTAGAGAACTACTCATTGGAGATCTCGGACCTGGACGTTGGGGCAAACCAGGGTAAAAAAATCGTCAGAGAAAGGGTCATGGAGGATTGTAACCGTAATTGGCGAGAGGGGGTCAAATCAAAGAGGTCTTTGGGTGGCCTGCGTGATAAAGAGAAGCCAGGTTTTGAAGAGTACCTTGATGGCACCTTTGGGGGGTCACTGTTGTTCAAGCTGAGGTCGCGATCCCTGGAGCTGAGGGGAAAAATTGGGAAAGACGGTGAAAGGGAGTGCCAGATGTGTAACTTGGACATGGTGGAGACCCTGGAACACTTTCTTCTAGAATGCCCAAAGTATCAGCCTAAAAGAATGAGATTCACTGGGAGTATAATGGGGAAGTGGGATGGGAGAATGAAGGACATGTGGTTAGGGGGAGACGCAAAGGAGAGGGTTAATATGTTAATCGGAGAGATTGGGAAGGATGGGATAAGGGATATTATCAAGCAGTTCGTCTCCGAGTGTTGGGAGGAGAGGAGAAGCGTGGGAATAGGGAGGCAGTTGGGAGTACAGGGGTAACCATGGCCTTCTCGTCCGACAACCGCGACAAATCAGCGGCTGACCAAAGTGTTAGTATTATTATTATTATTTCCCATATTGGGCCATCTGAGGAGGGTGACGAGCATATGTCACCTTTGCTTCCAAAACAAATTACACGAGGAATACTTAACAGACACAATCCTGGTGAGAAAATGGAGGATCCAAACTCGATTCAGCGTCAAATAAATATATATATATATTACACGCTTGGTCATTTGTTTTCAAATTAACTTTCATAGAAGTGACAATTGTTAATATTATTAGTAATATGGTAAATCCGAGTTGAAAACAAAACTTTCGGTTAAGAGCACATGTCGTCCCCTGAGTTCCAATGTGTTATATGTGCCAGTAGGCACATAGAACACACTGGAACTCAGCAGATGATGTGTCTGAATTGAGACACGTAGGCCCTATCTTCTTTGCTTTGCAAAGCGAAACTGAGATACCATTTCGAAAGTTCAAGATTCGAAATGCACTGATATTAATATTGTATTGGCAATAGGTGTGCCATGGGAGTTTTGCATAGTTGAGTTATACGAGAAGAAATGAGTTACATATGAAACGATTGACGGTAGCCGACAGCGTTGGCTCCCTATTTCGTTCCACACGCGTTTATTGTTTTTGAAATAAATGTGAAGAAATGAGTAACATATGAAACGATTGGCGGTTACCGACACCGCTGGCTCCCTATTTCGTTCCACACGCGTTTATTGTTTTTGAAATAAATGTGAAGAAATGAGTAACATATGAAACGATTGACGGTTACCGACACCGATGGCTCCCTATTTCGTTCCACACGCGTTTATTGTTCTGGAAATAAATGTGAAGAAATGAGTAACATATGAAACGATTGACGGTTACCGACATCGCTGGCTCCCTATTTCGTTCCACACGCGTTTATTGTTTTGGAAATAAATGTGAAGAAATGAGTAACATATGAAACGATTGACGGTAACCGACACCGCTGGCTCCCAATTTCGTCCCACGAGCGTTTATTGTTTTGGAAATAAACGTGAAGAAATGAGTAACATATGAAACGATTGACGGTAACCGACACTGCTGGCTCCCTATTTCGTTCACGTGTGTTTATTGTTTTGGAAATAAATGTGACATGTGCCCAGCCACAGGTGACCCAATATGGGGAAGGCTGATAAAGTATATTGACACACTGCTCTCTCGGCTAACCTCTTTAACTGGCAATGACTAGACGAAATGAATCGTAGTCGGTTGTAATACTGTTCTGGACACGTGTGATCATCAGTATTTGAAAAGTATGACAGGTTTTCAGAAACAAATTCGAGTTTGACATCATATACAATTTGTGCAGCAAAAGAAGGCTAAATCAACTGGTGCACAAAAATAAGTTGCCGCAGGGGGTGGGAGAGTGTCGCAAACCAATATGGGTAGGGAATTTTACTTGTCCAGTATTCCACTATATGTAATATTATGTCACGAGTTACCATGATACTTGATGAAAACCCTTTAATTAAAAAGAAGTGTGATGCAGTTGGCGAATAAGTCGAAATAAATTGTAGAATATAACAAGTGAATTCCGTGCTCATTTTATCTTCACCGACAAGTCGAATGCGCACAGATTTGTCAGTGAAGAGGAAATGAAAAGAAATGTTCTTGTTATAATTAACCCTTTACCTAACACGAAAAGCAGACGACACTTGCAAATAAAATTCTTGAAGCACTATTTTTTTTTATTTTTGCGTCAAAAACATAGCTTATGACCCCTCAATGGAACGAGCTCGTTGCGCTCGTTCCAATGAGGGGTCATAAGCTATGTTTTGGGGACAAAAAATGAAAAGGTAATAAAAATTGAATGGAGAATTTTGTGTAGTGCTGGCCGGTTTTGGCCATTACGTTGGGTAAAGGGTTAACCTGCTCACAAGCACCAGTAAAAAATGTACTTAGCAGAGACAAATTATTCCATTTCTGGGCAGTGTCTGATCACAGTGCATTTTCAGTGCAAATGGATATATATATATTGTCAAGTGCTCATAAACAATAGGGGCGGGTGCAAGAATTAGGGTCTGTCTGGAAACCTGAACCTTTTCGTTATTTCCCTTATGTATATATATATATATATGGCCGATTTTCAAGGTACAGGAAACGGATATTTTCAGACCCTTGTATCCGGGAACTGGAAAACTCCAGGTTTCGGACAAGCCCGAATTCACAGCGCAAAAGCAGGTCGATTCTAGGACGATTTAATTAGAAATGCATCACTTAAATGAAAGGAAGAATTTGAAATTGAAAAACATTGCCCCACAGATAGACAGAGACCCAGGAAATAGACAATATAACAGTACTGTGATCACAAAAGTGGGTAGAGAATTTCGACCCGATCCTGACCAGTGGGGACATTACTATAAAACTTTTACAATTGTATTTTCTATCCTTGTATATTGTACCTTTTAATATAACTGACTAAAATGAATCATTAGCATTCTAAAAGATATGGCAACCTGGCCCCAGTTTGTGATCCAGTTTTCCGACTTTCTCTCTACAGCACTTTCGTTTTTTTTGTTGTATCTGTCTTGATTTTCCACTTTTTTATTTATGAAACATTAACGTATGGTAGCGATCAGATCGAGAAAAAAAGACCACTTTTGTAATCATTGTACTGTAACACAGTTTATAAAAGTTAGTTTCTACAACGACTTGGGTAGCATAAAGTCTATTCTTATTTAACTATTAAACATGTTCAAGAGTTCACAGCAATTAATTCACCAGTAACAATGAGTCATCAATCACAGTTTCCCCCGTTTTATAATGTTAACGCAGAAACAGCGATTGGCAGACCCGAAGCCTGCATCTCAAAATTTTCCGACACGATGAGGCGAGAGTTTCAGTTTTCCGCAAGTGTTTAGTGGGTTGCTGACCGTCTGACCAACTTGAAGCCTAACGCAAAATACTTCTTTAAAAGAATAATAAACAAAAAAGGAACAGGACGTTCGTTTATTATTATTATTCCAGAGAATTACTTTCGTTTACCGAAAGTTATTCTCTAACATAATAATAATACACGAAATGTTTGCATGCACGTGACTGCTAGATTGCCATATACTTGAAACGAGCACTTTCATACGTTGTACGACTGATATTTGATATTTGACATTAAGATTATTTTTGCATAACAAAACTTGTAGTTTCGTAAAATGGTCTACTGATCTTCAAATTTGGGATTTCCGGGAAAAAACCGTGGGCATTCCAACAACCGACAATGTTGCCAATGGACAACAAAAATTCCGACAGACATGACCACGGAGCGCGAACACCCCCCCCCCCCCCCCCCCCCCCCCCCGCTTCAAACCCACTAGCTTCTGGTCTGGATTTGTGATAATTATAGACACTTAGAACGGGGATCAATAGCGGCATAATTGCGAAAACGTAAAAAGAAAAGACACAGTCTGACTGGATGGATGTACTTCCACTTCTCTGTGAATTCCGGTTTTGATTCCTCAGGAATCGTGACACACCGTTCAGAAATCGGAACAGAAAATTCCCGGTTCTCTATTAAACCCTAATATTGATAAGAAAAAACAGTCGTAGTTGGAAGTTAACGCCCAAGCAACCTCAGGTCATTGCACCTGTATTTCTATAATTTTTAAATTTTCTATGACCAATCAACCACTAACTTGGCGTTTCGTCCTGAGGAGCTGTGATTTGATTTATGAGATACACGATTAACATCTTTTGAATTCGTTTTAGTTGTAAGATGATAGATTATATTTTGATAGTCCACCCACGCATGATATGTTGATATATGTCACTTCAGTGTTACAATTTTTGTGTAAATGAACTCGTTCAACCCTGCGTTCTGTACTTTCGTTGGAGTAGTGTACTGCGGGACGCAATAAGTATACCTCTGTATGAAGTGTGCAATTTTTCTTTCTTTTCATTTTTTTTTTGTTTCAGACGATTGCTTGTAAATTCGTTAACCACACTCTTATATACCCCCTTCGGGTGGACATACAAACACAGAGGAGTCAAATCAATTGGAACTAGCCCAGAAGACTAACTTTGTTAATTGTATGCACCTTTTAAACACCAAACCATTTGTCATGCCTCCTGTACAAATTTGATCTATTAATCGCACGCAGATTATAAAAAAAATCCTTGTTAACTGGTAGATTGCTGGAAGCCCTATTTTGGGCATTACTAAAAGTGAGAGGCAATAACTGTCTGTAGCTACATTCTGCCTGAGGAAGCCTTTATTGTCCCTGATATGAATCAGATTTTTTATACAATACATTGCTCTCTGACATTTAATTGGATAGTGCCTATAAGGCACTATCAAATTAAATGTAATAGAGCAGTATATGATGAGCTTTGATTTGTTGTCAGAAAAAATCAGCACTTTACCAGTTCAAGGAATTATAAAAAAATATTATCATTTGTCGAAAAATCTGTTGAACAAACCCCAGATTAGCTCAGCACACACTTTTGGTTCAATACATGCATTTAATCAATTACACCTTGTTTGACAGAGCTCCCTGAGCTGTATCAAACGTGATATAATAGAATAAATACACAATGTATTTTCCATCAGAATTGTCACATTCCAGTCAAAATAGCAAAATTGTCACATTCCGGTCAGTTGTAATCTACGGAAGTATAATAAGAACATGATAACAAAATATATTCTAATGTGTCCGGGCAGATAAAATAGCGAATCTGGGTCCGCATCACTGGGTATCGGGATGCCTGCCAATATTGTTTAATCTGCCAAGGGCAGATAAGATTTTATATTGTTTTTTACCGTGTCCTGAATACACTTACGTAGTAATCCGATTGCAAGGGCATCAATGTACAATCCCGTAATTGCAAAACCAGACAGGGAACGAGAGAAATATAATTTACTGTCATCAGTAAGTTCGAATTTGTTGGAAAATGGTGAAAACATCAGAACTAAACAAATCAAAAAACGTTTAAAGATTTTCATCCAAGAATCAGATAACTTTTTAAAGAAACCAGAAATAACTTCTGTGCACCGCATTCAACGTGTTCTATAAAGGTTTCAGAAATGGATACTTTTGGCTGCGTCCACGTTTTGAGAGAATGAAAAATGCACTTAATGACTCCTTCGTGACCCCAATAACCCAGACCAAAGGTTTGAACCTCCCACAAGTTTCGTCTAAATTGGTATTTGCCCCAACTCCATAGGTAATACCATGCTTGAGGAATGAGTGTGGCCCACTTTCAAAAATGTTTGGTCCCCATCCACTTTTCTGAGTGATGAAATACATATATGAACCTCGGGAATACTTTGGGGTGGTCATAAAATGCGATTTCCTCACTTCTAAAAATGCTCGTAATCACCACTGAGCTCAGTGACAATGGGTTTTTTCTGAACCTCAATTGAGTTTTGACTCATTCGGTGTTTGTCTCGAGTCCGTAGGTCACACCATGTTTGAGATACGTGCTTGACCCACTTTCGTGAACTTAGGGAACGCATTTGGGGATCATGAAATGCGATTTTCAGCTTGAGTTTCGACCCTTTTGATGTTGGTCCCAGGTCCATAGACCATACCATGAGCGTAGCCCACCTTCGATTTGTTTTGCTCCGCAACTTTAACGACTGACGAATTTCACCCCGCTCACTATTTTGTGTGTAGAAATACATGTATGACGTTCGGATATAAATTAGGAGGCATACATACGATTTTCTGAAATTCTGAAAATACAACACAATGACTTCTGGTGACGCCAGAGACTTGACCAACATTTTGAACCTCCGTTGAGTTTCGACTCATTTGGTGTTGGCCCCAGATCCCCAGATTATACCCTGCTTTAGATATGAGGGAGACTCGTATTCAAAACACTCACATAGGGGCAGCTCCAGTGCATATGAAGAACATAGATGGCCTGGTACTATTTATTGTTTATCAGTATGCTATAAACAACGAGATAGGAAGATTTGTATTCATGTTATCGTGTTGACAGTGACGTTAGGAGAAGGCAGAAGTACAGAAGAAGAAGAAGAAGAAGAGGAAGAAGTGGTAGAAGATAGAAGAAGAATGTCAACGTGATAGCTTAAAGATTTTGTTGTTTTAAAAGTGTGTATATCTTTGATAACCGTTCTCGCTCGGGCTAAAGGCATAAGAATGTGTGTCTGGATGACGGACCCCAACAAACCGATTTGTCACTCAAACAGTCCAGCATAATTCATGAGCTGCTAATTAAGCATGGGATTTTATATCCATTATCGCGTTTCTGTTTAACGCCATCATGGGATGTCGGTGAAAGATTAAAGGTAGTAAAAGCCAGTGTTCTCCTGCAGTCATTATCTATGTAATTATGTCCAGTTAATAGGTAATTGTCGTAAAAACAGCACCTCTCACATATTCTGGACACACAACCATATTGCGTATCTGGTCTGTCGCCGAATGTCAGTATATACCGAAAATGCGAGGCTTTCAAAGAAACTTAAAAGCGAATATTAAATTAAGATAGATCTAAGCGGCCAAGTTCAAGAGAAGCAATTAAGGTGGGAACTAATATCTTGCGATCTACATGTAATAAGAGTCGAGGGTTTTCTCGAAAATTTCATTCCAAACTAAAGGCGTGTAAGACTGTGGGTCGTGGCCGGGGAGTTGGTGTTGTCCCATACTATAGGTTAGAGGAGGTGCCGCATCGGTGCGAAAGTTTTGGCACGTTGTAATGTAAAGGGAGCCTCAGAGCTCATATTTAGGGTAGGAACAGTCGCGGGCCAAGTTGGTGGGCATAGATCAGAAATAGTAAGTACGAGCTCGGAGACTCACGAAAGTTGGCATTTAGGTAGACGGTGTTTACCTAAATGCCGGTGTTTAGGTAGACTGTTGTAGAAGGCAAGCCATACATAGATTGGGTAAGCTTTGCCTGTATGAACATTATTCTGGTATAAATGGAGGGAAGAACTTAACCCCTAAGAGTGGCGACTGCTTGGGAGAAGAGCGCCCAGTAAAGTGACAATACGTTAGTGGTCATGCGATGGCAGTGGTATAGTGAAGTTCCAGTTGTATAAATAGGCGACCAGAGGTCAAAGACACTACACTTTGAGGACACGACCAAAGACCAGAGACAAGGAAGGAGCAATCAGTAACAGTGAAACGCGGACCCGCAAAGTGACTCAAAAACTGTGTGGGTGAGGTGTGATTGACGTTTGTGTTATTCATTGGATTTCATGTAAGTTCCAAATTACCATATTTTTCTATATGTGTTAAAATTGTTTATTTCAGTGAAATCTTGTTGATTTATGCTTTTTGAGGAGAAGTCATTGGCCCCTTCAGGACAAGAATCATTCAACAAAAAGCGAAACGGGCGGATTCGTCACGGTGAGACATACGTTCACGAACGGATTCGGGCGACGCTCCTTGAGGTTTGCCTGAATACGCAGAGCGAATCTATTTCCCCAGAAGAGGAAGTAGTAGTAGAACTAGTAGTAGTGGAAGAAGAGGAAAGAAAGAAAGAAACCACACAAAAACAGACGAAGAAGAAGAAGAAGAAGAAGAAGAAGAAGAAGAAGAAGAAGAAGAAGAAGAAGAAGAAGAAGAAAGAAAGAAAGAAAGAAAGAAAGAAAGAAACCACACAGAAACAGTACTCTGTTTGTTTCACACAGACCAACTTGAGAAACAGAATTGACTGTTATCAGTAATTTCAAGCCTGTGTGAAATGGTGGAAGGAACTAAATTTTCAAGAAAGATGTGGATTTTTGTGTACTTCATTGGAACATTGTCATTTGGGAATCACAAATAATGTTTAAGAAATCAGAAAAAACTTTCGTACACAGCATTTAACGAATTATATAAAGGAAATCAGAAATACATTATTGTGGACTGTATTTGAAGAGCTCTGTGCAAAAACAGATATGATTTGCAAAAAATCATGGAATTCCCCATCGATTGATACCCACTCACAGTTCAAAACAGCATAGCCCACTTTCAAAATTTCGGGCCTCTCCTCTTCTTTGATTGTAGAAATACATGGATGAACTTCGGGAATAAATCAAGGGGTCAGTAATGCGATTTCCAGCAATTTTGAGAAATGCACTGAATAAACCTTGGGTGTCCCGGTGATCTTGACGCATATTTTGACCCTACAGTAAGTGATGATTCATTTGGTATTGGTACCAGGTCCACGGGTCCGAACTCCCCCCACTTGTAAAACTATCCGACATGAAAGTGTCGTTAAACCGCAATGAAAAAAAATCGTAAATATTGATAGTCTGCACTCAAGTATTGTATTCAACGGTGACTCGTCCGTTTGTGTCACTAACGAAAAAAGTGGAATATTCCAGTACGAACTTCAAAGTAATTTCGGAAGCGGCACCTCTTTAAACTCTTCTTCTGTTATCAAGTCTCCTGTAGAGGACACCTAGTGATAGAAGAAGAGTTCAAAAGGAGACTGTTGACGGGATTTTGCGAACATCTCGACGATTCGAAAATTTCCGAATCAGAGTGACGCGAATCGAATCGAATCATAGGAACAATTTCGAATAGAATTTGGAAGCTTCGTAGGGACATATACTACCGCTAGCCCTATCAATTGAATTATTAGAAACCCTCTTTCCAAGATGCTTGGAAGAACCGTCCTGGAAGTCGCTCGGAGCATGTCGCTCTGATTAGAGCAGTGTCCTTCAAACCGAATGGTCAACGGTTCAATCCCGACCAGCGCTAACTGCGTTATGTCCTTCAGCAAGACACCAAATCCCGATTGTCCCCGTGGAGGCACGGTGGTACTCTGTACTAAGGCGCACTGCACGTCGATGGTGCACTTGGCTTCAACCAGTGCTAACCCTGTGTGTGCGGAGTTAGCAGGTTGGGGAATCTGACAGGTGCTCGTCGCTGCTCGGAGTTCTCTCTTTTACTCCGGCTTTCTCCGCCAGTAAAATAATCCGACACGAGGTGATCCTGGATGTCGAAAATGTTGTTAAACCCCATTAATAAAAACAAAAAAGAATACAAACAAAAAACCTCCCAAAACTGGAAGCCGCAAGAACGAATTTCAGTATCGACTATTTAGTGCTTCCCAGTTTTCTGTTATAGTACTAATCTCTATACAATTGGTTCACTGTATTATCCATCCGCCACATTGAAAACTATCCCACCTCCCGCCATCCTGAAGTGGGGTGGGTGGAGGGTGGGGAATAATTGTTCCTAACAATAGAAATGTCTGCAGAAAACTATTATATATTGAACAATTAATACCGCATTAGTAGTTTTCGTGCTAGACATTCGTTTCATATTTAACCTTTGAACCCTGGTAGTATATTCAACGTCAGTTCAATGGGAGCATTTGGAAGAGTCCATATTCAATATTTGACGTAGACGAATTAATATTTTCAACGTGCAGCCGCCTTGGGGCTGCACGTTGAAAATATTAATGAGTCTACACACCCATTCCTTTCGCAGGCACCCAACTTAATGAAATTATGACGCGTGAGGTACCTAGGCCGGAAAAAAACTGCCCCTCGATTTTCAAAGGATTAAGTTTGTGAAAGCTGTAGTAGTCACAGGGTAACATGCTTAAACAAACTTCATCGATGGGAAGTGTTACATACGTGAATTGACTTGGCGCCACCCTGACCGCATGGGGGAGGAGGAGCCCTTTTCGCTAATGTCCTGCCATTTCGGTATTAAGTGCGTTGCCTTTTGTCTGCACTGAGAACGTTTATCAGGGCTTTCTCTTGCTCTAAAACATGAAACATTTGTTTGTGATTTGAGCCCCAGTGCATGTCACATACAGTGACAGGTAAATAAGCGGGTCAGTTTAGTTCTTGTTGGTCTTTTCTAAGCTCTCTCTTTTTCTTACAACTATGACTAAAATGTGTCGCCATTTTACTCACTCACCCAGAAGAACATAAATCAGAGATTGATACTGATAGTTGGTAGCAGTGGTCAGATGGAAGAAACAGATTGCCTCTTGAGAACGACAAGGCGCCACCCGGAATGCTTTAAGTGCCTTTTTTGCACTCAATGGACGAAATAAGAGTGGGAGTACTGCTAGGAGACAACGCCAGGAATAAAAAAATATCAATAGAAGCCAGTAATAATGATCTAAAGGCCGTCAGAACCAGAATCAAATTTGATTCTCGCAAAGTATCATTCCATTGTTTTCATAGGTTCCGAAAGTGTTCTCAAAAGCCTGAAAAAGTCTACCTATATCTTATGTTCTCAAAAGCCTGAAAAATTCTACCTATATTTTATCCCCCATAATAAGATAGCACTTCGACTTGGCTGGTATCTAGTGTAGTCTAGGCCGCATACACAGGCAACCAAGACTTCACTAGAAACCACTGCTAAGCTACTGTAAGACCACAGCAAGACCACCAAAAGCCTGTTGTCTACGTGTACTTGCAAGACAAGGAACTCACTGAAATTGGAACTCGTTAACTACGGTAAAACTCTAGTAAATATATAAATATGATATTTTCTTTTTACTATGGATTACGTACTGGTAGGTAGCACTCCACTGGTGTATAGTACTATTCTCAAATTCTAAATTATTTTAGAAATGAAATTTGATTCTCGCAGCGTGAATCAAAACCGATTCTCGGTAATCGGAAATTTTAAGACCTGGAGCTAGTGTCAAAAGTTTAAAATGATTAGTAGAAGAAACCAGTAGATGTAACAGTCGTGGTGTAGGGAGGGGGGGGGGGTAGCGGTAGTAGTGGTGGATGCCAGCTAACGTATAGTTGGCCGCCATGGACTGATCAATTTCCACGGGTGGGCAACATTTTCATGGACGCTTTAATATTAGATTCCAAACACTAATTATAGGAATAATCAACTAAAATTTAATTAATCAAGCATCGGGTACAACCTGGTGCTTCATTATTCAAAATTTTGCAGATGATAATTTTTATAACCTGGTAATTACCTGGGCATTGCAGCCCACGCGTGGATTACAACCAATCCATGGCGACTGCACTGTAAATAGTGCCCAGCTGTAAATATAGCAGAATGAATATATGGTAGCCGTAGAAGCAGATCATAGGACCATATAATGGTACCGTAGGTAATTGGAGGAAGGTGGCAACAACTGCGATAAATAGCAGCAGGGTGTTTCGACGTGTAATTCACCAACAGCATTTTCTCCACTAGCTGGTTCCCACTGGTCGGTCATCACTTTTCAGCAAAACCATCGTCTCTGGTGGTCCGATGAGTGGAAGATTCGCACGAAGAGTAAAACTTTCTGACAATTGAAAGTATTGCTCTTTACCACATATGACAAGATATAGGTGGCCCACTATACTATCTACTATTTAAAACCAATCTGGAAGACGAAGCAGTACAGCCGTAAAACAAAGCTCCGAATCTACAACATTAACGTCAAATCCATCTTGATATATGGTAGCGAATACTGCAAAGTCAACAAAACAGACATGGGAGCACTGTCAAGTTTCCATAATGGCTACCTTCGTAAACTATGCAAAATATTCTGGCTACAGAGGATCTCCAACGAAAACCTGCTAGACATGACTGAGTCTCCCTGCGTCATCCAAGAAATACAACCGAGATGCTGGAGATGGATAGAACATGTTCTCAGAATGCCTGGAACTAGCATTCACCTGGGCAGTCCTCCGATGGACCCCACATGGTAAAAGACCAAGAGGAAGGCCAGAAACCACCCGGCGAAGAACCGTAGAAGGAGAATTAAATGAGCTAGGAAAGAACTGGGGAGAAGTAGAGGTGAGGGGAAAAGACCTCGGTAGGTAGAGAACTCTTCTGAAGACCGTATGCTAAGACCCGAGCGAAGAAGATAAGAAGGAATGACTATACTATCCTATTACACTACAGAAGAATGGAATACTTTTTGCGAGTGAGCTTGCAGTCAGCCAGTTAGTTATAAAAGAGCTAGACGAAGTTCAGAAATCAGAGAAAGTAGGTTTCGGAATAGGTTTAAGAAGGATGAAATAGACAGAACACAAGGATTCGAGAAGAATCCGAGCAAATAAAGTACTGCTCTTGAGTCAACTCAGGCATGTCAACCGGTACCGGTATCGCCGGTTCCCTCATGCTCCAACCGGTACTTGCACTGAAGCTTTTGTCTCGCCGGTACCGGGACAAAATTATTTTATCGGGAAATTCCTAATTGAACGAGGGTAAACATACTGAGAATTGTGAATGGCACATTTGCATGGCATACTTTTAACTTATTTTTGAATTAACATATCAAAACACTCTACAGGTGTATGTTCTGTCTGCACCACGACCAGGATAAGGCCGACCATTTTGACTTTTCAAACGTCACATTGAAGACAATGAAAGCGCCGCCGAAGGCTACTTCAAAGAAATTATCCTGTGGTGACATCAAAGTAATCATAAAGCACGATTATCGTGCTGTATGATTACTTTGATGTCGCCGCAGAATAATTGGCACGGCGCCATGTTTGTCGTACGATCTTCGGGACTATGGCGGTTTAAATGCGAATTTCTCCCACCTGATTGCGATATGTCATCCAATTGTTGATTTGTCCCGGTACCGGTTTTGGCGGGAAATGCTCTGTCCCGTCCCGGTATCGGTTATCTTGGTACCGGCGGCACTTTGAAATGCCTGAATCAACTACACCCATCAGGACGCATTCCAGGTCTTCCAGCTTCGTTTTCGTAGCACCTTCGCCCGACTATATAAGCCAAAATGGAGTCCTCGATCAAGGAAATTGGACGCTCGAAACACGCATGACAATAACAAAATACACTGCGCACGGGTACGCCCGGATACGGGATACATTGCTTTCTTCCGATAGCACCCTATGGACACCGTTATCATAGCTTGTCTTCTGGACATATTGATGACTACTTACCTCCTATTGGAACGCTTTGTTATTTTGTGCGTTTTTTCTGGTTATTATAATGATTTTTTTTATTTATTTTGTTATTTTATTATTTTTTTGTCTTGCCTCGTCTGTTGTTAAGTGATGAGATGCGTACGCTGCATAATGAGTTGCGACAAACACAGAAGATGCAGAAAAAATAGACCCAACAGAGAACAAAATTATGATACATATACAAAGAACAACAACCTCGACATATATGGTCATGAAAATTGTATTTTGCTGAAGTTATCTCCCCTGAAATTATTAGATGAGCGAGGACGGTCCAATTAAGAAGCAAGTAACTGTTGAGAAAACTTATCGGTAGAAAATAAAGCCAAGTTGCCGTTTTGTTACTTTTTATAAACGAAAACAACAGACTGCTCGCGGAGCTGTCTGTTGTTTTCGTTTATTAAAGGTAACAAAAGGAAAGTTGGCTTTAGATGGCAAGCTAATTAAACGCAACCACTTCACAGATAATCCGTCATTAAGAATATCTACCAGTATCACACGACACAATACTAAATAAGTGTCCACTTGGGCTCTTTGTTTGGCCGACGTGTTTTAACAGTAATTTGCACGTTTTTATTCTTCCCAGGAAGCAAATTAGCAAATCTCACATCCCAGACGTTTATATTAATGGAAAGGACAGTACGATGTGCACACGGTTGCTATAATAAACAGAAGAAAATTAACATCAAACAACTGTTTCGTATTTTTAAATGGCTTTCAATAGAGAATAATAGTCGAAGGTTCAGACTGATTGGGGCGAAAATTGTAAAAATCCAACTTTTGTATTTTATACTGCTCTACGGGAAATGCCTGAAGTTTGTGAAATGGTGCGTACCTCGATGATACAAATTCACTAATATTTCGAAATTTCAATTTTTATATCAAAATCCTATACCCTTAATGTTAATGTTAAATTTACTGACAGTTTTAGGAAATTAAGGGGAGCTAATTTCCTGAATATTTCTTCCAAAGGTGAAAATTGTCTGCCATGAACATGGAAAATCTCCAGAAACTGATATTGGCATAACAAGCTAAAAATGTGTGCAGCCATGAACGAAATAACTTTTTTATAGAAAGTCACAAGAAAATTCGACCAGCTTTCCAATTAGACCAAACAAGCTATGCTTTCGAGACAACATTTGAACATTTTGAGATGCTCAATAATTTTGTTTAGTGTCTTAGATATAACACTGGCGAAGGAACAGGTACGATCGGGTGATTTTGATCGTGCCAATATTCGGAGCACCAGCGATATGTTAGTGGGATATTTATTAATTTCAGTGTTTGGTTTTGATGAGCAGTAAAACATACTTGGGATGCTGAAATAAACAAGGGCCAACACTCAGGAAAGTGCAATTTGAACGATGTCATGTCCATTGATTACACCTTCCACACGACCCCCCCCCCCCCCCAAACTTGGCGCTACACGGAACGCCCGAAGGATTTAGGCAGTCGCCACGCTGTGTGCGGTGACCTCTCCTGTCTTTTGGCCTTACCAATGGTAGATAAAAGAAGATTGCATAGAATGTTTATTGCATTATTAGTCCTAATGATGAGCTTTCTATGAAAAGGTATTCAAATCTCACCATAAAAAAATGTATCATATTCTTTGAGTTTTATTTCATATAAAGTCGATTTTT
Organism: Pictodentalium vernedei; assembly: GCA_031216915.1. Lineage (NCBI taxonomy): Eukaryota > Metazoa > Mollusca > Scaphopoda > Dentaliida > Dentaliidae > Pictodentalium > Pictodentalium vernedei. The sequence continues at coordinate 235,435,160 of CM062296.1, forward strand.
TTTTATAAATTGCCCTCTTAAGTTAATCGCAATCAAGCAATCTGTACGAAATAATTCGAACTAAAACAAGAAAAGAAATCTGGAGTTCAACCCGACGTGGATAGGTTAGGTATGTGAGAAGAAGCATATCAAAATTAACCAAACGGCATTCAGTATCCTTGTGACAACCTGCTCACAGATGTCTCGAAAGGATTGGGAATTACACGTCAGTGAAACCTCCTATAAGCTTAAATGTGATCGTAATCAAAGGCAAAATAATTAAATTTTCTTTTTCTTGTGACAAGTTCTAGTTATTTTACTGGCTGAAAAAGACACGAATTTCACATCTGTGACTTGATGAAAGAGATAAATGCGCATATCTAACGCCTTGTTTGGAATTATTTAAAATGTTACATGAATGTTGTCTACGTCACAATGATCGAAACTACGACATCCAAAGAGATGCAACTGAACAGATATCAAACTCTTACGATGGACAGTTAATATCAAATATAATCAGCAGCCCGCAGATACTTCTTCGCTGAGGAGTCTCGCATTGTCCATCACTAGATTTCCAAGCACTCCGTTCCCCCGGGTAGGAAAACGTCCGACCACCACTGCATTATTTATAATTTAACCCTTTCAACACTGGTGGTATCTTCCATGCCAGTTAAATGGCATAAATTGGAAGAGTCCATATCCATAACTTTGGGGTAGAGCAATTAATATTTTCAACGTGCAGCCTTCAGGCGGCACGTTGAAAATATTAATTGTTCTACCTCACATCCCACTTAATGAAATTATGACGTATCGTGTTCCTGGACCGGAAAAGCGGCCTCTCTTGTTGAAAAAGTTAACACTTTACCCAACACACACGATATCACATTTTGTTATTTTTTATATAATTTTAAAAAACTGAAACAATTTCAACAAAACCACATCAAGTAACCCCTCAATGGAAAGAGCTCGTTCCAATTAGTGGGTCACATGTTGAAATTTTGAACCTTTTTTGTAACTGTTGAATTTGTAAATTCCACATGAAGAAGCCACAGATTCATTGGATAACGGGTTAAGGTACAGAATTCTGTTTGTACACCCCACCTCTACCCTGGACTGTACATTATCCAACTGGGGCTCTTCATAATTCCAAGGAATGCCCGGCGGTGTTGCTGAGGATTCGACTCCCGCAGGGGATCTGAAATCAACATTCTAAATCCCACTAAAACATGATTGTGTCCTTCGAAAAACGCACACTTCTGAGGCAACGTCCCTTGCATCCCAACATTTTGAAAAGTGGTTTTCTGGCAGCACAGTTTTCAAATAGTTAACTCCCATGATCTGCATTTGCAAGTCCGTCGCCAGGCTTGTTATTTTCCTGAGAGCAATGTATTCGATCGCCTACTGCTCGCCTTAAAAAAATTAAGGAGGCCGAAAACTAGCGCTCATGGCCTCATTACATAATGATTACTATAACAGCCTATTCCTAAAACCCACATCTTTTAAGATCTCTGCTATGTTAGTGTGCTCGGTAAGAGGGCCACGCTGCCCCTCCCACACCTCGGACCTTGCAGAGGCCCGGAAGTGTGGGAGGGGGGTGTAAGCGTCTCACAGAGATTACCTTATTAGCAGCACCAAATAAAATGTACTGAGCCCACTTGGCAGAATTCATCAATAGTATTTTAGCTTTAGTAAGCTTGAGGAGAGCGAATCGCCCCCCTGGGCCATGCGAGAGGAGCAATTTTAGCTCCCGTGCAGTTTTAAGAATGCCAGGCATGCGCTGCTCTTCTATATTCAGTTAAAAGTATTAATGATTGAGTTGATTAAAATGGATACTGTCAAAATTGCAACACTAAGTTAACATTTTCGAGACCAAAAAAAAACAACAAAACAATCAGTAGTGATGTGCAATTTGTGAGGCATCACAAGTATATTGTAGATCCAAACTCTCAAGGCACCAGAAAAAAATCTTAACTCTTCTTCTAACAAATCGGCCACGTCCAACCGGGTAATATACAAATAGAGTAGTTTAAAAAATATTACTTTAAAAAAATTCAACAAAACCAGAACTCGTTCCAATGAGGGGTCAACTGTTATGACTTTGCAAACTTTCTTTGAAAAAATAATATTTAAAATAAATTGTTTTATATCGTCAGCGTTGGGCAAAGAGTTAAAACGAAATGATGCTGTTATGGCCTACAACCAGTTTAGCCCTTCACTAGTTCATTGCTTCTTTTTAGATTCAATCGCATTGAATATTTCAGTTGATCCTCGTTGGTCGGGAAAACAAATCCAAAAGGTATGTTTTTCTGACCAACCGAAATATTCCATCCGATTAAATTTATACAAAATACCTTAACCCTTTACCCATCGTAACGGCCAAAACCGGCCAGCGCTATTCTCAAAAATCGCAATTTAATTTTCATTGTATTTTCATTTTTAGTCTCAAAAACATAGGTTATGACCTCTCTGTGGAACGAGCTCGTCGAGCTCGTTCCAATGAGGGGTCATAACCTATGTTTTTGAGACAAAAAATGAAACAAATTACTTATTCAAGAATTTTGTTTGCAAGTGTCGTCTGCTTTTCGTGTTAGGTAAAGGGTTAAACATTCATGTTCTTTGAATTAATGCAAGAAATGTTTCACCTCACTCGACCGAAAGACTCCATTTGACCGTATTGTGTTGACTCGATTATACATGTTTCTTTACTAAATATTATGAATAAAGACTCCCCACAGCTGTGGTGTTATGATCACGCCACGTAATTCCACTAGTTGCTTTATTATTTGGATGTGTTCGAGGTGAATTAAATACTTATTGAATGGAATATTTATAACTGGAGCACGGGAGAATAGCTAAAGATCTTGTTGAGCAAACAGACATCGCATTACGTCAACAGTATTCTACGCGCAAACGCCACAAAAATGAGCATACAAACCGCCCATAACAGCATAACATTCCTCACAGAATTTGAATGGTTGTCTGTGACTTTGTCGAGGGTCCTGTAATTGAAGAAGTTTTAACAGCCCTGGAAACTCGCCCATAACTAAACCTCGCGAAAGCATATTTCAATTAAATTTTTAGCACCTGCATTTATCCGTGAAATATATTCAGGACTTCGCATGTTATCCTGATTGGGTTGAATTACTGGTAGAGGGTATTTTACTTCCTATTTCGCATTGAGAAAGGGTCAGCAATAAGATCCATCGGAGCACTTGCTTTAAAATCTAAACAATAGCACTGGTCCAGATCGAACCAGGCCGCGACAGTCTCGTCTGCCCACGTGTCACAGAAAGATACAGGTATTTTATGTCCACCGCAGGAAGAAAAACATTGCCTGTCAGGTGCGACAGAGACATTTTATTGGATTAAAATTTATCTAAATGATGTTATATATTTAATATAAAAAAAGGAAGCATCACCTAGCAATATTGCAATATACATGCTCAAATGCGTTGTTTCAAAAAGACGCTTGAAGATCACTGCAGGTGGAAGATGACTGGAAGAGGAAATTATGTGTGACGCGAACATACGCTATGCAGATTCGCCGGAACGGCCCAAACATTGGCCCGACCATAACACCCAGATCCCTGTTTTTTCGAATTGTTGCCATCGATTATGTGGGGGAGGAAAAAAATGACAGTGCATGCAGTTCGTCTTTCGAGGAACATAATATGACAAAATTCCCTGCCAAATTGCCAAAGGCAATTTGACAGGGAATTTTGTCATATTATGTTCCTCGAAAGACGAACTTTAATGTGGTGGCCCCCACAAATGTGGGGACCCAGGGCGTCCGCCCAGTCTGCCCATTGGTAAATCCGGCCCCGCCCCAGAAAATGTTTAAAAACTGACATCTCTCAGACCCATTTTGGGCGCACTATTTTCGGATATCCGTCAGAAAAAAATTAAAAAACCATAGGCTAGTTATTTAATATGAATGACGTTGGGCTCAAGGTCGATCACAAAAATATCATGATCGACAAATTGTTTGCCCCGACATTGGTCGGGGTGGTCGGGCGGCTCGGGCGCCCCTGCTATGAACATCGGGCCATCCAACGCGATCAAACACACTATCATGAGCGAGTGTTTGAAATAGTTTGCACAAAGTTGGCTTCATTTATTTACTATTTCGCTTCATTTATCTTACTATTTTGAAAAAATGAAAATATATCACGACGATGTGTAATAAGCAAAATCGGTTGGAAATTACTGAATAGAAAGGCGGGAGGGATAGATGAAATTCCCAACGAACCCAAAAATGTGAGGAGAAGTGCTATACACACAAACGCCTGCACTTACGAAATTATTTAACCTGGGCATGACAAAACAAGAGATTACCAAATAGTGAAGAGAGAACCATTTATACATAAACGGGCGGATAATGACGTATCAGATAATTACAGAGGAATCGCAGTCTGTAGAAAAATTGGAAAAAACTATTCTCTTGAAGTATAATATGGGAGACTAGTGGAGGTAACCGAAGAAAATATTTTTTTGGTGGGGAGAGAGGCACAGGTTTCGGGAAAGGAAGGATAGTCATCGATTACCTTTCACGCAATATCGACTGACAGAATAAACCAAAGCTAAAAAGAAAAAGATATCTATGGCTTTTCTGGATGTTACAAAAGAGCATCTACTGGATTTGAAGAGATGAAATGTAGCGAGAGCTAAGTTTGATGAAATCATTAAAGCACCGTATGATGATGTGCAAGGCGTGCTAAGTCGAGATAATCCCACAATCTGACGCATCCCTTCGAAGATGGGCCTCCATCGACCGCAGATCCGTTCATTGTTTATTTTTGCATTGTTCATCAATGAATTTGGAGAAGAGCTCCTGTTGAGTGCAAAGGAGGGTACCTTCGGGACCTGAAAATCTTACTATATAATGTCATTGTCCAAATGATATGGGGAATACAAGAAATGTATATAATAATCGTGGTATAAATGTTGTTATGCTCAACGAAAAAAAAATTGGGGGACGATATAGTCGCCGCTTTGTCCGTCCGTCCGTCTTGCCGTCTGTCCGTCCGCGCTATAATACGGGAGTTACGAGGGTTTGTTTGTCCGGACAGGCATTATGAGTTTACCGAAATATTATGAGCTTATTTGATATATTATAAGCTAAATTACTAAGATATGAGACTTATGAGGCAAATTGAGATTTTTCGGGGTTTATATTAAGGGTTAGGGTAAGTCCGTCCGTCCGTCCGTCCGTCCGTCCGTCCGTCCGTCCGTCGCAATATCTCAGCCGTAAGAGGATGGATTTCAATGAATTTGGTATGAAGAATCCTTGTGACAAGTTGCTCGCATATTTTTCACTAGATTTACAATCCTTACATTTTCAGAATCATATGCCAAATGATTTCCCATTGTGGGTTATCACATGTTTATGAATCTGCTTGCTAGCTAAGTCGACTTTCGGGGAGCATCCATCAGTTTTACTGATTTCCGTGTTTATCATGTATCAATACAAATAGAAATAACAATTTCTAAACCGCTTCCAGATGTAGTGTCCCTAATCAGCATAGTTCTGGTATAGCGTTTCCGCTGTCAATGCCCAATTGGTACTATTCTGAAAAGAATGTAACGGATGTGCATTGTATGTTGTGTGCATGTTGGTAACTCCAATTTAGGGCACTGCTTGTCGGAATTTATATCCAAAAATCGAATCGAGGGTTCGCTGTCGACATCGACTTCGAATCCGAACCGAATCCGAAAGAACCAATTTTCGTGAAATCGCGTTCTTTTACTACGTTACTGTGCATATCTTAGGGGCTTGCGCCTGCCGTAGGTAACATGAGTACCCGAGTGCAGCATTCACAAGTTACATTGCTACTGCAGTATTATAAAGTGGAGTGCGGATTCCAGTGCTCCACTTTATAAGTCCGGTAATAACAATGTAACTTGTACGGTAAACAAGCATACCTATAGTCTGATTGAACCGAAAACGCAACAGCCAACTATTTTAACATTTCTGCAGCATGATTCTTCCGATAGAATATTAGTTATCCTTGTGTTTTCCAGGGTGTATGGGCATTTACACCGGTTTGGGAACTCATACACCCTGAGGATTTATTTCCAAGAATTTTGGTGTATTTAATTCTTTAACCTACATTGTGGGCAAAAACTTACAGAAACTTTGTACTTTGTAAGTTTCTTAATAAAACGAGACAAATATGGATGTCATTGGAACTGGCTCACTGAGCCAGTTCCAATGACATCCATATCTGGAATACTTAAATACATAAATATTAAATTCCCTGTATTTTTATTTTTGTTCTAACATAACCGAGCAGAAGGTATGAATTAATAATTAAAAATAGGTACATTTTATATATTAGCCATATAGCCTGCTATTGTGTATTCTTGATTTTACACCATGGTTAACCATGGTGTCCCACCTGCGGCAACCGCGTTGTGTCCTTGGGCAAGACACTTCACCCCCATTGCCCACGTGGGGGCACGGTGACTCTGTGTACTAAGGCGTACTGCACGTCGATGGTGCACCTGTCTTCAACCAATGCTAATCCTGCTTGTGTGGAGTTGGTATGTTGGGGAGCTGACAGTTGATCGCCGTTGTTCTCTCCGGGTACTCCGGCTTCCTCCACCCGTAAAACAGTCACGGTCATGGTTAGCCATTGTGCAGAAATATGTGACCTTAAACACCAATAAATAAATAATAAATAATAACCACGGTGTAAAAAAGGCTACTGTGGATTGCAAGTTACATCGTACCTCTCAGCCAATCAAAACGCAGTATTTTGTTTCATTTGGATATAAAAAAATGTTATCCCGTCTCTTCGTGGAAAACAACGAGTTACCCAATTCAAAAATAATCGAATAAGGAAGTCGATTCGATGTCGATACCGACACAGGTCGACGATGTCAACGTCGAAGCGAATTTGTACTTTCGAAAAAGACTAGGTTTGATACTTGGACTTGTGTCACACACACAAAAACGGTTGGAGCACCTGAACGGTATGTATTATTTAAATAAGATCTTACGTCTCGACACCTATCTGTATATTTCATTTATTCACTAATAAATTTCCAAGAAGTCTGGAGATTGTCAACTATAATACCGACAGACTAATATTCCAAATATATCATCATTCGTCGAAGACATGCCTTCATAATGGATATAGATGGAATTTTAGTCAGACCTGACTTGAGCCATCACAGTGGTGACAAATCAGGTTTTCACCCTCAAACCGTCATCGTCGTGAAGCCTCTCTCGTCTGTAGACACTCCAGATAAAATGCTTCCCTAATGCAATGTCGACCCACTTCCACTGTCTGTGTGATGTCAAGTAGATTCATGTAATAAGCACCACTCTGTCTGGATGCTGATTTTGTTAATATCTTTGGAATAAATCGAACTAGACTCAGTGCCAAACGAGTTCACCGAAGACGAGAACGTGAAACCTCTAAGTGCAGGATCTCTTTTCGAAATATGTTTCTGAAGCCAATAAAGATTGAGAAATAATAATTAGAAGATCAAAGGTACGACATACTTCAATATTGCAATTAACCCGCGAGCTTTGATAAAAACGACTTGTACACTGGAAGTAGAATCACAACAAGTCGACGTTGAAAGAGAATAATAGGAGCTGTAAAATTGAAAAAAACTAGCAATAAGTAACTTTTTGAAGAGAAAAGAAGAATCCATTATTTGTTATCTGTCACCTGGTTAAATTCTGGATTGTCTTTTTATCAGAATTAAACCGCAAGGGTTGAGGCTAATTTCAAATATCCAAAAGTAGAGGTCAAACTGGATGAGAAACTTCTCTCGTCGTCCAACACTCTGCAACCAGGCTAGATAAATCAATGGACGCGTGTTTTCGATGAGTTAACAAGGCCAGAAGTGACCACAAGCCGATTACCACCGCGAAACACAAATTGATTATGTCCACAATCGAGCCGATTGTGTCAGAATGTGACATCAGGTTGTCTACGTAGCAATACCCAAACTAGGGTTTAATATGTTTCCGGTTTTCTATAGTAATGAAATAACACTCAGAACCAGGAAATGTCCCGGATAATATCAAGTAAATTTACGAGAGTAACAAGACACCATTATTTTCATAAAAATAAACATGTTTTATTGGCAGTCTGCCACCTCCTTACGGAAAAGTTCCTTTCCTGATAGAAATGTGAAAAACCAAACCCTTTTTCAACTCGTCTTCATTTTCAGAATCGTTAGTTTTGTTACCACTACCTCGTGGCTTTATCTCCCTCTTCACAGCCGTCACCAGTCTCCTCTGCCTGAAGCAGGTGGCGGCAATCAAGAAGGAGCTGATGTTGATAGTGAACATTGAGTGATACAAGTGATTCTGAAAATGAAGACGAGTTTGAACTTTGAAGCGAGTGGAGATCTTACTGTTGAAGAGGAGTCCTCCGGAACCGATTGAGAGCAACAGTGATTTGGCTAAAACAGTTCTTCAGAAAGCATAACTTCGGGTGCGGAAGAGCTGACGAAATCTAATAAAGTTAAGTTAGACAGTTTTTGAATTTAGACAAGTTCAGTGCAACACACAAACAGTGCCACCCGTGCTTCCCGGTTCCCTAAAGTAGATTTCCCGGATATCGTGACCGGCTTTCGGAAAGGGATCCCAGGAAATCACGTTCCCGGAATTAAACCCAAACCGATTGTGTCTCCCAATCGATGCGCCCGCAAAACTCAAGACAATTGTGGCTTCCAGTCTGCCTAACTGCACACACAATCGTCCTGCGTTTTGCGGAAGCAATCGGCCTGAGGACATAACCTGTATCACCGGCATGCGTTTAACCCTTTACGTAACATGAAAAGCAGACGACACGTGCAAAAAATATTCTTGAATAACTAATTTTTTTCATTTTTTGTCTCAAAAACATAGGTTATGACCCCTCGTTGGAACGAGCTCGACGAGCTCGTTCCAACGAGGGGTCATAACCTATGTTTTTGAGACAAAAAATTAAAATATATTGAAAATTAATTGGCGATTTTTGTGAATAGCGCTGGCCGGTTTTGGCCGTTACGTTGGGTAAAGGGTTAAACCGACTGGCGAAATTAAAAGATGGTTAGTTGGAAAAAAAATGTTACACGTGCATGTAAAATTATGGAGTGTTATTAAAGTAGCAGCCAAAAAGTGTATAAAAAATACAAACCTAAATATAGAATTAAACTATTACTATCACAGAAAGCATTGACAGAGACTGATTACACAGCAATAATAAATGTCAACAGATTTTAAACAATTCCCTCATTATACCTGCTTGTCCTGTCGCAACCCGGGGGGGGGGGGGGGGCTTAGCGACACCCTCACAAAATACTTTTCCAGTCCGGGCATTTTCGTCTGCTTTGGAGTCTCATAAAATGGAAATTATGTTTCATACAAGTCTCAATTTGATACTTGTACCGTTGTCACACAAAGTTGTTCATACAAATGCAGGCCTGATCCGGGCTGTCGAGGGCCAATCACAACCAATTTGGCGGAAAGATACGACTACTACATGTGCATTTTATTTATCACAAATAAATTTCCCCAAAAGTCATGAGTTGTTTAGCTACGATCCCGACTGACAAATATTCCACCGACATCATCAAAACATGCCTTCGACGAAGGCATGTCTTGATGATGTAGTTTGAATATGTTATCAGTCGGGGTTTGATCATCAAAATTGAGACAAACCAGGTACACACTTCCTCGTGTTCATGACGATCCTGCCAATGTCTAACAAACAGTAGCCAACCCCACTTTTAGTAGGGGAAAACAGGATCATATAGTCTACGGCAAAGCAGGGCCATATGGGACCCTCACCTTGTATATGTACCCAATTGCAGAAAAAATGTCATTGTGAATTGCAGTCAGTTCAATAATTATCCAATTATCCTTTGTTGAACAATTCCGTGTCTTGATATAACTTCTCTGGAAGCTTTCCACGAGACCCTCCAAAGAAATGATGCCAAGGGTTGGACGTACCAACAAAGAGAGAATGCAACAGACACTTTTTCAGTTTACACAGTATTTATTCCAGAAAAAAATAGTGTTATACGTATTCATTTCATAATGATATAATAGAACAGCAACAATCTACATAGTTATGCCCTGTATAACAGTAACAGTATTTATCAAGTTAATAAGTTGGCGAGGATTCGACAGAGAGCATTAGGCTTATATGAGTCGTCGCCTTTATTCAAGAGCACTTTTCATCAGTAAAATGGCAGAACCAGTGGTGGACCTCGTACATCGCTCCCCAAGGGGGATGATCCCCACTAGCAATGGTTATTGTTCTACATCGCCCATTGTACAAACGCACTATCAGTGAAGATTTAGCCAAGTTGGCCAGTTGGCCGTTTGGGCTCAGATGTTTCTTTATCCACAGATACACGGATGCGCACTGTAACTTACGTAGGCAGACACAACTGGAGGAGAGTGACAGCCCATCACAAAAACAAATCAAGGAGGAAGTCAGTACTAGATTCATACAAAATAGAGGTTGACCAACATGTCCTGCCCCCTAGGCAGCGATATACGAGAATGTTTAAACTACACCTTAGGACAAGAGTAGAAGTGATCAAACAGAAGAGGAAAGAAATGAAGATTAAGAACAAGGCCATCATGAATACACGATGCATTGCCTAAAATAAGAATTCAGTTCCTTGTCATTGGGCAGCTGATTCAACGAAATGCATATCAAGTAAGTCGAGTTTGGTCTTTAAAGTGTTAATTCTGAGAGTGCAGATTTAAGGGAAGAGGAAGTATGTTAGTATGAGAGCTGTTGTCTCCGGAACCTGTCGCTCGATAAGATAAAGTCATGCAATGCATAAAAAAATTAGACTATTTTCCTCGTTACTCAAAAATTAAGAACCGAAGATATGTATGGAAATATCTACAGAACAGGGGATTATGTTGATCGTTTCAATGCGTGCGTTTAGAAAGATTGGTCAACGTGGAAGAAAGTGCTCAGGTGTCTCGCGCTTGCCACTCATAGAAAGCGGACTAGGTGCTAGATGATTTTCGTCTAAATGTACGTTGAGACTACTATAACAGAACCACAAACCGCAATAGTAAATTTGGGCCGCACCCGATTTAGTCCCACTATAAAATAACGACTGTCGCAGGCTGCCAGCTTTTAGGAAAGTCTTAAATTTAGTCAGTGACGAATTCTCACGAACAGGTAGCGGCAGGTTATTCCACTGGTCAGTAACATTGGAGATGAAAGAGGACGGTATCTACGTGTTCGAAAAATGGAACTCTGTGTTTTTTTTATTTTCGAAGATTGAATGATGGGTTTGTCGAGGATACGAGTGGTGGAACTTTGATAAAAATATAAAAAGGCGATAAATTGTGATACATTTTGAAGACCTGAACTAGCTTATGTTTGCTACGTCTTTCTTGTAGAGGGACACATCGAGTTTCGGAGTATATCAAGGACTTCTTGCACTAAGCCTTCTACCTGTTAGTATCCTTTCCCCGTATGTGTAGATGAAGGCCATGAAGATATTTTTCAGCAATCTTACCTTAAGTTCATCATATCCTCATCCAGGTATTGAAGTACCACGTCCCGTGGCACCCCACTCCCAGCACCCCAAACTATCAAAGGGCTGGCCTTCGGTACCCATTTTGCATCGTATGAAGCCATGAGGGCCTTGCAAAAATCCCTTAATGATGTATAATCTATCATTGCTCATATCCTCATCTGAGTATTGAACTGCGGCGCTCGGATGCTCACCACTTTGGAAACCCTTCTATTGTCTGTATGTAGTTGTAGAATCCCTCCATTTTCATATGAGGCCATGGTGGGCACTAGACACCCCTCAATGAAGGTATAATCTATCTAGCACCCCTCATATCCTTACCTCGGTATTTTGGGACTGAAGACAGAAGTGCTTTGGGGAGTATTGGGGACTGGTGGTGACTAGTTGCGTCTGGTGGTGACTATTTGAAGATATCTTTTAGGGGATACCTTTTTGGAGGATACCTTTTAGAAGATAGTTATGATTCTTAATAAATGCTTGTTCTTTGCCTTTTAGACCACACCATAGCTCCATACCGCTACGTCTGACCTGTGCGTAGTCACTATCATCTGTCCTATGATCAGCTTCCACTGTCGTCACCAATACTCTAATCATCTACCACCCCTGCAGTCTTGTACCATTCTGCCTTGTACCGTTATTATTGGCTACCACTATTTTGTCCTGCGCTACAGTGTACCATCATTACTAATTTGTGATACAGTGGCGCCCATTTAATTGGATATCTGTTAACTGAATAACCCTGTTAATTGAATATAATTTCCCAAAACAAAACCATTTACCACTCCTTCAGTACAAATTTTACCTGTTAATTGAATAAGGGTTATAGAGTAAACTCCTGGTAATTGAATAAAAAATCGTATAACCTGTCGAGAAATTACCCTGAATCTCCCCAGTTTCCCTTTGCTTACAGACCTATTTGTCCTCAGTACATCCAATTCAGGCATTTGATCTATTATATCTTGTTTGACAGAGCTCACGGAGCTCTGTCAAACAAGCTATAATAGAATAAATGCTAAGTTTATCTCTAGAATACAGGAAAGAGAAACAATCCCTGTTAATTGAATACTCCTATTAAATGAATATTTTTTATTGGCAAAGTGGCTATTCAATTAACAGGGTTCCACTGTACTACTGTGACTCTCAGTACCTATCATAACACTACTACCTTTACGGAACCCAGCTCATACCACTAACATACTTTCTTCATATTTGTTTATTCAGATATAGATGACAGTGTATAAATTAAGTTGACATGATAATACATACAATTCAGTAACAGTATTTAACAGTTGGAAACAATATTTAGTTATCAATAAAAAACGAAAATACTGTGTAGATAAATTTGGCTTTTTCATCGAAAATGTTGCTCAAGCAGATTTGGGGTCTCGGCTGAGACAAACTAACATTTTGAAATGTTCATCAATGCAGAAGGATACTCAAATAGAGGTTCTCGTTGCATTTTTTCCGGCTTTAATAGTTTAAAGAGTCACACAAGAGGTGATACCATGGCCCACCTTGTTCCCAACAAAGAAGCTTTTTTCTGTCAGTGACAATATAATGTGAACAGTTCTATATCCTTATAGCATTTTATCTGCATATAGCTTGTGTAGTATGGTGGACAGTTTTTCACTTTGTTGGAATAACAATGTTTCTTAAAGATGAGAGTGCAAAAATCAGTAATGGGAAGGTAATTCCGCAAAAGTTCAACAGTATTGGTTTGGAGCTGGAGCATTCGAAAAATATTTGGGGTATAGCTTCCATTGTGTTGTTACAGAAAGTACATACTTCTGTATCCGCTCGTTTGATTTTGTGAAGTTTAGAATTTGTGTATAATATCCTGTGTAAAAATTTCAGTTGTAGGGTTTAGATATGTGAATCGTCGGTGATTATGGTTGAACATTTATATATCTCATGCCAGTCGCTGGACTATAAGGCTAAAATTAATGTTTCACTCCATTTTCTCTGCATTTCTATAAGCAAACGGCCGAAAGTTTCAGGAATATGGGATAGAAGATTTGGCATAGTTTCTTAGACTGTTTCAGTTTCTCGATATTATTGTTTCTTATCCTTGGAATTTTTGTGCTGCTGGGGAATTATTCTCCATAATTTGGGAATTGGATGTATCACTCCCTGATAGACCGTAAATTGTGTTTTGAGGTTATATTGCTCGGAAAAATCTGTAAAAGTTAAGAGCTGTTGTCCTCTGTCAGGAGATCATTTATAAAATAGATACCACTCTCGCACCAGTTTTTATCAAAAAATAATTTGTTGTTGATTATTATCGAAGAGGGGTTCGGGAAGTATGTTTTCAGGAGCTGTGGCATTTTCTCCATCCAAAAGAGACCATACATTCAAAACATTTTTCTTTATTTTGTTCTATTTTCCACTATCCTTAAACCTTCCGTATGTAGGCACCATACCTTGTAACTACCTGTTACGAGATTCGGTGACATACTCTCGACTAGCTGGCAAAGGAACATAAATTCGGACTCAAAGATAAAATATATGCTATTTATTGACAAACAAACTTACGAAACCAAAGAAGACAAATACTAATTACGATCCACGAAACATCCCAAGACAATTTACACCAAAACATGAAACCAAGATGAAATGATGATCACAAAACAATGACACAAAAAAATGACAGATGAGCTCACATTAGCTATCCGATTTGTTTCAGGAAAATTTGACCGTATCACACGCCAATCGTTTATATCACAAAAATGTTTTAAACCAATCACAGTTCCCAACTGCAACGTTATCGGATACTACACACATCTGCAGCTTCTATGGAGAAAGTTATATTATTCACAGTCAAAAAGTTCAATTAATGTATACTTCAGCGTCGGCATGACTATATGTCAGCAAAGTAATTATATGTGGCCTTAAATCTCCCACGACTTATATAAGCAGTGAATCTATACATTACAGTTTCTGTTCGTTACTGTTACAAATTTCAACACTGGCGTTCCGTAACCACACCATGTATAATTTCTGTTTCCATTGGCGTCAACACAATCTGTTGTTCATCCATTAATACAAACATCCATTCCAACACAACAAGCTATACGTAGGTCGACATCATTGTAAAAACCTGAATAGGGAAACGACCTTAATTTACTACGGGTACAACTTACACGCGAGCGACTTGCAATTATAAAACGCAAAACACGAACGCGCATGCAAAACAATAATTATTATTCGCGACTCCACGTACTAACACAGCACCGATAGCAACCACAGCTATACAATATACAAACTTATTTCACGAATAGCCTAAAGGCTGAAATACACGTACTCGAAGGCACAATCTAACACGTGCCCAGGGGCACAAAACGTACACGTACCGTAAAAAAGGCACAAATATCACGTAGCGAACAATGCATTTACATGCTTACCCGAGTAAAGGCCAACAAAACGAATCGCTATGAACAAAAAATTATTCTGACATACCTCTGGTCAAAACTTCACAAATATCAAAACTTCACAGAAAATATTTCCATGTCCAATCTTTCCACATTCTACCGCAAGCTCAACAACACACACTTCCCATTAATACCAACGGACACCTCCCAGTAATACCAACGTAGACCCAATATATAACCACATTCCCACTTTCAGCACGGACCACATGCATTTCACCCGACTACTCGAGAATAAACAACGCAATTAGACGGAAACATTTCCAGTTACTGACAATACTATTTTCAACACAAACAATTACAGAGAGCTTCACGCACAACCTGAAAGCAATACTGAACATCGTCGCCAATACCGGCTTAAAGTTAACCCTCGCTTTACCAGAAAATATTTGACCATCTACACTATATTTTCGGAGCGGTGAGGATTTGTACAAAGATCATAACACACCTCCCCAATAAAAAACAAAAACAAATATATTTACATATTTTCTTTTGAATTTTAAATGATATTTGATCAAATTAAAATCTGCTGAGAAAATCGGCACCAACATTCTCACTACCTTTTACAGACACTATTTGGAACCGATATGGTTGCAGCAATAGCGCCCATCGCATTAATCGTGCATTTAAAGTCTTACTTTTTTGTAAATGCTGTAAAGGGGCATGATCAGTTTCAAGAATAAACTCTTTACCATATAAGTACCTGTTAAACTTTTGAATTGCCCAAACTATTGCTAAACATTCCTTTTCTATCGTTGCATAGCATTTTTCACTCGGCTTTAATTTCCTACTTGCATAAGCTACTGGTAACTTCACGCCATTTTCATCCTGTAATAACACAGCACCTAAACCCAGCTCGGAGGCATCAGCCTGAAGGACGAATGTTTTGGAAAAATCCGGTAATTTCAAAATTGGCGCATTTGTTAGGAGTTGCTTTAACTCATTAAAAGCTTTATCTTGTGCAGAACCCCACACTACCCGATTTGGTTGCCCCTTTTTAATTAAGTCTGTTAAAGGACAAGCTATATGTGAAAAATTTGGAATAAATTTTCTGTAGAATTCGACAAGGCCAAGAAAACTTCTTACTTGTTTCTTGTTACTTGGTATGCCTGCATCCTGAACTGCCTTGACCTTACTGGAAAGAGGACTCAATCTCTCCCCACCCAGCAAATGGCCTAAACATTCCAAACTGTTAAAACCTATATAACATTTACTGGGTCTTGCTGTGAGATTACTTATCCTTAACCTTGTTAACACCTCTTGAAGAACTTCTAAATTTCTATCAAAACTCATGGTATAGATAAGAATATCGTCGATAAAATTGACTACATTTTCTAATTTATTTAGGACCCTGCGCATTAATCTACTGAATGTTGCGCTCGCTCCTTGGACCCCAAAAGGCATGGTTATGAAATGGAACAACCCCTCAGGACACTGAAATGCAGTTTTCTCTTTACTGGTTTCCGACAGAGGAACTTGCCAATAACCTTTAGTTAGATCTAATTTTGAAAACACTTTGTGTCCAGCAATTTTGGAAAATAATTCCTCGATGTTGGGCATTGGTTCAGCATCAAACTTTGTTACTCGATTAATTGCCCTGAAATCAATACAAAATCGATTTCTGCTATCTTTCTTTTTGACAATCACAAAGGGTGAGGTGTATGGGCTAAAAGATTGTTCTATTACACCCAAATTCAACATTTTCTCAACTTCCTTACTTACCTCGTTTATCATTGAAAAAGGCAAAGTATAGGATCTAGTACGGATAGGTTCATCTGTTAGAAGTTTGATATCATGCTCAATTACATTAGTATACACTGGCTTGTCTGTTAAAACATCACTAAACTGTAACAACAACTGTTTAGCCTTAAACCTTTGTTCTTCTGACAATTCAGTACAAATATTTACCCCATCGACACCTTCATCTGTATTATTTATAGGCACTTCGACTAAATCATCACCAACATTCGTTTCATCACATTCATCGCCTAAATCAATCACGGAAACGGCCATCATATCCAGAATACCCGAATTTTTAGTACCACAAAAAGTACCTACCTCCTGACGCTCAATATATAACTTTAATAAATTGATATGAAACGTCTTGATTTTACCATTTATATCAATTCTATAATCCCAATCTGATACTTTCTCTGTAACACTATATGGACCTTTCCACTGCATTAGTAGTTTGTTTGACTTTGTTGGCAATAATAGTAAAACTCGATCACCTACTTTAAACTTCCTTAACCTGGCACGCCTATTATACACTTGGGTCTGCTTTTTGGCACTTCTCTTCAAATTTTCACTTACTAACTCACAGGTTGATTCAATGCGATTCCTTAAATCGATCACATACTGATAAACGGGCTTTACATCCGGATCATCTATCTCCTTTGACCAAAGCTGCTTCAAGATAGACATGGGACCCCTAACTGGCCAGCCATAAATGAGTTCAAAAGGTGAGAACCCAGAACTTTCATTTGGTACTTCACGATAGGCAAACAGTGCTGGACCTAAATATTTATCCCAATCCTCTGGTCGCTCTTCACACAGACGTTTTAGCATTTGTTTCAACGTTCCATTAAACCTCTCTACTAAGCCATTACACATGGGATGATAAGGAGTTGTGGTAAGCTGCTTCATAGAAACCAAACGACTAACCTCCGTCATTAACCCAGAAACAAATTGGCTACCCATATCAGTAAGCATTTCCTGTGGGAACCCTACCCTACAAAAAATTTCAATGAGAGCTTCAGCAACCTTTTCAGTTTCTATTGAAGATAGGGCAATGGCTTCTGGATATCTAGTAGCATAATCCATCAAAGTAAGTATATACTTCTTTCCTGATAATGATCTAGGGGTTAATGGACCAACCAAATCTACAGCCACTCTCTTAAACGGTGTGTCTATTACGGGTAGACAACCAAGGGGTGCTCTTGCCTGCTTACCTTTATAGACTGTTTTCTGACATACACCACACGATCGACAAAACCTTTTCACATCTGCTTGAATACCGGGCCAATAAAACTCTGCCTGAATCCTTTGTAAGGTTCGCTTACACGCCTGATGACCCGCCATTATTGACTCATGCCCCAAACTCATAAAATTCTCTTTACACTGTTTTGGAACCACCAACTGACAAAATTCTTTACCATTCCTATACATCGGAGACTTAAATATCCTATATATGAGACCATTTTTTTTTATGAACCTAGATATTGCTCCTGATGATTTAATACGAGTCTTACCTTGTTTCACTAAACGGCGCACCATATCTAAAGACTCATCACTTTCTTGCATCCGAACAATATCGTCACGGGAAAAATTTTCTATTGGGTCAGGTACCTTCAATTTTCGGCCCAACTTACCTTCAGCCTTAGCTTGTTGTCTCGTTACAACATTCACTGTAGGTTTTAAAACTGGGTTGTCAGGACCCCATGCTCCTTCAATATTACCAATGATAACATCGTACACTGGATTGTCAATGCACCAAGCAAGAACTTTTCCCCTAAAATATGGAGTGTCAATATATACCTTTGCAGTTGGAACCGATATTTTTGACCCATCAGCCAACACACACTCCTGAAATTGTCCTACCAAATCACCATCAGATACAAGTTCACTTTTTGATAATAACACCACTACAACCCGTATCGCGCAAAACCGACACTTCTCTTTCACCTACTTTACCAATGACAACAGGCATATTAGGGAACCTTGTAGTCGCCCTCTGGTCTGCCCTAACATCCACTACACTATCTGTCAACTTTACGAACGAGTGGCACATAGGAGGTGTAAAACTTTGTGACCTACCTCGCTCCCCTGACTTTATTTGGTCGTTTCCTCTACTTGGTTGAAAATTATTTGTTTGTAACCTTGGCCCCTTTAAGGGACACGATGAGATAACATGTCCTAATTGGTTACACCTAAAACACCTTCTTTCAATACCTGAACGATAACTGGATGGGTTTTCCTTAAGTTGCGGCTTACTGTCACAATTATTTGATGGTTGGGAAGCATTTACATTCACTTTCTTATTTACATGTGTTAACGTTACTATATTAACGCGACGTGCTTCCTTGTACTGGTCTGCTAATTTTGACATTGTCTCAAGTGTGTTTGGAGTACGCTCCTTCAAAAATAACACTAACTCTTTATTACAAGCGTATAAGAACTGGTCCCTCACTACTAAATCGAACAGATCTTGATATGTCTTTTTTGTTTGCGCCATATCCACCCAACGTGAAAGATAACTACTTAGGCGAACGGAAAATTGTTGAAATGTTTCTCCCGACTCGGGCTTTGCAGTCCGAAACTTTTGTTTAAATCCATCTTCAGTCATGTTAAATCGCTTTAACAGGGCCTCCTTTAAACAAGTATAATCAGAAATCTTTTCAAAAGGAAGGAGAGAATAAACTGTCAATGCGTTACCTTTTAATAATGCACTTAAATGGGTCGCCCATAAATCCCTATCCCATTTTTGAGCTTCAGCATATCTCTCGAATCTATGGAGGTATGCATCTATTTCGTCAGTTCTCTCATCATAATGGGGCAATTTCGGTCCGTTACAAGTACTTACACCAGTGTTGTTAACAGCCATACCTAGTTTGGAGTCAGTTTCTGATACTTTTAATTGTTGAGCAAATTCCATTTCTTTCAGTTTCAACTGATGCTGCCTTACTTTCTCACGCTCACGTTCGTCACTCTCTATCTGACGCCCTAGACTTTCAACTTTAATTTTCTCTATCTCGCGCATTGCTTGTCGCTCATCGCGCAATTTTGCCTGCTGTTCTGCTATGAAATTAAGCAACTCTTTGCCCTCCAACCCAAGGGATATTCCATAGTCTTTCAACTCATTTAAACTTTCCATGCTAACACTAGTATACCGTGTCGCTAATTCTATACTAATCACAAAAGGTGCCCCGCACCAAACACCAGAGGTTTCTACAACAAACGCTACCACGAAAAATAAATACCCGAACTTATGCACCATGACCTAGCCACTCGAAGAGATCTTCACCTGAAGTTGCCCGGATTCTCCACCAAAATGTTACGAGATTCGGTGACATACTCTCGACTAGCTGGCAAAGGAACATAAATTCGGACTCAAAGATAAAATATATGCTATTTATTGACAAACAAACTTACGAAACCAAAGAAGACAAATACTAATTACGATCCACGAAACATCCCAAGACAATTTACACCAAAACATGAAACCAAGATGAAATGATGATCACAAAACAATGACACAAAAAAATGACAGATGAGCTCACATTAGCTATCCGATTTGTTTCAGGAAAATTTGACTGTATCACACGCCAATCGTTTATATCACAAAAAATGTTTTAAACCAATCACAGTTCCCAACTGCAACGTTATCGGATACTACACACATCTGCAGCTTCTATGGAGAAAGTTATATTATTCACAGTCAAAAAGTTCAATTAATGTATACTTCAGCGTCGGCATGACTATATGTCAGCAAAGTAATTATATGTGGCCTTAAATCTCCCACGACTTATATAAGCAGTGAATCTATACATTACAGTTTCTGTTCGTTACTGTTACAAATTTCAACACTGGCGTTCCGTAACCACACCATGTATAATTTCTGTTTCCATTGGCGTCAACACAATCTGTTGTTCATCCATTAATACAAACATCCATTCCAACACAACAAGCTATACGTAGGTCGACATCATTGTAAAAACCTGAATAGGGAAACGACCTTAATTTACTACGGGTACAACTTACACGCGAGCGACTTGCAATTATAAAACGCAAAACACGAACGCGCATGCAAAACAATAATTATTATTCGCGACTCCACGTACTAACACAGCACCGATAGCAACCACAGCTATACAATATACAAACTTATTTCACGAATAGCCTAAAGGCTGAAATACACGTACTCGAAGGCACAATCTAACACGTGCCCAGGGGCACAAAACGTACACGTACCGTAAAAAAGGCACAAATATCACGTAGCGAACAATGCATTTACATGCTTACCCGAGTAAAGGCCAACTAAACGAATCGCTATGAACAAAAAATTATTCTGACATACCTCTGGTCAAAACTTCACAAATATCAAAACTATTTCCATGTCCAATCTTTCCACATTCTACCGCAAGCTCAACAACACACGCTTCCCATTAATACCAACGGACACCTCCCAGTAATACCAACGTAGACCCAATATATAACCACATTCCCACTTTCAGCACGGACCACATGCATTTCACCCGACTACTCGAGAATAAACAACGCAATTAGACGGAAACATTTCCAGTTACTGACAATACTATTTTCAACACAAACAATTACAGAGAGCTTCACGCACAACTTGAAAGCAATACTGAACATCGTCGCCAATACCGGCTTAAAGTTAACCCTCGCTTTACTAGAAAATATTTGACCATCTACACTATATTTTCGGAGCGGTGAGGATTTGTACAAAGATCATAACACTACCAAGACTTCCAAAGTCATTTAAAATAAGCGTTTTCCATGGGGCGAATTTAGTGGGGTCTAATAGTTTAGCAATCCATAAGAGAGAAGCTATAGGCTTTTAAGTGGGGGGATTTGATCCTACCGTTCTCCAAGGTATTAATTAGCGTACCTCGCTTTATCATATTGATTTTTCCCGAGGACAAGAAATAAAAAAATGTAGATTGGAGCTTGCAACACAGATCGTCTGGTGGGTCGGGCAAAACCGACAGACAGTCTGTTAACATTGGCAAAGCGAGCGTTTTCACCATAAGAGTTTTTACCAATTAGAATTAAATTACAAAAAGACCAGTCATTAAAAATTGTTTCAATTTATGTCCTTTTGTTCAGATAATTGTTTACAATGTAGTTTTCATTGAACAAGTTATACTCGATTCCTAGTATTGTGAATGAGTCAGTATATTTCTCATGAATTCGTTGATTTGCGTGTATTTCTTCACCACAGCCCCTTTTCGATCCAATCCATATCGCTTGAGTTTTGTCGAAGTTGACTTTAAGTCCAGAACTCCGAAAACGGTTCACTGTTTCGAGCGTCTGTTTAGTTAGTACCCGTCATTACTAAGAAAAAGGGTGGACTCATCTGCATACTGACTTAAGAATTCAGAATCGCTTATCCTTAATCCATTGATACTGAGGTTAAATTTAAGCGCTGCACTTAAGATTTCCGCGCCGAGGATAAAAAGGTAGGGGGATAGAGGATCGCCCTGCCTTACTCCTGGCTGGAGGTTGAATCTGTCTGAAAAATGCCCGTTGTTGAAAACACAGCTGTAGATGTTACTGTAGAAAGTTTGAAACCATTGTATAATAGATGGACCAATTTTAAAGAAAGATAGTGTTTTTTCTATGAAGGACCACTCTAACGAATGGAACGTTTTTTTTCAAAATCTCACAGTGTTACTATTCCCGGTATGTTTTCTTCCTCGCATATTTTAATTAAATCAAAAGTCAGACGTGTTGATTCTCCACTGTCTCCTCCTTTCATGAAGCCCAGTTGAGTTTCCAATATAAGTTTAGGTAAGACCGATTTAATACGGTTAGCAATTCCTGTAGAACCTTCTTTTACATCGACGTTAATTAATGATATTGGCCTCCAATTGTTTATATATATTTTGGGTTTATTTGGTTTTATTATACATGTGATAATACTCGCTCTTTGTGTGATCGAGGGTGTTTTTGCGCTGTTCCCGTAATTTAGGGAATTTAGCAAAAAAAAAAACTGCCTAGATCTTTACAAAAGCCACTATCACACTTGGTTTCTAGTACGTCTAGCAGTCGAATAGAATCTGTTTGCTCCAACGACCTTTTCATACTTATTCCAAGCTCCCCTAATGAGCTATCGAGCAGCGACTGGAAAAGCCATTACTCAAAAGACTATAATCTCATCGAGCAAATACGCTATGGAGTAATTGCCCAAACAAATGACCCCACAAACGTCTTTTCTCCTCATCTCGGAAAAGGGGATTTTTTGGCCACAGATGTATGATAGAAAGGGAATCTATGGGGTTTCCGTAGTAGGGATTCCAAGCCGATTCGGTGAACGGAATTTCGTCATTTTGTATAAACTCTCTCATACCACTATTAAGGACTAGTGGGAACCAACTAGAAAATAAGTATCCATTGTTGAGCACAGTGCCCATTTAGTCACTGAAGCTTGAACTAAAATTCGAGAATATTACGTTTCCGTAGATGACCTACCATGCCGTCTTGAAAGTTCATTCCAGGCATATTCAAAAACGAATTTACAGTACAATGTTTTCGTTATATTATTATGGCAAGAGGTTTTATCCAGTTACAAACACCTTCAAGTCTAGAATGGCGATCATTTGATTATTCTATAGATTAATGATAAACTCGTGTATGTCAAAACAAAAACAACAATCGATTATACGTCCGCATTTTAATTAAGTCCCTTTGTGAGTGTTTTTCATAACACACGAAGAAGACAACATTCCTATTCATTTCAATGTCTGACAGTTATTAAAACTTACAGTTTTGAAATATTATCACTTCCAGTACGATCGCTGTGGACTTGTCACTTTCCACCAGTGGTCAACGTTTCCACGAACGCAATAATATTAGATTTCAAACACCAATTAAAGGAATGATCATCAAAAATTGAATTAATGAAGCACCCGGTACAACCCGGCGCTTCATTAATTCAAATTTTGCTGATGATGAATTTTATAACCTGGTAAACGCATGCGTGGACATAACTGCCCACGTCTGGATTACGACCAATCCACGGCGACTGTACAATTACACACGAATAAGACAACATTCCTATTAATTTCAATGGCTGACACTTATTAAAATTGTACAGTTTGAAATATTATTTCTTAAAATTATTCTAGATTCGAAATCCTCTGCCTGATGCGATTTGGAAAACGATTCGATCCGATATTTGATATTCGCCGGGCCAAATGCAGTGTGTTATTTCTCATTTTGTTAGTTTCAAATTCCATAAAGCATTTATAGGTTTTAGGCTAAAAATAATAATTGATCTGATTGAAAGAGCGATTACTTTTTCGTTTCAAGTTCGTAAATCAGGAACAGTAACGTGAAATACTACAGTGGGTATTGGCTGAAACATTGATTGTACGCAAAAGTGTTAAGTTGTTATAAGAACTTATCTATCTTGTCATAACAACTTAGCTATCCTGTAATAACAATATAGCGAACTTGTTATAACAACTCAGCCATCTTGTTATAACATCTTACCTATTTTTGCGACCTTTTTATAACAACTTAGCTATCTTGTTATAACAACTTAGCCATCTTGTTATAACATCTTGACTATTTTTGCGACAGGGTTATAACAACTTAGCTATCTTGTTATAACATCTTAACTATTTTTGCGACAGAGTTATAACAACTTAACTATCTTGTTATAACAAATTAGCTATCTTGTTATAACAACTTAATTTAAATTATTATGTGACGCAAATACGCTGCGGTATGTTGCTACTTAAACAACCAAGTATTTTCTTTGTGAGTGTCCTTTGGTGCAGCGTTTACAGGACCTTAATTTATGTTGGATTACAGTTCCAGATCCTGTTTCCACCTGTTTTCCAACTCTTCCTCCGTCTTGTTCATCTTTCTCGACGACTTCGCCCTTATGCATTGTCACCCTCGCCATTTGATAAGGGAGTAACAATTTTAAATTTTACCCCGAGACTTCAATATCCGAGCAGACTTTGTTGTCTTCCTTTCTGAGGGAACTTCGACTCCGCGTTTTAGAGAGTTTAGCCCTTGCACCCCGGGAGATATTTGAAGCCGTTATTGGACGCAATCCTCCGATATCTGTTCGATCGTTATTGATAAGTTAGTTTTTCTATCGTAATTGATAAGTTAGTTTTTAATATTCACGAGCACATTTTTAAGTAGGTTTTTACTTTTTGCACTTTTTCCTTCGGTCTCGCTTTGCACTGTCATTGTACGGTATTTGTTCCGTGTTACGTAAACGTTAATCCAGACACGACAATCATTGCTTATTTCCTCTTCCTTATTCGACATTCGTTATCAATCGATTGTAGAAGTTGATAACGAATGTCGAATAAGGGACTGGGAATAAGTAATGGTTGTCACGTCTACGTTTGGATTGGATTTCTGAAGCCGTTAAAAACAAATGTCTAAAAGCTCCCTTGACATTTGACTAGTATTACCCAAATCGAAAGTAATCTCTTCTGGTATTATTTGTGGAAAGTTTGTTTGTCCGTGTGTGTATGTTTGTTCCCTAATTTTCCGACAACACTCATAGATTGGCCAACAGACTTGGCATACTGCTCGGCACAGTCACGATAACGTCACGGGAGTGGGTGGGGAAAGTAGGAGTTTCCAAACGTCTGAGCCAAATGGGATTTGATTTACCTCTAGAAACAGCCTTAATTATCTCAACCAACAGATTCGTGGTACTGGAACGGGGTTTTTTTTAAACAGAAACCCTGGAATCGGGAATTCTCCGCTTTCATAATTGCCAATGATAATTATGACCAGTAGCCTTCTGGACGTAATTAACATTGAGATTTATGAAAGCGAGAAATCGAGGTGAACAGTGTATAATGAACTATTGACGTTCTTTTGGGCAATACAGTTTTGAACGCACGCCGTTTTAACTTACTAATGCTCACGTCGGGTTCCCCGACGTGAGCATTATCATCTAGAACTACAATCTTTCAAAATTCGAGGATGGTAAAAAAGAGAGTGAAATCATCGGTTCGAGTTTTCTATGAGCTATGGGCGAAAACAATCCACAAAATATGAAGAAAATCATTTCCCCTTCTGTTCTGCCCTTATTTACCTGTAGCCATGAACGGAAGTTTTGGGTATTGGAACCGGGAATTCTCGATCTCGAATTAAACCCTAATCACCGCTTGTAGATAATCATCTTGGCTTAAGCGGCTTCCGGCATTACTTTTTCCAAGAAAGTTCCACTGTCAAGTACTTTCAAGCATATGGAATTACAGTTTAAAATTCAAGGATTTTTATTCACTTTCAAGTTTCTCGGAGGAGGGAGGGGGGTTGTCCTACCCTGGAGAAATTTTTGAAAAATATAATCCCTCTCCCCGCCTCTCCAATCTGAGAGGGACACCACATTGATACCTTTCCCCAACTCAAGACTTTGATCTTCTTAATATCCATATGGCATAAAAATGCTTGGACCCACAGAAGATCCATGTGCACCATAGACGGAGAGGAGTCAGGGGGCACAGAGGGCAAGTGCCCCTTCTCTTTTTCCACAGATATGTTTCACAGTAACACAATGAGTTAAAATGGGGGCATGCAAATGTGTCAATATACAGACATTAACATTATTTGCAAATCCTAACAATATTTAGCCAAAACATCCCACCTTCGGTCGCGTCTGTCCGTTCCGTCTACTTCCACTGTCTTCCAACCTGAAGGCTGGCCTTCGGGTTGGAAGATGGTTGAAGTAGAAGAAATGGACAAGACAGTGACCACACAGCGGCATATTCATCTAAACGAGAGACTTTTGAGTCATGGTACATCTACCATTAACGATTATAACCTTTCTCACACTGAGTCGAACTATGGTAGTGTGGCAGAGTGAAAAATAATATTACCAGATTATTAATAATTAAATACTTTTATTTATTTTATTCTACAGGTTGACTCTGAACGCTAATGTAGATTTTTTAACTATTTAATATTTCAGCTAAATAGTCGGTTGTGTGCGCTTTGTCTGTGGCCCGCAAAGTGGACCCCACTCGAAGGTGGAGAGTGGGTGAGTTCTGCATTCCGGAAGGTAGCAGCAAACTTCTCACTGTAGGAGATACAGGTGATTACGAGTATTTGGGGGGTAAATATAAACATTACAGGAAGAGGCATCTACCGAAACCACACAAATAAATTGATTCTGAAGGGGAAGCGAATCCTTAACCAAATGAAACTTATAGGGAGAAACAGTTTCAATAAGGTTTTCGTGAGGAAAACCATTTGGGAAATGGTGGGTCTGCCAAGTATAACATACGGTGCGGAGGTGGTACCCCTAAACCAGACGGCCGTAAAGAGCTTGGAAATCCTGCAGAACGATGCAGGCCGATGGATAAAGGGGTCGAGTAACGCCGCAGTGCTGGAAGCAATCAGGGGTGAGCTTGGGTGGATGAGTATAAAGGACAGGATAGACCTGTTGAAACTCGGTTATCTTAATTATTTGGTAAATCTCCCCGACAGCCGATGGTGTAAGGTGATGTTCCTGGGAATTTTCAACTCAAATATCAAGATGGGGTGGATGGTCCAAGTGAGGGAGCTAGTAGAGAACTACTCATTGGAGATCTTGGACCTGGACGTTGGAGCAAACCAGGGTAAAAAAATCGTCAAAGAAAGGGTCATGGAGGATTGTAACCGTAATTGGCGAGATGGGGTCAAATCAAAGGGGTCTTTGGGTGGCCTACGTGGTAAAGAGAAGCCAGGTTTTGAAGAGTACCTTGATGGCACCTTTGAGGGGTCACTGTTGTACAAGTTGAGGTCGCGATCCCTGGAGCTGAGGGGAAAAATTGGGGAAAACAGTGAAAAGGAGTGACAGATGTGTAATTTGGGCATGGTGGAGACCCTGGAACACTTTCTTCTAGAATGCACAAAGTACCAGTCTAAAAGAATAAGATTCTCTGGGGGTATAATGGGGAAGTGGGATGGGAGAATGAAGGACATGTAGGTAGGAGGAGACTAAAAGGAGAGGGTTAATATGCTAATCGGAGAGAGTGGGAAGAATGGGGCAGGGGATGTCATCAAACAGTTCGTCTCCGAGTATTGGGAGGAGAGGAGAATCGTGGGAATAGGGAGGCAGTTGGGTGTACAGGGGTAACCAAGGCCTTCTCATCCGAGAACCGCGACAAATCAGCGGCTGGCCAAAGTCTTATTATTATGTCTTTCTGATTTGTTTTTTGGGGTTAAGGAGGTTTTGTGAGTTGTACTCATTCGTGCTGCAAGTGTTCGTTTGGAGGCAAATTTCTTTGGTCTGTTTCATTCTGATCTTGGACGTTGTTAATATTAGTACCAGTTTATGTGGAGGTAAGCTTTTGAAGAAATCTGTAAAGAATTTGTCGTTTTGAGGTGGTAAGTTGTTTTATTTATTGATTTCAAATTGAATAGCAATATATGTACACCTGCAATCTGATCGACTTTACCAGCCCCGATGAACCCGCAAATCAACAAAGGTTATTACCCCTCGTTGGAACAAGCTCGTCGAGCTCCTTCCGGTGAGGGATCATAACCTATGTTTTTGAGACAAAGAAAATGAAAAAAATTAGTTATTCAAGAATTTTATTTGCAAGTGTCGTCTACTTTTCATGTTTTAATTGTTATTACGTAGTCCCCAACAATTGAATGACGCATGATCGTTTAAATGGAATTGTAAAGCATTTCATTTTAAATGGCGTAACAAGCTGGTCTTCAATAATTTTCGTTAAAGAATCTATCTAACAGATAATTAATTGTGAAGCATTTAAATGGTGTAACATTTATAAATACCAACAATTGAAAAGCTGTTGGTCTTCAATAATGATCGTTAAAGAATCTATCAAATGGATAATTAATTTTGAAGTATTTAAATTTATTAATAATTATTTAAATTATTTTTAAAAACATATCAAAATTCCATTTCTTGAAAAACAAAATGGCGCACCTACCAGTTACCTACTATACATGTATATGTCATGCCTCGATAAAGCAACATTGGATAGTGTCAGGACGCGTAATTGGGGTACGGAGAGGGGAGGGGAGGGGTTGTAGGGGGGGGGGCTATTGTGTTTTTGAACAATGGATCACATACCCCCTTTGTTTTGAAACATTTAAACATCAGTGAAATTTAAATGGTGGAGGCATGTTTTTTGAAATACAACTCGTTCATTACGGTCTGTCGCTTATTAAAACACCCTTACGCAAAACTGTTATTGCAAACAATGCCAGTTGTGTTAAACAAGTTCCACTGCTTTTTTCTTATAGAAATTGACAAACTCAAAATGCTTTTCAGGCCTGTTTTTTCTCAAAGGTGATGGCAATAATTGCTTTTAATTGTTAAACTCAAGTAAAACTTCTTATGGGAAGGTGCTAATATTAAGGTGATAAACCTTGTGCTCTGATTGACATGGTGATGGCTCAGGCAATCAGAGCGCAGGAAATCGTCACGTGTTCAATCGCGCGCCCGTCAATTTTCTTTTCCCTGACCCACCACTGATTGGTTACAGGAGAGACGCCAACTTATCGGACGTTCTGATTCATAAAAAAGACCGCAAAGTTGACATCCCCACCCATTTTGAAATGCAGAGTGGAAGAAAAGTGGCAGAGAGAATTCAGGAACACATAGCAGACACAAAACATCATAGAGAAAAGCCCGTAAATGACCATTTCAATGATAGTGTACACACAGTACGTGGAGAGTGTATTATCACTAAATCACTCGCGGGGTGGAGATTCCACCTGGGCCATAATTGCAAATTTGATGCAAAGCATGGCAATCACAAGCAAAGTTTCAGTCAATGGACCTCCTAGTTAAACCCGGAGGTCCATTGGATGAAACAGTGCTTGTTTTTTGTCCACATGAACAGAGTTCGACGGTGATACTTTGGGTGGTAACTCCACTCCACGAGTGATTTAGTTACAGTCCACTCTCCACGCAATGTACAGTGGAAGAATGCGTGGTATATGTGGTTGAGGTTTTATGCGGTAACTGGCATTTACGACTTGTGAAGGAGGATAAATGGATGCGACGACTCGGAACCCTAAAACTAAGAGGTGTAAACTTGAAGTATAATCACACACTGTTTTAAACGTCACCGAATGCACGAATAATACTCCAGGTGTGAGACGTCACTATTACGTTTTTCTCAACGTTACCTCGGAGAAATTAACAATTGTCTATGTGTAGTGAAAATAATAGAGATGTAGTTGTTTGTCAAATATCTATATTTGCTGATGAAGGCTATGAGGCCGAAAGCTTCATAAAAGGACAAGAGTACATTATTGTGGACAGTTATATACCAGGATAGGATGGGTTCTGCACCAACCTGCTGATAGGTGATCCATTGTTCAAGAACACAATACCCCCCCCCCCCCCCCCAAATTACGCTCCCTGACACTATCCAATGTTGCTTTATCGAGGTATGCCATATACATGTATAGTAGGTAACTGGAAGGTGCGCCATTTTGTTTTTCAAGAAATGGAATTTCTAGATGTTTTTATAAATAATTTTTAATAAATTTAAATACTTCAAAATTAATTATCCATTTGATAGATTCTTTAACGAAAATTATTGAAGACCAGCTTGTTACGCCATTTAAATTTAAAGACTTTAAAATTTCATTTAAATGATCATACGTCATTCAATTTTTAGTAGGACTACGTCATGGCAATTAAAACTATCTGCTAACTTCTTTCAATTATTAGGGGGATTACGTCATAGCAATTAAAAGTATCTGCTAACTCCTCTCAATTGTTAGGGTGATTACGTCATAGCAATTAAAATTATCTGCTAACTCATTTCAATTGTTGGGATATTACGTCATAGCAATTAAAATTATTAAAAAAAAAATTAATTTTTTAAAAATATGACCGCACCCTTACCTCCTTCACACCTTCCCATGACCTCCTGTGACTCCCCTACCCGGAAGTGGTTGAACCGTCTCCGAACCACCTCCAGTCAATCCCTATTGGAAAGCGCATCCCTACTACTAATAGTACTTCTCTAAAGTTGATCGCAAAGGTAAGTATAACACTCCGAACCCAGCTGTGAGTTTCCACGCTTGGGTTAATAACCAATATGATTTTTATTCTACTCTCGTCTTCCATTTCAGGAGTGGGTGAAGTTGGGCTTATTAAAGATACGGCTACCGTAAGGCTACATGAACTAACAAATCGTTACTTGGTTAGTTTAAGTATTTGTTTCTTCTGCGGATATACTTGAGAAAAGAAAACACCAATATTTTAATGTTAACAAAAAATTCTAGTCAGAACTTCTTGACATTACAGTACCAAATAACATTTTGATGAAAACTCCACGCCAACTTGATGAAACAAAACTTCGCGGATGCAGATTATTTTGGGTGCTATCTCAAAATATTATAAACATCTCGAACTTCGAGTTTGAAGAGTCTCATCTCTCAAACTGCAGGTTTGAAGACTCCCATCAGAAAACGCGAATCATTCTCGATGTTGAAGAAAATTTTTGTTCCATCGAACGAGAATGAAACTTAGAGTTATCTCCCTTGAACTGCAAATTCAGCAAAATCCAACCTGAGCTATGTTTGCTTCTTAAACATAGCTCATGCCCCTCACAGAGCATACTCATGGACTGTGTACCCGGAAGGGATCAAGAGATGCCATATCGTCTTTTTCCTTTTGGTGGAATAGAAAGACTTTCAATTGTCATAATTTTTTAAATTTTATGGAAGCATTCCCGTGTAATCGCCGCAGTTCCAGCGGAAATAAGTGATTCAATTGCAATATCAGCGGATGAGAAACCTCTGGCGTGGACCGCTGTTAATGTCCATCGGGTGGGGGGAGTTAAGATAATCATCAGCCTGGTGTACCAATAACTGCAATCCTCTCCAATAAATAGAATTCACCCCTTCCGGGACATCACGATACTTATTTGCTGGAACGCGCTGACCAGTAAAGCGCTACAAGCTAATGAATCCCCGTGGGAACCCCGGGATGTGAAGCAGTGCTTGTTTACTGTGTTTTACTGGTAAATAGGACAGATTACCCTATGCTTGTGGTGGGAATTCGCTAAAATTGGAATCAAGGGTATACAAGATTGACTGCAATTGACTTTATATCCACGTTTCGGTCACGATTAGCCACTGTGTAGAAACATGTGACATTAAACACCAATAATAAAGGGAAAAATAAATAAATAAATAAACATTACGAATAATGGGCCTGAGATTTCTAAAATGGAGGGAAATTTCTCTGTTCTTGCATTATTTGTCAAAATCTGAAAAAAAGCCAAAATGGGCGGTACTGTCAGACCTACTTCATGGTGTTGAAGACCTTTTCACATTCTACGGTGGCGAGTAAATGAAATGTTCTGAAATCGAAAGACACCATTTTTTTACCGAGAACGGATGTGTAATTATTGAAGTGCGGGGGTGGGGGGGGGGGGTGGGGTGGGGGTTGGTGATGGGGGCGGCTCCTCTAGTCATTACTGCTAGTTAAAAATTCCAATGTTTTTTTCTTTACTAAGAATACGAACCCCTGCCACATAATTCTTGGACGGTTTTCTGAGAAAGGAATCAAAGAAGAAGTGACAGAGAAAAGCGATTCACTTCATCTGGGTCTTGATCATAATAAAAGTAACACGATATTATTGGTCGTCACACTTGCCTTGCGGATTTCTGTTACTGATTAGGAGACCAACAGTCCTTCGCGGCACTCGGGCTCAGTCACGGGTTGCTAATATAACAGTAGGGTTGCTACTGATCAATGCCTCTTCGAATATTATGAACGGAAATTGTCAAAACTGGTTGTGTTAATGATCTATTCAAACTATTGCGTAGAGGGTACTTCGGGTAGGTTGAATTTAAATGGGTCAAAACCTCGTACTTCACGGTTCTGATATTAATTAACCCTTTACTTAACATGAAAAGCAGACGACATTTGCAAAATCAATTCTTGAAGAACTACTTTTTTTTCTTTTTTTGTCTCAACAACTTAGGTTATGGGCCCTCGTTGGAACGAGTTCGACGAGCTCGTTCCAAAGAGGGGTCCCAACCTATATTTTTGGGACAAAAATGAAAAAAATAATGAAAATTAATTGGCGATTTTTGTGAATAGGGATGACCAGTTTTGGCTGTTACGGTGAGTAGAGGGTACAAGTACATTACTGGTCGATGCACTGGTTCATGCCGACATTTTTACATGGAATACCATTGGTTGCCATATGCACGAATTGCTGAACTTTTCAGAAACAAATGATAGGTGCATTTATTTATTAGATGTGATTTTCTTTTCCAGAATTGCTCATTATATAGTTCGGCTGATATGCCTTTCAACTCGGGTGATGTGACACCGATCTCGGCCGATATGAACCAAGTTAGAGTTGTCCCCCTTGAATGTTACTGGGCGCAGCCATTTTCTGCACAGTAAAATCGTTCACCGATATTCGTTGAAAGCAATCAGTCAGTATAATTGATGTTACCAGACAAAAGGGAGTTGTTTGTTTGTGTATTATAAAGAGTTAATGGTGACAATAAGTAAGGATTGTGCGAATGAAGAGAAAAAAGAAGAGAATTGTTCACAAAATTCAACGCAAGATAAGATTCACATTCGTCAAAGTGAGAGAAGAGATAGTTCAGCTATCCGAACGTCGCGGCTTCCCCGTTTGGGGAAGCCGCGACGTTCGGATGGCTGAACTGGAAGAGCAAACGCAGGGGACTAAAGAAAGAGAATTTATTTATTATTTATTTATTGGTGTTTAAAGTCACATACGTATGCACAATGGCTAATCGTGACCGTGACAGTTTTACGGGTGGAGGAAGCCGGAGTACCCGGAACGAATCACTGAGCATCGACGAGCAACTGTCAGCTCATCAACATTCTAACTCTGTTCAAGCTCCGCTCAAGCAGGGTTACAGCGGTTGAAGACATGTGCACTATCGACGTGCAGTACATCTTAGTACACGGCGTCATCGTGCCCTCATGTAGGCAACCGGGATAAAGAGCCTTGCCCAAGGACACAACGCGGTTTGTCCTGGACGGGGATCGAACTCGGGACCTCTAGCATAGAAGTCCAACAGTCTACCACCGAGCCACCGCGCCCCCAAAGAAAGAGAAACATTAACCCGCGCCCCCAAAGAAATAGAAACAATAACTGTCTGAAAATGTAACAGATTTGATAACATTTTGTAATTATTTGTTTTGGTTTAATAAATAAAGAGGTTATTAGTTTCATATCGGCCAAGAGATCAGTCTTCGGTAACTTTACATCATTCTTCGACCTTCAGGCTCAGGCTGATACGGAGGTGCCTCGGGTTTATATCTCGGCCGATATGAAATTAATCAAGTAATAACCTCTAACTTTTTGTTCTTGCGGTTCTGTGATACGAAATATTACACACCAATTCCTTTGTCTCATCCGGGTTGGTAAGAGACGTGCAATACCCGATAGAACAAAAGACTAGGTGTTCCTTGAACACATGTACTCACCTGCCATACCTGGGTCCGTGCGTTCTGTGAATTGGAGTGTAAGTAAGTTACTAACCCCGCTGTCAGTATTCATGAATGTGAACAACCTGCCAACGTACTGTAACACCTCGCCGAGGTGCTTCCGAGGCCACATGGGTTAATTCGTGAGTACTAATAATTACCCTTACTGACTTGCCTTTCAACTCAACGATCTTCATTTTCAGAATCAATAGTAGCACTCACTATTCACTACCTCCATCAACATCAACTCCTTCTACACTGGGTCACATGTCTCCTCTGCTGTATAAGAGGGAGTTGACGCCATGAGGTAGTGGTGATAAAACTATTGATTCTGAAAATGAAGACGAGTTGGAAATGGGTTTTTTAACATTTCTCTTAGGAAAAGAACTTTTCCGTGAGGAGATGGCAGACTGCCAATAAAACATTTCATTTTTCACGAAAGTAAATACGTCTTGTTACTCTCATAAATTCTCTTCATATTATATATTATCCGGGACATTTCCCGGTTCTGAGTGTAATTTCATTCCCGTTCTCGGTACTGTAGAACACCAAGAATATATTAAATACGAATAACGGCTGCAAAAAAATTCACAAAAATATTCATTCCATTTCATTTTCAATTTTTGCTTCTAAAACATATTTTTGTGATCCCGTATTGGAACGACTCGTCGTTGATCATGTTCTAATATGGAATCATAAGCTGTGTTTTGGGGGCACAAAGTGAACATGTTTGGTAATATAATAAATATTTTATTGCAAGTGTCGTCTGCTAGTCGTGTATAATGTGAATGAAAGCGGTTTGGGAACATGGATATTCTCCCAATACACGATATACCCAGCGGCACATTATGTCATTGGAATCTGTATAAAACAGTAATGTCGTTATCGTCCACATGTATCCAATAGTTTGAGGAAATACGTTCTTGCTACATAATTTATTACTCTAATAAATGGAAAATCGTAGTTTCATTTCATCATCCTCATATAACCCAATCAACTTTCAAAATTGAAATTGGTTTAGGCTGAGTTTTAGAGATGTAAAGTACCCTTTCATTAAACAACACAGAATAATTCTATAGAGGTGAGCAAACTTGCCTAAGAGAGCAGTCTCCAGTATTCGACTGGTATAGATCATTAGGCACCTCTGTTGTGGAAACAAGACCGCCAAGGAAAGCCCCCTAATGCCGTAATACACGCGAGTATAATAGATGCGATCGGGCCAGTCGTTCCATGTTCCAGTACTTTTTGTTAATAAATTTGACAAAGGGCTGTTTAATTAGTTATTAGGTTTAACGACACTTTCAGCAGACAGGGACACACCCTCGGATAGATTACGGACTGAGGAAGCCGCACTACCTGGAGATAACCACCGAGTAGCGACGAGTAACTGCCGAACGCTCAATCTTACTAACTCCACATGAGCAAGGTG